>CM050164.1:181988007-182683007 GCA_027410445.1 Discoglossus pictus
AACATGTCCAACATTTGCTATGTAAGTTTGATAATAATTTATCTTTCTATCACATCTTCTAATAAAGTTCTGACAAATTATGTTAGTATGGACAACATTTATGGTGACTCTTCATATAATTTTTTATTTCTTTTATATAAATGTTTTACCTAGGTGACCTAATTGTTTTTATCCTCCTCCGTGTCATATACAATGTACGCTTCCCTTTAAAAATATGCTGTTTTGATGTAAAGTGCAGATGTCCATGTCCCTTTAATGTGGTGCCATTTTAGATGAGCACTGTAGTTATATATTTAAAACACACTATTTTTAATAACTGCACTGGAAAATATGCAAACTCTTTTCAGAATAAAAAATAAAATAACACAGTTTCTAATATATAACCTTTTATATCTAAATATTCTGTAGTGTAATGTTCCATCTTGGACCCTGCTGATCAACATTTTGAGGTGGGAGGAGACAGGAAAATTCTATGTGTACAATAGGAATGTGGCATCTACAAATGCCAGTGCTCTCAAGGTGAGTAATGGGAATAACATTAGTTTACAAGAACACATGCCCCTGAGAAAGTAAGAGACAGAATTAGCTGAGACAAGAAAATAGATACCTGCAGTAAAGAATATTTGGAACTAAAAAAATAAAAATGTAAAGGCTGTAATTACTTTCTATATACATATTCTATTTTTTATCCTCAACTTCAGACCACCCTAATCTTTCCCAGTACCTCCCAGACTTTCACTGCACCTTCCCCAGCCCTCCGCTCTACCTTCCCCTGCACTGTCCCTCCCTAACTATTAACTATGAGTTAACTTGTCATTGCCAATGGAAAGTAGCTGCAATGTCACAACTTAACTCATTAACAGTGGCAGGGTTAACCATGTTCCCCCCAAATCTTGATATTTGGATCACACTTTCCAGTATAAAGACTGGACAATATAAACATTCAAACAAGCCTGCCAGGACTGTATTAGAGCTTTAATAGATGTTACCTGCAGGTTCTCAATGCAGAACTGGTGTCCATACATGTCAATGGCAGACAAGAATATAGACTCCACCTGGTTGTGACGGAGCTCATAGGAAGGCAAATGTGAAGCGATTAGGACCTGTAGAATAAAGCTAAAATTACCTCTAATTCACACTGGCCTATAAAACACAATGCTATCTTACCATCAATTATACCAGAAACTCTTATATAGATGCACTGGGGCATTCAGAACAGCTACATTTTGTCTAAACATTGTATTAGTACAAATTATTGATAATGTTTTTAATACAGTAACTATTAAAAACAAAATCCAATATTAAGACCTGCACTTTTGAAAAGGATGGATGTAATCCTTCAGAGTCATCCATATACCAAACAAACAAAAATGACATTTAATGCTGAATGAGTAGCTTGATACATATTTTTGCTTCTTAGTCTATTTTTTTTTATTATAATCTATTGTTTTATTTAGTCATTTCAACATTACATTACAAAATAAATGTATCTAATTACAAAGAATCAGAAACAATATAATCCAAAAAAGATAATATCACATATATAGTTGTGGTAATTGCACATTTGTGTGTAACGCTCAAATTAATGAGGCAACTTGCAAGCCTTACACACAAGCCGAATGCCGTGCATGCGCAATGCGCGCCGAAAGGGGAGGGAGATGGGGTGAAGGAGACACAGGGGAGGGAGATGGGAGGGGAAGGAGACACAGGGGAAGGAGAGGGGGTAAAGACACACAGGGGAGGGAGATGGGGGATGGAGACAAAGGGGAGGGAGATGGGGGGAAAGGAGACACAGGAGAGAGAGATGGGGGGAGGATACACAGGGGAGGGAGATGGGGAGAAGGAGACACAGGGAGGGAGATGGGGGGAGGAGACACAGAGAAGGGAGATGGGGGGAAGGAGACACAGGCAAGAGAGGGGGGGAAAGAGACACAGGGGAGGGAGAGAGGAAAAGAGCCACAGGGGAGGGAGAGGGGGGAAACAGACACAGGGGAGGTAGGCGAGGGAGAGAGACACAGGGGAGGGAGATGATGGGAAGGAGACACAGGTGAGGGAGAGGGTGGTAAGGAGATACAGAGGAAGGAGAGGGGGGAAGGAGACACAGAGAAGGGACTAGTAATTTTATAAAATATATCATAAATATCTCTATAAATATAAGAATAAGCATTTATTTCTTTTTTATACAGTGCTTTTGTCCAAAGTGCTGTACAAGGTTACAAAAGCTTTACAATCATAAGTTGGTATAACAGAATATTTTCAAAGCAGAAAAGATAATATAATTAAATAATTTATATTAAAATATATTAATAATTTATAATAAGAAGACTACTAACAAAAATGTAAACATTAAAATCTCTCCAAAGGCAAAGACAAAAAAAGGTTTATCTATGGGTCCTTTAACTGAAATTGTGTTACATACCTGTCGGGCCCGCAGTGCCACCTTGGCATTAGTTGTTTTACTCAGCTGAGTAAGCTCTGTCAGGATGTTCAGTAACTCATCTGTTAACGTGGGGTCACGGCCACAAAGCTGATCCTAAACATAAAAATATAGGATATGCTTTAACCAATTTATTTCTATGAATTTGGAAATACATAAATGAAAAAAAATATACAGCATGCAATATTTTAGTTTACTCTTCTGCTGAGTTGGCAAAAAATAAAGCATGCATTAGTATTACTTATGAAATTATTAATATAATTATGTGTTGTTTACAGTACATTAATCATCACATGTAATGTAAAAACGCTTTTTTTTCTTTGCATTTACAGTGCTACGAATAGGTGTTTAACCTCCTTGCGAGTCCTATGTGGTACCTGTAGGATTTTCTTCTACATTTGCCATTTACGGTGTGTGAAAACATTTGTGGGTTTGAGGAATTGTAGCAATTGAATAGCGATATGGGATTGTAACATTTACAGGCTTCAGATCAAAGGCTTAGCTGGGTCAGAGTTACCATTTTAACAACGGAAGGGGTTTTCAGCCTGTAACCCGCAAATCGTTTGCTGGTAGCTAAAAGACGCCAATTATATAGCAAATTAGTTTACGGGCTACGTTACTGGCTCCAGTAACCCATAATTCAATTGAATAGGGAACATTGTGTGGCCATCTTAAAACTCAGTGGCCACATATGTGGCACTTCACGTAAAATTTTGTTGCCCATCACCATTGTAAAGTGATGAAGTAAAAGATAAGATACTATGGCCCTTATTCAATTGCGATTTGGCCAATTGAATAGTGCTCTAAATAAGCACATAACATATTTTTTTTTAAGAGGTTTTTAGTTAGTGAAAACCTTGCTTTTGGATAGATGTTTACAAGCTAAAAACTTCTTTAAAAAAATATGTTATGTGCTTATTTAGACCCCTATTCAATTGGCCAAATTGCAATTGAATGAGGGCCTATGTGTATTAAGCTTGAAATTAAAATAAACAATGCAGCAGTGCTATGATGTTCCTCATACAATTAATTGTATTATATTAAAATATCTTTAGTTTCTTTCCAAAAAAAAAAAAGCACATATTTACAACTACACATATGCTTATACAATTGACTGCTATTTTCGCTTTCATTTGGATACTCATCATTATGTTGCCATTATCCTTTTGATGAGCAGGGCATATTTTAGAATCTAATTTCCATGCCAATAACAGATCTTTGCATTTTTCTGAAGTTACAGTATTCCTTTATTTTTTATTTAACTTTACTATAACAACATTTTTCAACCAATAACTTGTTTTGCCATGGTGAGAAACAAAAAAGACCAGTGCAAGAGGCCACATACAAATTAAATATACTATATGAATCAATAGTTGTATCTATCAAAATATTGCACAGTATGTTAGCATGGAAAAAAGCTTCTGTTTCAGCTAAACCTCTGACCTTTGAAGTGGATATTATTGTGTGAGCCCATTGACCATGTTCCATATGAGCAACTAATTTGTTCATTGTGCCACAATACTAAAGATTGTTCTGTACAGGGTCATAGATTCATTGACTTTGCATTGTTCTACACAGTATGGTACAAGGGTCATTGTTAATAAAAATAACAACTATGTATAATAAATACAGATCTACTATATAGTATATTGTACTCCTCTTCTAGTCTTGTTTTTTTATTGGAAATCATAACTTGAAAATAAAATGCTGTCTCTAATAAACAAAAAATGCCAATAAAGTGTCAAGCAAATTTCATCTGAAACCATCACATCAACTATCCTTGCCAGGTAACCGCTGCTGCCCTCCTAAATGTTACCAGCATAAAGAAAGGCACCGATGCCAAAATATGCTTCATAAATAAACCAACATCAGAAAAAAAATGCAAGGTATTTATCCATATCAAAAATCATTGCTAACTTGGGAGGAAGAAAAAACAGAAATAGAATTCTATATCCGTACTGAAAATAGTATAGCCGTATAGATTACCAAACCTGCAGACACAAATCTATAAAAAAAAAAATGCAACGGTTTCACTGAATTTTTGCTTGTCCTCACTCTCAAAGTCAGTGAGCAAAAGCCTGCAACCAGTTCTCTGACAAGGCCTGACGCCTCCCCGCCATCCCTGTGTAATTACACACTTGAGTGGCTGGACTCTGAAGAAAATTGAAGGCCTGAGCTGGGAACAGCTGCCATTTTCTCTCTCCATCACGCAGCTATGATTGCTTGAGAAATGAACAGGCCCAGCTCAAAGCTACTCCAGAATTCTCAGAGGAAATATGGCCCTGTGTTCGAATAATGAGATTCTTAAGGCAAGCGTTACTTAGAATCACCCCACCAAACAGTGAGCTGGCCCCCTTCGTGTTACAAATTAAAACGTAAGAAATCCAAGGCCAAGATCACAGCTTTCATTACTCTTTCAGTGCTTACATTTGAGTTGTTTCTACGGGTGTTAATGGTGCAGTCCTGCGTGGCAACATAAATTGGAGATGTAATACAGGAAAGTCACTCAGCTATATTACCTGTTTTTTTAATCAGTTGTATTTCTGGTTGTTTCAGATCGTAACAGCATTGTTAATTTACACTAGAAAATATCATCTTATTTTTTTCTTTTTTTTATTACTATAATTTATTTGTAAGAAGCCAACATAATCAGTATAGATATGCAAGTACAAATCAAAATACAATTTTGACACGACAAAAGAATGGAGGCCTCTGTGTTTGAGCTTAACATTTAACATACATAGTGCTTTTTCATAAAGCACATTACAAGTTTGAAAACTTAGTTACAATCAAAAGTGAGAGGAAGGAGCAGAAACCTAACAAGAGTAACAGATAAGAATTTGGATAAGGGAGTGAAAATGGGGGTGATAGAGGATGAAAGAGAAGAGAGGACAATTCTATTGCTGTGTGATCCTGAAGGCATCCAAGATACTTTGGCAAAAGCTGTGTGAGTGAGGGGGCACTTACATTTCTGCAGAGCAGGGCTTGCATTTATTAATTCAAACTGCCTGCTGCTAAACATGCAGTGGAGTGGTGTCAAATTCAGTGAGATCTAATTATCTAGCAATCACCTTCAAAATGAGTTCATGGGTTCCACAGTGGAGAATGTTGGTCTACAATCGAGTACTAAACTGTACTACTATATAACTCTTCTTCTAGAGATTAACAGCCTTATTAAATTGCAATTCTGCAAATTCTAAAGGGCTCTTTTTAAGCACAGAGCATATTTTTTTACAGAAGTTTTTAGTCAGTGAACTTTTATCCAAAAGCAATTTCTTCACTAACTAAAAACTTCCGTAAAAAAAATATGCTATGTGCTTATATAGAGCCCTTTAGAATTTGCCGAATTGCAATTTAATAAGGCTGTAAATCGATGGAATGGTGTGACCCCAGTAATAATCTTTAATGATTCCACTTACCACTTTAGTACAGCTGGAGAATGGTTAGAAACAAAGATATTTTGATGAAGCAACAGATTTACACCATGTGTAAATAAGTGCAGCATTTGCAGGTTGCTCTATTATTTATCATCTATCTGCAGCATCTAAACATACCACAACAACTAAACTGCATTGTCTAATTGAATGTAAGCTCCATTAGATTAGACTGTCATTTTGCATGTCCCTTAAAACCATGCTAGTATTTTGTTGTCATGTACATATTCCTCCTAAAAACACTTATAGGAGCTTATAATAATATTATGTCAAGCTTACTGGTCCTTTTTTCCCAGGCTATCTTAGTAATAGTTTAAGTGTTGAAAACAATGTTTTGAATGTTGAATTGATAAGTTATCCAGCAACATTTTGTATAGTCTGTCGTAGAGATTTATTTACTTTATTTCTGCAATAATCAAATATTTGGCAACATGATAGTGCTGTTCCTCTGCCAAGGTTCCTCCATAGAGCACACAGAACATCATTTACATAAAATGTTTGCCTTCAACTGACTATTATTGCTCAACCTGTCCATCTCCAGTTTTAGGGTTAAAGGATTTTTCTTGTTAGTTCATTGTTTGAAATAGAACAAGAAGTAACTGACTCAAGAAAATACAGGGAAAGCAGTTTGCATTTTTCTTTTTTTTTTTTTTTCCTCCCAAGAAAATGAAGGAGTGCTGTTTTTACCCCAATATATAGTGCTATGTGCAGCTCACAAACTTGATTTCAGGAGATATGCTGCACCTGTGTGAATTAATTGCACTAATGTCACAATCTCACACAAACATCATTCCTAAATTCTAAAATAAATTAAGGTGAAGTAGTGCATTTTGCAACCATTTATAAACGGTCAGATTTTGGTCGGTGGGTGCTGTAACCAAACATAAAAATAGTGGATTCCAAGCTATTACAATTTGGCAGTTTGAAAATTAAAAGCCCACTGTAGTTCAAGAAAAAATACACTTATTTGTTAAGTATGTACCAGACTAACAATATTAGCAGCAGTTTAAGTCATGCACATTTGGGGAAATCTGAATTTTATATGTACAGGAATACATTTTGTGTTTGTTACATAACTTACTCAGAGCTGAATCATAACGGTGTTTGTTTTGACTATCAGTGAAGAGAGGTTTGGGCAAGGATAGAACAGAGAGCCATTGTTAAGATAATTTGATAAGACTGAAATAGACACAATGGGCCTCATTCTATTATCGGCCGTAAAACTGCCGCAAAGCTGCGATTCCTTGCGGGGGTTCCGTTACCTTGCAATTCAAATAGACGGCGACGCAAGGATATCCTCTTACGGCCGGCCGCATATCTTGCAACCGTCCGCAAGGTCTGAAAACTTTAAAAGCAAATATAAATTCAAGACGCCACTGTAAAGCTCTGTAAATGCTAGGGATCATAATGGGGGACATGAGGATTAACAGCAACCCCCTCTCAAGCTTGCACATCAGCCCAAATCCGAGATTTAATTAACTGTTTATTTTCCGGCCGCAGCGTGGGCGGGTCTGAGGTGCTCCAAGCCCTCGGGAGTTTGTCCACAGATATTTGACATAATTAAAATAAAAATTATTTACGGATTTGAGTGTAGGGGAATGTTGTGCTATGAATGCTAACACCTACAATCACTTTATAGTCTCCTCAGAGTGCAGGATGGCTTTATTATGTGCTTAATTGTGTGCCTGCGGGACCTTTTTGCTGCAAGTAAGCTGCGGCTCGGTTTTAGCCTTGCAGAGAGGGTTCCCGGAGCAATTGAATAGCAACCAGGATATTCTTGTGGCCGAAACTCTTGCGGACGTTTTAGATCAAAGGCTTTCCTCCGGCGCGTGCAGCCGCAAGGGATAACAAGGCGCCGGCCGCAAGCCTGCCGGAGTCCCCGGCCGGAAGGGAATAGAATAGGCAAATAGCCTGCGGCCGGTCCTTGCGGCTCCGCATCTCCACGGCCGATAATAGAATGAGGGCCCAAGTCAATTCCCTCTCTGGCCCAGAACCAGATCCCTTGCATCATTCACTGCAATAATAGTTCCCCAGAAACACCCCTCTCATACACACTACTTACATCAACATATCATGGATCCGTCCAGGGTCCTGCAGAGGTATTCCATTTTTTTTTCTATTTAACAACTAGATGTATGACTTTTTTTCCTGTTTAATTGTGTTGAGACATGACATTTGTTTAAACATTTTGTTTCCTTGTGTGATAGTCCTTCTAGTCACTAAATGGCTTTAATATTACTGTTGACTTCTTTCCTTTTAGAAAGTACACAGATGCTTTATGCAAAGATAGACAGCTTATTTAATGTGTAATATCCTGAATTACCAGACGGTCTATAATCTATAATTGAAACTTTTGTTGGACTAGCTGCAGAACTGTTACAATCCATTTGTGTTTTTGATAAAGAGGGGGACAAATGGAGAACTAAAAGTGAGGGGAGTTTTTGTGTAAAAGAGAAGAGAATGCTTGCTGTGGATGATAAAATGTATAATATGGGACAGAGAGACATAACAGCTCCAGAAAACAGGAATATGGGTCAAAAGAGAAGCTTCTATGTGCGACATCCAAACTGTACTAGGATTTGCAATCTATGATATTAGATATGTATAAGACTGAAATGTTCGTATAGGGGGTTTCTATGCAAACTGCTTGTCTTGGAGTCTAAAAAAAGTCCCTTTAAATATGTTTTCTGCAAGTAAAATCAATTATGCTTATAATGTCATGTTGTCAGGAAAACTGCAATATATACATTCCAGTAGAATATAATCTGATTTTTCATTTTTCAGATATTGCATTTTTCTGATATAATACTTTTCCTTCGAGACTGATACAAAACATCAAGGGAATCAAACATTTTTCTTGAACATGCTACATTTTAAGCCAAAGACTACAACATCATTATTTAAGTAGTGAATGCCACTGTATGCACTATAAAATGAATCCAGTTCAATTACAAAATGTATATAAAGGTATATATGTCTCTCTTACCCTTCATTTTCAAAGAAAAAATAAGTCTACTGGTTATTCTCACAGCTAATCCCTACATTCCTAATTTTGTTGCCTCTCTCTAAAAATTGCTCTTTTTTTAATTGATGCCCACAACTGTTTGCCATAATCCAATTATGGTTATATCAGTGATTTTTAAGGGGCAGAATTATACCCCTCTTAATCCAAGCTAATATTTTACTTGCATTTCTGCTGCTGTCTGGCATTGAGCACTGTTATGCTTCCAGCTGTCCATAAGAACTATTAATTTATTTCTATTTCTGATACCCCATCTCTAATACCGCTAAATTTGTTCCATTTGCTTTATATATTGCATGATAACTTTCCCTCCCAAATGCAAATACTTTTCTTTGTTAAATATCTTATGCCATTTAGATGCTCATTCTTCTAATGTATACATTTATTATATTAAGGTTTCCTTTTTCATCTGTAGGTATAGATTTCCAAATGAATATATATATATATATATATATATATATATATATATATATATATATAAATATATATATATATTATACACACACAAATATAAATTATATATACCGGTAATTATTACATTTATTTCACATCACTACATAAAGTTGATTTCAGAAATCTGTAATTTTCTAAAAGTATAAAAATCTATTTTAAAGCAAAATAAATGCTATGAAAACTATCTAAATAAACTGAAAATTGCAGATGCAGTATATACATGGAATAACCTCCCAGCAGAAGGTGCAGCAATTAATACATTATGGAAATTTAAACGTCTTTGAGATATGCAGGGTATTATTCTGAATGACAGAAACTGAAAGATTTTAGGTCTTGAAACATAGAAATATGTTTGATTGTTATTTTTAGTACTTGTTCTGTGCCAATTTATTAATGAGTTACACACCCATAATAGGTCATTAATATAAAACTCAATCACATGGCACATCATACGGAAACGTAGATGCCCATAGCTTCATGTATCATGGCAAAGTAGAAGCACTTAAATAATATTTCATTTTCATCTACTTTCTGAACTTTGCTTTCTTTTAGTATATTTCCATCATACATATTTTTTATTATAGATAAATATGTTTCAATGTTTTTTTTCTGTTTGCCTTCCTCTGGATCAATTAACAATTAATTAACATATTAATGCACTAATTACAAAAGTCAGAGGAGATCTACCTCAATTACTATGTAAATATATTTACTAATGGGAGGTATTGTTAATGGGATTAATAACTAAAATGTTAGAATAATGTAACAATGTTAGGATACTTTGGCTCAGCCCTCAGAAACGCTTATGTTGCAGGTATCAGAAAACCATTTCTAGCTGTGCCCTGTGAGGTGACTTACTATCAACATAGTCACAAGAAGATTCTTCTTGGTGACCTGTGCGTGGGAGAAGATGTAATTCAGCACCATGGTCAAGTCACTTTTATTTTCTTCCCGGAGAGCAAAGACACATTTTTCATAATGACCTGAAATCAGAAATGCAGACTGCTTAGACCCATTCAAACAAATGAAAGAAAGGATTAATAAACATAGAATAAGTGAAAGAAGTTGGACATCATTGCTTTAGATATCTGATATAGTTGATATTGACAAATAACCAGCTTGCAAATTAATTGGTGGATACCAATCTTCATTTTTTACTACAGTTAATCAAAAATGAAATGTCTTCAACTTGGAAAAGGGTATTTATAAAATAACAGTTCTTTAACGACTCAGATATTTGTGCAGTCCTATGAGCTATTTTAAAGGGACATGGAACACAACTGTTTTTTTCACAAGTATTTAAAAGAGCATGTTGTAAATGTTACAAAAATAATTTTTGCATCAAAAATATTAAGTAAAACCTATTTAAATGTCATTAAATCTAACAGGAAATGCAGAGAGCATACATTAGTCTACAGATCTCATTGGCTAGCAGAAAGCAAGCCAGCAAGAGCAGTTAAACTCCTGAATACATTTTTTATACACTGAGTCCAATATTTTAAAATAAAAAACATTGTGACATATTATCAAGCACAAAAAAGAAATACTTTCCATGTCCTTTTAAGCAGAGATAAAAGTTATGCTTCCCAGTGCACTACTGCTACCTTGTGGCTTAGTTCAGTATTGCACAAGTCTACTCTATGTCCCTAACACTACAATGTACATGTAATCGGCCAATGAAATATTAAAATGTAAGCGTAGTTTTTAAGCCATACCATGCTGGAACTGAGTCTCGACCTTCAAATACTGGCGGAGCAAGTCCATGACAACAGCTTTCATATGGCCTCTAATGCCACTACGATACCTATAACAAAATATCAGTATGCTATAAAGTTGTGATGGGTCAAGGAATCTTGTGCTTTGCCAAATGAATACAGATGTTGCATAGAAAGACTGACAAGCTAATATACTAGACACAGTGGGCTCATATGAAGTGGAAAACAATAATAATGTGCCTAAATAATTGCAGGATCATAAAATAGTGTATTTGCATAGACTCCTAAAGTAACAAATTAAAAAGTATTTGGGACAGGTAGAAGTGTGTAATTTCAAATTCTAGTCTTAGTACAAAGTACATTGTTATCACTTTTAAAAACAAGAAATTGCAGTGTATTGGCATAGAAATTATAAATTCAATTCACCAAGTCCATAAAATGTCAACAATCTGCAAATAAAAGCAGTATCACTGAATAAAGTCATATAACAAGGATAACAAGGTCTGACACATAATGGAAACAGGCATAATCAACTAAGAATTCATAATTTAAAAAGATAACTAATCCATGAAAAAAATGTCCCCATCCCTTTCTAATTTATTTGCATGACCCACAAAGCACTTGTATTAATTGGAACATTTAGATAGTTAACCATAAATATATGAATGTGTAAGAACATGTACTCTCTACACCTCCACCACTCCAACCTTAATGGTCAGCACAGTAGGACCATTTCAATAATCCCCTTTTTGTAATGTATTAATGGTTGCAGATGACAATCACTTGCTAGTGTAAACAGGCTGCTATAAACTGAGCTGCTGCTGGTCCCAGCCCACTAGAAGGGGGTGGGGGGAGTTTCTTTGTCTAAGAGGCAGTGCTAAATTTTCAGGCATACAGTTATGTCACCACAATGCTGTTCAATGGCTGGAGGCTAGCTGTTAAAGTTATTTCCAGTAGCAAATATCATTTCCTATTATAGATCATAAAATATGCCATTTATTAGTGATCTATTCAGAATCAAAACAACTAGTTTCTCTTATTAGGGCATTACAGTATATATTTTTTAATGCGTGCTGGTGGCTAGAACAGCATTATGATATTGTGAGGATCTCTTACCTTTGCACCAGTTGTACAATGCTTTGCGTGTTCATGAAGAAAACCTCCCGCTCAGATTTACGGTTCAGTGTTGCTGCATGACTATCTAAGATGTTGGCAATCTGTAAGAAATAAACAAATAAAATAACCTATTGGTTTTATGTATTTTAATGTGGTGATATGGTTATAATTGAATAAAAATGTAGGAGATGATCATACCGGAGGACAAATACTTAAACTGGAAATTAAAAATGTCCCAAATAGATCAAGAAAAACCGTATGAAAAAAAAATAACCTGCAAAAGATTGTTATTAGGAAATAAGAGTTATAAAACTGACATGCAAAGTATTTTTGCTCATTCCTCCTTGCAAAACTGCTCCAGCTCTTTCAAGTTGAATGGTTTGTTGAATACTTTGTAGAGCCACCTTTTGTCGGCAATCACAGCTCCAAGTCACTTTGGATAAGTCTCTATGAGCTTGCCACCTCTTACCACTGGGATTTTTGCCCATTCCTCCTTGCAAAACTGCTCCAGCTCCTTCAAGTTGGATGACCACAGATTTTCTATTGGATTGAGGTCTGGGCTTTGACTAGGCCATTCCAACACATTTACGTTAACTCTTAAACCACTCAAGTGTTGCTTTAGCAGTGTGTTTGGGGTCATTGTCCGGCTGGAAGGTGAACCTTTGTCCTAGCCTCAAATCACACACAGAGTGGTACAGGTTTTTCTCAAGTATATCTCTGTATTTAGCACCATCCATCTTTCCCTCAACTCTGACCAGTTTCCCAGTCCCAGCTGCTGAAAAACACCCCCACAGCAGAGGATGGTGTTCTTTGGGCGATGTGATGTGTTGGGTTTACACCAGGCATGGAGTTTTCTTTGATGGCCAAAAAGTTAAATTTTAGTCTCATCAGACCAGAGCACCTTCCTCCATACATTTTGGGAGTCTCCCACATGACTTTTCGCAAACTTAAAACGTGCCATTTAGTTTTTTGCTGAAAGTACTGACTGTCTTCTGGCCACTCTGCCATAAAGCACAACTCTATGGAGTGTACGGCTTATTGTCGTCCTATGTACAGATATTCCAGTCTCTGCTGTAGAACTCTGCAGCTCCTCCAGGGTTACTTTAGGTCTCTGTGCTGCCTCTCTGATTAATGCCCCCCTTGCCCGGTCCGTGAGTTTTGGTGGGCGGCCCGGCCGTCTCTTGGCAAGTTTTCTGTTGTGCCATGTTCTTTCCATTTGGTTATGATAGGATTTGAATATTTTTTTATAACCTAACCCTGACTTGTACTCAACAACATAGTCCCTTACTTGTTTGGAGAGTTCCTTGGTTTTCATGGCAGTGTTTGGTTAGTAGTGCCTCTTGCTTAGGTGTTGCAGCCTCTGGGGCCTTTAAAAAAAGGTGTGTATATGTAATGACAAATCATGTGGCACTTAGATTGCACACAGATGGACATCATTTCACTAAGTATGTGACTTCTGAAGGTAATTGGTTGCACCAGAGCTTTTTATGAGCTTCATAACAAAGGGGGTGAATACATACGCACATGCCAATTTTCTGTTTTCTATTTCTAAAAAATAGTTTTATGTATATATTTTTCTCATTTCACTTCACCAACTTAGACTATTGTGTTCTGATCCATCACATAAAATTCAGATTAGCAAAACATTGAATTTAAGGCTGTAATGTAACCAAATAGGTAAAAAGTTAAGAGGGGTGAATACTTTTACAAGGCACTGTAGAGACTCCTAAAATAGACAGGTCAGAAAAATTGCGGTCCACTGGATAAGGAACTGGCAACCCACTACTGTATCTATGCCATGAAAACTTCCAAAGGGCTTCGGGAACATGAAGCTGTGAGTTGCTAAAGGACTTACAATCTTCAAGCTATTGCGAATATGATAAACTATTTTTTGATATCAAACTGACATTTGTTTTATGTTATTCAGATATTTTCTGTGTTCATTTAATAACTGCAGCCTCGTTCAACTTTAATTTGAATTGTATAAAAAATATCTTGCTGCATATATCTGACTCCACTCACAAGACTGGGTCTGGCCCATAACACCTTCCATTTCCATCTGTTGGAAAGAAACAGATAACACAACTGAGGGCCGTATCCTTTCACTTCATACTGAAGTCACACTGATTTTCAGTTATTTCAGGTTATATTGGGAAGTCCCATTTGATTTATTTAAGATTCTGCTCATGACATACCTGTTGGCTGGGAAACTGGCACAGTACAGAAGTAATGTTGCTGGCATACTGAGCCATCTCTTTCTTGATGGATTTCTCCACATTTGGAGGAATTCGTCCTGACACGCTGGTCATTATGTCCTGCAGCTCCAGCAGAGGAAGCGATGGGTCTCGGAGAGTCTTCATCAATCGCTCCACCCAGTCCTTCAGCTGTGAAGAGAGAGAAAAAATATATAATGGAATATCAAACAGCTGAACAGGGGCAGAGCTAACAGTGGTGCAGCGTCCCTCTTGAGGGGGCAGTACTGTAAAGTGTTCGGGCATCCCTACCCCGGCCCAACCCACCACGGCTTCCCTGGGTTTTATTGCCCCACATGCACCCCTAGCCAAAAATTGGTGAATGTCCATTTAAAAAAGGTAGCAGTATGAGGCAGTTCAATACTCTGGGGATCTGTATCAGGGAAGAAGGTAAGGGAGCAAGGGTTGCAAAGTACAGCGGGATGGTTCTGTGGCGTGGGGGTTGCAACGGAGATAGGGATGAGTGCGATGTGAGGCTGGGTGCTGTGTTGGGATGGACGCAGAGAGGACATGGTTGCTGACTAGGATCAAGGACTGGGTGCTCTGTAGGGATGGATGCTAAGAGTGGTGGGTGCTGTGTGGGGGTGGATGTTGAAATGGAATGGGTGCCATTTAGAGATATATCCCCTACTGGACCTTGTTACTTCTACTATTCACTATTACTAATAAGATTCACTATTACACTATACTAAAGAAAAAGAGAGACCACTGCATTGAGAATGTGATTGTGTTCTTTGTTAATTTCATGAAATGGACAAGATTGTAGGATTTAATCTACATCTAAATAATACTCCCTCTCTTCATTTCCTGTGACTGCCTATCCTAATGTTTCCAAAAGTTAGGCTCTAGATTATAATATTTGATGCTTTCTTTATATCTTGCTGGTTAATAGTAGGCAATGATATAGGGGCTCACTCCCATTTGAGTAAGTCAGGTTTTGTGCTTCTTAAAGAATAAAGCAAATGGATAAAGCAAATGGGGTTAAGTCCCGATATCATTGTCTATTATTAACAAGCAAGATATAAAGAAAGTGTCAAACACTATAAAGAAGAACTTAGTAATAAGCTCTTTGAAGTTTTTTAAAAATTGGAATTGCATAAAAGGAGCAATTAGAAGATTTAATTAGTGGTGAAAAGTTAATCACCACAAGTTATAATAATATAAAAGGGTGGATTCCACAAACGAAAGTAAACAACAAGCAATATTTCAAACAGACGAGCAATAATAAAAAATGTAAAACAGAATCATGTGAAACCTACCTGAAATTAAAAACGTCTCAAATGTATGAAAAATAGATAAACCTTATGAAAAAAATCACTATTTACAACAGATTGTTGAATTATAAAAAAAATTAGGTGTTATACAATTGATTTGGAGTGGAACTTCATGGTCGCTCCTGAAGTTTGTACTGCTGGCTCCTAAATATTTTTGCAGAGTATAATGCATCTCTATGGAGGGCTTCCTTTTAAGATGTCTGGCTCCTAAAAAATCTTCCTGGCTCCTAAGTTTTAGATATTTTTGGCCACAGTCATGCTCTGAGCTTATAACTTTGTGTTTTGTCTTTTAGGTGGGGTTGGGGGTCTAACATTTTTGCCAGTTTTCATGAAATTGTTTAAAGCCCAAAAAAGTTTAAAGCCCGCAACTCAATCTCTGTAGGCTGTTTGTCTGCGGGGCTCCCGTTCGTCTCCGATTGTGATGCTATTCAATTGCTCAAGCACGCAAAGCCGAAACTGTAAACCATGCACTGGTTCATAGCAGTTCAGGGCAGGAACATGATCAATTAAGCAAGCCCATAACCACCCATTTCGAATCAGCCAATAGAAAATGAGACTGTCATTATTACGGCAGTAAAACATGGAGGTTACACGTCAATCAATTAGGTTTGGGGGTCCGATATGCGATCAGACTTGCAAACCTGCAAAATAAAGAATTATGAATGCCAATACTGTTCTAGTCCATGTGGGTGGCCTGATATGTATTAACTCATTGATACCCAAGATCGATTTAACCCAGAAATTGCATAAAAATTAATTGCATTTCCTGCCGATTTGCGAGCTTGAGACTGTTGTGCAATTAATTCTAATGTCTTTCATCGCTTTCCCGTTATTTACAGTGCAGTATTCATTTTTTATTTGCATTTACAGTGCTACGAAAAGGTGTTTAACCCTCTTGCGGGTCCTCTCCAGTACTCATAGGACTTTCTCCTATATTTGCCGTTTACGGGTGTGAAACCATTTGCGGGTTTGGGGAAATTGAGCAATTGAATAGCGATTTGCGATTTTAGCCATTGCAACTCTTGCGAAAGTGAAAGATCAAAGGGTTTGGGAGGCTGTAAGTTACGGGTTTAAGTCAGGGCCGTAATTTGTAAGCCGTCTGGAGCCCACAAAAAGACGCCAATTGAATAGCAACTTAACTTGTGGGCCATGGTCTTTTTCCATAGGACGATAGGATCACTTGTATCAAAGATTGGCTAAATGGATTTGTAATGCAATAGTTATCTAAAAAGTGGGACTGAGTATTTTGGTATCTTTTAGAAAACTTAAGCTGTTTATGAGACATAATTTTGAGATAGAATAATATAATGAGCATGCTCAGTAGAAAGCATGCTCATTACAGAGAGAGCTATAATTATGTAATGAGCATGCTCAGTAGAGAATTGTGCACATGAGGAACTGTCCGATTCCATGCATTCTGATTGGTTAAGTGTAGTCAGGTGATGTTTTAAGTGGTTTTAGAGAGAGAGGGAACTTGAAGTATGTACAATACCAAAGAACATTTGCCAAACAAATTAACATTTGATGGGCATGACAAGCATGCAAATATAGTTTTAAACAATTTTAAATTTTAAAAATTCTAATTTCATTAACGTTAATTAACATTCATTCACCATGTTGTTTTATATTTTCTTTAAATAATATAACAAAACACCGCTGAAAAACTATCTGGGTTGTTTTTTTATGATACAAATAAAGAGAATATAATTACAAATATTTTTTTTATAATGAAATTAAGAAAAACACTGGAAATGTATTGGCAAAAAAAATGCATTAAAGTATAGCTAAGATTGCAGCGCAGGATGGAGTAACTTAAGGCTGGAAAACTGCATGAAATTGTAAAGTTAAGGTAACACGAAACCTTGACATCCCTCCCTCTTCTTGAAAATGTTTTTCTGATGACATCATCTATCACATTAGATGCCATCATTCATGACATCACATTTGATATAATGTTTTCAGCTATAACATCACATATAATATGAAGAATTGCATCACCCATATTACTGATGACATCACGCGAGACCCCATGATGTCACATTTAATACATTTAAAATTGTACACTTAAACTGTTAACATTACCTATTTTTCATAAAGATAACATGATTATTTGTTAAAATTGTATATTTATATATCTACGTGTCTAAGTCCAAATAATTACATTTGCATTTTTTCCATTATGGAGAACTAGCTAATATATTATAGAAACAAATATAGATGTAAAATTGTGTTTCATATGGCATATACATTTAGTGCATTCCTGTAGTGGTGGTTCCAAGCTCACTTTTAAATCTCACCATACATGACATGATTTAGGTTTAACACTGTGTTAATATAAGTGAGACAATTAATATTCAACAGGATGTGGAACCTGTATTTGTCTCATTTGTATTTACACAGTGTAAAACCTAACTCATGTTGTGTCTGGTGGGGCTTGAGGAGAGGGCTGTGAACAACTGCGCTATAGTTAGAAGGTTAACAGCATGTTAATTTTTCTATATTTTATGAGATCAAATTGAAAATTATTTCAACTTGTTATCCTTGGTTACATTGAGAATTATATGTTAAGTAGTTTTTGGTACAAATTATAATTTTTAATGGTCGACACACTTAGCCATTAATATGTACCAACTCCATCAAATGTATTTATTTTGTTAAATGGCTAACACAGTAGCAATTTTATCTTGTATTGCCAAAACACAATTATATTTATTTTTAAAATGTATTTTCTGCCATGTACATACAATATCACTCATTATTCTGTGTCTCGTAAAATTATTTGTAACAATAATATTACTGTCAAGTGGCATGATAGTGGTCTAGTGAGAGAGTAATATGGATTGTTATTTTTCATATTATCTGTGATGTCACTTAATGTCATAGATGAGGTTATCAGAAAAACCTTTGCAGTGGGAGGGACTTGCGAGTATCTGTTTAAGTACATGTGATATTGTGTGTTTTGCATATGTAAACCACACTTTACCTTCATAGATGGAATGATAGTATGTTTTCCACATTGAACATATGGAGACTGTGATGGTTCCACATTTGGATTATATAAATTGTTTCATGTACCTTGTTGGTGAAGTAAGGCTCTGGAAGGCAGTATCCATTCATTACATTCACCAGGTTATCCAGAACATAATGAAATACTCGATGGAGCTTCTCTCCTCGAAGGGCAGTACTGTGAATATGGGGCAGGGGACCTGTGTGCAGATCAGCCTGAAGACAAGTAAAAACGAAAGATTAGTAGGTGAAACGTACCATACAGGAACAATTACCACTTTATGTAGCAAAGTTTGCTTACAAGTTAATTAATATGAAGGCATATTTCTACAAAAAGTAGTTTCTTAATAATTTTGCACAGCCTGAACAAACCAAACACTTCTCCCAAGGTGACGCTATAAAATCTATATAAACATTTATTTCTTCCCTAACCACTAATGTCTCATTTTGGCCAGGCTCTTCTTTTAACACAGACTATGGCTGTTCATCCATGATTTCCTTTCCTTCCCTGTTAACCATTCCATATGCCTCTAGTAGATAAGCTCACAATCATAGCACTATTGAATTGTAAAAATCTTCATATTTTAGATTGTAAACTCACAAGTATGTCTTTCAACTGCTTTGATTTACAGAGTAACAATAGTAAAAGAGGTTAAAAAAAGGTCTATTGGTCAATCAAGTTCAACCATTGTAGCTCTCTTCTGATCCTTCTAGTATGTGAATTGAACCAAAAGAAGACAAACAAAAAAATCCATGGAAACATTGCCAGTTGTCTCAATGGGGAATATAATAATTCCTAATCCCAAAAGCTGGCAATCATATTTTTCCCTCAATTATTAACCTACATATTATAGTTAACCGTGAGTGTCCTTTTAATCTAAAATACACCCAATCCCTTTTTAAAGGTATCTATTGCCTCAAGGGATGACATCTTATCAACTGTAAATATCTTGGCAAGAAAAATTCACCTAATACTTTAATGACCGTGGATATATTTATGTATATTGCCTTAATAAAAAATTTTTTGCATGAGAAAGTAAGTAATTTGTTTAGTCTCTCTACATAACTCAATTTCTCCACCCCTTTATTAATTGTGTTACCCTTCTCTGAACCTGTTCTAGATCTACAATATCCTTTTTTGAAGTGGCATCCATATTTTCAACATCTTTAAGCTCTTGAATCACTTTGGATAGAAAATGTGAATACATAAAATCCTGTTGCCATCAATGTTGTCATATAATTTGGATTGTATTATGGCTTATAACACTGCCTTACCTGCTGCACCCTGCTGGGGTCATCAAGTTGAAGCTTAGCGATGACACATCCAGGCTCCAGAACTGCTCCTGCACGTTTCACATAATGTATACATCCTGACTCAACTGCTGTCAGTGTCATAACCATTTTCATCACCTGCCAGACAGAAATACTTAATATATGATATTTTGAGTAAACATAGAGGCAAAAATAAATAGTATTAGTTTTTTTTCCCCACATCATATTATTAAAGGGCCATGGAAGTCATTAAAATTGCTCTGCACCATCATGTAAAGCAAAACAAACAGAAAATGTGTAAAAAACTTTTTTTTTTCATTTGAAGCTAATTTTTTTTCACTATTTTATAGCTGTTTAAAAATGCTGCGCTAGCTCATATAGCACTTAAGCTGTTTATTTAACATGAACCAAAGCAGGAGTCTCTGCACTTCAGAGTACACAGAGTTTACAGACGCATTTCGTCAGGTCCTCAATTGACCATAAATTACATATTCCTCTTTGTCTTTATTACAATAATATATTTCAGCTTTTTTTCGTTTAGAATGTTTAAAAAATTAAAAGGAATAAGCTTCGATTATTTGGCACAGCAACATATATCACCACTTGTAGGGTGCTTGTGATTTTTGGCGCTTCCATTACCTGCAGGCACAATGTCAGAAGAGGGACAAACACTTGAAGATATATCTTATATAAAAAATAAAGACTCCTATAAAACAGTGAATTGCATCAATTTAAAAAATGATAAACATACACTGTTTTTATGGCGTTTATGATAGAACACTATTAATAAATTCCAGGTCCCGTTAATGGAATGTACAGTCACATTGTATTTTATTTATATTCATATTTTGTTTTTATTTCACTTGGACAGCTTTGGACTGGACAAACATTGGATCTAACAATTCAAAGTGCAGCACGCCTCACAGCAGTACAGCATAACAGCATGATAGACTGAGCGCCCCTTCAGCTTACAGAGATATTAAACAATGACTACAAGCTGGATAGTGGAGATGTGACATTGCTTATTGTATGAACTTCTACAGCAGGGGTTCTTAACCGGGAATATCCACACCCCTTGGGGGTATGGGAACCAAATGCTGGGGGTATGGGACTCAATCTCTGGGTACTGGTATTTATTTTATTTAATGTATTATTTTATACTTGGGTAGTATGTGAATGGAACGCGATAGAATCTTCAAGAACATTCAGCATTTCCTGCAAATGCTTGTATTTAATTATACACGTGTGTATTTACTGAACAAGCGTGTATTTACTCGTTTATTGTCAATGTACGTATCTCTGTTTTTCTAGAAGCGCGTTTTGCATTGTATATAAAGGCGGTGACTGCGCGTTGCCGTTCATTCTGTATTTGACTACCATTGTGTACATAGTGCTTTTTTTTTCTTTAACAGATTTTCTGCAAAATGTCGTCTGTCAAAAAACGGAAGTGGAATGATTCATATGTTGGTTTTGGCTTCACCTGTGTGACAGAAGGAGATGGAACTGAAAGACCCCAGTGCATGATTTGCAATTTGGTAATGAGCAATGGAAATTTGAAGCCATCAGGACTGAGGGAACATCTCAAAAGCAAACACAGTAATCATGTTGGTACATTGATGGATGCTTTTAAGTTTGTTATGATCAGAAAAGCAACCTTTTAGGGTTTGCTACTTTTGGAAATCCTGTTTTGGAAGACTCCTACAAAGTTTTGTATATGATTGTCATATAAAAGAGCCTCACACGATTGGCGAGGCTCTCGTGAAAACTAGTGCGCTGGAGATGGCAAAAATCGTGCTGAGATAGGATGCCGCAAAACAATTGAGTCAGGTATCTTCGTTCAATGTAAAGACATGAGACAGGATATAATAACCCAAGTTGTCAGCGAGATTAAACAAAGTCCTGCAAAAATCAGCATGCATATCGATGAATTAACTGACATTTCAAACCACACTCAATTGCTTGTATTTGTACGCTATGTACATGAAAAAAACATCAAGGAAGAGTTTTTATTCTGTGAACGACTTGAAACAACAACCAAAGCAGTTGACATATTTAAGCTGATCCAATCGTTCTTTAATCACCATGAGTTGGCATGGGATTTGATTGGGTCTATTTGTATGGATGGAGCTCCTACCATGATTGCCAAAACCTGGATTTGTTGCTATGGTCAAGGAGAAAGCTCCACATGTGCTCACCACACACTGTGTTCCATATCGCCAAGCTCTGGCATCCAAAACATTGCCAAAGAAACTTAAAGAAGTGATGGGAATAGTTGTGCAAACAGTCAACTTTATTCATGGACGTGCATTGAATCATCGATTTTTTTTAAAAATTCAGTGATGAAATTGAAATGGAACACAGTGTGTTACTGTACCAGACAGAGGTATGTTGGCCGAGTCTTGCCCGTCTTTTCGTGCGTGTAGTAGTACTTCGGAATAAAATTCTCGAATTCCTCAAGCATCAGCAATCCCCCCTAGCCGATAATTTTGAAGATGAACATTTTATTGTTAGCATGAGATATATGGGTGATATATCTCCTTAATGATTTGAACATAGCAAGGGATGTGGACATTGTTCAAGCCAGGGGAAAAATTCTCGCACTTACAAGGAGATTGCCTATATGGAGTCGCTGTGATGAAAGCGGAAACCTGCCAAACTTTCCAATCCTTGACAACATTCTTATTGGAGATGGTAAAAAACACTACCTGTAGAAATACTTCAAGAAGTCAAGAATCATTTGGAAGTTCTAAGTACAAATTTTGAAGGTTACTTTTCAGATATTAGCATGAAATTTGTTTGGATACAAAACTCTTTCTTGTTTGATATATCGAAATTGAGTGATAATGATTCAGCTAAGGATGATTTCATTGACTTCCAAGATGACCCAAGAATCAAAGCTAATTTTGAATGGGCTGGGATGGATGTCAAGCAGTTTTGGTGTGTGCAAATCCCAGCTTACCCAAGCTTGGCAATGAGGGCAATGAATGTTTTGGTTCCCGTCACAACTACGTATCTCTGTGAAACAGGATTCTCTACATTATTTAATCTGAACTCAAAGTGGAGAAATTGACTTGATGTGTCAGATGACATGTGAATAGCTTTGTCAGTAACTGTACCTCAACTTAATGCTTTGATTGCACAAAAACAACATCAAATATCTCACTAGTAAAAGACTGTGTTATGTAGTCGAGATATTGAAAAAACTTGCACATTTAAGTTTGTTTTCTTCTTTTGTGTAATACTCAACTGTAAGAAGTAAAATGATTGGTTTATAATGTGAAACAGGTGAATCAAAGTTATATTGTAAAATAGTTGTAGCAGTTTGTATATTTGACATTTCTCCTTTTTTTATTTTGCTTTTTGTAAATAAATAGGATAAAGCTATCAATGCTTATGATTTTATTTCATGTTCTCTTCCTAGCTATCGATATCTAAAGTAAAGTAAATTCAAGCTGTTGACAAATTTGGAAGCCATACTGGCAACTAATGTAAGGAAAGGTGATGATTATTTCAACAATAAAGTCAAGGGGGTAAGGGACCATATTGGACAATACATTTTGGTTCTGGAGTCATCAAAAGGTTAAGAACCCCTGTTCTACAGCAATACAGAGTGAAACGGTATAACTCTCATATAGTCCTTGGTTAATAATAAAACCCAAATACCTCATTTCATAGTAAATTTGCTGCCTTAAATTGAATAAATGTGGTTGATTAAACACAATCCCTTCCTCCTCAGTCAATAATAAAACTGGTTCTACAACACAACTTGCTCAAGAAAGGCCTTGAGAGCTTTTTGAAATGTATAAACAATCCATTATTATTCCAGTAAAACATACGATCGTTCCTTTTGTAAGTGAATATATATTTTATATAGTTTATGAAATCTTAGACTTCAACTAAAAGTTATTGTATTTAGAATCCAGAATTCATGTCAATGTCATTTGTTTTGTGAGCTTTCATGTTGTTTGGAGCCCTGCCCCACTTTTCTTAAAGGACCACTGTAGTGGTGAAACAATAAGGTTTAATATTTTTATTTAGCAACTGGAGCTCGAAACAATAGAATACATCTTTAACTTTAACTTTTTCTAATAGAATATGTACCTTGTTGCTAACCAGTTATTAAATAAACAAATGCAACCTTATTGTATCAGCAGTTAACTGGACTTTCAATTAACTGCTAAAAAGTATCAACAACACAGGAATCATACTGCATCTAGGCAATTCTCATCTCACCTCAATCTCGGCATAGCATTGGCCTGCAAACACATGGCCACCATCCTCTACCACATACTGAATGAGTTTGCCAGCTGACGGGGAGCGCAAGATGGAGGGATCATTTTCTTTCTCAAACACACAGGTTTTATTTCCAATTGTGATGCGGTACCTGTTAAAGAACAGCATATAGTATATACAGTATATAGGTGACAGACTGAGTCAAATTTACAAGGAAATTTTTCCTGTATCAAACTTTGCTATAGGAAATAATAGCGGACATCGTAGTTTACAGCAATACTTAAGGGACAGGGTACATTACTTTGAATTACCCCATTTACAAAATATGCAATTTTTCTAACCAATTGGAGCATCATCACAATAATAGCAACATCAACAATTCTTACGTTCATGAGCTATGTGGCCCTTCCCACAATTCTTTCTGTGTTTTTTCTATCACTCTAGGTTGTTGATGTGATCCTTGACAAGGCACACACCATCAATCATTTGGGAAAGTTTAAGATTTCTACTACTCTTTATGTAAAGTAGCACTTGCTCATTTTATCCATACCTTTCAACTTCAAGTCATGTTCTTGCATTCCTTTTTTTTTGGAAGACACTTCTGTCCTAAAATGTTATTAAAGCCTTTGATATATTTAAATGTTTTTAGAATATCTCCCTCTCCTTTCTGTCCTCCAAGTTAAACATATTCCAAGTTTTTTTTCTTTTAGACCACTCATCATTTTAATTGCCCTCCTTTGAAATATTTCCAATTTATTAATATCATTTTGAAGGTATGATCTTAATAACTTGACAAAGAACTTTGGGTCTGACAGCGATCTATATAGTTTCATTAGTACCTTTTGTCTTTTTTTCTGCGAATTCTTCTTCCAATACAACCCTAATTCTAAGAAAGTATTTTTTTATTATTATTATAATCTTTTATTTTTAGAGCAACAGCAGATTCTGTAGCGCTACCAGTAAAATAAACAATGGATGCACATTTACATACACTAGTAAGAGTTCAGTATAGTGAGTTTTGAGTGTCAGATTTAATTTAGGAAGTCAATGCCAAAATAGTGAAATAGGGTTTTGTAATTTTGTAAAACGTAACATTCTATCAGTAACTAATGACAAAACTGAAATAGCAAACCTGTCAACCTCCTCCTTCATATATGTGGTATAGCTGCTACCATCATAGGACAAAAGGAGCCCCCCATCACTCAGCCTGTGCACATCCACTTCCACACAGGAGCCATTCATTATGACAACATAGGAATTTGGAGACTGACGTGTCACCTGTTTAATAGAGAGATAAACAAAGACTATAGATCCACACACAAAGTAAAATGTATACCATGACCTAGAAGAAGAAAAGGCAGAGACCAAACATAAATACTCATTGCATTCACATAGGACTTTGAGTCTGCATTAATATATGTCATATAACATACTGTTAGGTATTGGCTTTTATTTTAATAATAAAGTCATGGCTTATATTTTGAGAACACTCTTGCCTTGGATAGAGCCCGTAAATAGAACTTACACTATACATGCTGTCACTTCACTTTTCATAACATGCAACAATTATATTTTTGTAAAGTAAAACACTAAAAGCCAGCAAGCAACTAGTGATCATAGCTTAGAACATCCCAAAATGTGCAGAGGCGCTCACATTGCCAAGGGTTTGCTCTCAATAACCACAAAGTAATTGCTTCACTTCATCCTAAACCAGTCAGTTTTAATATTGCATGTGTAGTGAATACAAGAGCAAACGTGAAAAATGTGCATTTTACCTTAAGCACATATTTCCTTCCCTCATAGATAAGTTCCACGTCCACTGTGTTTAGCAGAGTGTGTGCTGGCAATACTTGACCCCTAGATAAAAAAAAAAAATACATATGTGAATTAATTTTTCACTTCTTCTTGGAGGCTCTCTCTGTATGTCAACAAATGAAGCTACAGGCAGCACAGGATTTGTAAAGGGTAATTAATGCTTATTTCTAAATGCTTATTCAAGGATAACATAGTGAAATAATGCTGGTCCCTCGAATAACAACTTTGAGATAGAAAATATTATATTATTATTATTACTCTTATTTATAAAGAGGCAGCATTTTCTTTAGAACTGTGCACAAAGTAGAATAAAGTGAGGAGGATACAATTAGCAAATTACAAAGCTGTATACACATTCTAAGGGAAGTAGAAATACAAGTTCAGATATAATACAATATAAATGGATCAAAAGACAGCTTGATGCAAGAGAGTTTACAGTCAAGAAAGTAAGAGTAGGGTATGAGAAAGGAGGGTGACAGATGCAAGATGACAGTAGTCAAGGATGTAGGCTGACTGTGTTACACTGTAGCAATTAGCTATGCAGTTTGTGCATATTAAGGCTGGAGGTGATAAGATTCACAAATGTGTTTTTAGTGAGTTTCTGAATGTTGTGTGACAGGATGATAAATTCAACTGAACAAGGCAAGGAGTTCCACAGATTAAGGGCAGCTAGAGAAAGGACTTGAAGGCGGGAGTGAGAGGAGGCGACGAGACAAAAAAAGAAGAAGGTCATTAGCAAAGGAAAGAGGGAGTATTTTTAGACAATGACAGAGATATAAGGGGGTGCAGCATTGATATGGGATTGGTATGTTAAGGTAATTAATTTACATTTTATTTTAGAGGCTTTGGTGAAGCCAGGGGAGTGAGTGACAGGTGCTGCAGACACTGAGAATGGAGTATGGTAGATGAGTCTAGCAGAGTTGTTTATTATGGTTTGGGGTGAAGACACATGGGTTATGAGAAGGCCAGCAAGGAGTGTGTTACAGTAGCTGAGGCGAGATATGATGAGGGGATGGATTAGAAGTTTAGTTGTGTCTTGTGTAAGATAGTGACATACCCAGGGGGATATGCTTGAAAGGCAGTTGGTAACTGAAAGATACATTTGAGCATCATCTGCATATAGATGATACTGAAATCAAAACAACTTTTTTAGAGGAGGGTGTAAAGATGGAGAAGAAGAGAGGGAATAGGAATGAGCTTTGGGGTACACCAACAGTCAGAGCGAGTGGGGAAGAAGAAGTGCCAGAAAAAGAAACACTATATGTTGAATTATCTATATAGGATGTAAACCACTAGGGAGATTTGTTACGGATGCCAAGGAAGTGAAGAATTTGGATAAGTAGAGGACAGTCAACTTTATCAAAGGCAGCAGAGAGAGCCTAAAGAAATAGTATAGAGAAGTGAACATTTGACTTGGCGGTGAGCGAGACATTAGATACTTTTGTGAGAGCTGTCAATGTGGAGTGTTGGGGCCAGAAGCCAGATTAGAGGGAGCCAAGAAAACAGTTGGTGAAAATTAACTGGGTTAAGCAATTGTAGACATGTAGCTCAAGTAGTTTTGAAGTCAGGGGAAATAGAGAGACAGGGCAATGGATGTAGAAGTTGGGACAGATGTAGTAAATAGTAAATGGCAAATAAAAACAAATAATTATTATGGATTACATTGTATCTTACAAACTGAATGGGCCAGAATTGTTTTAACATTGTAAATTGTATTACTGAATTGCAAGTATACATTCTACAATATCTTACTATATTAAAGGCATATTCAAGTGAGCTGGGTTATCAATGCATCTGATAGAGGAGAATTAACAGTTTGAAAAAAAAATGTTTGCATGAAAAAATACCCCCAAAATGTAGTTACCCTAAAGTTTGCTGAATTTCTTGCATTTGCAAACTGTTTTCTATCAATGTTGAACCCCCATGAAAATCCCAGCTAAATTTAGTATAACTACTACTTTGTATCTTTTTGGCATGGGGATTGAGCTGGCAGCTTTACTTTAGATTTATGTAATACCCAGACCAAGGTCTGTGTCCCTTCATTCACTGATTGTTTTACCTACATCTCAGGTGATACTTCCTCCAGCCTCAATGAATTGCCCCTGTAATCCCCCCTCCCCATCGATTTACCCCATCACCTCCCCCACCCCCAGTGAATTGCCCCTGTGATCTCTCCCAGCCCTAGTGAATTGCCCCATTACCTCCCCCAGCCTCAGTGAATTGCCCCATTAGCTCCCCCACCCCCAGTAAATTGCATGCACTCACTCACAGAGAGACACATGCACAGAGACCATGGCTGGCCCTTGCAGGTGATTGCAGGACCATAAATCAAGCATAAATGCTCATGTCAGAATTTTCTCAAGGAGACGGTGTATGCCTAAAGAACAACCGTGTAACCGATCAAGCATTTTTACTTGAGTATCGATTTATGGTCCTTTACGGACCCAGTGTAAGAGTTATCTATGCTGGCTGCATTTAGCATTGCTGATTGGCTGCATATCTGAGCATGCTCACATGCACTGGGTACACTTTTACAAAATCATACCCTGAGAACCCTTGCTCAATCCTGAAGGTGTAAACATCCCCTGCAACAGTTTTATTTTAAATGCAAAAATGCTTTTATAAGATGCATTCATAACCCACCTCACTTTTTATATGCTTTTAAAGCCCAACAAGAGAGTTTCAGTTCATTCAGTAAATCCATCAGACAATGCTGACACCTCACTTGTTGTTACTAACAATATTATGGACAATAGAGAAAATCTTTACCTCTCCAAAGAGTGTAGAAAATTTGAGACACTATTTCGAAGGCTTACATCTGCAACATGCAGCGCCCCGCTTACAACTCCAAGCATGGTGTCTGGACGCTCGGCCTGGGAGACAAGAAAAAAATATGCTCGCTCATCACAAACTGATTGAACATTAAAAAGAGAGCATTGTTAACATTACATTGAGTTTACCTGCACTTTCTCTGATATCAGCCTGTCCAGCCAGCCTGTGTCAATGCGATTATGTTGGAAACTCTCAGTCTCCAGAAGTTTTATCAGATACTCCACTGTTGTTCGAAAATCTCCTCGAATGGATAATTCCTTCAAAGCTACTACCATGTTCCTGAGAAAGAAGTATGTATTTTAATGTGTACAGAATAAAAAAGCCTTGCATTGGAGGTTTTATTGAAGTTTGTGCAGACCTAAGTTTAAGTTGTTCAAATATAAGATTAAACGGTCAGTTTTAGCAAAATTTCAACAGTAATTGATATTCAAACTATTAAACAGAATTTAAATCACCTGAAATGTGTGAAATACAGTAAATACCTTCATGTCATAAAATCTACCTGAAAGAAATCTATTAATTAGTGAGCAATGTTGAATTATATTTCTGAGGAAACCATGACAACATTACTTTAACAATGAAGATTTACTTATTTATTTTTTATTTATTTTGTAACGTTTAAAACAGTACAAGACATAAATCCTGTTACACCAGTAATACTGTCACTTACGAGATGGCTTCCTCTCTGTTTTCCCCCCAAGAGAAACAGTGTCCAAACTGAGAATCTGCAAATTCGTGGAGACCTCCGGCTGCAGCAACACTGAAATAACCCCACACATTCTTGTTGCTGCGAAAATTCAGCTCTTGCACAGTTCCTGAGCTTGGTTTAAATCCCTAGAAAAAATATAAACCTTTTTTAGTATTTTACGAAGGGAAGGGACAGATATATGAGAAATGTCATATATCTCGTACTTCAGCTTTTTTTTTTTTTTTGCTTGTTTCTAAGCTCACAAAGTTTCACGGCTACTTCTGTATAATTAGTTTAAATGTACGTATAAGTTTTATTTAGATAGAGATTTTAATTTTTTTTTTTAAGTTATACGTATAAAATAGGTGTAAAGCACCAGGGAATTCAAATTTTGGGCCAGATATTATCAATTAGTTTAGTTTAAATGTATTTTTAAATCTTTTGGTGATTTACATTTTCCCCGTTAATTTTTTCATTAATTCACTACAAATTGCAAATTGAAAAGGGCTCTATATAAGCACACAGCATATTTATTTTACAGAAGTTTTTAGTTAGTAAAGACCTTGATTTTGGATAGAAGCTCACTAACTTAAAACTTCTGTAAAATAAATATGCTGTCTGCTTATATAGAGCCCTATTCAATTTGCAGAATCGCAATTTAATAAGACTGTAGATGTAATGGTTTATAAATGTTCCAATACAACACAGGGCATTTTAGTTATTAAAATTACATGGAACAACATTTATTTTTTCAAGAATTAATTAGAACACATTTTAAACTTTACAAAACTTGTTTTTTTCATGACAAATGAGTCTGCAGATCTCATTGGCTGAAAGGGCAAGCCCCAATATCAGTTCATCTTCTGATTAAGTTTTTGTGCTTACATGGTCAACAAAGACGATAAGCAGTATTAAGGTAACCCATCAACACCCAGGAAAACTTTTAAGTGGTCCACTAAAAAAAGTCTGAGAATCACTGACCTAAGTACTATATGGCATGCATAATTCTACTAAAAAACTAAAAACGCCACAAATGTCTTCAAATAATACTTAAAATATTATACATGTGGGTTTTAACAAAAAGTCCAAGATACAATACTTGAACCTGCAGATCAATAGATCTCACGTGCAGAAAAAAGGTACATATCCTCCATGCAGCCGTAGTCAAGACAAATAATCTCTACAGTTTAATAATTAATAAATAATTATTATATATACATAATTATTATTATATTATTATATAATAATGATTGTTAATGTGCTTTTAATGTGTTTAATGGTATGCCATTTGACACCAACTGATACTGTGAGAGCATTTGAACTGTGATCTTGTGCAGTTTTACATTACTGGAGGTCTTCTTTTTTCAATTTATTCTCTAAAACTCCACAAGAGCTCACATTATTTACCTACACAGTGCTTTTTGTGAGAATACAAACTTAAAGAACTACCGAATAGCAAAACACTCTGCTGGGTATAACCAAAAAAGGTAAGCATATTGCTTTGGATTTAACATATGCTAATCACAATATGGAAAATTTGGAATGTATTATTGCAGTACAGACATTGTATAAGCATTGTGATTTATGGTCCTTTCAGAAACTGAGATGGTGTCCTGTTAAACTCAATAAATCCTGTGGCGCAGCTGACTCAACATAATGGAACTATTTAACCAGGCAATATTTAAAAATAAACATAATACAGTGAGAAGAGCTTCAAATAAAAAAAGTGTTTACAGATTTATTTATTTTTACTGATTTTGACTGCTCTGAACTATTATGTAGAATCCCTTTAAAGGAACAAGAGGTTAAACATGTCGTGTCTCGATCAGTGCACCTTTGCCATTTCCAGATAATGCTGATCATTAAAAATGCAGTTTTACGTTAAGAAGAAAATTGTGAAATTATCAGATAAGTGCAAAAATTACAAGATTTCAGACAAAAACACCCCATTTATTAACTAGCCAAATATATATAGTAGGTCAATAGGTATTTACATAATCATTATAAGGAAGTTTAAAAGTTAAATCCACTTGATAATTTTGTTAATCTGGCAGCTTTTGGGATCTGACCAATCACACTGGTAATCACCTAAACAATATTTTGCTTTATCTTCCAATTCCTAGGACACTATTATACTCGTCACTTTAATCACTTTTACTTGGGCAGATTTGATTAATATACCAACTAATAGAGGTATTGAGAGCTTTCTCTAAATTCAATACTTGGTGAATCACACATATTGTTTAATCATTTTCTTATGCCTCGTTTTTTAGACTACTTTTCATGTACAATTAATATTTTACATGGCTTAATAAAAGTTAACTTTTAACTTTTAAACTGCCCCATAATGATTATGTAAAGACCAACAATTTAGCAAGTTAATAAATTGGGTGCTTTTTCTCAAATCTTGAATACATATTTTCACCACAAGTAGCTTACGAATTGTCACCAGAATTAGGGCTTATTGTTGAATAATACATGTGGTAAGAATTCCATTTTTTCAATTTGATGATCACTTTTTCTAATCTATTCAAGTGCAAAAATTACCTCATCTGGATTCTCACTGGTAATACGCGCAGCAATGACATGACCCCTAGGGCAAGGAGCATTTAAAGAGTTATCAAAGTCAATCAGTGTGTCTCCCCAGGCTGGAACTCCATACAACATCCGGATATCCTTGATGCGATGCAGTGGGATTCCCATGGCTATCTGTGGAAGGATTACACAAACTGAAATTTAAAAAATAAAAAGAGTAGTGATGTTGGTTTCTCAGAAAGTGTTGGCTTAAAAATGTTTCTGTCATTGTCACATGTTGTTATTGTTGCAACCTGTTCATGAAAGTCACACAATTATTTTCAGTGATAAGGATCACTATGCAATATTTCACGGATCACGCAAACAATGCTTGCCTGTAAAACCAGGATTTTACATCCTGCATCACAAACTGGTAGAACATCAAATTCTGTAAAAGCCAGTAATAATGTATTATTTGGAAAATCTGATTTTTTAAGTCTGTTTATGAGTACAAGAATCCATACAAGTTTGTGCTTATAGCAATCAGTGGAGGGAGGGGTGGGGGAGGATGGAACAGTCAGAGCTGTTGTTTGATAATAGGATAAGATTGAAATTGGCACTACACCCCTTCATCCTCTCTGACCAATACTAGACAACTTGCATTATTCAATGAAACCAGAGCTCTTCAGAAATGTAAATGCTTCTCTCTCACATCCAACATTCACTAATGTATCATGGGTCCCTCCAGTGTCCTGCAGAATCATCAAAATTCATTTTAAAGCTGTACATCTTTTATCCTGCTTACTTTTGCTTTAAGTCAGACTTACATTTTTCATACATATATATATATATATATATATATATATATATATATATATATATATATATGCGTTCTTCACAGTAAGGGTGGTTAATCTGTGGAGACTCAATAGATAACATTAAAAAGGGATTGGATACATATTTGAGTAAAAAGGCCATTCAGGGTTATCCAGGATAATTAGAGAGGGAGTATTGATCCAGGGAGGAATCTGATCACCAGTATCTGGGGTCAGAAGGGAATTTTATATTTTTTCCCCTTTTGAGACGATTGGCTTAGTTTCCCTATTTTTTTTTTTTTTTCTGTTTGCCTTTCTCTGGATCAATTAACAATTAATCCGCATATTGCAGATCAGAGGAGATCTAAAAAGGTTGAAATTGACGGACTAAAAGTATTATTTCAACCTCAATTACTTTGTAACTATATATATATATATATATATATATATATATACACTTATACATACATATATATATATATATATATATATATACACATACACACACACAGACATACATACATACACATAACAAAAATGCACATTGTTTTACTTTACATTGAATACATGTTTGTGAAATATCTCAACACTGAAAAACAAAGTACAAAGTAGACCACTTATGGAAAACACCAATTGTTCAATCACAAAGACCAAGTTACTGCTTAAAACATCTGTCTACAATTGCAAATTACGATACTCGCAGACATTAACTTATTTTGTAGGCTCTTGCACATACGTTTTTTTTTTGTTTGTTTTTTAAACAATGACAAGAAATCTCAGCAACCATACATTTAACATTTTTTGGATACATTTACTCAAAGTAACAGAGTCACTGACTTATCTATGATCAAAAATGGAATTCCTTACAACAAAACTATGACTCCATAAAAACAATTGGTCTGTTTTATAACCCCCCCCCCCCAATGACCCCTCTTAGAACTTATAGTAATTTCAGAATTATTTTAATGCTGCAAAGTGCAAACATTTACACATAGCAAATAAAACCCACAAGGGAGAAAGGCAGTTATTTCAGGTGACCTAAAATGCTTATATATATTTCAATACTTAAGGTACTTTTCACACTGACGCATGTAAACTGCAAAATTCAAACTGATATAATAAAACATACATACAATATGATTCCGGCTATAAGGGGCTTCTGTCTACTGATTCTATAATTATTTCTTGTGCAGTTGCACAACTGATGACACCACTGACTAGATACTTTTGTCTAGGATATATTGCTTAAACATGAAGTATATTTTACACGTACAAAGAGGTAATTTCTCAGTCTAATTTGATTAATGGAGACATTAGCTATGGGTAATTGAATGCTTATTTAAAACTAGATGACACTGAGTAGGATGAGAAAGTATTACAAGCCTGTCAGACACACATTTTAAAAGTACTAGTAAATGGGCCACTTCTGGATCGCCACTTCTTCCTCGTGTACCTAAGTATAGCGGTAAACTATACCATATAGGATCGACCAATATGGGCAAGATATAGCAGAGAGATCAGACAAATCACAGTCCACTGGACAAGGAACTGGCAACCCACTCCAGTATATTTGCCAAGAAAATCTCATGATAAGCACAACCAAACACAAGATGTGCCTGGTGTGCTGCGGCCCATAGGGTCACAGAGTCAGACACAACTGAATGACTAAACAACAACAAAGTGGTCATAAAACAGGGCTTAATTTGTTTATTATGTTACTAACTAGAATATTGCCCGTCAAAAAATGACGGCAATGAAATTGTAAGTGAGCTAATGCTGTTTGGTGTATGGTAATCAAATAAATAATACATTAATAAAGTAATATACTTTACCTATTTTCAAGTAATATATGCAGGAAGCATTGTGTTAAAGAGCTGGCAATCTGTTTTCATCTTGCTGCAGCATATAATGTGTGTTTTGAGTGCTGTGGAGGTGCTATGTAAGTGTCAGCAATGTGTGCAGTGTGTAGTGTGTAACTAGTGTGCGTGCAAAGGAAAATCCGTTAGGGTAGCTGTGTACTTCCGCATTGTATAAGTTAGTGTTCTAAAATGGCGCCTAATGTGTGGTATGCGGCTGTGGCTGATTTAGCGTCCTTGTTTTCGGATGTCGTCTGACTTTTTCGGAAAATCCGTAGCTGTTTTGTGGTGTTTTGCGTGTTTAGGGTCCTTTAGCCTCGTTTTCGTTTTGTTCGGCAGCCACTTTTTCTCTCGCTTAGGTGATTTTCGGGTGTCTAAACTCCGAAATTTGGACTTAAATCGAGGTGTAACTTCACTTGCAGAGGTCCTGGGTGCCCCCCCTAGCTGTGGGTAAGCTTTTTATGTGTTTGTTGTGTGTATTTATTGTGTTTCTAATGTTTTTGTGGTCGCGCGGGTTGCGTCCTTGTTTTCAGACCTTGTACGTCTTTTTCGGAAAATCCGTAGGTGTTTGATGGTGTTTTGCGTCTTTAGAGTGCTGCAGCCTAGTTTTCGTTTTTTTCCGGCGCCCATTTTTTCTCTCACTTAGGGTTTTTTTGGGAGTCTAAACTTTATTTAGAGTTAAATGGAGGTGTAACCTCAGTTTTCGAGGTCCTGGCTGCCACCCCTTGCTGTAGGTAAGCTTTTTATGTATTTGTTGTGTGTATTTATTGTGTTTTTCATGTTTTCATGTGCGCGGGTTTCGGACGTTTTTTGCGAGGTCCTAATAAGTCGTAACGTGTCTCGTATTTTGGTTTCGTAACTCCGTAATTTTGCGAGGTCCGCAGTTGCTGGCAAGGAGCGCCTTTGGCCCTCCATGCCAGCAACTGAGGCCCTCGCTTCGAGAGGGCCGCAGGCTCGCTGAGCGAGTTCGCAGCGTTAGCAACAGCCCGCATGCTCACAATTATATATATGATTAGCAATAAAATTAGTAACCGGAGAAAAATCTATTCAATGTATCTTTTACATTTGAAATTAACATTGTAATTTTCAGCAGACACGATTCTCTCCGTCCCAATAGGTGTCATGGAGGTAAAACAGAATCTGCTGAGAAAGCTGACCTATTTTTTTCTGGTTGGTCTGCTCTTGATTACAATCACCACTGCAGGGAAGTAGTGAAATAAACAATGCAACAACAGATAAATAGTCCTATCAGGTCAGCCCCATGGGCAAATCCTTTTCCACCCTCTGAACACCTGGTAGAGGGTGACGAAAAGCATATGTAACAAATTCTAAAACACTAAACTTCATATGCAAACTAATAGTTTTTTGAAAAATAAATTTTCTAGAAGAAGAGGTTCAAATTTGAAACAAGTGGGAATTAAATAATAATCTTACAGAAATTATTTCATATTTGAGGTGCAGCCACCCAATTGTTGTAGTATAGACAAGTACAATTGGGGAGTTTAAGAATACATAGATATGCATAAAGTTATATCTATGACATTTGAGAAAAAAAATCCAATTTATATATTTTTTTGTTGTCAAACTGGAACACCAATATAATTTTAGTTAATTGTTATTGTGTTATGCAGACCTGCTGTAGGGTTGTTTTCAGTAGTCCGTATTGAGCAAACATATTAGCTTAAGACCTCTATTCTTACAATAAAATGATCTCGGCTGCCTATGACCCATTAATCTGTCCTTCTACCCAAGAGACTGTGTCATAATCCTCCTTACATCTCCCCTGCTCAGACTTGTTGTCACATTTTACAATTCCGTTGCCACTGTACATGGATTGCTCACAAACTTTGGTCTCATATGGAACTATTCTTTACTATGGGGTTCCATTTTTCTCTCTTGCCTGCTGCTGTTTAGTACTTTTCAAGGTTGTGTCCTTCTAAACTAATGAGCTTCCCTTTAGTCCTGCTGACAGCACTGGTAGCTGTAGCTGCCATATTCCTATTGTGAAAATATAAACGTAATATGCATTCAAAGTCTCCTCCTTCTTCTGGAAGTGTGTCTGCTGAAAAGAAAAACGGTAGACTATCCAGCAGCATAATTGGGTATTACATGTAATAAATTAGAAGATGTATTGTTTTGTACTGTATTGGTTTTACATTGAAAAACATTTCCCTGTTTTCAAAAATAGTTATTAAAACAGTTTATTTTGAATATATGACTGCAGGGATCCTTTAAGACTATTTTCTATTTGGAGTATCCCAAAAGGTGGTAGGTAAAGATTGCTGGGAATTTACCTGAAGCTGCGCAGCGGGCAGGTTGACATCAGCAACCATCTCTGTGCAGGGATGTTCTACCTGTAGACGGGGGTTTAACTCCAAGAAGTAGAAGCTGCCATCCTGACTGTAAAGATATTCAACTGTTCCAGCACTCACATATCCAACCATCTTGGCAAGTTTCACAGCACACTGTAATGCAAAGTCAAAAATATCATGTATTTTGACACAATTCATGGTTGACATGTCAATAAAAAGTGACAAAGCCATCACAATTTCTGCAAAACGCAAGACTGATTTTGGTGGTTATATTTTTAATATACTGAAAAAACTGTCAGGGATCAAATAAAAAAAATATTTAACAATCTATAGTGGTTCTCAACAGTTGGTCTCTGAGACTTTATCTGCTGGTCTTCGGGATAAAGATAAGTAATTGAGGTTGAAAAAATTATTTTATTCCATCAAGTTCAACCTTTTAAGATCTCCTCTTAATATCTTTTTTCTCAATTATTCTGCAATTCTGCTGTGCTTGCCAAATTTGAAATACAATTCTTATCTGCACTCTTCAGTAGTGTTGACATTTTGATAAGTGCTCCGTATTTGTATGCTATATTTGAAGTGTGCACTCTCTAAAGTACAGTCAACCCTTTTTAAAAGCACAGTCTTATTCTGTCCCTTTTTTGTCTGAGAAACATAATACACAAGAAGTATGAACTGAAGAAAAAAACAAAACTGTATATTAGAATGAAATCACTCATTTGAAGAGGGACTTCTATAAATATGTGTTTATACTTAAAGCTGCAGTGTATATAGTCAAGTAGCATGGATCACACCATTGTTAAACAACTGCACTGTAAGATATTGCAAGTCTGTGGTCAAGTCAAATTGCTTTTTGTGACATGAGACACTGCAAATATATTCCATGGAAAATAAAACATAAAAAAGGAAATGCATAAATTGAGTGTCATTTCAAAAAGTTGCCTGGATTTGAACAGAAAATCTTTAAAGAAATTACAGCATGGGCAAAGACACAAAGGTGCCCATACGTGGCCCTGCTTGGAGAATGTTATTAAAAACAGCAAAAAAACTATGCCATTTTGCCAAGCATATGAAGGGGTAAAATGAGAAGTGCAATGCTTTAATATACAGTTAAACACCTGGGGTCCGATTCAATTGCAAGCCCAAAACTCCTGCAATGTAGGACATATGCGTGTGTTGCGGCTCCCGTTCGTCCCCGATTCCAGAGCTATTCAATTGCTCAAGCCCGCAAGTTACTGGCCCAAAGCCGACTCCGTAAACCATGCTCTGGTTCGTAGCATTTCAGGGCGGGAACATGATCAATTAAGCAAGACCGTAACCTCCCATTTCGAATCAGCCAATAGAAAATGAGACCGTCATTATAACGGCAGTAAAACATGTTACATGTCAATCAATTAGGCTCGGGGGTCCGAAACCGCAAAATACAGAATTATGAAAATCAATGCCAATACTGTTCTAGTCCATGTGGGTGGCCTGATATGTATTAACTCATTAATACCCAAGATGGATTTAACACTGAAATGAAACATAAAAATAAACCTTATATACCGCCAATTTGCAATTAATTTTAATGTATTTTATTGCTTTCCCTGTTATTTACAGTGCAGCATTGTTTTTTTATATGCCTTTATAGTGCTACGAACAGATGTTTAACCCCCTTGCGGGTCCTCTCTAGCACTCACGGGATTTTCTCCCGCATTTGCCATTTACGGGTGTGAAATCATTTGCGGCCTTGGGGAATTGGAGCAATTGAATAGCGATTTGCGATTTTAGCCATCATAACTCTTGCCAAAATGAAAGATCAAAGGCTTCTGGAGGCTGTAAGTTATGAGTTTAACCATCGCAAAGTTTTCAAGGCCATAAACTGTTTGGAGCCCACAAAAAGACGCCAATTGAATCGGGCTCCTGGTATGTTGCAATGCTCTTTTATTTGGATTACAGATTTCAGCAGTGAATGGTTAGCATCTTCATATTCTCTCTGACTATACTGGCCAGGGAAAGATGAATGAATAGCCGAGATCTCATCAGTAATCGTGCCTGAACCACCCTCTTCTCACAAAGACATTACCTTGTAATATGGAGTTGTTCTATTAAGATGATATCACATAATCTCAAATGAACTGAGAACTGAATACTACAGACTAAAAAATACTGGCTTTGTTGTATAACAGACAGTAAGATAAGACAGATGGACAGAACATGTGGCTGGAAACATATATATGTGTAGTTTGCTTATTCGAATGTAATAGCTTAAATTGCTTTTTCAAATGTAAAATATCTTCTATTACCACATACTATTTAACTAGAAAGTTAAAATTCAGTTAATAGTGTCTACACACAGATGGACATCAGCTATTGACCTTTTCTGGTCTATATGTGTGTTTGCAGCCCCATCAGAATAAGTAATGTAGGGAAGATTCCAGTAACCACAGGCCAATGACTTCAACATATTTAGCCTGCAAATTATAAGAAGCACTTCTGGTTTTATTTGAATACTATAATCAAATTAATTACAAGTTCCAAGGTGGCATATATTTAGCTCAAAAAGGCAAACTGCATGCTTACATGTCTCCAGCTACATTTTCTGTCCATCTGTCTATCTCACCGTCTGTTATATAACAAAATCAGTTTTTATTTGGTCCGCAGTATTCAGTTCTCCGCTCAGTTTGAGAGTATGTGATAGTATCTTGATAAAACAACACCATATTACAATGTAATGTTTTTGTGAGAAGAAGTAGAGTCGGTTCAGGCATTGCAGCTGATGAGATCTCGGCTATTCGTTCATTCATCCTTCCCTGGCCAGTATAGTCAAACAGAAAATGAAGATGCTAACCATTCACTGCTGAAATCTGTAATCCTAGTGCAAGGTCATTGCAATATATCAGGTGTTTTAGTAAATCATTGTACTTCTCATTTTCTCGCTTCATATCCTTGGCAAAATGGCATACATGTCCCTGCTTTGAGAATGTAATTAAAAACAACAATGTCAAATGACAAAGGGTAAAAGCAACTAATTCCATGTAGTATGGTCAGATATTGCAGCAGCTGCAGATATACAAATTATGACTGCTGCAAAATAAGCCAACATGATCAAAGGTTGAAGAAAATATTAATATATAATACTAAAAAAAATTGTGCAAGAAAATTGAAAATGTCGTAGAAAAACATATATCCACAAACCAACATTCTACTCCAAAACCAAGTCATGATACGAAAACACAGATTTATCTTATTTTTCGATTTATTTGAGCACATGTGGTACAACAACAGAATAGCATACACAATGTCTGCTGCTGGTCCCGAATACATAAACAACATGTCTTTTTATAACATTTCCACATACAGAAAATGATATGTTCCCTCACCACCCTCTTCTAAGCCAGTAAACGATTATTTACATTTGTAAGCCAATTAAGAATCAAACACGTACCTAGCATGCATCAAGCATGTATGCCATCTTAAATCATTGTGGAGATCAACTTTTTTCTACAATTAATACGAAGTCAATATCTTGTTTTTCAGCCTTCACATGGCCTTCCTTTGACTCACACTCAGAACATATTGTTATGGTTTCAGAAAGGTTATTGTCTCATAATGAAAAATGCTTAATTAGAGACTGCATAATTTACGGTTTCAGAGCTTACATTTAGTAATATAAAAAGTGCTATAAAGATAATAAATGCTATGGTCCTCATTCAATTGCGATGTGGGCAATTGAATAGGGCCCTAAAGAAGCACATAGCATATTTTTATTAAAGCAGTTTTTAGTTAGTGAAAACCTTTCTTTTGGATAGATGCTTGCTAACTAAAAACTTCTTTAAAAAATATATGTTATGTGCTTATTTAGGGCCCTATTCAATTGGCCAAATTGCAATTGAATGAGGGCCTATATATTTACTTATACTTAGGATGGATGGATATTTGTATTCTTCCCCAACAAAAAGCAACATAAAAAATAGGACCTTAAATGGAAGATTCCTCTTGAACTCCACTGACCATACACATTTCTTGATGTAGGATAATGTAAAACAAATCCAATAAATAGTAACATCACTTGCAAAAAGGAAATATCCTCTTCATGTAAAGTACATTTTGGCAAGACCACACAGTGCTCATCTTTACTCACTTGCTCCATCTGCTCAAACACGGTTGCAGTAGCAATGGACGCAGGAGCTTCTTCAATGATTTTCTGGTGACGTCTTTGTACAGAGCAGTCACGTCCAAAGAGAGATATGGCATTGCCATACTGATCAGAAAGAATCTGCACTTCTAGGTGACGTGACTGCTTGGCCAATCTCATTACAAAAATTGGGGAGCCAGGAACTTCTGTCTGAACCTATAATCAAGAATAATGAAAGTGTAAGATATTAACGTAAACCCATAGGTACATAAAGATACCATTGTAATTTGTGATAGTTTAGATAAAACCAGATAAAACTGCAAACCCTACAGTATGTGTTGCAGTTAGGAAACTTGCTAAATTACTTACAAAAAAGGAAACCTTTTTTATTTAAGTTTATCAATTCTAATATCCATCTAATCTGATATTTAAAATAGGAAAAATAGGATAATTGATGCACATACATAAGTAAAAAAGTGTACCTGTCTTACATGGATTTGTGTTTCTCCAGCTTCTGCCTCTCTTAACAACTTCTATCTGTCTCTCTAATCATGTTTAGCCAGTCTCATGTGAGACAGTTTGCTTGAAGGAAAGAATGGGTTTTTAGGAAAAATATCTTAGTATATCTTCTTTAACTACCTTGATTGGTTGACTAGTATCCCATGTGATTAGGGATGAAAAAAAGGCATTTGTTGTAAATTGTAAAGTTATCTTTTTCCAATAGATATGATCACACTTCTATTTTTAAATATTATCTAAATGTCTGCAAAGAAAATATTGTTTACAGTGACAAATTAGGTGATTTAGAAAAATATCACAAAATGGGCTTCGTTGTATATGCCAAAGACAAAATGTACTTATTTTTACCTTAAAATGAAAATAGACATATAGATTAAGCTAAAAAAATGAATACGTAATAGAAGCGACTTAACATTTCTGTTATAATATTTTATATATAATACATAAACTTGTTGCACAATACAGGGAACACTTCTAGCATTTCATGATATTCTTCATTCTAAAAGTAACTTATTCTAAGACTAAATCAGATACAAATGTTCTACATAATAATATATAGGTTTCTTAATGAAACTCTTGATATGGCATTACAACTAATTTTGGTTCAGTCATCTCACATGAAGTGAGATATTAAGGTACTGAGTCATTACCGACATTAGCAATACGTAACTGAATCCAAAATATGTCTTTATATCCAGTGATACAGCCTAAGGACCTCGCTAAAGAAATCTGACTTGTAACTTTAGTATCTGTAACAATGGTTATATAAAGGATAATAACAGACTATATAAAGGATTATAATACAAATATGTTGTATAATGCAAAGCAACATTATCTATATTGTGGCATTTTCTTTTATGTTGATGTATCATTTATTTACGTTTATGATCTATATCTATCAAAACATATACAATAAAAATAATTAATAACTTGTGAGTTTATATATTTTATTTCAGAACTACACACATGAAAGGCAACGGAGAACATGAGAAAAAGGGCAATAATTCCAAAGACGTCAGTGTTTTCTTTTACATTTACACTTATCAGCAAGGTAATAACTAAAATATGTTAAATGCATGATGAGGACTTACTTGGCGGAAGAGATTAGGAAAGTCTTCAGCATTATTCACTTTCCTGATTCCTTTCCCTCCACCTCCTTCTGATGCTTTGATCATTACAGGATATCCAACAACCTCTGCTGCCTGTGGAAAAGAAAAGGATTCAGTTTCAGAACTTAGAGATATAACTATATTTTATAAAAAAAAAATACATTTTGTATGTTATAAAATAATAACACTAGCTAAGTAAATCATTAGAACATACATTTTTCATAGTTACATAGGATAGTAATTGAGGTTGAAAAAATACTTTTCGCCCATCAAGTTCAACCTTTTAAGATGTCCTCTGATCTGCAGTATACACATATACATGTTATTTATTGAATCCAGTGTCACACCCTCCTTTGGCAGAGAATTCCACATATTAACCACCCTTACTGTGAAGAACCCTTTTCTTTCTATAAGGTTGAATCTCTTTACTTCTAACCTCAAAGGGTGGCTTCTTGTCAATTGAAGACTTCTTGGCACAAAAAAAATCACTTGACAAAGTCGAATATTGGCCCTGGATGTATTTATATAATGTAATCATATTTCCTCTTAGACACATTTTTTTCTAGAGAAAATAAGTTTAATTTGGTTAGTCTTTCTTCTTAACTTAGACCCTCCATTCCCCTTATTAGTTTTGCTGTCTTTCTCTGTTACTTTTCCAGCTCTAAAATGTTCTTTTTATGAAGTGGTGCCCAAAATTGTTCTCCATATTCCAAATGAGGGTGTACTAGGGATTTGTATAGTGGAATAATTATATTTGCTTCCCTGGCTTCTATACCCTTTTTAATACATGCTAATATTTTACTTTATTCGTATTAAATCCCATCTGCCATTTGGTCGCCAATTTCTCTAATTTATGTAATTCCCTTTGGAGGAAAAGTACATCTTTTTTTGATTTATTACCCTGCACAACTTAGTGTCTTTTAGCCAGCTATCAATACATGAGCAGATATGTACTGATATTCCTGCACCCATTAGTTTGCACAATAGTCTTCCATGTGGCACTGTATCAAAAGCCTTTGCAAAATCCAAAAAGACTACATCCACTGAGTTGCCTTTATCCAAGATCCTACTAACTTCCTCGAAACTAATTAGATTTGTTTGACATGACCTATTCCTCAAAAAATCCACGTTGACTTCTACTTATAATCCTGTTCATATAGACATATTCTTGTACAGTATCCCTTATTAACCCTTCTAAAAGCTTTCCCACTATAGAAGTGATGTTCACTGGTCTATAATTCCCCGGATTTGTTCTTGCTCTCTTCTTAAATATAAGTATCACCTCTGCTTTTCTCTAGTCATTTAGTAGAGACCCTGTGTTGAGTGAATCATAAAAAAATAGATATAATGGTTTTGCTATTACAGAGCCCAGTTCCCTCAGTACCCTTGGATGCATTCCATCAGGACCTAGGGCTTTATTAACATTTATTTTTTCCAACCTCATTTGGATTTCTTACTGCGTTAACCAATTATTTGGTGAAGGTAGTGTAGCCCCATTATGTTGCAGTGTCCCAACCACTGGTACCTCCCTTGTGTATAACGAAGAAAATAACCTATTTAGCTCATCTGCCTTTTCCTTGTCATTAATTATTCAATGACCTGTTTCACATTGTAATATTCCTATAGCTTCCTTCCTAGCCTTCTTCCCATTAATATATTAAAAACATATTTTAGGCTTAGTCTTACTCTCTTTTGCAACTAACTTTTCATTTTCAATTTTAGCCAGTCTAATAGCCCTTTTGCATGCCTTGTTGATTTACTTGTACACCCGTAAAGCAGTCTCTGTCCCCTCTTATTTGTATAATCTAAATGCCTGTTTTTTACTCTGTATCCTGATCTTTAACTCACTGTTAAGCCACATGGGATGTGATTTACACCTTCTACTTTTATTTACACATGGTATATGGTGATAAGTATGTATATTTAGTAAGGATTTGAACATTGTCCATTTATGTTTAGTATTTTTACCTGTCAGTTCTTTGCCCCAGTCTATACATTATATTGCTGCCCTTAGACTATTAAAATCTGCCCTTTTAAAACTAAGAGTTTTTCTTAGCCCTCTACAGTTTTGTTTTTTTAATTCAATTTCAAATGAGACTGTGTTGTGATCACTGTTTCCCAAAGGTTGCCGAATTTCAACATTTGATACAATATCAATATTATTCATCATGACTAAAGCCAAGATAGCTTTATTTCTAGTAGGTTCTTGTATAACCTAGGCCAGATAATGATCTCTGAGTGTATCAATATTCTTTTGGTATTTGCTCCTCTGCTATTTAACTCTACCCACTAACATTCAACATTATCACTAGTTCCAGCAAAAATATCGTCTCTGACTATAGGCTTACATTCAGGATTAACAGACAGGCAAATCCCTCCTCCTCTTTTACCATTGCCCCTTTATTTTCCAAACAGGTTGTAGCCATGAAGATTAACAGTTACTAACTCTCCCATTTGTCCTGGCAAGCTCTTGGCATTAGTAAGCATACACCTTATGTTGTTATTCTTTTGTCGTTTCAAATTAGTCACTATACTTGAGTTACCTGGCAATCACTCCCTATTGACTATACTAACCCTCCCCCTTCTCCACCCCCATGACTAGTTAATTCCTTATCCCTCTACACTTCCTACCCTATTACTTCTATCTAGTCCCTTTAACAATTCCAGACTTTCTACCATCCTTTCCCCTAGTACACAAGCTCCCTAATCCATTCCTGCTATAGAGAATGTACCCAAATGAGAAGTCAGCCCAGTGCTCTAAAAACCAAAACCCCTCCTTAGTGCACCTCTTTATTTAGCCACTTTATTATTAATTGCTAATAATTCTAATTTGCCCATTTTTCCTGGCAAGCTTCTGGCATTAATAAGCATACACCTTATGTTCTGAGTTTGTAGTTTTGAAGTGCCTGCCTCTGTACTTGAGTTACTTAATAATACCTTCCTATTGAGTTACTTAGTAACACCTCCCTATTGACTATACTAACCCGCCCCCATCTCCTCCGCCATGAGTAGTTAATTCATCCCTTATCCCCTCTACACTTTCTACCCCATTTACAATTATCATCTAGTCTCCCCCCCGACCCCCCCCCCCCACACACACACACACTAGTTTAAAAACTCTTCTAGCCTTTCTACCATCTTATCCCCTTGCACAAAAGCTCCCTCATTATTAAGGTGCAATCCATTTCTGCTATAGAGATTGTGACAAAGTGAGAAGTCAGCCCAGTGCTCTAGAAACCCAAACCTCTCCTTAATGCACCTTATCTTTAGCCATGCATTGACCTCCCTAAGCTCCTTCTGTCTCCCTGGACGAGCACGTGGCACAGGTAGTATATCAGAAAAATCTACCTTGGAGGTCCTTGCTTTAAGCTTATTCCCTAGTTCTCTAAAATCATTCTTTACGACACTCCATCTTCCACTAACTTTGTCATTGGTTCATTTCCAGCCCCTCCCAATAATTTATCTACCAGATCCACAACATGCCGAACCTGAAAACCCGGGAGACAGCAAACTGTTTGATTGCTGGGATCTGGGTGACAAATCACCAGATTGAGTTAAACTGTTGGGGATGGCCATTCAGGAATGGCAATGCCAGATAGAGCTGTTCCTTCTATTAGCCGGGAGAACAGATCTAGGGGAGGAAAGGGAGGGCAGATTAGGCAGAGCAACATAATAATAGAGTCCCCTACCACCACAACCTGTATGTTACTCTGCTTGGAATCAGGCAACTGTAAGGAACCTGCTCCTAAAGAGATGCCAAACACAACATTTACCAAAGTATCATGGATGCCTCTAGGTACCATCAGCATTATTTTTTTTTAACTAAAGTCTAGATTTCTGACCTTTTCCCTGCTTATTTATGCACTCTATCTCAATGACAATGTTTCGAAAAAATTTTTTTAACATGCAGTGATGCTTTCTTTGTTTCACAGATCACTTCTTAAGATGAAGCCCAAACATATTTTTGAATACAATGAAGCTGTGCTTTAGAGAGTCAAAATTACAACATGATTTAATGTGTGACCCATTCTCAACAAAAACTGTATATTGTGACCTTCACAGTGCTGGAATTTATGGCAGGGCTGCCACTGGGAAATTACTTGAATCCAAGGCCAACTTGCAAATATTCCTAACCTGGTATAAGAAACACTCATGAGCAAAAAGTGACATGGTCTGATTATTCATCTTTCACCCAATTTCTTACATCCGGATGTGTTTACCTCTGGAAAAAAACTAAGGATGCCTTCAACCCACAATGTGTGTTGCCATCCCAAGATGTACGGACGTTGTTCTGAGGTAAAACGGTTATTATTTCCAACTACTGTCATTTCTCTCACATGAAATGACAATACTAATAAAAATATCTAAATAAAAATGTACAAGTGTCCAAACTCTAAATTGCAATCAAATGAAAGTTAGACACAAAAATGCATGAGTATGTGTAAATGGGGAAATGAACTGCCATGGTACGCGGAAATAGATAATATTTCCATAAAAATAGTTACTATGGCATACATTCATGGGTTTCTAACTCTATATATCCTAAGTAGCTGTTATTCAGACATATAGGTAACATAAGAATATGGATCAACGGTACTTAAATGCAGAAATATATGTGCACAAATGTGAACCAATTTCTATCAAAAACTAATCTGACCCGCATGCTATGCCAACTTGTTTTCCTCCGTTTTTTCTTTCCAGTTTTAATGCTAACGTCCCTTTAACTTATCCTGTTCCACTCTGGATTAATTCTCAGATCACATAATAAAACAGTTTAAAATAGTTTGACCTAATGGACTAAATGTCTTTTTTCAACCTAAATCACCATGAGGTTATGGTTATTACAACAATATGATTAACTGCAAGTGTAAGAGTAGCTTAACCCTCCTCCTCAGAGATAAGACCAATGTGCATGATTTAGCTGCTAAACTTGTTAGTCTGTTTCATTCTTCAGAAAAGATCACAAAAACGGTCTCAAAATTTGCAGAGATATATAAAGACATTTTTAACATGTAATTTCTCAGTTGGTATACTCAGTTAACAAGAGTCAAAAGGTGGTGCTTTTTTAGACTCATTTGCATGTCACTACCAAGAATCCTTATTTACTTAACTACCCTTGCGGGACAAATTTATACTCAGAATATGTTTTTGTTTCCTTACACTATAAATAGCGGAGGCTTTTTAATTAATATTTTTACCTACCATAGCATGCTCAGATTATAGGCTATCTGTTCAGACACTAAAATAATGACTCTGTACAAATCTTCATTGAATCCTACCTTCAAACCATCATCAACATCCTTCACATATCCTTTTGCATACAGTTCCTGTGGGACATTCAGTATTTGCTTGTTCATGTCACTTTCTTGCCAATCCACTGTCAGACCTAAAGAACAACAAAGTGTTTATACAACCACTTATTCTCTATAAGAATAAATACCATTGTGTCAGTTGGAAAAAGAGAAAAAAAACATTAATATAGAGACAGTTTTAGATCCCTCACTTTGGTTAAAGGCAGTCAATAAAAACATAGTAAATTTTTTAAACAATATCAGAGCTAAATTATTTTTTCTCTTTGTTTTTAAAGCTGGCTTGGCACAGAATTAGATTTGCTAATTCCCTGTACTGGAAAATTCAGTTTAACAAAATGTATCACAAATTTCAGATCAAATTTGGGTCCATTTTTACATTTCCTACCCAAATTAGAGGTCACTCGCTATGGCTTTGATCCTAGCTTGGAGTACTAGTTGGACATAGTTATTTGTTATATTCTTATTATTAATGTTACCCTATGAAACATGTACATTTAGCAAAATGATAACAGGTTTATTTTTTTAGAGAAAGAAATCATAGCATCTCACCACTGCCACTCCAGGGAAGAGTCGGTATTCCAGCTGTCTGGGCTACAATTGATGATGCAATTTTATCACCTAATGCCCACATTGCTTGACTTGGTGGTCCTACAAGTGAAAAGAGTTAAGTGATTAGAAGTGTATAAATTAAAAAAGTAAACATTAATAACTAAATAACTAAGTAAATATTTAATAATATTTCTTGCATTTATTATATTTAAATAGTTACATAGTTACTATGTGTCACGATCTGTTTCTTCAGGGAGCTTGATATGAACCTAGTTCAAACCTACCCCAGGAGAATCATGTAGTCCCTGTTCTCTGTGGCACAAAAGATGGCTTCTGAAGAGGGCAAGGCCCAAAGGTACAGGCAGATAATAATGCATACAGATTACAAGTGGATTGGAAAGACTACTCCCCAAGTCAGGATACAACACACAGAAATATACACCTTGTATATGTGAAAACTATCTCTCAACCTTTATTGAATGATTAAAACAACATATTTATACTTTCCAATACCACACCCTTGTGTACATTTGTGTATGTGTGATGTCAGCCCATCTGGCTTGCAACCTTGGGCTATGGAAGCTCTGGAGATCAAATTCACCAGATATATATAGCTGGCTAGTATAAAAACATTGATGTTAAACTCAAGTGTTTGCTTAGGACTACTTAAAGTACATACATCTGTCTTGACCCAAGGTCTGTATGTGTGAGTGTGCATTGATCTGCAGCTAACTTCTATGAAGAGCATTTCTACCAATTCCACATATGTTCTATATAACATTTCCCTCTTATAATATATTATAACTAGGATACAAAATAACCATGTACAGACAACATATAACCACACGATGACACATAATCCCAATGCAACAATGTCATGCTCCCTTGGCCATAATGATAACTTACTGGCAATGTGAGTCCTTAAACAATTAAATCATGACACTATGTAAATATTATTAACTGCAAGAAATATTACTAAAGGTTATATTTTGTAATATATGTTATTTTGAAAAACTACACTTGAAAATATGTTAAACATTTTTTTAGAATGGAAAATAAAATAATACAGCCTGTCATATGTTACATTTTATATGCTGCTATAGGAGCTATAATTTTGGTGTCTGGGAACCAACTTCTTGAGGTGGGAGGAAACTTTGGTTGCACAGGAAGTACCTATCTACACAATGAAAATGTGGCGCTTATAAGTGCCTGCGCTTTAAGTTTATAAGAAGTTGAAAAAGTAACAGACAAGATGAGCTAAAAAAAAAAAAAGTTGTCTTCAGAAAACAATAATTTGGTATGAAAGATAAAAATGCAATGCCTGTGTTTATATATTTTTTTCTATCTAAAAAATTGGCTGTTTACTTATTTAATATAACATATAGAAAAATATAACCACAGAAGTGATTGAAGATATAATTTTTTTTTGGATAGGTAGCCCCACCAGATATAAGACAAAGAATGTTTTTAGCAATGTAATGACTTAACAACAAAACTAGATGTTTTAATTAGGCACTGATCTTTAATACAATTCATATTTAATATTGCAATATTTAAAAAAAATGCTTTCAAATATTAATTTCTAATCTTCTAGTTGAGCTGCCACCTCTTATTACATCATGAAGTGGCAGGAGCAACTCTAACTAGGAGCAGGGCCTAAATGATAAGACAGAAGCTTTCCTCTAGATAACAAAAAATGTTCTTCATTGGCTGGAGATTTGGCATGTTAAATGGGATTATTGACAAGGGAATAGCTTGTCTAAATATTACTTTTCTAAATAATTGAATAGGAATTTGACTAAATATCAACATCTAATTAAAACACCTAGCTCCTGTTGTTAGGGAACTCAATAGGTGCTGCAGGAAAGTAGGTCCGTACTTGACAATATATTTGCAAAAAAAGTCTGTACCAGGAAAACAGATTTTGCATATCTCCTGATGGAAATAGTTGCAAAAATAATAATACAAAATGGCACACATTCCACCTCTCTGGCACCAAAGGTAATTAGAACAATAGGATTAGATCTGAAAAGTGGATTGTACAATATATCGCTAAAGTTTTTTGGAAAACATATCTCTGTGAAATATCTGTTCTGCTGGTTGATACTGGATTTCTTCACTGCTTACAAAAGGGTCTACTGTGATCTATTTACATGCCTTAGGTCAAAAATAAAACAAGATTCTGAAATTGGTTAACAATAATAATGTCTGATGTGAGAACTATTAAACAGGAAAATATTACATGCAAGAAAAAACATTTGAGCAATCTTCAAAAAGAATTCTGGCATTCCTTTAGAGCATAATTATAAACTGTATTTCAAGCATTAATGGATGATGCAATACTTTGTGCAAGTAATTTAACAACAAAGCAGAAGAGTTCTTAGTCACAGCTAATTATCCTTTTCCCATTAGACATATTATAATCTCTTCAATGACTATATTATTGTTCCCTCACCATTTAGATTTTAAAGATTCACATGGATCACTTCGCCCACATGAAACACATAACAATAAACTGCATTATAATAGATAAAAGCTCTTTAACTTGTGTCATATTAAATAAAAGCTGTTTAACTTGTTTCTCTTATTGTCTAATAATTGATCGTTCTGAAAATAAATATCTTTCTATGGATACATAGGTATGTAAACATATGTCTGGGTCAGCTGGTTTCATGTTCAAAGGTGAACTGTCTGGTAATTCAGGTCTGGGCCATTCTTCAGAGTGGGGTTAGACAGACACATTGCAGGGTATTTCTCCTTTGTGTATGTTGAGCTAAAGCCACTATATATATATATATAGTAAATAAAAAGTACATCTGTGTTCACATTTGAATGTCTAAAGCAAGTAAAAAACCTGCTTCCAGCTCAGAGTTCCGAGAAAAACAGTTATTACACTGCATTCTGGGAATCTGAGCTGGGACACACAAATATGGCCACAAATGCCTCGCTCTTCATTCCGTAGCCATCATCAAACATGGCTTCCTTTAAGCTTATGCATGCTGTATTACACAGCTTTAATGCAAAGCCAAGGTTGGAATAAACACAGGCTGAGTATCCAATCCATGTACAGCTGTTTCAAGCTTACTGGCTATCATCAGCTTGGAGCGGGATCTCAGCCTGTGTTGTGGAAATTATGAGTAGGTAGTTCACCACAACAATCATTTATAATATGGTGGGCAAAAGAGCGATAGAAGCCCTCCACCGTACAGTAGTACAGTAAATAAAAAGTACATCTGTGTTCACATTTGAATGTCTAAAGCAAGTTAAAAAACCTGCGTCCAGCTCAGAATTCCAAGAAAAACAGTTATATATATATACTAGCGACTTGCCCGTCAAAAATGACGGGGCAATACAATTTGAAGCCATGGGAATGCTGCTTCATACACAATGTAAACCTTGTTGTACTGTGAGGACCTTTGGAGCTCATTGCGAGCCTCGCGCTGAGAGCCTTTGGCGCTCATGGAGAGCCTCTTGTGTCGTCTATTTTTGACCCTCAGAGCACCTTCGTCACTCATTATAAAGAGCGATATATATTTATCCATATTTACTTGATCAATAATTAATTAATTAGTTCTTGAATAAATTAATATACTTTACCTATTTGTAATTAATATATCCAGCAATCAATAGCCTGAAGAGCTAACAATCTGTTTATATTTTCCAGCACCATACAATGTACAGTGAGTGTTGGTGCTTTGATGATAAAAGTGTAATGAATGTCCCAACTGTGCATTTTAAATTGTTTGTGTGCGCAAGGGAAATCTGTTGGTGTAGTTGAGTAAAGCGCCATTGAGGGTTCTTAATGTTATTATTGTGTTACGCGTCTCGCAAGCATTTTCCGTCATTTGTAATAGTGTATTTTGTAGTTCCTTCGTTCCTGTGTGAAAGTGCTACCGTATGGCAGTGTTTTGCGCAGTCCGGTGTCGTGTAGCCTTGTTTCAATTTTTTTTTTCAGCTGCCATTTTTTTTCTCGCGTAGGCGATTTTCGTGTGGTGAAAAATCGTCCTAGCTGTTCCCCCGTGTTGTGGGTGATTTTTTTGTTGTATTTATTCATATTTTGTTTGAGTTTTTCGTGTATTTTGGTTTTTCGCAGTTTGGTCGTTAACCTTGCATTTTTGCAATGTCAAATTTTTTGTTCCAAAGTTCTGCGTCTCGTAAAGCGCCATTGCCAATGTTATTAATGTGTTTTGCGACTCGCCAGCACTTTCCGTCATTTGTAATAGTGTATTTTGTAGTTCGTTCTTGTGTGAAAGTACTACGCGTTTCGCAGTGTTTTGCCCAGTCCGGTGTCGTGTAGCCTTGTTTTAATTTTTTTCGGGGGCCATTTTTTTTTTTTGCTTAGGCGATTTTCATGTGGTGAAAGTCGTCAAAATCGGCTTAAATTCATGTTCCACCTCACTCCCAGACGTCCTGCCTGTTCCCCAGTGCTGTAGGTGACAATTTTGTTGTATTTATTTTTATTTTCTTTGTGTTTTTGTATTTTTCTGCAGTTGTAAGTCCCGCATTTGTGAAGTGCTTGAAGGCTAATGCGATTTCGCGTTTACTAAGTGTTTTGTGGCTAAGTACAGCGTGTTTAATTGCTTGAATACATATATATATATATATAATTATATATATATATATATATATATATACACATATATATATACACATATATATATACACATACATATACACATATGCACATACATACACAAAAACATATACAGTGCCTTGCAAATGTATTCACCCCCCCTTGGCATTTTTCGTGTTTTGTTGCCTCACAACCTGAAATTAACATGGATTGTTTGAGGATTTGCATCATTTAATTTACAGAACATGCCCACAACTTTGAAAATGTTTTTTTTTTATTCTTGTGAAGCAAACAACAAATAGGACAAAATAACTGAAAAAGTCAATGTGCATAACTATTCACCCCCCTAAAGTCAATACTTTGAAGAGCCACCTTTTGAGGCAATCCCAGCTCCATGTCGATTTTGATAATGCTCTATGAGCTTGCCACATCTTATCACTGGGATTGTTGCCCATTCCTCCTTGCAGAACTGCTCCAGCTCCTTCAGGTTGGATGGTTTGCGCTTGAAAACAGCAATCTTTAAGTCTGACCACAGATTTTCTATTGGATTGAGGTCTGGGCTTTGACTAGGCCATTCCAACACATTTACATGTTTCCCCTTAAACCACCCAAGTGTTGCTTTAGCAGTGTGTTTGTGGTCATTGTCCTGCTGGAAGGTGAACCTCCGTCCAAGCCTCAAATCACGAAGAGTGGTACAGGTTTTGCTCAAGCATATCCCTGTATTTAGCACCATCCATCTTTCCCTCAACTATGACCAGTTTCCCAGTCCCGCTGCTGAAGGAGGGATGGTGTTCTTTTGGTGATGTGAAGTGTTGGGTTTGCGCCAGACATAGCATTTTCTTTGATGGCCCGAAAAGTTACATTTAAGTCTCATCAGACCAGAGCACCTTCTTTCATACATTTTGGGAGTCTCCCACATGACTTTTCGCAAACTCAAAATGTGCCATTTTGTTTTTTGCTGAAAGTAATGGCTTTCTTCTGGCCACTCTGCCATAAAGCCCAACTCTATGATGCGTACGGCTTATTGTCATCCTATGTACAGATACTCCAGTCTCTGCTGTGGAACTCTGCAGCTCCTCCAGGGTTACCTTAGGTCTCTGTGCTGCCTCTCCGATTAATGCCCTCCTTGCCCGGTCTGTGTCTTGGCAGTTTTGCTGTTGTGCCATGTTCTTTCCACTTAGTTATGATAGATATGATGGTGCTCCTGGGGATCATCAAAGATTTGGATATTTTTTTATAACTTAACCCTGACTTGTTCTTCTCAACAACATCGTCCCTTACTTGTTTGGAGAGTTCCTTGGTCTTCATGGTAGTGTTTGATTAGTGATGCCCCTTGCTTAGGTGTTGCAGCCTCTGGGGCCTTTCAAAAAAGGTGTGTATATGTAATGACAGATCATGTGACACTTAGAATGCACACAGGTGGACATCATTTCACTAATGATGTGACTTCTGAAGGTAATTGGTTGCACCAGAGCTTTTTATGGGCTTTATAACAAAGGGGGTGAATGCATAATCACATGCCAATTTTCTGTTTTCTATTTCTAAAAAATAGTTTTATGTATAGGGGGGTGAATATTTTTGCAAGGCACTGTATATAGCCTCCTTCTCATAATATTACACACTGTTCAGTAGCTTGTACTTAACCTTCCTTTCATTATTGTGACATTGCAGATCTCATGTGCTATGCTGCATCCAACTGTTATCAAAAAGCTACATAGAATTTTATTTTTATCATGATTTAGGGTTTTATACTTTAGAACTGATGTATCCAGTAATAGAGCATTGTTTACTGCCTATGCAGGTTAAACATAAAGTGATAAATGATATCAAAACTACCTGCAATATCAAGGTGTATCCCATATGTTTGACAAATTACATAAGAAAACTGTTTGTCAAATATTTTTTTAGTCTGGTTATTCCTTCTTATATTTGAAAATAGTATACCTGGAAGTGCTATTCGGCTTATAAATTTAGGTCACCACTACCATTAAAAACAAACAAAAAAATCCCATACAAATTTAACTAAATGTAGGCATCAATATGTCCATGAGGACCAAATGAAATATGTAGTGTTTCCAAGTCATGCAAGAAAGTTTAACAATGTGCCAAACATTTTCATAGATTTTAAGGCTAGGTAAAATCAAAACTACAAAACTATGGAAACAAATAAGATGCATCAGCTTAGAAATAAATTAAATTTGATAGATAGCATTACAGCAAAAGAAAAGGATGTTATGGCAAAGATAAACAAGACAAATATAATAAAATGTGGTCACTATGGCACAATTATAAGATAAACTTTTATAAGATGTGTAGTGGGAGAGAAGATTCCAGATAAACTCATAAGACCTCATTCAATTGCGATTTAGCCAATTGAATAAGGCTCTAAATAAGCATATAACATATTTTTTTTAAAGAAGTTTTTAGTTAGTGAAAACCTTGCTTTTGGATAGATGCTTAATAACTAAAAACGTATTTAAAAAGTATATGTTATGTGCTTATTTAGCGCCCTATTCAATTGGCCAAATTGCAATTGAATGAGGGCCCTAGTGTATAACTAGTTGTAGTATTTCTTTGCTAAGTGTACAACCTGTCAGAAAAGTTTACATTTTTAACATCCAATTTCCTCTATTACAATGCTCTCTCCTGAACTAAGAATATTGTACGTCTTACCCATAAATGCAATCCCATTTTTGTGAAGAAGCTCTGGGAGTTTTGGATTTTCTGATGCGTGACCCCATCCTGCCCATACAGCCTGCAAAATAAAAACAGTGTAATTTAACACACACATCACTTGCGGGCTTTTAAAATTAAATCGTTAGTTCTTCTTATTCCCATTTAAACAATTTGCATTATCAACTTATTAGTCTATCTAAAATCAGTACCTCGTCATGTTGCACTCACAAATGGAGTTGCAGGGTATGCAAAAAGGATAAAAACTCAACACATAGATTTTCAATTCTACTGAAAGGAAAACATTAGCACAAAACCAAATGAATTACCAATAGATTCATTTAATTTGGACACATTATGTTAGTTTATGTTAAAGATATTACTACTTGATCATACACACTGCCTTACTAATGTAATAAAAATAGAAATATATGTATATATATTCACAGTATTCACAAACAAGTACATTACGATTTTCTGTTTATCAATGCACAATAGCGTAAGAAAAAAAAATCTTAAAGGGACATGGAAATATGTTTTCTTTGTTCTTTTAGGAAGAGGGTGTTTCACAATATGTCCCATTGTGTTTTCCTTTTTCAAATAAACTTCTGAATATGTTTTTGTGCTCTGTGATTTGTTCAACTGCTATTGGGGGCTTGCCTACTGGTCGCTCTTAAAGTGGTACTACGCTCAAAATATTATTATTGGCCGAATGCAATATTTATAGTCTGAAACACGTTAGACACATAAAGTAATATCCAAACAAAAACCTAAAAGCACCCAGAGCACTCCAAGCTCGCGTTGCCTGGCAGAAAGGATTCTTGGAGAGTCCAGGGCAGATAACCAGGGCTTGGGAGAACATCACCAACTTAACAATTTTAACAATTGGACTTGCCCCTATACTCATAATAAAAGTGATATAGTCACTATTCAGGACTGTCTTTATAAAGATTACAATAGCCTTCGTTCCACTGGCCACTGTGGCAAGTGTATGTAGAGGCCCAGTCACCAGGCCAAGCTATACAACAGTCCTGGAGTTTGTGGCACCAATACTTAGATATCCAGTTCTAGAAGACCTAGTTTGTAGTTTGTAAGTCTCTACTATATTGTCATCGCATGTTACATATATACTAGTATGTGACCATCTTTTAGTTTGCAAGTCTTCAATGTTATGAGCTACTTTAGCATTATGTACGTTTGATTTTAAGTTCATAAACAGGGCCCTCTATTCTTTTGCAATATATTAAAATTGTTTTTGCCTTGTACTTAACTCATGTACAGTGCTATGGAATATGTTGGTGAGTTACAAAAAAAGGATAATAACCTATATCCAAACACCATTAGTTTTATAAAGTAAAATAAAATCTCAATCATATAAAGATAATCTAACGGTGTCTAAAACCTATATCTATTTAAATAAAACTAGATATTTATTTAATATTATAACTGCATTATGTCAACTAAAAACACTATTAATTATATTTTGTTTACTTTTAATGTTCTTCATTTCAGATATATAGTTTTTATTGTCATTACTAAGGAAATCATAGCATACAGATTTTGTGTTAACCAAAATAGGTTTGCATTATTTATTCATTAGTTTGTTTGAATGGATAACTAAAATTTAAAAAAGTTGAGTGATCCAATCCTAAACCCTTAACAACATATGATCCATTGTGTTAAAAAAAGTTACATTAATGCACCCTAGATTTATACCTATTGAACAAGATCAGCAAAATAATTTAGTCTGATCACCTTACTGGTGTTTACATACATTATGTTACATGGCATTTATGAAAGTGTGATGATTCTCCGTTACCTGTACTGGGATTCTTTTGGCAATATCAAGGATAAGTTCTACATTGGCATAATTGTTGTTGTTTGGTCCACCAGGCACAGGCACATAATGGTCCGCCATCTTGATGTATTCTGTAAAGACAGTGTAACAAAAAAATTGTCAAGTTTCATGGTGGACACTTTGTTGATGATATTTCAAAGCTGTCACCCTCTACTAGTTTTCCCTCTTCCCACCTGGTAAAACAGAAGTGACTGTAGCTCCTAATATGTTACTTCTGGCTAAGTTTGTTTAGCTCTTTAAGGATCACTATAGTCCAAAACCATCTATTATGCATTTAAAAAAGCATGTTTTATACAGTTTTTGAATGGGAAAAAAATGAAAAAAGAATAAAAAAATATTAAGCAAAACCAAACTTTATTGAAGCTAACAGGAAATGCAGAGAGTATACTTTATCTGTAGATCTCACTGTCAGTTATTTGAAAAAAAGAAAACACAATTAACCAATGTGTGTTCTTCTCTAATATGTATTTAATTAAATAAGAATAAAAGCAAATTGTTTCAGTTTAGAACTCTGCAAGAATCCATGTCCTTCTGTTTCTTGAGACATCTTAAGACAAAGAAGGAGAAAGTATACTAACTGGGTCTCACTGCAATGCCATTTTTCTATACTATACAAAAATACCTTTTGCAATGTATAAAATATTTTTTAAATGCATGATGAAGTTTGGACTATAGATTCCCTTGAAATGTGAACCCAGGGTAAAGAACATTAAAAATCCCAGATTTTCTTAACAACTAATTGTAAAACTAGAGAAATTTCTATGCTGGCGATATAAACCGGGTAAACATCAAAACATACTATTTAAATCTCCTCTTCAGTACTTGTTTGTCTGGCATCAAGATCACACAAGGGTTCTTACCACCCCAAGATATATAGTGGTTTTGTATGGGGAACTAACCTGCATTTGCTTTCAGGTCCTCAGGAGTTACCATGACCACAAATCGAATGGCTCTCTCATTTCGGAACATCTCATAGGACCATCGTCTGATTGAGCGCATGCATTTCACAGCTGCTATACCATTATTGGCTATGAGTACCTGGTAAAGTAGAAACAAAACAAAATACGGATATTATTCCATTTCTTTTTTAATTATGAAGAAGTAATGTTTCTGGATTCCACTAGGAATATAATATATCACTCTTTTGCTCACCATAAATTAACTGATTGTTGTGGTACCTCTCAACAAAATCTATTACACAAGCTGGGGACAGGTCCCACTCTGATGAGAGGCAGTAACCGCAAAACAGTGCTGTCTGTGGGTAGGTTTCCTGGCTTGTGCATAATCCACCCTGGACTTTGCTTAAAGCTGTGTAATACAGCAGGCATATGTTTAAAAGGGGCCATGTTTGAAACAGTAGTTGGATTAAAGAGTGAAACCTTTGTGGGCACATTTTCATGTCCCTGTCCAGGTTCCCAGAATGCAGTGTAATAACTATTTCTTAGAACTATGGGCATGAAGCAAGGTTTTTTTTTTAACTTGTTTTAGACATTCAAATGTGAAAACAAATGTACTATCTATTCACGAACACACACACACATATATATATATATATATATATATACACACACATATATACTCAAACATATACACATATATACTCACACATATACACATATATACTGACACACATACACATAAATATATATATATATATATATATATATATATATATATATATATATATATATATACACATATAGTTACATAGGCCCTCATTCGATTGCAATTTGGCCAATTGAATAGGGCTCTAAATAAGCACATAACATATTTGCCAAATCGCAATTGAATGAGGCCCACAGTAATTAAGGTTAAAAAAAGACTTTCAGTCCATCAAATTAATTTTTTATCAACTATTTAATTATTTATTTTTAATTATTAATTAATCCAGAGGAAGGCAAACAAAAAAAACCCCAAGCCAATCGTCTTAAAGGGAAAAAAAATCCTTCCTGACGCCAGATACTGGCGATCAGATTTCTCCCAGGATAAATACTGTCTCTCTAATTATCCAGGATAACCCTGAATTCCCTTTTTAATTAGAAATAAATCCAGTCCCATTTTAAAGTTATCTATCGAATCCGATGTTGCCACCTCCTCTAGTAGAGAATTCCACAGATTAACCACCCTTACTGTGAAGAACCTTTTTCTTTCTTTAAGGTGGAATCTTTTTCTTCTAACCTCAAGGGATGTACTCTTGTCAGTTGAAAACCTCTTGGCACAAAAAGCTCCCTTGACAAATCTTTATACTGACCCTGGATGTATTTATATAAGGTAATCATATCTCCTCTTAGATGCCTTTTTTCTAGAGAAAATAAGCTTAATTTGGTTAGTCTTTGTTCATAACTTAGCGCCTCCATTCCCCTTATTAGTTTTGTTGCCCTCCTCTGTACCTTTTCCATCTCTAAAATGTCCATTTTATGAAGTGGAGCCCAAAATTGTACTCCATATTCCAAATGAAGGAGTACTAGTGATTTGTATAGTGGCAGAATTATATTTGCTTCCCTTGCTTCTATACCCTTCTTAATACATGCTAATATTTTATTTGCCTTAGCAGCTGCTGCTTGGCTTTGAGCACTGTTACCTAGATGGTTGTCCACAAGCACTCCCAAATCCCTTTCAATATCTGATACACCTAGTTTTGCTCCATTAAGATTATAAATTGCATGGCTATTTTTCCTTCCCAGATGCATAACTTTACATTTATTCGTATTAAATCGCATCTGCCCATTCCTCAATTTTATGTAAATCCCTTTGGAGGGAAAGTACATAATTATCTGATTTAATTACTTTGCACAACTTTGTGTCATCAGCGAAAATGGAGACACTACTTTCCAGTCCCACCTCTAAAACATTAATACATATGTTAAAAAGGAGAGGACCTGATACTGGACCCTGAGGAACCCCACTTACCACATTTGTCCAATCAGAGTATTTTCCATTTACAACAACCCTTTGCTTCCTGTCTTTTAGCCAGCTCTCAATCCATGAGTAGATATTTACTGCAATTCCTGTATCTCTTAGTTTACATAGTAGCAGAGTGTTATTTCTTATATATGTGCAAAGTAGTAAGTGTAAAGCCTGTATATCAGTGTAAATTTGCCCCTGATGAGTTGAGATCCACAGATCTCACGAAACGAACGTCGGGTGTTGAGGACGTCACAAAAAAACAGCGGAAGCAAAAGCTGATAATATGCTATAGATTCTTAACAAAAAGATTCTATACAGAGGTCCCATGAAGATATTACATGCTTATACTGTCCCATACAAGTTATATGTAGTGGCCCAGGTATAGAGGGACCACGAGGTATACAATATCCAGTCCATATAAAATGTCCAATTGCATTTAGAGCTTTGGGGTATAGTAGTGGTGTCTAAAAAAGAACCACAAGGTATAGCCTACTCCGTCCTAATATGATACAGAAAGTGTAGTGTTCTCTTTTAGTAGAACTACAAGGTATAACCTACTCAGTCCTCATATGATATAGAAGGTGTAGTGTTTATCATAGTAGAACCAAGAGATATATTAACAGCTTGCCCTTAAGTTTGCAGAAAATATAGTTGGTATAGTAGTGGCATTTTTTTGCCACAAGGTAATTATTGCTGAAGTCGTCGCTTGTGAAATGGTGGTCTCATAGAGATTACACAGATTGTGAGAAATATAAATACAAAGTTTATTTCAGCAACATAAATATCTTTATAATGCAATTGAATAATAGGATGTAGTGGTGACACTAGCCAAGAATGTGACACAAGGTAATCACAGTTCTCTCTTTTAATCAATAATTCTTCAGTCCTCTCCAAAGTACTATGTGATAACAGGGAACAGACTTTTTTTTCAAGAACCAAAAGGGAGCAAAGACACAAATGATATTGTCATCTAAGGTCAGATATCATATGATGGTCATTCTTACAGTTCTCATCTGACAGTGTTTCTGGACTTAAACTTCTCAATGGATGAAAGAAAAGGAAAATAATATTCTGAGTACACTTACATGTCTTACACAGGCCAGGAGACCTATTTTTCCCCCACAGAACGGCTCATTAAACAGTACAGTGTTACCCTGGCACTCGTCGGCTTCAAAACTCATCAGATTAGGTATTCAACACATTTTGATGAGGAAAAAAATCTTTAGGTCTAAATGCTTGCTCATCACTCATCGCGCTTGCTAAAACCTGTATGAGATTTTATCCCATCTCTCCAGAAGAAACAAATAGTAGCTTCGAACTTATCATTTTCGCCACTTGTTCTGTCTTCTGGATCCAATTAAGGACAAGTACCGAGGTGCCATTGTATTTCCACTGCTGCTAAGTATTCTGGATAGTGAAAAGCAAATGAGGCTCAAAACATACCACCTTTTTGCCTCAGACGCAATCAACATGTTTCACAGTTGCCAGAACGAACCTAACATCAATGAGCCCCGTATAAGCGTGAAACTGTAATCTGTGTGAGTGAGTTTCTGACACTGTACCCTAATCCATGGTTATGACCTTAAACCTGCCTCAACTCAGCATGACCCTTAGTCCTAAATAGATTCCCATGTTAAGCGGGCCTAAAGCAAAAAGGTGAATCCTTACTAAATATACATACTTATCACCATATACCTTGTGGAAATAAAAGTAGAAGCAGTAAATCCCATCCCATGTGGCTTAACAATTATTTAAAGATGAAGATGAGGAGTAAAAACAGGCATTTAAATTATACAAAAAAGGAGGGAACAGAGACTGCTTTACGTGAATACAAGGACATCAACAAGGCTTGTAAAAGGGCTATTCGACTGGCTAAAATAGAAAAATTCAACATTAGTTGAACAGGAGAGTAAGACTAATTCTAAATTATTTATTAAAATATATTAATGGGAAAAATGTCAGGAAGGAAGCTATAGGAACATTACAATGTGGCAAATGCCATCTGATAGTTAGTGACCAGGGAAAGGCAGATAAGTTAAATAGGTTATTTTCTTCGGTATACAAAAGGGAGGTACCAGTGGTCGGGACAACGCAACATAATGGTGCTAAACAACCTTTACCAAATAATTGGTTAATGCAGGAAGAAATCCAAAAGAGGTTGGAAAAAATAAATGTTAATAAAGCCCCAGGTCCTGATGGAATACATCCAAGGGTACGGAGGGAACTTGATTCTGTCATAGCCAAACCATTATATCTATGTTTTCAAGGTTCACTCAACACAGGGTCTCTACCAGATAACTGGATAAAAGCAGAGGTGATACCTATATTTAAGAAGGGAACAAGAGCAAATCCAGGAAATTATAGACATGTAAGCCTCACTTCTGGAGTGGGAAAGCTTTTAGAAGGGTTAATAAGGGATAGTCTACAAGAATATGTCTATTTAAATAGGATTATAAGTAGGTGTCAAAACAGATTTATGAGGGATAGGTCATGTTAAACAAACCTAATTAGTTTCCATGAAGAGGTTAGTATGAACTTGGATTAAGGCAACTCCATGGATGTAGTCTTTTTGAATTTGCAAAGGCTTTTGAAACAGTGCCATATGGAAGACTATTGTGCAAACTAAGGAAGTACAGGAATTGCAGTAAATATCTGCTCATGGATTAAGAGCTGGCTAAAAGACAGGAAGCAAAGGGTTGTTGTAAATGGAACACTCAGATTGGACTAATGTGGTAAGTGGGGTTCCTCAGGGTTCAGGATTAGGTCCTCTCCTTTTCAACATATTTATTAACGGCTTAGAAGTAGGATTAGAAAGTATGGTCTCCATTTTTGCTGAGGACAAGGTGATGGAAGGTAATTAAAATTAGAAAATGATGAACTTTTCCTCCAAAGGGATTTGCATAAATTAGAGAAATGGGCAACTAAATGGCAGATGAGATTTAATACGAATACATTTTAAGTTATGCATCTGGGAAGGAAAAATAGCCATGCAATTTATAACCTTAATGGAGCAAATCCAGGGGTATCAGATATTGAAAGGGATTTGGGCGTGCTTGTGGACAACTGCCTAGGTAACAGTGCTCAATACCAAGCAGCATCTGCAAAGGCAAGTAAAATATTAATATGTATTAAGAAGGGTAGAGAAGCAAGGGAAGCAAATATAGTTCTGTCACTATACAAATCCCTAGTACGCCCTCATTTGGAATATGGAGTACAATTTTGGGCACCACTTCATACAAAAGGATATTTTAGAGCTAGAAAAAGTGCAGAGAAGGGCATCAAAACTAATAAAGGTAATGGATCGGGCTAAGTTATGAAGAAAGACTAACCAAATTAAACTTATTTTCTCTAGAAAAAAGGTGTCTAAGAGGGGATGTGATTACCTTATCTAAATATATCCAGGGTCACTACAAGGCTTTGTCAAGTGAATTATTTGTGCCAAGAGGTTTTTAAATGACAAGAGGGCATCCTTTGAGGTTATAAGTAAAAAGCTTTCACCTTAAAGAAAGAAAAGGGTTCTTCACAGTAAGGGTGGTTAAACTGTGGAATTCTCTACCAAAGGAGGTGGGGACAGCGGATTTGATAACTTTAAAAAGGGATTGGATATATTTTTAAATAAAAGGGGCATTCAGGGTTATCCTGGAAAATTAGAGAGGGAGTATTGATCCAGGTAGGAATCTGATTGCCAGTATCTTGGGTGAGGAAGGATTTTTTTTCCCCCTTTGAGACAATTCACAAAGTTTCACTGTTTTGTTTTGTTTTTGCCTTCCTCTGGATCAATTAAACATTAATCCACATATTATAGATCAGAGGACACATAATAAGGTTGAACTTGATGGACAAAAAATATTTTTTCAACTTCAACTACTATGTAACTATATGATATGTTTAGTCTTATTTGCATGTCACTACCCAAAATCCTCAGCAACACTGGAAATACTGTATACTGAGAAGTTCTATAGTAAAAAGAAAAAAAAAACAGGTCTTCAGGCCTGCTTGAGACATGTGAGAGGACTCAGAACAATCTTTCTTTGCTTACTGGATATCCAGTAGAGGGTATTTCAATCACCTTTCTACCCACCATATTTAGTGTCTGGTCAGATAAAAAAAATAAGGCTGAATTTAACCTGGAGAAAATAGTATCAAAGGATCAATATTACTACAAAGCAAAAAGAAAAACACAACTTTTGCATTTTCGTATTTTATACCAAATTATGCTTTACCACAGGCATTGATTTTCTTTTGTCAGCTGATTCTTTATGTTAATTATTCAGGATATACTGTAGATATTGATGTCTCATTCCCCCAATGCTAACAAAAAGTTCCTATTCAAAGTCATAACTGCATATAAATGTAGAACATCTGGCATATTGCAAGTATAGTTCTTCAAAATACTATATTTTAAATATATAATCATAGCATATCCTTTTAATTCACAGTATTATTATTATTATTATTATTATTATTATTATTATTATTATTATAATAAAGCTTTAGGCAGTTGTTTGCTATTAATTTCTACAACAAAACACTTCAAAAAAAAGAAATTCTGTGATTTATGTGTTGATAACTAGGATATATAAAACAGAAATATGTATTAAATATCATTTGTTTACATGGGTCACAAAACAAAAAGAAGCATTCTTAACAAGCTAAACCAAAATAGTATATTTCATTATTCTGTAATTTATCTGTGTGGATCTACTTTTGTAGATTCTGTGACAAAATATCTGGAAAAACTAGTCAAACAGAAACTACAAGGTACTGAAATTGCTGGAAAAAAATGACCTTAAGCCATTAACACAATTATCATTGAACATTCTGACAAGAGAGATAAAACAGCAGTTATAAGCTACCCTAAATTAGGTCATAAAATGCTAAAGATTATTCACATATAAGTGATAAAAAGCGGACAAAAACATTAGAGATCTTAATTTTTTATGAACCCAGTTATTGAATGATCCACACTTATACATTTTATTCACTGTCAAAAAATAGATACACTGCTTACTTTTGCCTTCCTTATAAGATAAAGCTGCATATATGAGAATAGGTTTTACCATTTTCCTATTATAGGGACAGCTATAAAAGATATGAGGGAGAGTATGGTATGCTGCAGAGAGCAGGTATATAATTTAGATGTGCTCTGACATCGATGTGCTCTTGGTTTGCATATTGCATAACCCACACATAGACCCTTTGTGTGCTGTACCTAGAGAGATCAGCTGCACCCCACAGGCAAAACCCAAGTGCTAAATACTGAGGAGCAAAGACTTCATGCTGCCACCACTATTCTATTCCCGGAGTCAGAATCCACGGTGGACACTTGTAATAGAATAGTGGCGGTAGCACTGGTCTTGCCTGTGGGGTGCAGCTGATCTCCCTAGGAACAGCACACAAAGATATTTTCAAATGGATGTCATGGTATAGCTTACCTGCATCATACCATACTGTCCCTCCTGCCCTTTATAGCTGTCCCCAGTATTCCCCCAGCTCCGCTCTCCAGCGCTATGGTCGGGCACTGCTGTTGATGTGTGCTGTTGATAGGTCATGTCAAACAAACCTAATTAGTTTCTATGAGGAGGTTAGTAGGAACCTGGATCAATGCAACTCAGTGGATGTAGTCTTTTTGGATTTTGCTAAGGCTTTTGATACAGTGCCACATGGGAGACTATTGTGCAAACTAAGAGATACAGGAATTGCAGTAAATATCTGCTCATGGATTGAGAGCTGGCTAAAAGACAGGAAGCAAAGAAGGGTTGTTGTAAATGGAACATACTCCGATTGGACTAATGTGGTAAGTGGGGTTCCTCAGGGTTCAGTATTAGGTCCTCTCCTTTGTAACATATTTATGAATGACTTAGAGGTAGGATTGGAGTGTGGTGTCTCCATTTTGGCTGATGACACGAAGTTGTGCAAGGTAATTAAATCAGATAATGATGTGCTTTCCCTCCAAAGGGATTTACATAAAATTAAGGAATGGGAATCTAAATGGCAGATGAGATTTAATATGAATAAATGTAAAGTTATGCATCTGGGAAGGAAAAATAGCCATGCAATTTATAATCTTAATGGAGCAAATCTAGGTGTATCAGATATTGAAAGGGATTTGGGAGTGCTTGTGGACAACCACCTAGGTGACAGTGCTCAAAGTCACAGAGGAGGGCAACAAAACTAATAAGGGGAATGGAGGGGCTAAGTTATGAAGAAAGACTAACCAAATTAAACTTATTTTCTCTAGAAAAAAGGCGTCTAAGAGGAGATATGATTACCTTATATAAATACATCCAGGGTCAGTATAAAGATTTGTCAAGGGAGCTTTTTGTGCCAAGAGGTTTACAACTGACAAGAGGACATCCCTTGAGGTTAGAAGTAAAAAGATTCCACCTTAAAGGAAGAAAAAAGTCTTCTTCACAGTAAGGGTGGTTAATCTGTGGAATTCTCTACCAGAGGAGGGTGGTGACAGCTGATTGGATAGATAACTTTAAAAGGGGACTGGATTTATTTCTAATTAAAAAGGGAATTCAGGATTATCCTGGATAATTAGAGAGAGAGTATTGATCCAGGGAGAAATCTGATCGCCAGTATGTGGGGTCAAGAAGGAATTATTTTTTTTCCTTTGAGACGATTGGCTAAGTCTCACTTGGGTTTTTTTTGGGTTTTTTCTGTTTGCCTTCCTCTGGATTAATTAATAATTAAAATAAATAAATAGATAATTGATTAATAATTAATTAACAATTAATTAATTAGTATTTAATCCGCATATTGCAGATCAGAGGAGATCTTAAAAGGTTGAACTTGATGGACTGAAGGTCTTTTTTCCACCTTAATTGCTATGTAGCTATAATTCAAATATGTAAAACATATCTTAGGAAGGAACAAAATCAAGACTCAGCTAAAACTCTGGTCTGCATAAAAAACTATACCCCGCTTTGGGCTATACTAAAGTGTTATACTCCTCCAAGCGAAATACCAATTTAGCTAGATAGAAACAGATTTGATAGCAGATAAGAAAAAAAATGCCCATTCTGTCTACCTAAAAATGAGGCTTATTAAGCAACAGGATAACATTGTGCAGGCAGGCTGAAATTCCTTAAATTGTACCATTTCCACTGGAAGACTGTTTCACTTATCTCTTTCTATAAGTAGCACTTTTGGAAGATAAAACTCTCCCACTCTGCTTACTGACTCTATACTCCTTAGCCCTCTTTATATACCTCTTCCTTTCTCTTGCTATACCCAACTTATCTTCTTTGTTCTGCTCACTAGTAGCCCCACAGCTCTGAGACATACTATGGCACAACAACAGATATATTGCTAATAAAAATCACTTTCAAGACTCAGCTTAAAAATCACTTCTGTAAAAATGATTTAAAAATAGTGCTTTTAGTGATCTCCATTCCACGTGCACTTAATACTTAAAGTATAAAAGGTTATCTAGAATATTTTTCCTATTTGGAAATATGTATTTCTTAGTTGTCATAAGGTGTGGTATATGGACTTAAAACACACATAAACTGAATAAAGACTTCAGTTTAAGATAATGAACACTTTTTTGGAATATCTCACATAGGTTCACCAGATAATGGGCAATGCTATTTAAAATAATTATTTATTAATTCACTTTAAAACCATCAAACAAAAAGTTTAAAAAGATAATTGCTAAATGAAATTGATGTATAGTAACTTATTATTATGTATTGAATTTATCCATTTACATACAATTACCCATTACCTTCATGCACCTGTATGTGTGTCCACCATACAAGTAGATTGTTAAATGCACTTATCTTGTCATGCAATTGTTTCACACCTTGTCTCTGTAAAGTGCTGTGCACATTGATGGTGCTAAACACATAAAATATATACATATATCACTGGTCAACAAAGATTTTGTCTCAGAGCAAATAAAGGTTGTGCTATATGTAATTTATCCCACAGATTTTGAAAATCGTCTCGGAATTGTTCTATCACCCATAGTATTAAAGTTAGGTCCTCTTTAATATAATACATGGTGCTATATAAAACATTCATACAGCATCAAGATATGCTATTTTTTCCTCAGTAAAATCCTAGTATTATTTTTAATTGCTGTAAATTTGACTGATTAGGCAACGTAAAAAGAGCCTAGAGTAAAAAAAACAGTTGAGTCAACGCTCCTGGCCAGTTGGTGGAAAGAGTTCATTCTTGAAACATCTAATGCTGTGAGTATCGGTTATTTGTGTAGTTATATGTACAATTTATGTTTATGAGACAACGTTGAATAATGCCAAGAAATTGCATTAATCATCCAGACTCATTTTGCTACATTTGCAGTGAGGTGATATTTAAAAATCATTTTACTCCACTTATTAAGAAGTATTACAAGCTTTACTTTGGATGCAAAGTCGGTGACCAAGATAAAAGTTGGGCCCCTCATTTTTGTTGTCGTACCTGGGTCAGACTTCTCACAAGTTGGTCAACGGGTTCCAAGCACATGTATTTTGCTGTTCCAATTATTTGGCGAGAACAAAAAGATCACTCTACAGATGGTTACTTTTGTCTTACAAACATTTCAGGCATCAGTTCTGAATCAAAGCACAATGTGACATATCCAAATTTACCATTGCGTTTAGGCCAGTGCTGCATGGTGAAGCATTGCCTGTGCCAACGCCTCCAGAAGAAGTAATACTTAGTGATGATGAACAAGAAAAAGATCCTGTAGAGCATGTTGATGATGATATAAGGCTTGATCAAACATTTGAAGCTTCCTGTTCATCATTAAAACCCCATTTTCTTACCCAAGGAGAGATATAGTGGTATAGTGACTTTAAATATTTATTTTCCCTTGAAGATTAACTTGTTTTTTTCAATGATGTTTATTCTATCTTGAAAGCACTTGGTCACAAGTACAAAACAGAGGATTGGCGTTCATTTATCTATTCTTCTAAAGTTAGCTTGAAAGCTGTGCTTCTCCACAAAGGAAATACGTTTCCATCAGTGCCACTAGCTCATGCTGCCAATATCAAAGAAACTTATGAGAGCATGAAACTCGTGCTTGAAAAAATCAAATCTGAAAATACAAATGGAATATCTGTGGAGACTTGAAAGTAGTTGCTCTTTTGCTTGGACTACAACCAAAACGAACATCACCTACTCCAGGACAGAAGAATGTTGTCAATACAAAACTCGTTGATCCACAAAAAGTGTATCTACCTCCATTCCATATAAAGCTCGGTCTTATGAAGAACTTTGTCAAAGGGATGGATCGAAGTGGACCTATATTTACATATTTAAGAAAAAAAATCCCAAGGATCAGTGATGCAAAGACAACTGATTAAAGATCAGAACTTTGATAGTCAGTTGAACCTGGCTGAAAAGGCTGTAAGGAAATCATTCTAGATTGTTTTTCAGAACTTCTTAGGGAATCATAAGGCAGACAACTACAAAGAAATAGTGGATGATCTTTTGCAATCTTACAAGACCGTGGGATGTAACATGTCTTTGAAAATCCATTTCTTGGATTCACACCTAGATTTCTCCTCAGCGATGAACATGATAAACGATTCCACCAGGACATTTCCAAAATGGAAAAGCGGTACCAGGGTAAGTGGAGTCAATCAATGCTTTTAGGGGAGTTAGTCCTTTACTATGTACAGTGGATATAAAAAGTCTACACACCCCTGTTAAAATGTCAGGTTTCTGTGCTGTAAAAAAATGAGACAAAGATAAATGATTTCAGAACTTTTTCCACCTTTAATGTGACATATAAACTGTACAACTCAATTGAAAAACAAACTGAAATCTTTTAGGTAGAGGGAATAAAAAAGAAAAATAATGTGGTTGCATAAGTCTGCACACCCTCTTATAACTGGGGATGTAGCTGTGTTCAGAATTAAAAAGCAATCACATTCCAAATCCTGTTAAATAGGAGTCAGCATACACCTGCCATCCTTTAAAGTGCCTCTGATTAACCCCAAATAAAGTTCAGCTGCTCTAGTTGGTCTTTCCTGAAATTTTCTTAGTCGCATCCCCCAGCAAAAGCCATGGTCCACAGAGAGCTTCCGAAGCATCAGAGGGATCTCATTGTTAAAAGGTATCAGTCAGGAGAAGGGTACAAAAGAATTTCCAAGGCATTAGATATACCATGGAACACAGTGAAGACAGTTATCGTCAAGTGGAGAAAATATGGCACAACAGTGACATTACCAATAACTGGAGCTCCCTCCAAAATTGATGAAAAGACAAGAAGAAAACTGGTCTGGAAGGCTACCAAGAGGCCTACAGCAACATTTAAGGAGCTGCAGGAATATCTGGCAAGTACTGGCTGTGTGGTACATGTGACAACAATCTCCCGTATTCTTCATATGTCTGGGCTGTGAGGTAGAGTGGCAAGACGAAAGCCTTTTCTTACGAAGAAATACATCCAAGCCAGGCTACATTTTGCAAAAACACATCTGAAGTCTCCCAAAAGCAAGTGGGAAAAGGTGTTATGGTTTGATGAAACCAAGGTTGAACTTTTTGGCCATAATTCCAAAAGATATGTTTGGCGCAAAAACAACACTGCACATTACCAAAAGAACACTATACCCACAGTGAAGCATGGTGGTGGCAGCATCATGCTTTGGGGCTGTTTTTCTTCAGCTGGAACTGGGGCCTTAGTTAAGATAGAATTATGAACAGTTCCAAATACCAGTCAATATTGGCACAAAACCTTCAGGCTTCTGCTAGAAAGCTGAACATGAAGAGGAACTTCATCTTTCAGCATGACAACGACCCAAAGCATACATCCAAATCAACAAAGGAATGGCTTCACCAGAAGAAGATTACAGTTTTGGAAAGGCCCAGCCAGAGCCCAGACCTGAATCCGATTGAAAATCTGTGGGGTGATCTGAAGAGGGCTGTGCACAGGAGATGCCCTCGCAATCTGACAGATTTGGAGTGTTTTTGCCAAGAAGAGTGGGCAAATCTTGCCAAGTCAAAATGTGCCATGCTGATAGACTCATACCCAAAAAGAATGAGTGCTGTAATAAAATGAAAAGGTGCTTCAACAAAGTATTAGTTTAAGGGTGTGCATACTTATGCAACCATATTATTTTTTCTTCCCTCTCCCTTAAAGATTTTAGTTTGCTTTTCAATTGAGTTGTACAGTTTATAGGTCACATTAAAGGTGGAAAAAGTTGTGAAATTATTTATCTTTGTCTAATTTTTTTACAGCACAGAAACCTGACATTTTAACAAGGGTGTGTAGACTTTTTATATCCACTGTACATGATGGAAATATATGTAATACTGTAAACTTAAAATCACTGTCTCTCAAAATCCTTACGTGAGAGAGAAATTCTAAAAAGATAATTGTGTTCAGCACAAAAAAATACTATAAAGTTCATTTACTGTGACTTCGGAGACAAAAAAAAGTGACATTTTGTTGACCAGTGTATTGTACTTGTTTGGATGTAGATTCTGTTGGACGTATAAATCATACGCTAAGCCTAACACTGAAGTGACACAGCAAAGGTACCCGTTATAGAAAGGTTCACATACAAATAAATAGAATTATAATTGCTTGTTATTAAAAAAATTGAGTGGATAACTGAGCTTGAAAGTTGTTTATTATGAGGATAATTACACAAAATGGTATTCTCCCTCTTCTAAGGATTTTATAGCATATGTTTAATTATATCTCATAATAGGGATGATAAGCATGATTATTTAGTATAAAAATCTAAAAATAATAATAATGGAGAGGGAGAGGGAGGACTTTTCTTCTAAATTATTTTAATAACAAACAATTGTAATTATATTTATTTGTGGATGTACTTTGAATTCCTGCACTAAATATGATTCTTGCTGTGAGAGTGAGTTGTCTGGTACACAAAACTGGATACCAGAAGGCTTGCTAGAGCTAGCCAACACTTTTAGTTCAAGTGACTCCCTAAGGTTTGTGCCTTCGTGATTTTAGCATGTGTTTTTTTCTTGTGAAAATCTTGAAGGTAATGTAAAGCGGCCCTCAGTATCTTCTATCATTACGTATGTTGTTTTATTGCCTAGGTGTGTGCAGCTAAGGGATCTAACATTCAAGCAATGCTTCTTTTTTTGCAGAAATAAACCAAAACCTACCTTTTCAATAACTTTATTCCCTCCAAAACGAGTGACAAATTCTGCTGGTGAGGCAACAGTAAAATCCCTTTGCAAATCAATTTTCTTTCGGTCCCGTCCTTGTTTTACCAGGTGTAAACCAGACATGCTAGGCCTGTAGAAAAACAAAGCAAATAGTTAGAGCCCGTAATAAAAGTGTAAAATGCTGCTATGTTGTTGTTCGGTCATGGCTGATTCTCAGTGACCCTAATGGACAGCATCAAGCTAGTCACATATATCATTATGTCCCTGGTTTTGAATATCCATAAGGTTTTCTTGGCAAAGATACTGGAGTGTGTTGCCAGTTCCTTCTCTAGTGGATCAGGATTTGTCTGACCTCTCTGCTATGACCTGCCCATCTTGGATGACCCTACATGGTATAGCTCACAGCTTCATTGAGATGCACAAGCCCCTTCACCATGACATGGTAGCAATCCAGAAGGGGATAGATAGGGTTGTTCATATACAAAGTTGCTGAAATGTTTGGCAAAATTATAATTTGTAGTAAATTTGAAAATTAAGTTCCCTGAGGACCTTCAGAATTTACTAAGGTGGGGAAGAGAGTGTATGTGTTTAGATTATCCAGTAAAAGTAACAGATATTTTTTACTTCTACGCACATTTTTATTTGTGTTGATTTATTGTCCTGAAAGGACATGCGGATTTGAGCGAGGAAGAGAGCTTGCGAGCACCACTCTAGCACATTCTGCTCCCATAGCACCATGTCAGAATGCCATAAATCCGGCACAGAGCTGCCATTTTCTGAGTAAAAGGTTTCCTGTGTGCTCAGAGAACTGCTGAATAGAGAACACACACAAAAGCAACTTATTGCTGCACCGACTGTGCCAGGATTTAATTGTCCCAGAATGCTTTGCATCAGAGCAGCAACTCCAAAGATGCTTCCTGTGTGAACCCCCTCACATTTTTTTATTATTATATAAAAATAAGCCCAAAATACATGTTGCCAGGATGGTATTTCAGGTCACCATGGCAACCTGTTGACCCCCTGCCTTAAAGTGTTGAGATGCTGTTATTTTTGCAGTTATGTTTACATGGAATCCTCTGAGACAATGAGAATTTATGAGTGTATATTTTTCTTTTTTTTTAACCAATGCCTTTTGTTTGCTTGGGTGATTTTTCATTCCATTAAAAAAAAAAAACTCTTAATAAATGCCCATACAGATTGTAGAATCTAGGGAATTACAGTTGAACTTGCTCATCAGCATCTTTTACATAACAGATTTGGGACCTTCTTCAATTTCTAGGGTTAGGATTAGATTTAGGGGTTAGGTTTAGGGTTGCAGAAGTGGCACTACTATTTTACTATGTAAAGCGTGTCATCTGCCACTACCCTAACCCCTATAATATATCTTTTATTTCAACACCTCAGACCATTCCTGCTTTGTCCCCACCAGCAGTGGCGTTCAGTGTCTATTAGGTTGGCGCTAAGGTAGCTCACAGAAACTTTGTTAAATTTATGGGTTAGGATTAGGGTTTCCCGGTTAGGCTAGTGGCAGATGATACTCTTTATATAGTAAATATGTAAAGTTTATCATCTGCCACTACGTTAACCCTAAACCCTAGCCCTAATCCCTAAATATAACATTCACCCTAAGAACAAATTAAATAAAAGTCTTGGCACCGGGCGCACCACCTAGTGACAGCTGCTGGTGGGCACAAAACTGGAAATATCCCATTTGTTCATTTTTCTTTTACGTAACTTATAATTCAAGAGGCATCATGCTGTTAAACAGATTTCACACACAGGAGATGACAATGTTAGCCCTAATGAGCATTACACACGGAGCCATATAAAACAATGAATGAGCTCAGCTGAAAAGCATTCCACGCCTTTGGTCTACATCAGATTGCAAAATCATAACTTACAAAAGAAACTATTCACATATAAATGTGTATTAGAATTCATATATAAAAGAGTAACTTCTTTGCATTCCTAAAATGAAATAGTTAGATTACTAACATGCAGCTGAGAAATTTTGCAGCAATATTACACAGACAAACAGAAAACAATCTAAAATCAGCATATCAATAACAGGTCATTTAAAATTGTAATTTATTTATTTCCTAGTATGATTCTTGTGAAGTAAAGGGAAGCTAATCCTACACTAGTGATTATGCTATTATGCTCAAGAGAATAATATTGGAAGCAGGTATATTGCACTATTGAGGTGAATTTAAGGCCAAACAAAATTGAATTATGCAATGTTATCACTCACAAATAGGTTTAATCTAAAGCAATGTTCTAGAGTAATGTGCAGTATTTAAAAAAGTTTTGCAGGATGCTGACCATTGTTAGTCATATTTTTATTTTTTCAGCAGGATTTCATCGAACAGCATTGGCTATTCTATTTCCGTGCCACAGCTGATGCATATATATATATATATATATATATATATATATATATATATATATATATATATAAAATACACAATGCAACATATCCACACAAAGGGCCTCATTCAATTGAGATTTGGCCAATTGAATAGGGCTCTATATAAGCTCATAGCATATTATTTTTACAGCAGTTTTTAGTTAGTGACCTTCTATCCAAAAGCAAGCTCTTCACTAACTAAAAACTTCTGTAGAATAAATATGCTATGTGCTTAAATATAGCCCTATTAAATTGGCCAAATCGCAATTGAATAAGGCCCAAAGCATCACATATATAGTTGTGAGCGTACGAGTTGTTGCTAACGCTGTGGGCTCGCGTAGCGAGGGCCGCGGCTCGCGCAGCGAGCCGAGGCCCTCGCGAAGCGAGGGCACTGCCCGAGGGTCTCAGTTGCTGGCATGGAGCGCCGTAGGCGCTCCATGCCAGCACCTGAGGACCTCGCAAACTTCACGTTGCAACCCAAACAGTACGACACACACATTACGACACTCGCAAACAACATACGACACACGTTCACACACATTACGGCCTCGCAACACTCGGACGCAACTCGCGAACATTACAAAATGTAAAACACAATACATACACACAGCACATACATAAAAAACTTACCTACACCAAGAGGGAGCACCCAGCACCTCAAAAATACAACTTACACCTCGATTTTACTCGAAATAAAACAGTTTAGAGACTAAAAAAAAATCGAAGCAAGAGAAAAAATGGCCGCCGAACAAAACGAAAACGAGGCTACAGCACTCTAAACTCGCAAAACACCACAAGAAACTCGCAAAACACCACAAAACACCTACGGATATTCCGATACAGACGTATACCACACATTACTCGCCATTTTACGCCAATGCGGAAGTACACGACTACACTAACGGTTTGGGCTCGCGCACGCACAGTGTTACACTGCACACATTCAGCACGCTTACACAGCAGATCCACACCACTAATACTGCAGCAACATCAAAACACATTCACAGCTCTTCCACACAATGCTTTAAAATAGGTAAAGTATATTCATGTATTAATGTATTATATATTTCATTATTACACACTAAACAGCATTAGCTACCTTACAATTTCATTGCCGTCATTTTTTGACGGGCAATTCGCTAGTGTAATAATAATATTGATGTAAGCAATGTAATTGTGTTGTAGTTATTCTTAAATGGAACACAATAATTTCAAAATCTGCAAGGAATCCCTAAAACGGATACTTGACAAATTATGGAATCTATAAACAAAGTAGAGAAAAATGCTTTTTATAAGGATCTGTCCATAAAAATAATACATTGTATTACCTTAGGCAGTGAATCATGATTCCAATAGATATTTTTCTGTAAAAATCTTTATCCTTAAAGCGTTGTGAGATCTATTCAGGCATCCATTTTGCAATGATTTTATCTGGCCACATTTCCCAAAAGTTCATATGGGTGGAGAGAGATACATTTTCTTGAAACCAGAGTGTTTTGTAATGTTACTGATAACTAGATAGAAGCACCCTAAACACTGCATTCTAGTGACGTGCACACTTAGGCCCTCATTCAATTGCAATTTGGCCAATTGAATAGGGGTCTAAATAAGCACATAACATGTTTTTTTAAAGAAGTTTTTAGTTAGTAATCATCTATCCAAAAGCAAGGTTTTCACTAACTAAAAACGTATTTAAAAAAAATATGTTATGTGCTTATTTAGAGCACTATTCAATTGGCCAAATCGCAATTGAATGAGGGCCTTAATATGAAGCTACTCCATAACCATGTATACACCAGAAAATACAAATACTCTTAAGGTTTGAGAGAAAACCAAAACAAGACTACTCAGGACTGAAGGGGCGGGGTGATCAAGACTGACTAGGAGAAAGTGTATTGTTCTTAAAAATGGGGCTAACCTTCCAAACATGGTAAAGTGTAAAGTTTTGGTTGGACTACTTCCCTTTTTGCAGCTGTGACAGCATATCTGAAAATGTTTTGCAGTGTTTTCTTTATATAACATATTATAATTGTTGAACTACAAGACGTCAAAGGCACTCAGCGCGAGGATCGCAAAGGTTCTTAGAGTATAAACAAACTTGACATTGTGTGCCAAACAGCATTGCCATAACTTTTTTAAAAATTTTATTGACAGGCATTTTTTGATGGGCAAGTCGCTAGTGTATATACATATATATATATATATATATATATATATATATATATATATATATATATATATACACACACATACATACATATATGTGTATATTGTGTCAAGCATACTGACAGACCTACTGCATAGACATGTCTGTAATTACACAATGTACTGCAAGATGCCCACTAAAATATGCTACCTAATCCCCACTCCTCTCATTGTCCTGACCACTACTGAAAGAACGTAAACTATTTCAAATAACATTATTTGGACCTTACCAACAGAGTCTAATCAATGCTGAAACCTCTCACTTATTTTCAGTAGTGTTCAGGACAATGAGATAGACGGGGACATGTACAGCAGTGGCCATTAATGAGAAACTTTATTTTTAAAATCTATTTTCTGACTAAAGATATGCTTCCTGCTGTTTGTGCATTTATTTTTAATGTTAATTAGTGGTGAACTAAAAAAAAGGTTTAATTCATGTTTGTATAATTCATAATAATAGTGTCTTGGAAAAGGCTAGCTTAACAAGAAAAATTGTAATAGTTTAAAGCAAAAGTACAGTAAAAAATCAAAAAGGAGGGACAAGAAGTTGTGTCAAGCATTATAACCTGATCTGAAGAGGCCTAAAGTGTACGCTCATTTTGATTAATGACTACTTTATCACTCACTTTCTAGCTCTTTCTTACTAACCAAATAAAAAACACTGTTGTCATACGTTTAAAATGTCATCTCTTGAAGAAATACTTTTGCAAAAAAAGCAATTTAATTATTTTTTTTAAATATTCTTGTACAACCTCTAATTCTCATACTTTCATATGTAATTATGCTGCTGGGGAAACTACCCTTTTAGTTTCCAGTGATCTAACTCTTGAAGTGGAAGGAGACTTTGAATGAAGAGAGGATAGTTCTGTCTGCACAGTGGAGATGTGGTGGGTACAAATGCCATTGCAATTATTAGAAGTTGCAAGAAGCAGCAAAGTAAAGAAAATGGGACCCTGTGTCTAAATTAAATGCATATAACATTGAAAATATAAAGACTGTTTTTATCTGTTTTGGTTTCTAAAACACGTTGCCTACTATAAAATTCAGTTACTCAAAAAATCATATTGAAAAAAAATGAATACAGTGTGGTAGTTTTTATTTATTATTTTCTTCATTTCAGTAGGTCATTTTATTTCATAAGCATTCAGGGCCAGGTCTGCCCTATGTGCATAGTGTAGGGCCTCTCTGGTAGCCAGCATATGAGCGGCATCATCACGGGTGTAAAATGTTTAAGAGTTCTTTAACAATCATACACACCTATCTTCTTTTTCATTTTTGCAGACTTATTACAGTCATCTTTTGTTTTGTTTTTGTTTGTATTACTGTTATTTGTTTATTCTAAGAGCTAATAAGTGGCTGCAAATACATTTTAGAATAATGGGGGGAAAAATTGCACTGATATATTAAATATTTTTAAAAAACAACTCAAGCAGCTCAAACAGGTGTTTCATTTTCCTGTACTTGTTACTTATATGGGGAGCAATATCTAAGGCCTAGCCCAGACAGACACAAGACCCGTAAATAGGAACAATTGAAGAAAATGGGTACAGAATAGCACTCACAGTTAGTTTTAAAACCATAGCTGAGTCCCGGAGCAGCACTTAAACAGACAATAAGCTATCTCAAAAATATGCACCCCTGCCGCAGGTGTCCATCAAGGACCCCCGCAGCACCTAATTAATTAACCCCATACCACGGATATCTATACAGACCCATGGTAACCTAAATTCTAATGTCCATCTAGACATCCATGGTTAAATACCTTACCCCTATCAAACCATGGTGGTCTATGCACAAGGTTAACATTTCAGTCACCATGGGCGTCTCAACGGAACCCCATGGCTATGTAGATGGGTTGAGGAGGTAGGGGGATGTTGTTTGCTTAGGGAAGGGTCTGACTGGGGAGTGAGCCTGGAAGAGGATCCCCGGGGATTCCTAAAAAGAGCCATGTTTGAAATGGTATTAAGATAAAAGACCGAAGCCTTTGTGAATGTGACACAGGATGTCTGACAATTAGTGACCAGAAAAAGGCAGATGAGCTAAAGTGGCTGGGTCACTGCAGCATAATGGGGCTATACACTACCTTCGCCGAATAATTGGTTACCACAGGAAGTAATCCAAAAGAGGTTGGAAAAAATAAATGTTAATAAAGCCCCGGGTCCTGATGGAATACATACAAGGGTACTAAGGGAACTGGGTTCTGTAATAGCCAAACCATTGTATCTAATTTTTCAAGATTCACTCAACACAGGGTCGCTACCAGATGACTGGAAAATAGCAGATGTGATACCTATATTTAAGAAGGGAGCAAGAGCAAATCCAGGGAATTACAGACCAGTGAGCCTCACTTCTGTAGTGGAAAAGCTTTCAGTAAAGGTTAATAATGGATAATATACAAGAATATGTCTATTTGAACAGGATTATAAGTAGGAGTAAGTATGAGGGATAGGTCAAACAAATCTAATTAGTTTCTATGCAGAGGTTAGTTGGAACTTGGATCAAGGCAACTCCGTGGATGTAGTCTTTTTGGATTTTGCACATGGAAGACTATTGTGCAAACTAAGGGATACAGGAATTGCAGATAATATCTGCTCATGGATTGAGAGCTGGCTAAAAGACAAGAATCAAAGGGTTGTTGTAAACGGACTAATGTTGTAAGTGGGGTTCCTCTCCTTTTTAACATATTTATTAATGACTTAGAAGTTGGACTGGAAAGTATTGTCTCCAATTTTGCTGATGGCCTAAAGTTGTGCAAGGTAATTCAATCAGAAAAGGATGTACTTTTCCTCCAAAGGAATTTACATAAATTAGAGAAATAGGTGACTAAATGGCAGATAAGATTTAATAAGAATAAATGTAAATTTATGCATTTAGGAAGGAAAAATAGCCATGCAATTTTTAATCTTAATGGAGTAAATCTCGGGGTATCAGATATTGAAATGGACTTTGGAGTGCTTGTGGACAACCACCTAGGTAACAGTGCTCAATTTCAGCTGCAAAGGCAAATACAATATCAGCATGTATTAAGAAGGGTATAGAAGCAAGGGAAGCAAATACAATTTTACCACTATACAAATCTCTAGTACGCCCTCATTTGGAATATGGAGTACAGTTTTGGGCACCACTTCATAAAAATGGCATTTTAGAGTTGGAAAAAGTACAGAGAAGGGCAACAAAACTAATAAGGGGAATGGAGGTGCTAGGATATGAAGAAAGACTAACCAAATTAAACTTATTTTCTCTATTAAAAAGGGATATGATTACCTTATAGAAAAATCCAGGGTCCATATAAAGTTTTGTCTAGTGAACTTTTTGTGCTAAGAGGTTTTCAGCTGGCAAGAGGACATCCTTTGAAGTTGGAAGTAAAAAAAAACACCTTAAAGAAAGAAAAGGGTTCTTCACAGTAAGGGTGGTTAAACTATGGAATTGTCTACAAAAGGAGGTGGTGACAGCAGATTTGATAGATAGCTTTAAAAATGGATTTGATCTATTTCTAAAGAAACAACTGGCAAGCTTCACTTGGGTTTTTTTCTGCTTGCCTTTCTCTGGATCAATTAACAATTGATAATTAATCTGAATACTGCAGATCAGAGATTTTAAAAGGTTGAACTTGATGGACTAACAGTGTTTTATCAACATAAATTACTTTGTAAATAAATATATATATATATATATATATATATATATATATATATATATATAAAACACTTACAAAAGTCAGTGTAATTATACAATTAGATCTCCTGCACTACCCTTATCACGCACAATGGACTACATGTGAGCTTACTGAAATGCACATTTTAATAGTAATTCACAAAAATAATGCTGCTAATCTCAGGAATAACCATTTATAGCTAGATTTCATGCTTTTTAAGAAGAAACAAACTTGTTGTTAGGTCGACAGTGTCCTTTTAACTGAAATAACTCTAAGGCCCAGATTTATCAAGCAGCATATTGTAATACACCATCGATTACACCAGGCAATACGCCACCCTCTACCCTAAGCAGTATTTATCAAGTAGCTAACATTGCTAATACACCATTCAAGACAGCAGAAAATGTGTGAATCCAACAGTTTAAAAATACCTATTTGTAAATCAGCTGTAATATTATTTTACCCATTTGCACTACTATAATGAAATAGGACAATTTGTATAAGGTAAAAATAATGAGAAAAATAATATTTAGAAATATAAAAATAATTTAAATGAGCAACTACAATAATAATAGTCATAGTAGTAATAATAACCTTGATGGTATGTATAATTTTATAATAAATAACTATTAATGTTTATATATCAATACTAATAATTGTATAATAATATAACAGCAATATAATAACATAAATACTAGGTATATATTAATCAATATACCATTGTACATTTGCCCTTTGATCTGGTCCTAGGTTACATTGCACACTATAAGAGTAATTGCTGGAGGCATGGAGACACATGATCATGTTTTCAGGTTACCTGCCTATATGTATTACAGCAGCATACACTCATAAATAGCATAATGTTTCTGGGATCACAATGGGATTGTTTCTGGGATATTCACACCACAGCATTTTAAGTAAGTTCAGGTGAAAAAAAAACAGTATGAGACAGCCCACTTGTTAATCACAGCAACCAGAAATGTATAGGTACAAAGGTCTACTATATTCAGTAGTATTGCTCTGGTTAACAGCATCAAACACATAAAGTAAACTATTACACACAAAGTACGGTAGTTGCTTGACCGTACTGTCCTATAGCAGTATTACACAGTTCTTCATGCTTCTAACATTGATTCTCTGTGTCGCAGTGCTATATGAAGTGTAATACTTAGGAAGTCTCTTCCTACACAAAACTTTATCTCTAATAGAAAACATCTTTAGCATTATCTTACCTCCACCACAAACCGTGTCTAAACACTGATGTGTCATCTGCAGGATCTCCCATGCTTTCTTGAAGAAACACATAAATATGGATTATTTCATATGACTTCTAGCTCCTTTCACTGTTCAGCTCAGTTGTTGGGTGCAGTAAACTCAGTCGCTCCTGCACAAGCCTTTACTGTGTTCAACACATATTGGACGTCATGTCTTTTTACCCTCTGCACTCAGCCCACACCCTTAAATGAGAGTAACCCTGTATGATCATATACAGCACTGTTGATGGGCTGCGTTCCCTTTCCAAGATAAATATACAACACAGGAAGAGAAAGTAAATTGTAAACTAGGCAAAAAGTAAAAGGTGTCACTAGTGACCAAAAAACAACACATACAGTTGTGTTGAAATGAACATTTGATATGTTGTCTGACAATTGTTTTTTTTAATTATATGTTATTAGTCGTTTGCCCGTCATAAATGACGGGATAATATATATCTTTCACCCTCCCCTGTATCTCTTCCGCCCTCTCTCTCTCATGTCTCTTTCCCCCTCTCCCTCCCCTGTGTCTCTCCCCCCATGTCCCCTGTGTCTCTTCCCCCCTCTCCCTAACATGTGTCTCCTCCCCCCTCTCCCTCCTGTTTCTCCTCCCCCTCTCCCTCCTCTTTGTGTCTTCCCCCATCTCCCTCCCCTGTGTTTCCCCATGCCTCTTCCCCCCTCCCCTGTGTCTCTTCCCCCTCCCCTGTGTCTCTTCCCCCCCCTCCCGTGTCTCTTTCCCCCTCTCCCTCCGCTGTCTCTTTCCCATCTCCCTCCCCTGTGCCTCTTCCCTCCTCTCCCTTCCCTGTGTCTCTTTCCCTCCTCTCCCTTCCCTCTGTCTCTTTCCCCCCTCACCCTCCCGTGTCTCTTTCCCCCTTTCACCCTGTGTCTCTTTCCCCCTGTTCCCCTGTGTCTCTTTCCCCCTGTCCCCCTGTGTCTCTTTCCCCCTTTTCCCCTCTGTCTCTTTTCCCCTCTCTCTGCCCCCCCCCCCCTGTTGCAAGTGCGCGCTGGCTCTGAGCAGTGCGCATGCATGGCTGGCGCCGCTGCTTGTACGTTAATCCGTACAAATAGTTTGTATATAGTGATGTGTATTATATTTCTTGATCATGCAAGCATATACATATATATACCGTATAGTATCTGTGAAAAAGTAAAAGCATTGCTGAAATTCTTATTATTTTGCAAATATATCTCATATGGATATTGATAGGCAATGTTAACATGACCAAGAGGTACATGTTGCTTATTGCACATTTCAGTGTCTCTTTCCCCCTCTCCCTCCCCTGTGTCTCTCCCCCCGTGTCCCCTGTGTCTCTTCCCCCCTCTCCCTCCCATGTGTCTCCTCCCCCCTTTCCCTCCCGTTTCTCCTCACCCTCTCCCTCCCCTGTGTCTCTTTCCCCTTCTCCCTCTCCCGCGTCTCTTTCCCCCTCTCCCTCCGCTGTCTCTTTCCCCCATCTCCCTCCCCTGTGCCTCTTCCCCCCTCTCCCTTCCCTGTGTCTCTTTTCCTCCTCTCCCTTCCCTCTGTCTCTTTCCCCCTCTCCCTCCCGTGTCTCTTTCCCCCTCTCCCTCCCCTGTGTCTCTTTCCCCTTCTTCCTCCCCTGTGTCTCTTCCCCTCCTTCTCCCTCCCCTGTGTTTCTTCCCCCCCTTCTCCCTCCCCTGTGTTTCTTCCACCTCTCCCTCCTCTTTGTGTCTTCCCCATCTCCCTCCCCTGTGTTTCCCCCATGCCTCCTCCCCCCTCTCCCTCCCCTGTGTCTCTTCCCCCTCCCCTGTGTCTCTTCCCCCCCTCTCCCGCGTTTCTTTCCCCCTCTCTCTCCGCTGTCTCTTTCCACAAACTCCCTCCCCTGTGCCTCTTCCCCCCTCTCCCTTCCCTGTGTCTCTTTTCCTCCTCTCCCTTCCCTCTGTCTCTTTCCCCCCTCTCCCTCCCGTGTCTCTTTCCCCCTTTCACCCTGTGTCTCTTTCCCCCTGTCCCCCTGTGTCTCTTTCCCCCTGTCCCCCTGTGTCTCTTTCCCCCTCTTCCCCTCTGTCTCTTTTCCCCTTTCCCCCTCTGTCTCTTTTCCCCTTTTCCCCTCTCTCTGCCCCCCCCCCCTCTGTTGCAAGTGCGCGCTGGCTCTGAGCAGTGCTCATGCATGGCTGGCGCCGCTGCTTGTACGTTAATCCGTACAAATAGTTTGTATATAGTGATTTCTTGATCATGCAAGCATATACATATATATACCGTATAGTATCTGTGAAAAAGTAAAAGCATTGCTGAAATTCTTATTATTTTGCAAATATATCTCATATGGATATTGATAGGCTATGTTAACATGATCAAGAGGTACATGTTGCTTATTGCACATTTCAGTGTCTCTTTCCCCCTCTCCCTCCCCTGTGTCTCTCCCCCCGTGTCCCCTGTGTCTCTTCCCCCCTCTCCCTCACATGTGTCTCCTCCCCCTCTCCCTCCCGTTTATCCTCCCCCTCTTCCTCCCCTGTGTCTCTTTCCCCCTCTCCCTCCCCTGTGTCTCTTTCCCCTTCTTCCTCCCCTGTGTCTCTTCCCCTCCTTCTCCCTCCCCTGTGTTTCTTCCCCCCCTTCTCCCTCCGCTGTGTTTCTTCCCCCTCTCCCTCCTCTTTGTGTGTTCCCCCATCTCCCTCCCCTGTGTTTCACCCATGCCTCTTCCCCCCTCTCCCTCCCCTGTGTCTCTTCCCCCTCCCCTGTGTCTCTTTCCCCCCCTCTCCCATGTCTCTTTCCCCCTCTCCCTCCACTGTCTCTTTCCCCCATCTCCCTCCCCTGTGCCTCTTTCCCCCCTCTCCCTCCTGTGTCTCTTTCCCCCTTTCACCCTGTGTCTCTTTCCCCCTGTCCCCCTGTGTCTCTTTCCCCCTGTCCCCCTGTGTCTCTTTCCCCCTTTTCCCCCTCTGTCTCTTTTCCCCTTTCCCCCTCTGTCTCTTTTCCCCTTTCCCCCTCTCCCTGAACCCCCCCCCCCCCCCCCCCCCCCCCCCCCTCTGTTGCAAGTGCGCGCTGGCTCTGAGCAGTGCGCATGCATGGCTGGCGCCGCTGCTTGTACGTTAATCCGTACAAATATTTTGTATATAGTGATGTGGATTATATTTCTTGATCATGCAAGCATATACATATATATACCGTATAGTATCTGTGAAAAAGTAAAAGCATTGCTGAAATTCTTATTATTTTGCAAATATATCTCATATGGATATTGATAGGCTATGTTAACATGATCAAGAGGTACATGTTGCTTATTGCACATTTCAGTTATATGCTGGTGCTGTCATGGCGAGAGCTGAGGGGAAACAGACATAACATTTGAAAAATGGGGATAGGAATTGAGCAGCCTTTATGAGACTATCCCCTTATCAAATCTTTTTAAGGTTTTAAAATATTCTGTTTTCTAAATAACAGGGAAAAAGGAAGCACAAATCTATTTATATATTACAAACAAATTAACTAATAGCAAATAGTATAATAATATTAGCGATATAAAAGTATATAATATTACACAAAACAGGAATAGGGAATAAAATAACAATATTTATTGAATTCTTGTGAGTGTTTTTTGATAAAGTCATATTCATTGATGAAACGTACGTCGAGATAGCTCAGTTCAGTTATCACAAACTAACCTGCACATCGGACTGTGCCTTACTCAGCCATCTCCTCTAACTGTATGCCATAGTTGGCAGGGGAAGTGGTACCAAGGGGTAAATGAGGAGATCCATTAGAACACTCACAAATTATAAATAAGCTAGGAAGCATCACATCTAATAGTTGTGGTAATTGCGAGTTGTCGTCACGCAATGTTAAAAGTTATGGGCTTGCACACGGGCAATGAGCACCGAAGTAAAGAATGGGGAAGAGGCTCTCAAGTAGAGGAGGGGGGAGAAAGAATAAAAGAGCCTCCAATCTCGCAAAAGAGCCTCCAAAAGAGCATCAGCAGGCTCGCAAAAGCGCCTCCAATCGGATTTTGAGGTACGGGCTTGAAAAAAAAAATGGCGCCATTTTTTTTCAAGCCTGTAACTAGGAAGCCATTGGGAGACCGCCAAAAGATGCCAACCTCACTTATGGGCTCCCTGCCTGTCTCCTCAGAAGGTGCTCATCGAGAGGACCGTACAGTAGAGGGGAGAGATTCGTAATGAGCGCAGAAGGAGCTCATTGAGAGGCCCGCAATGAGCGCCAAAGGCGCTCATCGTGAGGTCTGCAGGTTAGAGAAGGAGAGATACTTGCATTGTGTGGCAAACAGCATTGTGAGGCTTCACATTTTATTGCCGTAATTTTTGACGGGCAAGTCACTAGTTAATTATAAAACTTGAAATAATGCCAAATTGCAATATTAATAGCCATTGTTAGTAAGGAAATGTCTTGGAACCAATAAAAATGTTGCAGATTTCAGCTTTGAGATAATTATATACATTGCTATAATTTATCAAGAATTATTACTTCAGTTATTTGCCTCAATAAAAGACTATGAGATTCTAGCAGTGAATTTAACTAGGGCTAAGCTAGCTTTTGGCGCTACAGCATACTGCTGAGCGTTCTAGTTAGGCGGCACCCATTGTGGGTCACAGTTTGGGCCAAAGCATTTTTCTGCTCATTTGTGTAAAAAAAAAAACCTTGCCATTTTGAAGATTCTTTACTGAATGTTTTTAAATGTCTATTGTTCTTTTAATTAATAGTTTTTACAATGTGTCAATTATTCTTTAAAATAAAAATTCCAAATGTCCCCTATTCCTATTTTGGCTATAAAGCAGTGTTAAGCACAAGGAAAAGGCCAATAAGTCAATATTGTATATAACAATATTGTTTATAAGAAGGTGGTAGAGAAAATAAAATAACAAAATATTGCAAGGTGACAATACATTGATAAATCTGGATATATTATCTTTTTATTCTTGTAAATGCTGTTAATTTTATTTTTAAAGGACTGATGTGGTCGAATACTTATCATGTTTTGTTATGCAAAATGTTGTTAGAAAGTAAAAACAAATAATTACATCCTTTACTTTTTTTTCACTTTTAAATGCAATTATTCTTTACTGCTTTATAGTTAGTAAGCCTGCTTCTTGCAAGTTCACTCAGATGATGTGTTTTTGTAAATTAATGTGCTTTCCATTAGAGCTAATGAGCACACTGGCAGTTGTATAAGCCCCGTTCCCATTGTGTATATGCAAACGCCCTGTGTTTTCAAAGTCTTCTCCCACCTGAGGAAATGAATCACTGGAAAATGGTTGATTCCAAAGCTGTAGTAAATTGGAGGCTATATTATTTTTTAGATTTAAAAAACATGTTGCTAGGCCTCAAGTGTTAGTTCTTCACAAGGCATATGCTATTTGTCTGAGAAAATTGATGAACTAAATACATCTTTTCTTTATGGTATATCTAGTATATTTAGCTTTATAAGGCTTTGAGTGAATCTGGGGATAATTTGTAACAAATTTAATATTAAAGACATTCTACCTGGTACCACAACTTATGATCCCTTTTGGCCATAATACCCGAAACACAGTCCTAAGTAGTTACTATTTTGTTTATTTAATCTTACATGGTGTAAATACCATATTAAATACATTTTGTAATCTTTTGATTTTGTTACCCGAAAAATTCAGTTGTTTTTCTTAGGTTATGCTTAACCGACTTAGCAGTAATCCCGAACGTGGCTCTGGGTTAATTTTCCTTACCTATAGAGGCAACCTTGAGCCATGCTAGTGATCACACACTTTCCTCCTCCGACGCCGACATCCCTTCGAGCGTAGCGATGCAGGGGGGCGGAACAAGGCGGTCTTGCCGCATCAGTACCCCCGAGTGTACCGCTTTAACACTCACAGGGGCATTCACACAGCCAGACTGTCAGAGCAGTTATAAAGCATGAAAAACTGGCTATACATTGGATTCGCCATTTTTTCTAAAGTGGCCATTCCTGAGAAATTCATTATTATTTTTGCTGTTTTATGCAAATGAGTGATTCCTGCATACGAATTAGCTGTTCTGATGTGTTATTTAGAATCACAGTCTGCTTGTTTATGGTGACCGAAACAATGACCCCCAATGTTGTCATTCAATTAGAAGCCTTCCCTCAATCTTATCAAGTATTCAGAGCAGCAAACTGAGCCAAACACAATGCTGTGTTTCTCAGGAATTATTTACTGTAGAGAAAAAAGTCTAGTACAATATGTAGCCATTTTTTGTTGTTCTTTCAGACAAATGCCAAGTTCCTGTTGGGATGACAGTGTCCCTTCAAGTGGCTTTTAAAACTATAGCTATTTCACTGCAACAAAGTAGCTCAAGCTATGCAAAATGGGGGTCATCAGGTGAAACAACACTTCCGGTAATAGGTAACAGGAATACATTTGTGGTTTACTGTAAAAAAAAAAAAAAAAGCGACAGGCAGAGAATATTGAGGAATGTGGTCTCTCTTAGTCTTAAATTCCTATTTACACTTTAGTGTCATTTATTAAAAATTAAATAGATGGCTAATTGATTAACCATATTTTTAAACATGCATTGTATGTAGCACAGTCCATCCTGCCTGTTACACTTTAGGTATAGTCTTGTATTTCATTAAGTCTCTCTATAACTGTATATATGTATATCATTTTCCACAAATTCTTTATATAAGCTATTTCCAGGAACAATTTAATACTTCAGATGGCACAACAAAGCCCAGAACAGACATTGCACTTTCAACAGCTGCCATTTTTTGTGAACATCTCCAACATGGAAAACAGCCATAAACCAGCATACTAATGAAGTGGATTATTATTATTCACATAATAATGTAGTGCTTGTAAGTATAGCTTTATTCATAAATTCCACAATCTAGCAGCCCTATTAAATCCCCCCAATGTGTAAAACCATAGCCCATAACGTACCCCACAAGACTTACGGCTATTATATTGGCCTCTCAAAGCTAAGGGTGGAAATTCCCTTAGGGATGTCGAAATCTGAACTCCGTTGGCACAAATCCTTTGATCTGTCAAGCCCGTAACTGCAACATTCCAATCACGCTATTAAATTGCAACAAATTCTCATCGCATATCGGAAGTCTAAGCACTAATTGATTAATGTTTATACGCCATGTCTTACTGATGTTATGATGACAGTCTCTTTTACAATTGGCTCTGTTACAATTAATCATTACTTATGGGTTTGCTTAATTGATCATGATCATGCCCTGAAATGCTACGTACGGTTACAAGGTTTACGGATTTGGCTATCCGCCATGTACTTGCGGGCTTATTTAATTAAATTGATCTGTAACTGTAGCAATTTAATGAGGCCCATAGTCTCTCAATGGCTGTAATAACAAAGCACTGAGAGACCACAAAATAGCCACCTCTTGAACTAAATTCTAATCATTTATCAGGATAACATGTAAACCCTATACCATGTAAACCAGACAAAACAAAGCAGGAAACAAACATGCCAAGATATAGGCATAGACAAACTGAGAACACAATAAGAGAACACAAAGTTCACAATCAGGGTGGATGCTGCCCAAATATTCTTGCAGCCCATCCTGCCTAACTTATGCAAAGACACCCTATTATATTACGCTATTACATGATGGTCAGTGAGCATACAAGGATCTTAGTGAACTAAAACCATGAAAGTTGCGTTGCAGAAAACTACTACAGATATTAGAAAAGAACTAGCCCAAATGTTCACACTTAGAAACAGTTAAAATTAAATAAGTAGTGCACAAGCATGTCCCACTACAAGAAAGTTCTTGTGAATATAGAATAACTAGCGAATTGCCTGTCAAAAAATGACGGCAATGAAATTGTAAGGTAGCTAAATTAGTAAATAAATATAGTGTACCTATTTTGAAGCATTGTGATGAAGAGCTGGCAATCTGTGTTGATGTTGCTGCAGCATTAGTGGTGTGGAGCTGCTGTGTAAGCGTGGTGAATGTGTGCACTGTGTGGTATGAATATCCGTAGGTGGTTTGTGGCGTTTTGCGAGTTTCTTGTGGTGTTTTGCGAGTTTGTTGTGGTGTTTTGCGAGTTTAGAGTGCTGTAGCCTCGTTTTCGTTTTGTTCGGCAGCCATTTTTTCTGTCGCTTAGATTTTTTTTTAGTCTCAAAAGTCTTTTATTTCGAGTAAAATCGAGGTGTAAGTTGCATTTTTGAGGTGCTGGGTGCTCCCTCTTGGTGTAGGTAAGGTTTTTATGTATGTGCTGTGTGTATGTATTGTGTTTTAAATGTTTGTATGTCGGCGTGTTGCGTCCGATGTTTGCGAGGTCGTAATGTGTGGTAACGTGTTTCGTACGTTGTTTGAGTTCCTCGTAAAATTTAGCGAGTGTCGTAATTTGTGTGTCGTGTTTTTTGAGTAGCGACGTGAAGTTTGCGAGGGTTTGAGGCCCTTGCCCAGTGACCTCGCCAGCAACTGAGTCCCTCGCTTCGTGAGGGGCCTCAGTTGCTGGCATGGAGCGCCTTCGGCGCTCCATGCCAGCAACTGAGGCCCTTGCCCAGTGACCTCGCCAGCAACTGAGGCCCTCGCTTCGCGAGGGGCCTCAGTTGCTGACATGGAGCGCCTTCGGCGCTCCATGCCAGCAACTGAGGCCCGTGCCCAGTGACCTCGCCCAGTGACCGTCGGCGCTCCATGCCAGCAACCGAGGCCCTTGCCCAGTGACCTCGCTTCGCGAGGCCCGCGGCTCGCTACGCGAGGGCCGCGGCTCGCTTCGCAAGCGTGAGCAACGACCCGTACGCTCACAACTATATATGTGATTAGGGAGCCTTCTTTCTATTAGTTGTTCAGAAATGTTCACACAAAGCAAACTTGAGAGTCCAGGGCTATCAGAAACTTTTCTTCAGGTTCAGCATGTAGATTACATAACACATCTATTCAAGGAGTTCAAAGAAGTTAAAACTGTAACTAGTCTATAACAAGTTGTTCATTAACATAGAGAATTAACTATTTAAATGTCAGGGTTAAGACGCAAAAAAAACAAAGGATGTGATGGAGCTCCACTATTTTATATCCAAAGAGACAAACCCAAATGCAGGCAGAGAACACAATCACATATTATAATTGTCAAACTGCGAGACGTTGTCACAATTTGCGTGGTGCGTACGAGTTAGGCGTTGCGCATTGCTTGCTCGCCTCGCAAAACGAGGCAAGCCGTTAACGCATAGCACTTAGACAATGAGCGCCAAAGGTGCTCATAGCTGCGAGCCTCGCTAAACGAGGCGATCCGTTAACGTGTAGCACTTAGGCGACGAGCACCAAAGGCACTCATCACTGTGAGCCTCGCGAAGCGAGACAGGCCGATTATGCATAGAGAGGCGAGCAGTGAAGGCAATGAAACACGTGGGACTTAGCCACCAAACACTTAGTAAACACAGGATCACCTTAGCCTCCAAGCACTTGATAAATGCAGGACTTAGAAAAAAAAATTACGAGACGCAGGACTTTAAACCGTGAAAATCCAAAATCCAAAGAAAATAAAAAAAAATACAACACAAATATCACACACAGCACGGGGGAACAGCCAGGACGTGAGAGAGAGTGAGATGGAACGCGATTTAAAGGTGATTTCGACGACTTTCGCCACACGGAAATCTCCTAAGCAAGAAAAAAAATGTCTGCCTAAAAAATTGAAAACAAGGCTACACGAGCCTGGACCGCGCAAAACACTGCCAAACGCGTAGCACTTTCACACAGGAACGCACAAACTACAAAATACACTATTACAAATGACGACACAACTAAACCAACAGATTTTCAACGCACACAAAGCCTATTTCTAATGCACAGTTGGGACATTCATTACACTTTATCATCAGGGCACCAACACTCAAACTGTACATTGTATGCTGCTGGAAAATATAAACAGATTGTTAGCTCTTCAGGCTATTGATTGCTGGATATATTAATAACAAATAGGTAAAGTATATTAATTTATTCAAGAACTTATCAAATTCATTATTAGTTAACTAAATATAGATAAATATATATATCTCTTTCTGATGAGTGGCGAAGGTGCTCACAGGAGCACAAGTAGACGAGAGGAGAGGCTTGCTATGAGCGCCGAAGGTCCTCAGACTACAAAAAGGTTTACATTGTGTGTCAAACAGCATTCCCATGACTTCAAACAAGCAAGTCGCTAGTCTATAATAATTGGCAAATCAGGGCTCTGATTTTCGAAAATGTTTTTCACTCCAATACAGCAGTGTAAAATCATCATAGATACTACAGGCCCACAATGTCATATACACTTGGGGCTTCCTCTTCATCCTAACAAAACATGAAGACACGCATGTTTACCGATCCTTTACTTAAGTTCTGGCATTTTAGTACAATCTAGGGGTAAGCTCAGGATTCTCATCTCTAAGTTCTCTCAGCCTAGTTTTCCTGGATAAGTTATATTTAGTGACTTTTTTGCAGATGAGTACCCACTATTCTTTGACTTACAGAATCCGTCATATTGTCTCCCATTGCTCCCCTATGGTTCTCAGAGGTAGCTGGCTACATTAATAATTCCTTAGCTTCTAGGAATGCAATCATCAGAAAATACAGTCCCCTCCATGAGACAAATTTTTATGTCATGATAAATAAATGTACATAGTTACATAGTATTTGAGGTTGAATAATAGTCCATCAAGTTCAACCATTTTAGATCTTACTTTTAATATGTGGACTATTTGTTAATAATTGTTAATTGATCCAGAGGAAGGCAAACAGAAAGAAAAAAAAACATTGAAACTTTGGCAATTGTCTCATAACGGGGAAAAAAAGCAAAATTCCTTCCTGACCCCAGAGACTAGCGATCAAATTTCTCCCTGGATCAATATTCCTTCGCTAGTAATCTAGGATAACCTTGAATGCCCTCTTTATTCAAAAATATATCCAATCCCTGTTTAAAGTTATCTATCGAATTTGCTGTCACCACCTCCTTTGGTAGAGAATTCCACAGTTTTACCACCCTAACTGTGAGGAACCCTTTTCTTTCTTTAAGGTGAAATCTTTTTTCCTCTAACCTCAAGGGATGTCTTGTCAGTTGAAAATCCCTTGGTACAAAAAGTTATCTTGGCAAAGCCTTATATTGACCCTGGATATATTTAAATATGGTAATCCTATCCCCTCTTAGACGCCTTTCTTCTAGGGAAAATAAGTTTAATTTGGTTAGTCCTTCTTCATAAGATAGCCCCTCCATTCCCCTTATTAGTTTCGTTGCCCTTCTCTGTACTTTTTCCAAATGTCCTTTTTATGAAGTGGTGCCCAAAATTGTACTCCATATTCCAAATGAGGACGTACTAGGGATTTATACAGTGACAGAATTATATCTGCTTCCCTTGTTTCTATACCCTTCTTAATACATGCTAATATTTTACTTGCCTTTGCAGCTGCTGCATTGAGCACTGCCACCTAGGTGGTTGTCCACAAGTACTCCCAAATCCCTTTCAATATTAGATACCCCTAAATTTGCTCCATTAAGACTGTAAATTGCATGACTATTTTTTCCTTCCCAAATGCATAACCTTACATTTATTTGTATTAAATCTCATCTGCCATTTAGCCGCCCATTTCTCTAATTTATGCAAATCCCTTTGTAGGAAAAGTACATCATTATCTTATTTTATCACCTTGCACAACTTAGCGTCACCAGAAAAAATGGAGACACTACTTTCGAGTCCTACTTCTACGTAATTTATAAATGTGTTAAAAAGGAGAGTACCTAATACTGAACCCTGAGGAACCCCACTTACCACATTAGTCCAATCTGAATATGTTCCATTTACAACAACCCTTTGTGTCCTGTCTTTTAGCCAACTCTCGATCCATGAACAGATATTTACTGCAATTCCTGTATCCATTGGTTTGCTCAAAAGTCTCCCATGTGGCACTGTATCAAAAGCCTTTGCAAAATTCAAAAAGACTACATCAACTGAGTTGCCCTGACCCTAGTTCCTACTAACCTCCTCATAGAAGCTATTAGATTGGTCTGACATGACCTATCCTTCATAAATCCATGTTGACTGCTACTTATGATCTTATTCAAATACACATATTCTTGTATACTGTCCCTTATTAACCCTACTAAATGGTTTCCAACTACAGATGCGAGGCTCACTGGTCTATAATTCCCCGGATTTGCTCTTGCTCCCTTCTTATATATTGGTATCAACTCTGCTTTTCTCCAGTCATCTGGTAAGGCGAGCTCACGGAGGACAGAAACCTCCCGTGGAGCCGAAGGGCAAAAGCTTGGCTCAAGGGTACCAACATGGATAAACTTAGAGCCTAGCTGAGTGGCTTTATACTGTAAGAATAATTAGATCTAATTGGTCTACTGCATACAAAGACATTTTAATTACCGAGCCAAACTCTTCAAACCACAATAAACCCTCCCCATGTCTTTCCCACCCTCACTCTCTCTTTTGCATCCTTCCCCCAGGTCTCACTGTTTTCACAAGGAATGAACACTATATTGATTAATGCCTTTTATTGTAGCAAAAAAAAATAATACTTAAGGAAACTGCAGAGCCTACAGAGCATTTTGTTTACAAAAGTCTTCTTTTGCTATTTCATTTCAGTACTCCACTACAATACTGCCAAGAATACATACATTTAGAAAAATGGAAATCTGTGGCATGATATCATAAGTTGCAGGATAAAAAAAAATCAAGGTTAATGTACAAGTAATAAAGCCAGGATGATATCAGGTTGAAGTGTCCCATAGACAGAAATATAGAAGCATTTTCATGAAGTGTCATCTATAGTGGACCTAATAATTCAGTTTTATTATTTTGTTTTTAAGATGTGGGATCTTGCATAGGGGTGAGTCAGACTAGGTAGGATGATTTATTGAACAGAGCAACAACGATGCCACTGATGCATGTTTCAGGTTGGGTAGGGGCAACACAAGAGGGATCTTGAACTATAATTTATTTGGTGTTATATCCTAATTTCTGTTTTGCATCAAAATTATACTGAACCTGGCTTTCTCTTTATTTCTACGCAGTCAAAAATGTTACTTGTTTAAATTTGTACAAAAAATAAATAATATTAAGGGTTGCATATAGTCACATCTTTTACATGGTACGCACCAAATAGTATGATTCTGCAGCACTGCAGCAATGCTGTACATCAGTTGGGAATCACTGCAGCAGCCCTGGAAAGCTTGCTACTGAGGACATCCTGTATTACTGATTGCAGTGTGAATTAAGCAGTATCTGTCAAGCGCACAGTATAATGATATGAAGTTTATCTTTTGGAGGGACAGGGTCCCAAACACCCCTTGTAAACATTTTTCAGTCTCAACCATGTCACTCTTCTTGTTCCAACCTCTTGTTTTCTTTTGAAATCAGGAAGAACAAACGATACATGGAATATTTCTGACCTGCAGAATACATGTGTGTACTGTAGCATGCACATATATGTAAAGAGTATTTACTGAACATATAGAATGGCAGTAATACTACCTCAAAGTGCTTTTTAAACAAAATATTAGTGTCCCTGTTTTGCTACTTGGGAGGTATGCTGGTTAAACATACCTGATTATGAGTCCAGTTATGAATCCACATTGATTGAAGCAATGCAACATACCAGGTTAACAGCTGCTGTAACATTAGTTGCATGTACAGGTTCATTCAGAGCCCTGTCTCAGCAAAACTGCTGTGCGCACAAAACGGAGGGAGGGCTGGGGATCAGTAATGGGTTATTTCATCTACCAGCATTATGTATCTTTTATACACGAAAAACATGTACAGTAAAATCACGGTTATCCAGCACTTAACTAACCGGGACTCTCAAGCAACCGGCACCGACATCAATTCCCCATCTAAACAAAACTCCTGCTAAACCGGCACTATCTGGCAGTTCGAGACTGCTCGAAACTGCAGAAAAAAATACTAACTTTTTTTCTATTTATTTTTGCAGGGCCAAAAGAGCCCTGCTTATGTACTAATGCCTTTTTAAAGGCATTTTGAGTGGTTTTGATGGGTTTAATGGTCGTTTAGACCCTTTTTTTTTTCGGACTCCTGATTAACCGGCAATTACATTTATACGGCAATCGGGAGTCCCCATAGGCGCCGGATAACGGGGAGTTAACTGTAGTACCAAAGAAACACCAAAATACAGCCATATTTTGGCTAATTCATAGAACACTACATTTGTATTCTGACTCTAGACACAAAGGCCCTATTAAATTCCAAGCCCGCAGTTGCCTTTATACAGCCCTTAAGTCTGCAGGCCTAAAACTTGCAGCAGTTACAGAGGGATTCAATCGAACAAGCCCACAACTACATGGCCGAAAGCCCAAACTATAAACCATGCTTCCATATGTAGCGTTTCAGGGCATGATCACGATCAAATAAGCAAGCCTATAACTAGCGATTTAGAAACAGCAAATAGAAAAATGTCAGTAAAACATGGAGGTTAAACCACAATCAATTAGTGTTTAGAAGTCCGATTTGCGATCGGACTTGCAATCCAGAAATGTTGCAATCTGAAAAAAAAAAACAATAAATCTATTATTCTAATCCATGAAAGTTCAATCATATGTATTAATTCATTGACTGCCGTGATCAATATAACACAGAAATTACACATAAAAAAAAAAAAATGATTGCAGATTTGCTAGCTTGAGACTGTTGTGCAATTGATTCTAATGTCTTACATCACTGTCTCCATCTTTTAAAGGGCAGTATTGTTTTTTTATTTGCTTTTACAGTGCTACAAACAGGGGTTTAACCCCCTTGCGTGTACTCTCTAGTACTCATAGGAATTTTGGCTACACGCCATTTACGGGTGTGAAAACAATTGCGGGCTTGAGGAATTGTAACAATTTATTAGGGATTTGCGATTTTAGCGATTGTGGGCTTGACACATTAAAGGCATAACCGCAGGGATTTTCAGCCTGTAACCAGCAGATTGTTTGCGGGTAGCTAAAAGCGGCCAATTTAATAGCAGTAACATTTGCTGGGTACATTAGGAGGTACCGTAACTACAATTTATTAATGAGCCAATGAGCTGCTGATCAGACTTTTATCTATCGTAGTATATAATATACAGTTGCAAGCAAAAGTATGTGAACCCTTTGGAATGATATGGATTTCTGCACAAATTGGTCATAAAATGTGATCTGATCTTCATCTAAGTCACAACAATAGACAATCACACTCTGCTTAAACTAATAACACACAAAGAATTAAATGTTACCATGTTGTTATTGAACACACCATGTAAACATTCACAGTGAAGGTGGAAAAAGTATGTGAACCCCTAGACTAATGACATCTCCAAAAGCTAATTGGAGTGAGGTGTCAGCCAACTGGAGTCCAATCAATGAGATGAGATTGGAGGTGTTGGTTACAGCCGCCCTGTTCTATAAAAAACACACACCAGTTCTGGGTTTGCTTTTCACAAGAAGCATTGCCTGATGTAAATGATGCCTCACACAAAAGAGCTCTCAGAAGACCTACGATTAAGAATTGTTGACTTGCATAAAGCTGGAAAGGGTTATAAAAGTATCTCCAAAAGCCTTGCTGTTCATCAGTCCACGGTAAGACAAATTGTCTATAAATGGAGAAAGTTCAGCACTGCTGCTACTCTCCCTAGGAGTGGCCGTCCTGTAAAGATGACTGCAAGAGCACAGCACAGACTGCTCAATGAGGTGAAGAAGAATCCTAGAGTGTCAGCTAAAGACTTACAAAAGTCTCTGGCATATGCTAAAATCCCTGTCTGAATCTATGATATGTAAAACACTAAACAAGAATGGATTTCATGGGAGGATACCACAGAGGAAGCCACTGCTATCCAAGCAAAACATTGCTGCACGTTTACAGTTTGCACAAGAGCACCTGGATGTTCCACAGCAGTACTGGCAAAATATTCTGTGGACAGATGAAACTAAAGTTGAGTTGTTGGGAAGAAACACACAACACTATGTGTGGAGAAAAAGAGGCACAGCACACCAACATCAAAAACTCATGCCAACTGTGAAGTATGGTGGTGGGGGCATCATGGTTTGGGGCTGCTTTGCTGCGTCAGGGCCTGGACGGATTGCTATCATCGAAGGAAAAATGAATTCCCAAGTTTATGAAGACATTTTGCAGGAGAACTTAAGGCCATCTGTCCACCAGCTGAAGCTCAACAGAAGATGGGTGTTACAACAGGACAACGACCCAAAGCATAGAAGTAAATCAAAAACAGAATGGGTTAAACAGAAGAAAATACGCCTTCTGAAGTGGCCCAGTCAGAGTCCTGACCTAAACCCGATTGAGATGTTGTGGCATGACCTCAAGAAAGTGATTCACACCAGACATCCCAAGAATATTGCTGAACTGAAACAGTTCTGTAAAGAGAATTGGTCAAGAATTACTCCTGACCGTTGTGCACATCTGATCTGCAACTACAGGAAAAGTTTGGTTGTAGTTATTTCTGCCAAAGGAGGTTCAACCAGTTATTACATCCAAGGGTTCACATACTTTTTCCACCTGCACTGTGAATGTTTACATGGTGTGTTGAATAAAAACATGGCAACATTTAATACTTTGTGTGTTATTTGTTTAAGCAGACTGTGATTGTCTATTGTCTTGACTTAGATGAAGATCAGATCACATTTTTTGACCAATTTGTGCAGAAATCCATATCATTCCAATGGGTTCACATACTTTTGCTTGAAACTGTATGAGGGTCTTCGGGATTTGTGGGAAGAGCATGGTACAGCATATTGTTAAACAAAGGGTATGATTTCTAGACTCATATGACGTATACAAATCTATTTATTGTTGTGTGCTATCACAGTGATGGTTATTCTGATGTAGGTGCGATATAAATTATAAGAATTATCTTAGGCTATAAATGTTTTTGCTTTGTCCAAATTGTTTGGGTTTATGCTTAGTAGTATTTTTATCACCTGATGAAACTCTGTCATGAACTGAGGGGCTCAGGAAGATAATTCTGGCTACAGTGAAGATCCCGCCCTCCTCCATCTTAGGGGATCCACATTTATTTTATTTAGACTTACAGCGGTGTCTTAAGATTTTTTATGTTTTTAAAGAAACATGGAAATATTTGTTTTCTTTGTTGCATCCGATTTTTAATATGGTGTCACAGTTTCCTTTGTGAAATAAAAGCCCAAGAGCACAAAAACGTATTCAAAAGTTTAACTACTCTTGGAGGCTTGCCCATTGTCAGCCAGTGAGGTCTTACTTCATATTTTTTCATGCAAAAAAACAGCGTTTGTAATATTTTAAATATGCTCTCTTAAACGCTTGAAAATACCAGTTGTGTTCCACATCCTTTTAAGATATAATGTATGTTTACCCACACATGTTTTTATGTATATATGTTTCTGTTTTAATAACATATTTTGATTAAATAAAACCATTTTGTAGTTTTTTACTTTTCTGACCATTCTGATAATATATTAAGCGTAACTAAAACTACTTTCTAAAACTATTTTTGTCTACTTTTTCTTTCTTCCTTTGAATGATATTTGTTTGTTATGTGGCCTAAGTTGGATATATTGTTTTGATTTTTTTGGACTACATTTTTCAGTATCCCTGTGGTTTTCTACAGGAAGGGGTGAAGTTTCAATACAGAAAGCAGCAGCCTGGAGTTAATACGCTGTGTGGGAAGATCTACATTTGATGTTTTTTGATTGAAAGGAAATGTACATTTTAAGGGCCAGTGCATTTTAAGTGAACCATTAAAATCACAGCTTACAAGGGCATGTCCAGCTTAGAAAGCAGCTAAAGCAAAGGGCCCAATCAAGGTAATTGCTGCCATAGCCAAGGAAAATAGTGTATAACAGAAAAAGTAAATTAAAGGCAACATTTAGTATTTTTACTTTTTATATTAAATGTATCAGTTTCTTATCTCCTGTATCCCAATGCCTGGTTCTTCCCCTATTAGTCCACTGACTTTATGCTTTTAAAACACCAACATAGGGCCCTATTCTATTGACCAATTAGTAAATTTATACACACTTAAAGCTCCTAAAATTGCCACATATTCTATTAGCTACTCGCAATCCGATTACGAGTTACTTGCCCACAATCACTACCGGCCAGCCAAAGCCGCAAAATCTAGCTTAGAACTCCATTGGTTTTAGCACAGCTCAAACATTATGAGCTCTAAATAATTAGTTACACAAAATATATATTCTATTAGCACTAGCTCGTAGTCTAACCCACAAATAAATAAAAAGTTTCTGTCAAAAATATTACAAGTACATAAAGCACTAATCATATAAAATAGAAAATGGGGGCATAATGAATCATACCCAAATAAAAGTGATTATAACAATACAATAACCAGAATGTCCTAAAATATATAGAAGGTTTTAAGCACTCAGTTTTTAACTAATCAATGACAAATGCAATCTATAGTACCTAAGGATTCTCTACCCCCTCTTCTATCGACAAGGATAACCCAGCCGATCCAGGGGAGAAGAGGGAGGACCAGGATCATTGCTGCGTGATCATTTGGGGCAGGTATTAATGTCTATTTAATTTAAAAGGTTTTATCCTTTTTTTTTATTATCTTGTAATTTTATTCTTTTATTTGTGAGTTGTTTTTTTTTTAGTTGTAATCTTTTATTATGTTTATGTATTTTGTTATTATTTTTGTTAAGTGTAGGATGTTATTTTTGATAATTTAGTTTTTTTCATTTTTTGTAATTTATTGGGGGTGTTATTTAGTGTGGTGTTATTTTTTACTTAGTGTGCCATGGGGGTCCTTGTGGCCACCTATGGAACTTCATGGGTTAATTATGGGAGTGTACATAGACCCCAATGGTAGTTGGGGGTTAATAGAGATACCATGGGTGGGTTGTATAGATTGATCGAAGGATGCCGCCACAAACGCATTTTTATGCTCTTGCGGGTACTCTATAGTACACGCAATATTTTTAGAAAAAATAAGGAATATTAGGGGTTGTAAGTACCAAAGAATTTTGAGTAATTTTGTATTGAATAGCTTTTTGGAGCTCAAGCAACTTGTAATATTAGTGATGCGTGAAAATCAATGGTAAGGCAGGTGTATTATTGCGAGTAGGGGTTACTCGCAGGCATTTCAAGTAGCACAATCATGATGAGAGGGGGGTATAGAATAGCTATAGAAAGTTACTGGGCACCTTTTTCCTGTGTAACTTTTGAGATATAGGTAATCAAATGAGGCCCTTAGTCGGCCAGGTAGAATTGTATATGAGATAGTCTTTCAATTGATCTAGAGCATATATAAACAGGACAAACCCCTTAGAATTCAGGTTGATATATCTTCTCTATGAGTGCCTTAGTTTTATATATATATATATATATATATATATATATATATATATATATATATATATATATATATATATATATATATATATATATATATATATATATATATATATATATATATATATATATATATATATATATATATATATATATATATATATATATATATATATATATATATAGCAATTGTTGCACATATGGTGGGCTAAGAGTGATAGAAGCCCTCCACCGTAAAAAGTACAGTAGTACAAATAAGGAATAGTACATCAGTGATTCCATCTGAATGTTTAAAAATAAGTTGATGAAAACTTATTTCCTGCTCAAATTTCTCAGAAATACAGTATATGCACTGCAGTCTGGGAAAACTGGGCGGGGCATGCAAATGAGGCCACATAATGCACCATCACTCTGTCAATCCAAACCATTTTAAACATGGCTCCTTTTACGCATATGCTTACTGTATTTCACAGTTTTAGACATAGCAACGGATGGATTTTTCACAAACCAGGTCACTTAACCACATACAGTACTGTTTCACGGTTACTGCCGATCCTCAGTATGGTGTGAGTGCCTGGTTTGTGTGGTAATCGTTGTAGAGAGTAGTTCTATACAGCAATTGTTTCACATATGGTGGGCTAAGAGTGATAGAAGCCCTCCACCGTAAAAAGTACAGTAGTACAAATAAGGAATAGTACATCAGTAATTCCATCTGAATGTTTAAAAATAAGTTGATGAAAACTTATTTCCTGCTCAAATTTCTCAGAAATACAGTATATGCACTGCAGTCTGGGAAAACTGGGCGGGGCATGCAAATGAGGCCACATAATGCACCATCACTCTGTCAATCCAAACCATTTTAAACATGGCTCCTTTTACGCATATGCTTACTGTATTTCACAGTTTTAGACATAGCAACGGATGGATTTTTCACAAACCAGGTCACTTAACCACATACAGTACTGTTTCACGGTTACTGCCGATCCTCAGTATGGTGTGAGTGCCTGGTTTGTGTGGTAATCGTTGTAGAGAGTAGTTCTATACAGCAATTGTTTCACATATGGTGGGCTAAGAGTGATAGAAGCCCTCCACCGTAAAAAGTACAGTAGTACAAATAAGGAATAGTACATCAGTGATTCCATCTGAATGTTTAAAAATAAGTTGATGAAAACTTATTTCCTGCTCAAATTTCTCAGAAATACAGTATATATATATATATATATATATATATATATATATATATATATATGACATATATCAGGGAATGTGCCTTGATGTAATATAAGATTAAATATTAATACACATTTGGAACCAGATTGTGCATTTAATTGCTTAATAGTGTGACAATAAAAACTCTATATGGGCTTGAGTCAGTCCTGTAAGGCAAGGTGACCATTTGTTGGCCAAGTGATCTCCCTGATTTAGGAGATTGAAATCGAACTATGGCACTATATTTATAGAATGCCCATAACTATTAAGCAGTGTACACTGGTTCTTACTAATATTATTAGTGAATTATAAGATATTTTAATATATACATTTAAGAAAGATATAACTATTTGAATAAAACAAATAAAATATTGTATCACATATCAGACACTATATCATAAAACAAGTATTTGCTGTTAAATTTAAAATTTTAGACATTTTATTCTGTAGTATGGTTTACTTTTTTAATGTTATTATCTGAACTTCATGTATATGGAAAGAATGATCCAATTAATTCAAGCCAACATATTTGATAAACTTAATTACATACATGCATAAGTTTCCATTGTAACAAAATGTCATAACTCTTTCAATTGTTAAGTGAGTAATTAGCTTTAACATCATTTTAGGTGCAACTACATAAAATAAGCAGCTCTAAATTTACAAGAATAAAGAACATGATCCCTAGGTCTGTCTCCTGGTGGTAAGCAGCTTCAGTTCCGCTTACATTTTTATCATTATTATTACTCATTATTTACCAAGCTCCAGCATTTTCTGTAGCTCTATTTACAAAATTGTGGGTACAATTAGCAAATTACAAGTACAGGTACAATACAATACAAATGTGATACACATGTATCAGCAGACAGCTTAGTGCCTACTCCGAAGGGCTTACAATCTCTACTTCTGTCATATACCATAATGCATGTTATCCCATTATGTAGTTCAGCCGACTCTATTGGAACTAAACAACAAATAATATAACAGACACCTAATAAACTTTGATTAAAAAAATAGTATTCTCACATATAAAAATCTTAATTTGATTTATGAACAAAATGCTACAAAAGGAGACTCTTCAGTGATCTCTATCAATCAATGTTTAAGCAGAGAAACTAAAATGCATATTTTGTGTTTTTGGCTGGATGCAAGATTTGAAAACCATCTTTCCCAACACATCATCAAAAGTATGTGGTATGTTCCAGTCATAAAGGTCTTGGGAGGGATTTCATGCACTGTAGCCACCTCCTGCAATCCAAGATTTAGGTCGGATTTGAAACCACTCCTACAAGACCAGCATGATCTCGATAAAGCTTGTGTTTGGCTAGACAGTATGGGGTGACCAAACATTGCATCACCATTTGAGGCAAGACTTTGTGTGTTTTACTAAACTTTAATAAGTGGAGGGAGACACTGGACGAGGTAAAGGGAGTCATTTGTATGTGAACTGTAATAACCTAAAATGACTGCTGCATTCATAAAAAAAAAAGCCTCTATTGATCAGAGCAGTGTCAAAGAACACAAGAGTCTCAGACGGCAGATTTTAGTTGGGTACCATGTATGACAATACAGAGTACTGTTGTTTTTATTTTAAGTACAGCATTTTTTCCTCCTAAACAGAGCCTTAGATTACCAGTAAGGCAATAATTTATTCTCTCAGAATTGTGTTCAACAGCAAGAGTTCAATTAAACTGAATATATAAAATGAGCTGATTATTATAATAAAATTAAAATAATGATAAAGTTCAAGGTGGATTTCATGCATAATAAATAATGTAATAGGTAAGAACAAAAACAATTAAAGGATCACTTATGCACCATATTTACAGTATGCTCACTTAAAGAACTAAACTAAACTAGTAAAATGTTTTTAGCAGGAACACAAATCAAATAGTCTTTTATTTTGGACATAAATACCTTTAGGTTGTAAATCTGCGAGTTTCAATCCTGCTTTGGGGAAATAATCCATGGACACTGGATTTGAGGCTCAAATACAGGGCCCTCCTTGCTTTGCTATGTGTTGACTTGTATTTACCTTTGCCTGGAACTTATCTTATGTACAGCGCTACGGAATATGTCGGCGCGTTATAAATAAACGATAATAATATCATATGCTGAAGATTATTATGCTGTACATGCTCTAGCTTTTGCAAATAAATTGTAACCTGGACTATTTGTGAAAATTATAAAAAAAATACCCAGGTTAGATATCAAACTAATATATATTCAGGGGGTAAACGGGCTATGGACAAGATAGGTTCCTGTGAACGTCTTTAGGTCAGATTTGTATGTAACTCGAATCCCTGATTAATAATCATAATATTAACAATAACAATACTATGATGGCTTATAGGTTATAATAATAATCCAATGTAATACTGACATAATAATATTAAAACTCCTGTACTGTAATAATAAGTTACAAAAACGGCTGTGCTCTTTCTTTTAATTCAAACAATAAGAATATAAAAACAAACTTCCACAAAAATTCCTGGGCGCACGTTCTTTTTTATACTAATTAATGTAAAAGCGTACCACTATTGGGGTTAAGAAACCAGTGCATCTAGAATTCCTGGTCACTAATGTGTTTTTTCCAACATTTATTTCAATAAACTAGAAATTAAGAGGTAATGTATATATGTCAAAGGTTATTTTATGTTTTTCTGTTCTGTGTAAAGGAAAGGGATCTCATGCAATTAAAGGAAGGGACTTTGGATTTTGGTGAAACATGCTTTAAGATCCTGCTGGCCTCAACTATGACACACTTCTGATATTTATAAAAGTCAGGCTTAAGATAAGAATGAGAGCTATGGTTCAATGAACTGACAATTTAGGAATGAAATACTGTATAATGCAAGGGGTGAGAAGAGAGAGATATGAGATGGGTTTTGTGGATTGAGGGCTTTACTGACTAATAGATTGCTATTATAGAAATACAAAAAAAGGACTTTAATCCTTATTTCTGCAAAAAATATTAAAATATTGAAATTTTTAAGCAAAAACAAAATTAACCTACATTGTGTAAAGGCTTGTTTGCACAATAAACAACTTATGACCTGTGTGTCAGCAGGTACTACACACATGCTGGAGGTTAGTTCATCCTTTTCATGTAAGAAACTTGTCAGACGGTGCATTCCGATGGGTCCACAAAATTCAAAGTTACTGTGGCACCCATCTTATTATGGGAAACCTGACCTTTTCCAATATGAAGGCTCCCTGTGAATAGCAGACACCAAACAGTGTGGTGTTGGCTTTCCACCAATATATACTTTTGGACCTATTTTTGATTAAATCTGACCATAATTATTTTCCTCTTTCCCCTCAGACATTACTATGCAAACCTAAAAAATATATATATATATATATATATATATATATATATATATATATTAAACTCTCAGTTAACCAGAACTGTAATACTGTACTTTAAATAACAATTACATATTACAGAGCTCAACAAATGCCAGGAGCCAGGTTGTCATGCCACAAAATGCTTACAGGCACCTAGATTGCCTCCACTGTACGTCTCTGCAATTAAGTTTTACCTGGAAGCAGAAAGGCATGAGTGACTGAGCCAGGGCAGTGTTGGCGTTACATTAGCACTACACCCTCCAGCCCTCCAGTAAGCGAGGAGTAAAAGCTGCTGCTGCTAGAACAGCCCTCACTAGCAAATATACTTAGCAGAGCATCCTATGTGCAACTAATCTAGGCCTCTTTTAATAGTGACTCTCCTCTGATCTGCATATAGCAGGTAAGAGGAGACCTTAAAAGGTTGAACTTGATATACTATAACTCATATAACACCTTTTTCAACCTCAAATACTATGTAACTATGTAACTATGTAAGAGAGAGGAGTCATGCAAGGGATGTGTAAATCCCACCTTTAAAGGGAAGACATTATGCAACCAAAAATTCCAAAAATCAAAAATCCAAGGGCAGATGAAAAGGGTATGTATAGACAGAGCCACTCAATTGAGGAAGAGGCCCACGTTTTTAGGGTCCCCCATAACATTGAGGTTACGTCCTCAGATCCTGCAGGGAAAGGCCCTCAAACCCCATTCTAAAGAGTGCTACTTAGATTCAGGAGAGAAAGAAACACATGAACAAAAAGTTTCTTCAGAATTTTCTTTGGATTGGTCAAACTTTTGTTTCAAGCAGTCCAGAAGGCATTGTACTAAAAAAAAGTGCGTAATTGACCTCCTTCTTCTTCCAGTTTAAAGAGAAAACTTGCAAGATTTCCACTCATTTATAACATCAGAGATGTTCTTCTAGCAGAATCAAGAAAAGAGTGACTAACCTAGAAAGCATTTCCAGATTATACCCTTTTCTGGAATCAGATTCAAACGCATGGGATAATGTTCCGAAGGTTCATGCATGCCACAATCCGCTTTTTGGGACCAGGGCGGGACTCACTTAACCATGTCATGAACCCCAGGATACTTGGATTTTTTGGTCAGGCCACTGGACCTCGATGGACACTAGCCATGTGTAATGGCCATACGAACATTAGAAAAGACTATGTCACTTGCTGAGTTGTAATATTGTAGGATGTATTTTTCCCAAGCCTTAGGCGTATGCCCTGCACCTCTAATGCCTCTTTCCACCAGCCAAAAGTGATCTGGCTTCATTTTCCATTTTTAGAGCCACTATCTTGTGTTAAGAGTGTGTTTCATGGTGCAACTAATGCATTAAGCTAATAAAAGTATACCCCCATCTAGACATTCTGGCTCCAGGGCTCACATTATCTTATCAACCCCATGCTGTACCCAAAACCTGACAGGAGGTAGATGATAGCTGGAGCTGTAGACTCCTCAGCACCTAGCTGGGAAAACAGACAGACTGTCACCAGAAACTTGGTGGAAGTCTTAGCCCACTTAAGGCATTTAACATATTCTGAAGGGGATAGATTCTGATGTGTTAAGGCAATTGTTCTCTGATGTTTGGCATGTAAGAATAGTATAAAAAAGGTCAACTGGTAAATTAAGATATACTCTCTCTGGGACATATAGGAATGGTGTGTTTCTTGAGGGAATAGGCTATAATCACTTAGTATCCTTATCTGATGCTATAATTCCTGTGAGAAGGGGATTGAAGATTCAGATTAGATCTGCATCCTGAATTGATGCTACTATCCTAGAAGAAGAGGATAGATGAACCAGTCAAGCAAAACATCAATGCTCAAATCCCTGTTCATCAGATTGGAAGATGTCTTTACTCAAACATCTTTGTCTCCCAAAAGTCAAACAAAGAATTGAGACTGATTATAGATCTGAAACATCTAAATGGAGCGTTAAACATCAGAACTTTCAAGATGGAATCACTGAAATACATCTTCATGTATGTTCTGCCCATGTATTGGGCAATTTCCATAGATCTGAAAGATGAATACAATCATGTACCAATTCATTCAGGTCACCACAAATACATGAGGTTCATACTGGCAATCAGCACTTTCAATATGACTGCTTACCATTCAGTCTAGCTACAGCTACGGTATGCCAGAGAGCGGAACTAAGGACAATATGCATAAGGATAGTTCACTATATCGACCACATTCTTCTCCTCAATCAAGATCAGGCTCTGTTATTAAAGCAAAAACTTTGGCATTCCTAAAATTTCATGGATGGGTCATAAATTAGGGAAAAAAATGTTTATCCCCATCACAGAAATGTGTCTTTTTAGGAGCCCACTTCAACATAGTCAAGCCAGAAGTCAATCGTCCTCAGTGGAAAAAGATCCAGTTGAGAAGAACTGTCAGGGTTACAGAAGACATTTCTTACAACCAGAAAATATATAGGGACTAGCGACTTGCCCGTCAAAAATGACAGCATAATATAGTGTTATACTTTGTGTTTTCTGTGTCTTTATGAACTATATGTTGTTTTGTCTCTTTCCCCCCTCTCCCTCCCCTGTGTCTCTTTGCCCCCCTCTCCCTCCTGTGTCTCTTTTCCCCCCTCTCCCCCATTTCTTACCCCTGTCTCTTCCGCCCTCCACTTTATCTCTTCCACCCCTCTCCCTCCCATGTCTCTCTCCCCCTCTCCCTCCCCTGTGTCTCTTTGCCCCCTCTCTCTTTCTCCTATGTCTCTTCCCCCTCGCTCTCCCTCCCCTGTGTCTCTTTCCTCCCTATTCCCTCCTGTGTCTCTTTTCCCTGTCTCACATTTCTCACCCCTGTGTCTATTCCCCCTCCCTCCCTTATGTCTCTTTCCCACTCTCCCTCCCTGTCTCTTTCCCCCCTCCTCCTCCCCTGTGTCTCTTCCCCTCCTCCTCCCCTGTGTCACGCTCCCCCTCTCCCTCCCCTGTGTCTCTTTCCCCCTCTCCTTCCCCTGTCTATTCCCCCCTCCCTCCCCTGTGTCTCCCACCCCCTCCTTCCCCTTTGTTTCTTCCTCCCTCCTGTGTCTCTTCCTCCCTCCTGTGTCTCTTTCTCCCTCCCGTGTCTCTTCCTCCCTCCCCTGTGTTTTTCCCCCTCTCCATCCCATGTCTCTTCTCCCCTCCCTCCCCTCTGTCTCTCCTCTCCCCCGTGTCCCTTTGCCCCCACTCTCCCTCCCCTGTGTCTCTTTTTTCCTGCATCTCCCTCCCCTGTCTCCTTTCCCCCCTCTCTCCCTAACCAGTTTCTCCTTTCCCCCTGTGTCTCCTTTCCCCCTCTCCCTTCCCTGTATCTCATTTCCCCCCTCTCTCCCTCTTATGTCGCTCTTTTCCCCCTGTCCTTTTCCCCATGTGTCTCCATCCTCACTCTCCCTCCCCCCGCATGTCTAATTTCCCCCTCTCCCTCCCCTGTATCTCCTTCTCCCCCTCTCCCTGCCTTCTGTCTCCATTTCATCTCCTCTCTCTTGTCTCCTTACTCCCCTCCTCTCCCTCCCTTGTCTCCTTTCCCCCTGTGTGTCCTTTCCCACCTTCTCTTCATCCCTTGTGTACTCCCGCCTTTTACATCCCTTGTCTCCCCCCCCCCCCTCCTTTCCCTCCCTTGTCTCCCCCCCCCCCCTCACTTTCCCCCCTGTGTCTGGTACCTGGATTGAATCCTGCCAGTAGCACCACACTCACCTCCTCTGCTGCTCCTGTCCATCCGGAACGACTTTCTGTATCAAGCCGTGCATTGCGCGGTTTGATCCACAAAGTAGTTTAGGCTGGACGGGAACAGCAGATGATGTGAGTGTGGCGCAGATGGCAGGATCGCATCCAGGTAGGAATGGTGATAGGGTGTTGCGAGCCCACTGGCAGGAACCAGATAGCAGTGACGGCCCAGCCTAAGTCTTGCGCCCTCCTCAGCTCGCCTTGCTTCGTGAAGCTTGGCAGATGAGGCTCAGACAAGGCTCAGTTCCTAACACTGACAACTATAATAGTGATTCATAGGGGTTCTGTCTTTCACGTTTTTGATGCTGAAATGGACAAGATGGAACTTACTGCCCATTCAACAATGAACTTTCTCAGACAATTCAATCACAGAAATCAGGATTGGAACCAACTTAGCAGCACATATCAGGAAACACTTAATCAAATCGGTTATGACTGAAAATTGTGGCACATGCTTTGGAGTAGGTTGCATCACACCTAATAGGAATATATGTCCAATTCAAAATGGACAGCAATGTGGTGGTGTCCTACATGAACAAGCAAAGGGACAAAAGAGCAAGGTCTCTTTTAAGCAGTTATTCTCAATTATGTCTTGGGCTCAAATAAATGTTATGCAGTTATCTGCAATCTATATTCCAAGATGAGAAAACTGGAAAGCAGACTTGATCAACACTTAATCAATGAGAATGTTAACTGAATCGAGAAGAGGGCAACTGAATCCATAGATGCCTTCTCTATTCCATGGCCAAGGAGATTGTATATATTTTCCCCCTTTCCTGTAATCCAGAAAGTTTTCAAGAAAATTAAAGAAGGCGAGACAAAAATCATTCTCACCGCTCCTTCTTGACCAAGAAACCCATGGCTTTGCAGATTGGTCTTCATCCTTCCTAGAGGTCTATATCCTCATTCATATACATGTCCTTTCCTTCCTACAAGCAGGCCTTGACATGGGGCTAAGTCTTAGCATGTTGAAATTACAAATATCAGCCTTATTAGCCCTCACTGTCATCCAATGGGCCTTCAAAATAGTTACAAGCACTCAGTTGTGGGAAAACATACATCAAGAATTATAAAGTTCATCTAATGACCTCTTCTCAGTTCCTACCTCTGGTAGTCTCTCCATTCCATATCAACCCTGAAATTTGTCTGTTTTCCATTCAGCTAGAATCAAATCCAGAACTTCGGTCCTTAGACATAACACAGTCATTGTCAACATACGTCTCCAGCACCAGTGTATGGATACAAATGACCAACTTATTTATCCATCCCTCAGGTTGTAAAAAAGTAGAGAAAGTTACATTTACTACTATAGGTAGATGTAAAAGTCATGTGATCAAGAAAGCGTATGTAAAAATGGATGAACTAGTACAAGAAGACTTAAAAGCAGACTCCACACGGGCAGTTATCTACTTCATGGCCTATTACAAGTGATGTTTCTCCAAAAGAAGTCTGTAAATAACGCCATGGTAATCCTTTAATGCCTTCCTACAGCACTATAATCTTAATGTTTTGTCAAAAGAAGAGACAACATTTGGACTGCAAATTTTGGAAAATCTGAAATCTGAGTAAAACTATCTTGCATAGAATTGTTCATGGCCTATTACAAGTGATGTTTCTCCAAAAGAAGTCTGTAAATAACGCCATGGTAATCCTTTAATGCCTTCCTACAGCACTATAATCTTAATGTTTTGTCAAAAGAAGAGACAACATTTGGACTGCAAATTTTGGAAAATCTGAAATCTGAGTAAAACTATCTTGCATAGAATTGTTTGTTCTTTTTTGTTTGTTCTAAGCCTGGGTATTAAAATAAAAGGCAATGCTACCATAAACTTCCAAGTAAACTGAAAATGAATGAACAAAAAATAAAAGTAATTTTGATTTCCTGGAATAGTTCATGGCAGCAACGATCTTTCCATCCGTTATATAATTTTTATATGGGGGAACAGGACTGATTATGTCCAGAGGGGAGGTGCGCTTTAAAGACAGAAGCTTAGTTCCTGTCCTGTGCAGACGGAAGAGCAAAACTCACTACTATGACTATTTAACAAAATAAGAAATACTTTTATTTGTTGTTTAAATTTGTACTTATCAATGTTTATACATTCCAGCATTGCAATATATCCTCAAGTAAACTGATGCTGCCTTTCTGTGTTTCAGTTTTCTGGGACTGATCCTGTGTCATCAACAAAGCAAATATTGTTTGATAGCTATTCCCAGAAGTAGTTATCAGGTCTTATCGACCCTAACTATAGTCCACTATTTCAACAAGAACTATGTGAAATATTGTAACACTAAAGGTTCTGATGCAATAAAAATGTATTAGCAAAACCAACAATAGAGGTGCTCAGGCAGAGAAGAAACTATCCTTAATAGGTTAGTCATATGGACATGATAACCCACTCTGAAAGCATCCTCTTTTAGCTCACTTGTGCCCTTCAATATCCTGTAATATATCAGTCTGCTCTCGCTCGAAGGAGTGATCAAGTCTCAAAATACCAGTCAATTCTACCCTGAACAGGAGAAACAGCAAACCCTAGACATACTTTTTGGGGCTAAATTGGGCCTTGTCAGTTGGATGTAGCTGATAGATCCCTAAGGCACAGTGAGCAAGGGGTCTATGTCTGGAGCCCCTATCACCCTTAGGGAGACTAAACCCTAAGGGTCATTTGCATCAGAAATACCAACAATAGAGGTGCTCAGGCAGAGAACAAACTATCCTTAAAATGTAATTCTATGAATATGATCAACCATTCTGAGAGAACCCTCTTTTAGCTCACTTGTGCCCTTCGGCCTTAGGGAGTTATTAGCTACACCCTACTGACAAGGCCCGGTTAAAGCCAAAACGTACGTATGGTTTGCTGTTTCTACTGTTCAGGGTAGAATTGCCTGGTATTTTGGGGCTGGCTCTTTTGAGTGAGATAAGACTGATATACTACAGGATACTTCTCCCTGTGAAGGGCACAAGTGAGCTAAAAGAGGATGCTCTCAGAGAACTACTTAGAACTACATATCAAGAGTAGTTTGTTCTCTGCCTGTGCACCTCTATTGTTGGCTAAAAAATGCATTATTTGAATAACCATGCAAATAGTTCAGGATTTGCTTCATGTGCTGTTGCACAAGAATATGACATATACACAATATACATTTAAGTATTATTATTATTATTATTAATAAAGGCAGTAGAAAATATTATACAAGATAGCACGTAATAAAGAAGGTAAAACTGCAGAAATAACTTGCAAGTGTTCCACATAAAATAAAAAAAATATCAATTTGATATCAGATGCAAAGCAGCAATGCACATAGTTTGCTTTGGCTTTAATGATAAGAAAAGTGAACCTAAAAATAAATACAAACATTTTTGACAGTCATTGTAACTATCTGTAAATGTACCGTAAAACACTATAGCCCCTATTTAATTGTGAAAATCGCAATTACATAAACCCGTAATGTAGCCCGTAAAGTTACCGATATTTAATTGGCCTCTTTTAGCTACTCGCAATCGATTTGCAAGTTACAGGCTCAAAATCCCTGCTGTTTTTAAAAACATAACTCCGTCCTATCTGTTCTTTTGATGTTTCAAGCCCGCAAATGTTACCAGTGCTAAAGACGCACATTCCTTATTTAATTCCAACAATTCAACAAGCCCGCAATTGCCTTCAAACCGGTAAATGGCAAATGTATAAAAAAATTCTAGGAGTACTAGATAGGACTGCACAACAGTCTCAAGCTTGCATATCTGCATTAAAAATGTTTTTTTTTTCACATTTTATTCTGTGTTATACTGATCCCAGGAATCAAGGAGTTAAAACACTAATTGATTGTAGTTTAAACTCCATGTTTTACTGATGTCATGATGACGGTCTCATTTACTATTGGCTCTGTCTAAATTGTAACTTAAGGGCTTTTTTAATTGATCATGATTATGCCTTGAAATGCTACATACGGGTTCATGGTTTTAGCCTTCAGCCCTATAATTGTGAGCTTGTTCCATTATATACCATTGTAACTGTTGCAAATTTCTTACCAGACATACAGCCTGTATGATGGTACTTACGGGCTTGGAATTAAATAGGGGCATAAGTCCTGTGTTTATCTATCTGGAAAAGCAAAGGGGGAGTGAGATGATTTTTATGAAGCTGTAAGCAGACATTATCCCTTCTGGATTACTACCTTGTCGTGGTGAAGAGGCTTGTGTACCTCAGTGAAGCTGTGAGCTATACCATGTAGAGTCAATCAAGATGGACAGGTCATAGTAGAGGTCAGACAAATCTGGGTCCACAGGAGAAGAAATTGGCAGCACACACCAGTTCCTTTGTCAATGACACCTTATGGATGAGCACATCGAGGACACAAAATGGACCAGGCGTGCTTTGGTCCATAAGATCATGGAGAGTCGGGCACGACTGAACGACTAAACAACAGCAACAAAACTGCCTTGCCACTACTGAGGAGTGAACTACTGAGTAGCAGCCTAAAACCTACTCCTGAGCTAACCTGTTGGAGAACCCAGCTCCAGAGCCAACTGTGATCCATGAACCACAAGTGGTCTGTGAGCCCCATTCAGATAGTCCAAACTAAGAAATATATAACAAATGCATACAAAAGTTGTATAAAATGACTAGATCCACATGCTATATACCAATATAGCAAAGAGTACTAGAATTGTTAAGAAACAGGCAAGTCTGTGAAGACCACCAGCAGCAGTTAATAAAGAAAATGTAAAAGGTATAAGAAAACAATTTGGCAAAATTTGGAAACTGATTTTCTCAGTTCTTAATTATGATCTTTGTCTATCTTTTTTGTTGGGAGTTAATAATTTAGAGCAGTTTATTTTGTTATTCCAACTCCATGTTAAAATAACTGCAGCTTAACTTTTGGTGTAAATATACGGAATAAAAACATATAAGCCTATTTTAAATGACATCATTTTGCACTGCTGTTTTTACAAAATGAAACCTGCCAAAGAGTTTCTTAATCCCAGATCATACCACCACAGCATGCTTGCAAGTGATGCAATGTAGGGGTTATTATTGTCAGACAGTAGCTTTGCATAACTGTTTGTCTACATGTCTGCTGGCCTTTAGCTTATTAGAAGGTAGCTATGATAAAATATGCAATTCAGCTTATCTGTCATCTCTTATCTAGTTCTGTATAGGCTACCTGTTCAAACTTGATAACCTTGTGAGCGAAAGTCCAAACATTTGGGCAAAAACAGTTCACCCCAAAAAAGAAGTTTGCTTAGGGTTGGATTATTTCTAATGAAAGCACCCCAAAAAAATGTACTCCTATTTTAAAGGGAAATTGAAAGCATTGCCTTAGTTGCATTTGATGATGAATCACCATGTATTTTTCTTTTTTTTAAGTGATGTTTTCAACGATTTTTTTTTTTTAAATGTTTAACTGCTATGCGAGTTGGCTCTGGCACCTAATGAGCAGATACATATACTTGTCCAATAATAAAATATACAGACGTATGCATGCTCTGTGAAATCCCCGTTAGTTTCACTGAAGTTTTAACATGGTTTACTTCATATTTTTCCATACAAAACACATGCTGCTTAAAAAATCTATTTCAAAACTGGCAAATTGTTTTTAGAAAATATATTATTTTATTTTTTATGTCAATGCTGTTTATTTGAGATTTCCAATAGTACTCATGAAATCACTGGCACTTTGGATTAGAGAATTTCCATTGTAGCACCAGATTGTACAATGCAATCTAAAACACATTTCAGTTTTGGAAGAAGAGAATAGGGGGGTTTCAGTGAAATGTTCCACAGGGATTAATGCCCAATAAAGTGTAATCTGTATATATGCAGAACAAAATTCAACAATTATAAGTCAAGGGGCATAATTAAATGGACACCTCTAATTCACTAATTCTGGCAGGAGACTGAGAAGGGTGCAGACAAAAAAAAAATGTGATTAAATCTTTATATATAAAAACTCAGTCTTTATTTAAGTCAATTAAAAGTATTTAACAATATAACATAAATCTATATACATAGGATGCCTCCCTTGACGACGACGAATGGCTTGATTAGTGATATGAACTGAATTATCAGATTATGATTATGATATAATTGTGATATTGTGATACAATCATAATCTGATAATTCAGTTCATATCACTAATCAAGCCTGACATCATCAAGAGAGGCATCCTATGTATATAGATTTATGTTGTATTGTTAAATAATTTTAATTGACTTCAATATAGACTATTTTATATATATAGACTTTTACAGCCTTATTAAATTGCAATTCGGTAAATTTAAAAGGGCTCTATATAAGCACACAGCATATTTTTTTACAGAAGTTTTTAGTTAGTGAACTTCTATCCAAAAGCACAATCTTCACTAACTAAAATCTTCTGTAAAATAAATATGCTGTGTGCTTAACTAGAGCCCTTTTAAATTTACAGAATCACAATTTAATAAGGCTGTTAATCATTTTTTTTGTCTGCATCCTTCTCTCCTGCCAGAATTAGTGTATGTTGCCTTATCTAGGACTCAGAATCCTCTAGGACTCAGTGTACTTTTTCTTTCCTGTCCACTTTTAGAAGCAGATCAGCAGGGAAAAAAAATGTGGCTCCCACTGCAAACTAATCAAGGATATGTTAATGAATGTATTTTTTATTTAAAAGAGCATATTGTAAATGGCTGATGTAGACATGTATTTAAAAGCCCAAGTTTATTATATTTGAAAACTTTTTTTTCAGTGGAAAATACATTATATTAATTGAACAATATTAAACATGAAATCAAAAGACGGGCAGATAAAAACAATGCCTTTATCTTACCAGTGAGATAACGGGTGTGAAAATTCTATTAAAGGACCACTGTACTTCAAGAAAAAAGCCACTTATTTCTTAAGTATATAAGCAACTTACAAGTCATGGACATATTTTTTTAAATCTGATTTTTTGAAGACTCTGTTTATGAGTAAAGGAATTCATTCTGTGTTTGTTCCATCGCTTCCTCAGCATTGGATCATGGAGGTGTATTTTTGTAGGAAGTGTAGAAAAGAACAAAACAGTTAGAAGCCAGAGGTCTTGGAATGGATCAGACTGAAAATGACACAACACCCTGTCCTTCTCACAGGCCCAGAAGCAGCACATTTACATCAACAGATGCAACCACAGCTCCAGAAATGGAAACGCCTCTATTATACACCCACTTCCTCCAATGTATCATGGAGACCTCTAGGGTCCAGCAGAGACATTGAAATGTATTTATTTGTTCTACTTAAAAACAGGCCAAATAAGTTTTTCTCAGTTTAATTATTCTTTTAGCCAGATTCAAATTAGAAATATTATTGTACATGAGTACATACCTCATTTGTAGTGCAAGGTTCTCTTGATAGTTTGATAGACCCATGTCAGAAAGAGTATCTGAACAAACAGAGGCCGGTGATGACGATCTTTCTTTGTCTTCCAGCAGGTCTACTTTAACCATGGAACTAAATTCATCCTCTGAGTTGTCCTCCGATACTGATCCAATAATGAAACGAGAATGCTGATTTAAGTCAAGCAACTTTGTATGTGGGGCTGATTCCTCCATTTCTCCGTGGAGGATAGCTACAGAAAGTAAAAAAATATGGGTGATTTAGGAGTGCATTGCCAACTTACGCATACATAAAAATACTATGTAAGTTTAATTTTATCCTTCCATACTTTTGCAATGTATTAATATTGTTTTTTCATTGTACTTAACCCGTGTATAGCGCTTTAGAATATGTTGTAGTGTTGCAAATAAATAATTATAATAAGAAATACTTAAAACTATTTTGTGGTCTGCAAATACTTCAAATATTTAAAAATACTGATTGATCTATGAAGAACTGAAAAAGCAAACCTAATTAAATTGTTTTATGTAGAGAGACATGTGGGAGAAATACAACCAGATGAGGACTGGAGAGAGATATGGGATATCCAGAAGTTACTGTCAATCTTTTCCAATTACAAAGAACAAGCTTATTAAATGTTGATGAGATGGTATGTAACCCACTCCAGGCTATATAATACAATATTTCTAAATAATAATTTATGTTGTTGCCAAAGAGGTACTTACCTACACTTATGGTGGAAATGCCCTAAGGTTTCACCCCACAGCATCAAATCAGAGATCTAATCACATAATACCTTACCCACCCATATCCAGGAGAGAAAAAGCTTTATGTTTTCAAATTACTTTGGCCGCTAGGAGAGCCTTAGCATCTCAATGAAACACCCCTAACCTCCTGAAACCCCAATAAATCATAGCAATGATATGGCAAAATCTAGATAAATGACCAGCTTTACATAATATTAACTTTGCATCACTTTCTCTAAGGTGAGCTCCCGGTCTACAGATCTTCCCCCAGCCAAATTATAGACAACATTTTTGATACCAAGTCATTCAATTATTATGATTAATGTGAAAAGTATACCTAGCTATGTAATATTGATTCCTGCTGAGATTGCTTGCATTTTTCATTTCCTCCCCCCTGAACCCCTACTTCTTTTTTCATTATCTCATACTGACAAAATGCCTTGAGACCTACTGATTAAACTATATACATATATATATATATATATATATATATATATATATATATATATATATGTCCTATATGTATTGAATAAACAAAAAGCAAAGTCAAAATGTAAATCTTCTTTGAAATCATACTATTGCACAGTGGCTCTCAACTGTAGTTCCTGGGACCAGTACTGGACCTTGTTTTCAGATCCTTTGGAGCACAGACTGCTGAAGAGGGTTTAAATATTTTAGAAAATGGAGAGCCACTGCTAAAGAATACAATACATATAACGGTTAGTCTAAAAACCTGTGTACATTTAAATAAAACTATTTCATTGACTTCTATATATATTACCTCTACTTCTGCAAAATGTACACTTTAGATGATATTTATATCCCGTAGTAAGTAAATCTAATACTGCCATCAATAGTGGAAGTATTGATGCTGTGACATATTTCAACAGAAATTCTAAATCTAATAAATATTAAGTTAAATATATCTGAAACCTCTGGTTCTTTCATTTGATTAGCCCTTCTATAATGGATCAGAAAATCTGATTGAAAAGATGACTGTGTGCCATCTGTTATTGTGATCCCATCACGCAGTGAGCAAAAAACAAATAAAAAAGTAGATGTCACGAAAAGAAAGAGCATTGGTCTGTTAGAGTACTGATTACTAAATACAAAGATACTATAACATAGGTACAAATGTTCCATGTTCTGTGATCATTGCAATGGGAACTAAAATTACATTTTGAAAGGTTGAGCCCTGTAATCCAAGATTGCTTAGATTAGATAATAAATAATATAATTTTGTGAAAATTCTACTTTATTGGGACACTATTATGAGCAAAGTCATGCTTTGCTTCAAACCACTCTAAACATGGGGTGCTTAACACATATGCTCTCTATACAAAATTGCTTTAGAACACTTTAAAGTTAAATGTGTACTAAAAACCCACTAAAATATATTTTTATGAATATTTCAAAGCTGGTTACATCTGCTGGGAAACTAAAATGGGGGTCTGAAATCATGTATCAGCATACCATGCAAAACTCTCTCTTTGGGGTGACAGTTCATGTCACTTCCCGCTACATTTGTCCCACTTATAAAGATAAATTACTATGTTCGACATGAGTGGTTCACATTTTTTTCTACATAGACCACTTAAATGTTTACTAGGGTGTTTGCAGGCTACTTGAATACTATTGTTCTTGGTCATCCACCTAATTATTTTTTCACATATAGCTTAATGAATATAAAATGCAGTGCTATACTGGAATATGGCCTGTACATTTTAAAAACTACACAATGTAGTTCTAGTGTCTTTCCACCTCTGCACTCTTGTTATGCATTTTAATTCATTTTTCTATATTTGTTTCAGAATTTTTTATAATAATCCTACTTGTACCATGGACTACCTTTGAGGAGCTGAGGTACCATTGGTGGTTCATGGACCACTTTTTGAGAACTTCTGATCTACAATAAAGAGGCGTGAGGGACTGGAGAAGATATCACTGTAGGTGAAGATGGTTAGAGAACCAGGAATGGGAGAGAGACTATGACAGAGAGAGTAGGGAGAGGGACAGACAGAGAGTGTGAGGGGAGAGAGACAAGAGAGAGAGAGGATATAGACAGCTAAGTGAAGGGCATGATAAGTCTGTGAAGAAGGATAGAGACCCAGGAATGGGAGTGAGACTGACAGAGAGTGAGTGGGGTCCTTTCCTGTTTTTCGCGTTCCAAGAGTCTGCGGTGGCTCGCTTCATCAGCGGCAAACACAAAACAGGATAGTTCCTTCATCAGTTATGCTGTACCCTCCAACTTTAGACATAATTATTCAAAATGATACCAAATGTAAAATTGTCATGACCCACATTAATACTTAGCTGTATTCATTTCTGTAAAATAAACACATGCACTGGTTTTGCTGGAAGCTAGGACCAGCATGAATTACTCCTTGATGTATTTCCCAGTACTGAATGAGTAATACAGGAAGTCAAACAAACACTTTCTGTAGTACAGTGCCTGAGCCATGTGCTCTTCTATGACTAAACTAATACCATACATCAGAACTCAATTTCACAAATCACATTTTTGCATAAATACTGCTTTTTTTTAACAAGTATTTGCAATCCACACAGAATATAAAGAGACTAAAATAGCATTGCATCCTAGTAAACACAGTATTGTAACAGCATTGTGTGTGTGACCTGGAGATCAAAATGAAAAGATGATTCTTACATGACACCCAGCACATGCACATTTCCTGGCAAGTCACCAAATAATGGATCATTTAGAAGATGCAATGTATAGTGTTTTATATGATTTCTGTGATTGCAAGTCTATATTTGGAAATACATTAAGATAAATTGTGTATGATCTATAAAATGTGTGCCCCAAATTCCCCATAATGCAGTTTTCCCAGTTATTGCTATGAACTTTGGTGCTAATCTGCACTGAATACAGACTGATGACAATGAAGAATTGCAGAATATGCAGCTAAAAGGTCCAGTTACCTTCACATACAGATCTGTCAATACACTGCAATGCCCCCATCCTAGACTGATTCTGAATGCTGCTGATTCCTGTACAACATGATGTCTAATGCAACAATAATCTGCTCACCTGGGGATTACTGTTCAAGGGACAAGACTCCTGCGGTAGCAACTTGCAGATGAATGAATGATACAGGGCCTCTGGTAGAGGATGCTTTTGCCAATGTCTCAGCACAGGTTCATACCCCTTGCCCAGCCTCTAACAGACACTCATCCGCCCCCCAACATGACCAGGGTGGTGTGATCAAGGTTACCTCAGTGCATTCACCTCCCAACCCCGCCCCAGGGTGCCGGTGTCATAGCAAACTCTATATTACCAGCAAATCCTGTATCCCTCCTGCTTATGCACCAGCGTCCAGCTATAACCACTCCCTGCCTGTGACAGTCTCACTCCTCTTGTGCTCTTAAGGTGGATTAGTCAGTTACTGATCAAATACTGAAACAAAACTTGCAAGCAATATAATAAAAAAAAATCTAAGTGGTGTAGAAGAACTGGTCCTTTCCCTATTCCCTTATGCAAAATATTGGCAGCAGCAGTACGCTAGATGGCGCTGCTTATTTTCGGAATACTGCTACTCATTGCATATGAGGCGCGCCAACAGAAGAGCCCTTGAGCTATGAGAGGAGCGCCTGAGGCCCTCAAGGGCCAAGTGCCCGCGCCGATCATAGCGATGGCCTCACTGTTGATTCGAGTTGCGCCACGTCGGAGGGGGGAATAATTATAGGCCTTCCATGAAAACTGACTGCGCCATCTAGCGCTACTTGCTGGCACTCCAGCTGTCAGTGCAGGCGATTTCTTGCGCATACACAATGGGATAGATCTGAATAATTATTTTATTATATACTCATTGGTTAATATACATTCCATTGATTTTTATTTGTGTTTATGGCCAGATGATGAATAAAACGACTCAGATATAAGTTATTTAATAAAACAAAGACTAAAATATAAAAGTTTTCATAAAAGAATATACTGGGTACTACCAGAGGTGTAGGAGCTAATATTATTGTACAGCTCATTGCATACACAGACGACAAAACAGCTTCTATACACATATTTTGTTGTTTAATTGTTCAGTTGTGTTTGACTCTCCATGACCCCTTTTGACAGCGGCACGCCAGACACATATATCATTATGTCCCTGATTGTGCTTATCCACAAGGTTACCTTGGCAAAGATACTGGAATCGGTTGCCAGGTCCTTCTCCATTGGACTGTGATATGTCTGACCTCTCTGCCCATCATGGGTGACTGTACAAAGCTTCATTAAAGTACACAAGTCCCTTCACCATGACAAGGTAGTGATCAAAAAGGCGATAGACATACATACAGGCACTTCAAAATCTGGGGGTTGTCCCCCTCATTTCCCCCAGTTCCTACATCCATAGGTACTACCCATTTTCCGCTCTGTATTTTATTTACAATACTAACATTATATAATACATGTCCATCTTCTCATGTGTGAATGTAAATCAATTTTGGCCACATGTTGTTAATGTTTATAAGCATGACACCTACATTGCTTTACTACTGCTTGTTTTCCTCTCTGCAGTACAACCTTTTAGGATGCAGTCAGGTAAAATGTATATTTTGTACATTTGTCCTTCCTGCACATTCAATGTTAAAAATGGATAAAAGTACCATTTATATGTAGCATACATCACTATTCATTTTGTGAAAATTCTACATTGTTGGGAAATTGACTATAGCAAAATTATGATTTGCTTCAAATCATAGGGTGCAAATGATCAGAGCAATTCAAGCAAAATTACACACACTTCTGTAAAAAGTGTCAGCACGGTGCTTTAAAAATGTATATACCCCATAGCGGACTAACTTGTAAAAACAGAACGGTTGACATAGGCCCCCATGCTAATCGAGCAGTGTCATTTGCTTAATACCTGTAAATCGGCTGCAGGAGCATTTTTCCCTACATTACAAGTTTATGTTAATCTTTTCACTCACAATATTATGGCACTCAGCCCACATCCGTAAATCCTGCCTTCTCCACAAGAGATCTCGGTGTAGGAAGTACTCAAACCAAGCATTACAGATAAGAAACAGCTCCAGGACCCCATAGAAAATGAGAATATCATCATTATAATGAGTGAAAACAATTGCCGTAACTGCGGCAAGAAACCATTATATTTATAAATGTATATACTTTCGTTTTTCATTTATTTATATTTATTTAAAATGAAAAGATGTGACAATTGTATTTAATATATCCAAGTGTTTATTTTGTGTGTGTATATATATATATATATATATATATATATATATATATATATATATATATTATTTTCTTTATATATATTTATATATATATATATATATATATATATATATATATATATTTTTTATAATATGTAAATAGACAATAGATTAGAGCATTTGTTCCTAGTCCATGTGGCTTTCTAATATATATTAACCCCTTGAGTACTGGGCTGTGTGTTACCCTAGATGTTGTATAATGAGACGGATATAATAATACGTCATTATATTTTTTAATTACACTATGTTTATATTGGACGGTTAAGTGTCAAATAATGTTGAAATTTATTTTATTTTTTCTTTAACTGCTGCTGCAGCACTCTGCATTGGTTTTAATATAATTTGCATGTGGACTTAGTAACCGTGAAATTTTCTTTAGTTTTTTGTAGTTGTTGCACTACTGTATTTTGCGAGCAGCCGGTAAATTCTTATTAGCATAGATTTATGGACTAATAGAGTAATTTTTTGTCAATGTAAATTTGCCGTAATTTCGACTTAGTCTTGCCGCAGTCACTCATAGCAGTTCACTCGCAATGTTTTAAGGATGGGTGATTAACATAGCTAGGGAGATTTACTTTGCTCTTAAAGGTATATATAAGCTTCCTGGGTTTCAAATGTTTGGTAAGAAACAGGTAGTGATTTACATAAAAATATGTGTTATATAGAAAAGTTCAGTGTACTTGCAAAGTTATAGGCAGGTAATGATGCTTTTTAGAATGGGCAGTGCCACTATTAAGAACACCTTTATTTCATCACCAAAATATTAGGAGAAAGCATCCTGATATGTGTCTGCTATGCAGCATATGTGTGCACATATTAACTATTTATATCAATAACATTTAGACTTATAAAATTGTTCTTAAAAGAGGGACTTCCTATCCAAAAAGGTACAATTTTGAAGTATGTTTGTATAAAGTACAAGTGACTCCAAAACAATATGGCTAATTTGTGCTTAACACTATGATGCTGATTACAAGTCCCAATTGAAAAAAACTAAATACCTGCAGAAATACCATAACAACAACTTTATTGCAAAAAATGATAACTCACAACTTAAATAGTCGTAAATAAATACGATGTAAAACACCTCTCCAGCTTTATATTACCTGGGCACTACTGCAATATGAAATCAAAATCCCAGTGGATCATTAGTTCATAAGAAATACATTTTTATCTAAGTAGGCCTATGATCCTAGAGGGGATGCCTCCTTTCTGGAAAGCTCCACTAGTTGGCAGCCCCAAAGCTTACTAATTGTCCTAGTGTAGACAGGACAGCCCAATACCAAAGATTGTCAATTTGGATGTATTTGATCACTTTTGATCCTCCTTCATTTGATCTGATTGGCTAATACATATGTCATGTTAGTGTGAAGTCAGTGTCTTGCGCCTTTCATACATAAGATAGCAATTCAAGACACCACACGCCTACTGCAGTATGCCTCAATTTCACAATTTTTTTTAACAGAAGACAACTTATTTTGTTATACAAAAAAGCTGTAATGCTTAAAACATGACCTTTTAAATGTATGATATTACATATGTAACTACTGTGAACATTTAAATGATATTAGAAGAGAGAAAGATCAGTCACAAAGTATGTTATGGTGACTGAAATATCTAAGGCATATCTAAGTTTTCTAGATTATGAGTGCATCTAATAGAGGGGAATCAATAGTGTATGAAAAAAAAATTATACAAAAAAACACCAAAATAAACATTAATAAACTCACCCTGATGTGAGCTATATCTCTTGAGTTTGCAAGCAGCAGCTTTTGTTAGTTAACACCCCTGAAAATCCCTGCTAAAATTAGCATAAAATTCATAATTCATGTTGGCCAATTACAGACAGCTAATTACAATGTAACAATCAGTAATTGCAGTTTGGGCAGGAAGGAATCATTAGAGGTGTCTAGTCCCCCGGTAGAAGGAAACAGAAGGAGTAAGACACTGATCTGTAGATCTCTGCATTAAGCTGTTGCTGGCTTGAAGGTTAGCAAAGGGTTAATATTCATATTTGAATGCAGTGTTTCTCTTGGGAGTTATCCGGTGCCTATGTAAGCAGCTCTGGGGTGTGTAAAACAAGTTTTATTTTTAACGCAAATAAATCTGTGTGTGTACAAAATGACTCAATCTAATGTGTGTGTCTGATATAAGCAGCATATATTGGCTTAGAAAAAGGCAAAAACAGGGAATTTAGATATACCTTTAATATAAATTAAGGAAATAAAAAGTTGTTCTGAGCAAATCTACAGTATGTGTCTCCAGACAAATGACCGGTTTTCCCACATAATTCCTAAGTGAACAGTTTCCACTGTTGTTAAGAACTGTGTATGGTTACATTAAATGATGGCGCAGTAACTTCAGTGGTCCTTTAAATATATTTGGTTTATTGATCTCATTTGGCTGTATAAACGAAAGCTAAATGAACAGAAGACACTTCAGTCAGTTTTCATGTGCTTAGGGGATTCTTCTAGGAACGCAAGTTTCTTTATATTTGGTTCTTTTCTTTTTTTCTCATCTGTTCTGGAGCTATACCAAATCCACCTTATGGGAAGAAAGAGGAGCGAGGCTGTGACAGATTTGGGCGGGGATTGAAACTGAATGCTAGTGTGACATAGATCCTGATGTATATATCATAGGAGATTATTTCTGTCTTTATTTCATACATTGCCCGAGGAAGGGTTTATGAGATCCCAAAAACTTGCACTGTATTTCCTTTTAATTATCCATTAAATGTATCACATGCTACAGCACATTGTCCATTGAATCTACTGTGACACATATGAATTCTACAATGTGGGTTGGCTGTAGCTCTTGTTGTGGAACTGTGGGTGCGACCAATTGGAAGAGGTAGGAGGTGGGATAGAGACATATGGTCCGAGTGGTGTAAGTCAGGCATCCAATAGCTATAGAGGGAGGAGGAGGTGGGAGGTGCTGTGGTTGCTATTGCAATGACATATACATCATCCTCTCAATGCAGTAGTGCACTGATAGAAGCAGTCAGGCAGAGAGGTTATTACAGTTCACATGTTGCCTCATTCATACAATGTCTCTGCTTACTTCATATTCCATTACAAGCGCAGAGATTGTTCTGTGTGGAGATCTCCAGAGCAGAGCTAACAATGGTGCAAGGTTGTGTTTCAATCATGTTTCACAACAGGAAATGAATCCGTTTTGTCATACACAATATTCCAGGTTCATAAATCATGGTTAGATGAGAAAACCTCCTAAATAAATGGGACACAGCAACAGAGAAAAGGCCAAAGGCAGTTATGCAGACGGATCTGATATCAAAAATTCCTAAATGGCAATTGGTAAATAATGTGATGTAAAATTGATTTTCAGGGGGATATACAATTGAATGTACTTAAATGTAGAAATATAACAATTCAACTAACTAAGATCTAGTTAAAAGTTGGTCTTACTCATGATTTAAAGTGTTAAGACTTTTTATCTGAGAAATCTTTGATTTATAGTATTGGGATTTAATATCTGAGAAATGTGCAACACTTTAACAGTTTTCATAATCATATTTAAATGGAGTGGTTCATTTTTTTTTTATTCATAAATTTAACTTAATTTCTTCATTTTTTTTTTCTTCTTCACTAGTAAGAAGGTATATAACACAGTGGGGACTAGTAAGAAGTAGATTGTAGTTTTGGAGAATCACCCAATCAATATTAAAATAGTTGTTAGAAAACAAATTCGGTCAAAGAAACTAGTATTGTTTACACACGAGAGTTTTACAAATAATGTATTTGACTTATATAAGTCAACTTATTCCTCAAATACACAAAATAAATATATTACACTTAATTTGATTAAGGAAATAATTTTCACTTACATTTTTCATATAGTACTAGTTTTCAAAAATAGTACATATAAGCACTCAAAAAATATATTATATTTTTAACAGCAATCACAGTTTACTATTATGTAAAACACTAAGAATGTTTTGTATTGTTGGTGTATTAAATGTAATTATTAATAGAAAAGGTGGAATAGATATTCACTCCTTATATATAATTCATAGATAATGACATAATACCAGTGTTAACCAACTGGTTAGAATTGAATAAAGGTTGAAAAATAATTTTATATTAGATCAGGTTCAAAGAATCCTAAGGAAATTGGTAGGATATTTGAATTGTATTATCAATCCTTATACAACTTAGAGTCAAGCGGTAATTTTATAAAACCCTCCAAAAATGATATAAAATAAAATTTAGAGAAAATAAGTGTACCCAAAATATCTAAGGAAGGACTATTTGAATTGAATAAAGATGTCTCAGTAAAGGAAGTAGAACAAACCATTACTATGAATAAATCTCCAGGCTTAGATGGCTTTACTGGTATATATTATAAGATGTTTAATAAAGCCCTATCCTTTGTAATATGTTTAACGAAATTAAAAAGTCTGGTCAGATGCCACCAGAAATAACAGAAGTAAATATTTTTAATAATCTTAAACAAGGGAAAGATCCCAAAATATATAAAAACTATAGACCTATTTCTCTATTAAAAAATTGATACAAAAATATATGCCAAGATATTAGCCAACAGGCTTAAAATGTATATCTCCAATCTGGTTAATTATGAACAGGTTGGCTTTCTAACTAAGGGACAAGGCCCTGAGAACACAAGGAGATTGATTAACCTATTGTTGTATGCCAAAAAAAGAGATATCCCTCTATTAACCATCTCTTTAGACGCCGAAAAGGCATTTCATAGGGTAAACTGGTTATTGATAGAGGCGGTTTTAGACAAATTTGGGCTAGGAGATTTTGGCAACAAAGCGATAATGGCACTATATAAAGCTCTAGAGCCAAGGTGACTGGTATTGATTTTGAAACAGAAAAAATCATTATATTAAATGGGACGAGACAAGGATGTCCTTTGTCCCCTTTAATTTTTGTTCTAACATTAGAACCATTGGCCGAATTAATTTGAACAACTGAATTAATCAGTGGATTAAATATCTGAAAAAATCAATATAAGATCTTGGTGTTCGCTGACAATATGATCCTGACCCTTACAGACCGTGTCATTTCGTTACCAGCTGTCTTTGCTCAGATAGAAAAAATCAGTAGCTTTTCATACCTTAAGATCAACGAGACAAAATCAGATACATTGATCTTTGGATTGAGAGGTGAAGAAATAAATAATTAAAAAAAACTATTTTAAACTTAATTGGAACAGCAAGGGCATATGCCATTTGGGGATATATTTTACGACATACATAAAATCTATATCAAAAGATAATATATATACTGTCTTTAGACAGATCAGACAAGATATGTTAGAATGGAAATCTGAGCATTTATCTTGGTCTGGTAGAATTGCTCTGATTAAAGTGTTGGTTGTCCCCAAAATATTGTATATTTGGAGATGTATTCTCCAAGTGGCACCTTTATACCTGATAAATAGTATGCAAAGTTCTTTGAACAAATATATTAACAACAATAAGAAGTCACAATTAAAATTAAGTATTACTAAGAAATGTCCTGAAAAAGCTCCATCTTTATTAGATATACATAACGGTATTATATTGAATCACCTATTAGGTTGGAATCTATCAACTAAAGAGTCAAAATGGCTTAAACTAGAAGAGTATCTAATGGTGGATTTTCCCTTAGAAATACTTCCCTGGATCTCTCCATCAGATTGGAAAGACATCACGCCCCTTTTTGGGGGTATTTGTTCCCTATTAAAATTTTCGTTCAGAAATAGGGATTCTTGGGCCTTAGCTAAATCACCTTCACTGGCTGCCCGCTAGGTCTTCTTTATTATAATAATAAATATATAGATCTTCAGAGGCTGAAACTACTTGGTGTTACGGGATTGCAAGATCTATTTGAAAATAATATATGTATATCCCACTCTAGATTATTACAAAAATGTCAGAATTCCAATATTAATTGTTTGGAATATATGTCAATTATAAAGGAATTGAGATCTCTTGATATCCCCTTGAACAAATATAGAGATTATTCTCCGTTAGAACAGGTTATACTAAAGGGACAAGATACCCATATCATTTCTAAATGTAACAAAATATTAGGAGCGAGAGAAGAAAGTCAGAAAACAAATAGAATGATCAAATGAGAACAAGAACTTGAATGTATGTGGTCGAAAAAAAATGGTTTAGAGCATGCTCTTTAATAAAAGACACTACAATATGTATTTCATATAGAGAGTAAGATTTCAAGTTAATACAGAGGTGATATTGGGTACCAACGAGTATGAAAATAGTTAATATAATGAATTCAGAGCACTGTTGGCGAGGTTGTGGAGGTAGAGGGTCCCACTCACATATTTGGTGGAACTGTCCACAGATACAGTGCTTTTGGAAGACTTGTGTCGATCAGATTTAAGAAATTACAATTATTTCATATTTTTGAGTATCAAAGATTATTACATCAGAGATGGTTAATTTCTCACATTTTACTAGTCTGTAAATGGTGTATAGTTATATGTTGGAAATCAAGGGTAGTCCCAAGATGGTGTGATATTGAGAGGATAGTTGATCGTGACAGAAAGTTGAAAAAAGGACTTAAACGATATAAAAGTAATTAAAGAATATTGGTTAAAAAATGGGACGATATTGTATTTTTTGTTCTCTATGAGGTGGACTTCAAAGGAAATGTTTTGTAATATTATTTTTAGTATTTTTATGTTTTTTTTTTGTCTTTATGTTGTATAAACAATAAATATTACAATATTTAACATTCATATAAATCACGGTTAGAACAGATTGGCATTATTTAAATAATTGAGATAAATGGTAAGGAATTTGGAACACAATTATTTTTTTCATGCATATGCAAAAGCATGCTTTTACATTTACCAAAGTTGTATTTTGCATGAATTTTTTTTAAGTACAACTTATTTAACCTTAATTGAAACGAACATGAAATGCACGGAGCATACATAGGGCTCCTCCTGAGTTTGACGCCCCTGAAACCCCCCCGCTGACAGATACAGGGAGTGCGCTGCTGGATTAGGAGGTGCTGCACGGCTACCTTGAAGTGCGCTCACAGCACTTGCGGCCAACCAACAGGAAAGGTCCCGCTGATCTTTCCTGTTGGGTGGCCGCTGCAAGCAGCATGCCACCAGACTGCACAATGTGAAATAATTTAATGACACACAGTAATCAAATTACGGTCATAATTCAGTTTGTTTATCAACTGAGCAGCAACAATGCTAAACCAGTGAGTACATGAGAAATAATCTGTGATAGGGCAAAGGGGATATCTTCAGATGACTACTGATTCAGGAAGACTGAGAAATACAGGAATAAAATAAATGTATAATAATGTCAAATGCTGCCCTCATAAGATGTGTACAGACTCCTCACGTGACTGATCATTGCTATATCACTCTTGTGTACATTTGGATTCATCTCCATTCTCTGTCCCTAGCACAGCCTGGTTCACTTAAGGTGGATTAGCATTGAACAGAATTATATGGGACAGAAGTAACTAGACTATATTCCAGGATATAATAATGAATTATTAATTAACTAAATCACAATCATGAAATCATTAATAAAATGAATATTTAAGTAGAAAGAGAACAATCACTGGTGGTCTGTGAACACCCTCAGTAGTATTCAAATGCTTCACTAACATGCATTACTTTGTATTTATTTTATATTTCTAGAATTGTAATTCACTTTAAAGAATGTAGTCAGACAGATCGTGCTGTGATATCTCGTTTGGTTATGTTTATTAAATCACTTGTATTTACTTGCCCAAAACAGTGACTGATGTAATCCACCTTAACTGGGATCAAGTCTATGACAGAGTGGGCGGGGTTTGAAGGCCAATAAGAGAGATGCAGAACCTGCTGGGATACAGACACTGATATTGTTCGCCAGTGCAGCCTGTACTGCATGTCTGAGGCCTCATTGCAGCAATTGGTAGAAACCCACTCACACAGAGACTCTAACAGACACACACATGCACACACACAGACAAACGCACACAGACATGCGCAGGGGCAGCATCAGCAGCAACTGACAGGCGTTCTCGCTGCAGCTAGTGCTGCCCCCAAGGAGATGACGCCCGGGGCGATCAATCGCCACTCCCCCTTCCTACCAGTGCTTGCAGTCAAGTGTGGGTCAGATTATATAACAACCTACTAGAAATGAGGATATCTTGCATTTAGTCATCACAAATTATATTGATACTAGCGACTTGCCCATAAAAAATGACGGCATGATATATTTTTTATAAATAGTGTCCCCCCCCCTCCTTCCCCTGTGTCTCTCCCCCTCTCTTTTCCCTGTGCCTCTTCTCCCCCCTTCCTCCCCTGTGTTTCTTCCCCCCTCCCTCACCTGTGTCTTTTCTCCCCCTCTCCCTCCCTTGTCTTTCCTCCCCCTCTTCCTCCCCTGTGTCTTTTTCCGCTGTGTCTCCTCACCCCCCCCCCTCCGCTGTGTCTCATTCCCCCCTCTCCCTCCCCTGTGTCTCCTTTCCCCCTCTCCCTACCCCTCCCCTGTGTCTACTTTCCCCATTCCCTCTCCTGTTTGTCCCCCTCTCCCTCCTCTGTATCTCCTTCGCCCATCCCCTGTGCCTTCTCTCACACTCTCCCTTTCCCCCTATGTGTCTCTTGCCCCCTTTTCCTCCCCTTTTCCCCCTCTGTGTCTCTTTGCCCCCTCTCCCTCCCCTGTGTCTCTTCCCCCTCTCTCCTTCCCCTGAGCTTCTTTCCTCTCCCCTCTCACTCCTGTGTCTCTCCCTCCCGTGTTTCTTTCCACTCCCTCCATCCCGTCCGCTCCAGGGCCTGGCTCCATCCCGTCCTCCTTCTCCAGGGCCCAGGGGGTACTAACTTCACACAGAGAGGAGATCACAATGAGAGGTCGCCGCCTGGGGCGATCCGCCCCCCTTAACCCCCACTCTTCCTACGCCAGTGCTTGCAGTCAAGTGTGAGTCAGGTAATACAACAACCTACTACAAATGAGGCTATTTTGCATTTAGTCATCACAAATTATATTGATATAGTATCAAATGTTGAAATAGAGGTACCCTTTGGAAACAGTGATCACAATACAGTTTCTTTTAAGATTGTATTTAAAAAAACAAAGTTGTATCGGGCCAACAAAAACTCTTAATTTTAAAAGGACAGATTTTAATGGTCTAAGGGCAGCAAAACAACATATAGACTGGGACAAAGAACAATACTCCACATAAATGGACAACAATCAAATCCTTACTAAATGTACATACCTATCATCATATACCATGTGGAAATAAAAGTAAAAGGAGTAAATCACATCCAATGTAGCTTAACAATGATTTAAAGATCAAGATATGCAGTAAATAAAAGGCATTTCAATTACAAAAAAGAGGGAACAGAGACTGCTTTACATGAGTACAAGGAAACCAACAAGGCTTGCAAAAGGACTATTAGACTGGCTAAAATAGAAAATGAAAAGTTAGTTGCAAAGGAGAGTAAGACTAATCCTATAATATTTGTTGAATATATTAATGGGAAGAAGGCCCTGAAGGAAGCTATAGGAACATTACAATGTGAAACAGTCTGTCTGATAATCAGTGACCAGGAAAAAGCTGCTGTGGAAAATACAAATATCCTTACATTTTTTTTTGTATAGCGTTTATTACTTTTATAGCACATGCAAACTTTAGCTAGAAATAGTATTTTTCCATTGCAGGACATAAGGTATGAAACAGTTAAGTCTGCATGTCCCGTGATTTAGCAATTTCAGTAAAAGCCATAAAAAATATTTTAGTCTAAAGAATATGTTTTTTTTTGGTAGTACACAAGGGCATAGCTCAAGGATGACCAGAATGTCATATGCGCAGAAATAATATCTTATTGGCTGTTGCTGGGATGTGTCATTTTTATAGAAGGGGTAATGAATCATACCATAGTTCATTATGTAATTCACTATAAAAAGCCATGTTGTTTATATATGTGTATATGTGTCTCAGTGAGCGACGGCCATTTTGGATGTTTTTTGTTGCTGACCCACGTTTTGTATTAATAAAATCTAATAATAAGAAAATAATCAGAGGCCTCTGTTTTCTTGGTATCATGACTGGGTTTCAGAGTAAAATGTGGTTTGTGGGTATGTTTTTTCTATGACATTTGACGAGCCCAGTCAGGAGTGCACTGATTGTGCGTAGATAACACCCTGAGCTGCAGGAATTTGTGGGGGAGATGCTTGACAACTAATCATGGCCATAATTAGAGGTGAGCAGAGTCGCTCATGTGAGAAAATCTGTGTAGGATTCCTGGTTATGCATCCCTTCCATGAGAGCCTGGAAAATAGTAGAAGTGGCGGGCTAAAATCATACAAAATTGCCTCACCCAGACTGACTTCTACCCGGAACCTGGTATGATTGCAATTTTTGTTGTTTGTTGTTGATAACCTAAGAATGCTAATTAGTGATATTAAGTAAAATAGTGTAATTAAGAAAAGTAGAATTGATTAAGATATTGTGCATGTAAAAGTAATCATTATTGAGACTAGATTAAGAGATATTAAAGAGATATTGTATCTGACGAGGTGTTACTTTAAGAAGTACTGTAGATATAGATTAAAAGAGGTTTACCTTACAGTTAAATCGTGTGAAAGGTTTACTTACCTAGAAAACAGGAGAGGTTTAATTTACCCAGAAAAAGTGAAAGGTTTACTTACCTTTAAAAAGTGAAAAGGTTTACCTTACCTTTAAAAGGTGTGAAAGGTTTACTTTACCTAGAAAAAGCGTTTTTTTCTAGACTGGGTTCTACACAGCAGTGCTGATTGATGGATTTATAGAAATTAAAATTTGCTACTTTAATTTCGAATGGCGTTAAAGTGCAACATTGACAGCAGGATTGAACCGTGAATGAAATTAGGCCCATGTATGTACTGTGATTACTGAGTGTGAGAGTGAGTGCTGTGTTCAAAATTGAGAGAGAAAATTAGGTTTTGTCCCTCTGTTCTGTTCGTAATTTTTTGAGAGTATATGAATTTACAGTTTGTTTGGAAGTGTGTGAACTAGAGAAAAAAGCTGTGTGTGAGCCTTGAAGCTGTCTGTGATCCACCCCCCACACCTGCTCCTAGCAGCTATAGAGAATTCTGTGTTCTAGCAAGACTAGTTTTGTTTTCATTTTATGAAAATTGTTGCTTGCTGTTTTATCTTTTCAAGGATAGCACATTTTAGTTGAAGGGGAGAGCTAATTAAACTGTAATCTTTGTTGAAGTTAGACTTCTGATAAAGCCCATATTTCTAGCTTTGAGTGGTGTGCATATTTTTTGCATAAGAATATTTGTGCTTAAAAGTGTTATTCTTTCCTGCAAAATGTGCATGTTATCTGTTCTGATTTTGCTATTTTTGTCTGTATTCTGTTTTTTGTAAAAGGTTGTTTTTTATTTTTAATACTAGCGACTTGCCCGTCAAAAAATGACAGCAATAAGATTGTAAGGCAGGTAATGTTGTTTGTGTGCAACATTCATTTTGTTGGTGTTCCAAGATCCTTCGGCGCTCATTGCGAGCCACGAGGTGTAAGTTAAGTTTTCGAGGTCCTGGCTGCCTCCCCTTGCTGTATGTAACCTTTTTATGTATTTGCTGTGTGTATTTATTGTGTTTTTAATGTTTTCATGTGCAACGGTTTCGGGCGTTTTTTTTTGCGAGGTCGTAATGGGTCGTAACGCGTCTTGTATTTTTTTGTCGTAAGTCCGTAAATTTAGCGAGGTCCGCAGTTCCTGGTTCGGCGCTCCTTGCCAGCAACTGAGGCCCTCACCTCGCTTTGCTACCCAAGCCCGCAGCATTAGCAACAACCCGCCTGCTCACAACTATATATGTGATAGTTACCCCGTAGAGATTTAAAATGGTGTCTGTGTACAGAGAGAGATGAGTTTTTTTTCCTTTAGGTAGTTTGAAATTATTAGGAAAGAGAAGATTTAGCAAGTGATAAGAAGGTTTTTGGTAGTTGAATTGGTCCAATGTGAGATCATTAAAACTTGTTATGAAAATGTTGTGTTGATCTAATGTGCCTTGTGATGGCTTTGTAAAGTTGTGAAAATTAGACAATTGTTAACAGTGACATATCTGTATTTAAAGTTAGAGATTTGAGCGACTGCCTAGTCCACCTTAAATAATATCCGTAGCAAAATGATTTATTATGTAGTCATGTTTCAGAAATAATTTAGAAAATAAGGTTCTCACCCCTTTTGTATTTTAAACCAACAGAGTGTGAGGTGAAAAGTTGTCCCAGTGAAGATGAAAGAATGTATTATAATGAGTTACTTATGTAGATCAGATTGCCCGTGCACAGAGTAATTGTCTACCTGCCCACCTAATAAGAAGTATTGTGTGGTCCTGTTTTGCACCTTCTACACCAGCATTGGCTCAACCCCTATTGCAAGTGTAATAATGATTTTTATGGAAAAATTGATGAGATAAAAAATTTAATGAGTAAGTTAAACACTTATTTCTGTAATTATACTTGATTATAACAAATATTGTGTATTTATTCCAAGAAAGTGTCATATGTAATTTGAGAAACTGGTTTTATGTAACATATATTTTTTTAGGTTTGATTCTTTTTTATACACTTATGTTTAGGATTAGTTATAGATAAATATAACTATATGATTTCCTAAAATTTGGTTGTTTTTTATTTTTGATTCTTACAAGGTGATTTGAGGAGATCTATGTGCATGTAAATTATTCAGTGAGCTCACAATTATGTAATTATATGTTCTATGTTGTTTTGTCTTGTCTGCATCCTAAACATATTAAATTTATCAGCAGCTTTTTTTGCCGGTCAGAATTTTTTTTTGTAGAGTTTATGTTTTCGAAGTGGAGAAAGATGGGGGACTTTGTTTGAAGTAAGTGTTGTGGAGTGCATTATGATTGGAGATGTTCATGTGTGTCTCTGTGTATGGATTTTTTTCTGTATGATCAGGTACTGTGGTTGAGTGAGTGAACATGGGGTTGAAAGTGGCATGAGAGTGTTTTTATCTGATGGGGAATTGTTCCTTGTAGATTATTTTTCTTTTTTTTCTTTCTTCCCTCCACCTAAAAGATTTCAGTTGGTTTTTCAATTGAGTTGTACAGTTTATAGGTCACATTAAAGGTGAAATCTTTTAGGTGGAGGGAAGAAAAAAAGAAAGAAAAATAATGTGGTTGCATAAGTCTGCAAACCCTCTTATAACTGGGGATGTAGCTGTGTTCAGAATTAAGCAATCACATTCCAAATCGTGTTAAATAAATCAGCATACACCTGCCATCATTTAAAGTGCCTCTGATTAACCCTAAATAAAGTTCAGCTGCTCTAGTTGGTCTTTCCTGAAATTTTCGTAGTCTCATCCCACAGCAAAAGCCATGGTCCACAGAGAGCTTCCAAAGCATCAGAGGGATCTCATTGTTAAAAGGTATCAGTCAAGAGAAGAGTACAAAAGAATTTCCAAGGCATTAGATATACTATGGAACACAGTGAAGGGAGTCATCATCAAGTGGAGAAAATATGGTACAATAGTGACATTACCAAGAACTGGAGCTCCCTCCAAAATTGATGAAAAGACGAGAAGAAAACTGGTCTGGGAGGCTACCAAGAGTCATACAGCAACATTAAAGGAGCTGCAGGAATATCTGGCAAGTACTGGCTGTGTGGTACATGTGACAACAATCTCCCGTATTCTTCATATGTCTGGGCTATGGGGTAGAGTGGCAAGAGGAAAGCCTTTTCTTACGAAGAAAAACATTCAAGAAAGGCTACATTTTGCAAAAACACATCTGAAGTCTCCCAAAAGCATGTGGGAAAAGGTGTTATGGTCTAGTGAAACCGAGGTTGAACTTTTTAGCCATAATTCTAAAAGATATGTTTGGCGCAAAAACAACACTGCACATCACCAAAAGAACACCATACCCACAGTGAAGCATGGTGTTGGCAGCATGATGCTTTGGGGCTGTTTTTCTTCAGCTGGAACTGGGGCCTTAGTTAAGATAGAGGGAATTATGAACAGTTCCAAATACCAGTCAATATTGGCACAAAACCTTCAGGCTTCTGCTAGAAAGCTGAACATGAAGAGGAACTTCATCTTTCAGCATGACAACGACCCAAAGCATACATCCAAATCAACAAAGGAATGGCTTCACCAGAAGAAGATTAAAGTTTTGGAATGACCCAGCCAGAGCCCAGACCTGAATCCGATTGAGAATCTGTGGGGTGATCTGAAGAGGGCTGTGCACAGGAGATGCCCTCGCAATCTGACAGATTTGAAGTGTTTTTGCAAAGAAGAGTGGGCAAATCTTGCCAAGTCAAAATGTGCCATGCTGATAGACTCATACCCAAAAAGACTGAGTGCTGTAATAAAATCAAAGGTGTTTCAACAAAGTATTAGTTTAAGGGTGTGCATACTTATGCAACCATATTATTTTATGTTTATATTTTTTCTTCCCTCTACCTAAAAGATTTCAGTTTGTTTTTCAATTGAGTTGTACAGTTTATAGATCACATTAAAGGTGGAAAAAGTTCTGAAATGATTTATCTTTGTCTCATTTTTGTACAGCACAGAAACCTGGCATTTTAACAGGGGTGTGTAGACTTTTTATATCCACTGTATAGCTCAGTGGACAAAGGGGGGTAAGGAAGTATCTTTACCAAAAAGAGGAATTAGTGGTAAGAGTGCAACTCTAGATAAAGATTACTAGATAAGTCTTCTCTCAAACAGTCTAGGGTCAAACACAATTAAGGAATTTAAGCATGCCTGGGATAAGAATAAGGAATACAGTACTGAGGCTTAATGAACTCAGTATGGACATTTTTTGTTCTTATCATCAAATCTATGTTTCTATGCTCCAAAGTTGTAAGACAAAAGTGCATTCCCAAAGTATGTGCATCAAAGTACCTATCTGATGACAGCATCTAAAGCAAAGACCATCATGTAAAGAGTGTATATGATTAGGGGAGGTTAGTTGCAAACTAGATGGTTTTATCCAAAATGGGTTCCATAAGGGTTTTACCCATATCCTGCTCCAATTAATGCATAAAGGAAAACTTTGAATTATATGAAACACTGGCCAAATGATTAAAAGTAGTAGTGATAGTATTAGCATTTAAGCAACTTCGGGTCACTTTTTTAAATAAAGTGACAGAGACAGAGTAGTTCAATTTAATAATTTGGCTTATGCTAGAGTACCAGAGAAGCCAACTGCAACCCACTCCAGTAACGTTGCTAAGAAAACTTTATGGACAGGTACAATCATAGACATAATGATATGGCACCGGAAGATGAGCACCTCAGGTCAGAAGGTGGCTACTACATTACTGAAGAAGAGCAGAGGGCAAGTGCCATTTGCACCAGATCTAATGAAATGGTTGGGCCAAAGCCAAAAGGACACCCAGCTGCGGATGTGTCTGGAGGTGAAAGAAAAGTCCGCTGCTGCAAAGAGAAAGTCAGCATTGGAACATGGAATGTTAGAACTATGTCCTTTGAGAAAGACGTCTCTGAAGTCGAAACGTGTCAGGGCCTGCAACAACACTCCGTGCGTCATTACGCAAGATGTGCATGCATATTGCAAACCCGGAAGTCCTGTATTACTATGCCCGCGACTTTCAATATGCTCCCGGCCTAGCTTAATGCCCCTGCATCGACCTTATGAGATAGGAGTTCCCTCATGATTTATTTACAGAGCTGCCCAAATCTATCACACTGTATACATAGCTAGAAGCATTTTGAAAGTGTCTCAGATTTAAGTTGGCCACCTCCTCTATAAGAAGCCACTGATTTATAACATATAGCAGAAGAAAAGGAGTAGCCTCATAGTCAATCAAAGGGTGGCCAAAGCAGTGCTCGGTTACAACCCAATAAATTACAGAATGATTTCAATTTGAATTCTAGGCAAGCTTTTTAATATACAAGTCTATGCTCAAACCATGGATGCTGAAGAGGCTGAAGTTGTCCAGTTCTGCGAAGATATTCAACCCATCATGGATATAACACCAAGAAAATATGTTACTATCATAATAGGAGATTGGAATGCTAAAGTAGGGAACCAAAAGACACCTGGAATAACTGGCAAGTTTGGCCTTGGAGTTCAAAATGAAGCAGGTCAGAGATTAGTAGAATTATGTCAGCATAATTCTATGGTTGTAGCAAACACCCTCTTCCAGCAGCCTCTGAGACGACTCTACACATGGACATCAGCAGATGGACAATATAGAAATCGGATTGACTATATACTTTGCAGCCAAAGACGGAGGAGCTCTATACAATCAGCAAAAAAAAGAACTTGAGCTGACTTAGGGTCAGGCTATGAGCCTCTTATTGCAAAGCTCAGAATTGAACTAAAGAAAAGAGGGTAAACAATCAGACCAAGTATATGCAAAATAAATAACATCCCTTGTGAATATGCAGTGAAAGTGAAGAATAGATTTAGGTCATTGGGCATGGAAGATAGAATGTGTGAAGAACTTTGGACCGACTTTTACAACATTATTCAAGAAATAGCAACAAAGAATATTCCATAAATAAAAGAAAAGAAAAAAAGAAGGCAAGCTGGCTATCTGATGAGGCTTTTGAAAGTAGGCTTTTGAGGCTTTTGAAAGTAGCCCAGAGAAGAAGGAAAGCAAAAGTTAGTGGAGATAGGAAACGATTTGTCCACCTGAATGCAGATTTCCAGAGCATAGCAAGAAGAGACAAGGAGACATTTTACAATGTGCGATGTAAAGTGATCGAAGAAAATAACCGAATGGCTAAATCAAGAGACCTCTTCAAGAAAATTGTGGATCTCAAAGGCACCTTTCACACCAAAGGGGGTGTGATAAAAGACAAAAATGGTAGGGACATAACAGAAGAAGGTGGCAGGAATACACTGATGATCTATACAGGAATGATCTTAACAGCAGTGATGACCTCAATAATTTGTCCATTGAGCTGGAGCCAGACATCTTGGAGAGTGAAGTAAGATGGGCCCTAGGATGTCTTGCTGGTAAGAGGCTGCAGGAGGTGATGGAATCCCAGTTGAATTATTCAGAATCCTACAAGATAATACTTGTTTTCCTTATGGTAACACATTTAGAAAACTCAACAATGGCCAATGGACTGGAAAAGGTCAGTCTACATCCCAATCCCCAAAAAAGGTAGTGCCAAAGAGTGCTCCAATTATCGAACAATTGCACTAATTTTACCTGCCAGCAAGGTAATGCTTCTGATTCTACATGCTGGACTCCAACAATATATGGACACGGAACCACAATATGTTCAAGCTGGGTTCTGCAGAGGAATCGGCCCAATAGATAAAATTGCATAGTAGACAGAAGAGAAAGCAGCAGAGTTCCAGAAAAAAATATTTACTTTTGCTTCATAGACTATTCTAAAGTATTTGACTGTGTGAATCACAACAAATTGTGACAAGTTTTTATAGAGATGGGAGTGCCAGATCATCTCATCCGTCAACTGAATGCAAAATTCCAGAGGATAGCAAGAAGAGACAAGGAGACATTCTATAATGAACAATGTAAAGACATAAAAGAAGACAAGAGGAAATTGGGAACCTTTCATGCCAAAGTGGGCGTGATAAAAGACAAAAATGGTAGGGACTTAACATAAGAAGATCAGATAAAGAAGAGGTGGCATTAATACAATGAAGATCTATATAGGAAGTATCTTAATAGCAGTGGTAACCTCAATAGTTTGTCCAGTGGGCTGGAGCCAGACATCTTGGAGAGTGAAATGAGATGGGCCAAGGATGCCTTGCTGATAACAAGGCTGCAGGAGTTTATGGAATCCCAATTGAAATATTCACAATTCTGCAATATGATGCTGTGAAAGTGTTGCTTCCCTTATGCCAACAAATTATGAAATTTTAACAGTGGGCAATAGACTGGAAAAGGTCAGTCTACTGTACATCCTAACTCCAGATAGAGGCAGTCCCAAATAATGATCCAATTACCGAACAATTGCACTTATTTCAAATGCTAGTAAGGTAATGCTTTATAATATATGGACTGGGAACTACAAGATGTGCAAGCCGGGTTACGCAGAAGAAGAGGCACAAGAGATTATATTGCATAGTAGATGCTAGAGAAAGCAACAGAGTTCCAGAAAAACATTTATTTCTGCTTCATAGACTATTCTAAAGCCTTTGACTGTGTGTATCACAACAAAATGTGGAAAGCTTTTATTGAGATGGGAGTACCAGATAATCTCATCCGTCTACTGAGGAATCTGTATATGGACCAAGGAACTGTATACGCAAAGTACATCATGCATAAGGCCGGCTGAAGGAGTCCAATGCCAGAATCAATTTTGCTGGAAGAAATATCACCAACATCAGATATGCTAACAAGACTACTCTGATGGATGGACATGGGGAGGAAGTAAGGACCTATTGATGAGGGTAGAAGAACAGAGGGCAAAAGATGGCCTGCTACTCAACCTTAAAAAGATGAAGATCATGGCAAATGGTAATTTCAATTACTGGCAAATAGATAGGGGAAAAAGTTGAGACAGTGACAGATTTTATTTTCCTGGGATCCAAGATCTCTTTGGGATGGTTACTGTAGCCATGAAATTAAAAGACGTTTTCTTCTGGGGAGGAAAGCTATGGCAAGGTAGGACAAAATACTAAAAGTAAAGTTATTACACAGATGTGAGAGCTGGACCATAAAGAAGGCTGAGCACCATAGAATTGATGCCTTTGAATTGTGGTGTTGGCAAAAACTACTTGGACTGCACAAAGATACAATATATCAGTACAAACTAACTGTTCACTGGAAGGTATGATCATGAGACTGAAGCTATTTTGGTCAAATCATGAGAAGACAGGAGAAGACTCTGATGCTAGCAAAGAAGGGGAAGACAGAGGCAGAGATGGATAGATTAGGTCATCGAAGCAATGAACATGAACTTGATGGAGCTCTGAGGGGCAGTGAATGACAGATGTACTTGGCGTGCTGTGTGTCCATAGGTTCACGGAGAGTCAGACGTGACTGAAGGAATAAATAACAACAAACTTGTCAGATAAACTATAAATGTGCATATATAATTGTTTCAATGATAGTTGTTCTTATTGAACAAGTCTGTGATTTATTTAATTGAAATATCTGTGTCCTCTTTTCATAGGCTATTTTTAGCTTCTTCCCTAGTGTCTTAATCAATATCCTTCATACTGAGGCTGGTTTTACACCCAGTTAGTGGCAACAACATGGGCTTTACTCTTTCGCTTTTGCACACAAAATCAGCCCCATTTGCAATGCGTCTTTCTGCATCAGGTTTCTTCCTCAACCCCTCGACAGGGAAACTGCTCTCTTACCTTGAGTAGTGAAGCATGCCACTTGGGTATAGAGAAGCATGCCACTTCTCAGGATCTCATACACGATCACAGTCATATTTATCCAGAATACAAGAAGGCCACTGTTTAGAATAAAAAGCTTGTTTATGTCCAATAGCTATTCCTTGTTATAACAATGCAGGTTCTTCCTATCCAAAAACTTCCATAAGTGGAATCTCTGTAATCTGTTACCTCTGGTAACTCCAGCTAGGTCAAGGATCTGTGATTTCAGAACAACAGAATTCATTGCCTTTTCTTCATCCAAAACACTGTAGTCTTTCTGAACCTCACCAAATAAGTAATGGGCACTGCTTGTGGCCAGTGACTTTGGGGTAAATATATCTTAGCGGTATTCTTTCAATGTTCAGGTGGTATGTTTTCCCTTCATCCTTACTTGTCATTTTCTGTATGAAAAGATGTGGTTTCATGCTTTTACTTGTCTCTGAAGACACAGTAGTATGTGTAGTATTATGCCTATAATTGCATTACCCATTATTTGTATATTATATCCCTGAAGTGATTACTGAGTGCCCTAACCCCATTGTTGTTAATGTCCCTAGACTGCTTGAATTACCTGGGCTAGACATTGCTCGATGAGCACCCCAAGCCAATTTTAGAAAACTGCAGGTGAAAGCTACCATATCATAGGTCCGACCATACAAGACAAGTAGTTTGAATCAAGTTGCCGAACTATCCGCTGACTGGATAATTCTGAACCCTGACGAACCCCACTTACCACATTAGTCCAATCTGAGTATGTTCCATTTACAACAACCCTTTGCTTCCTGTCTTTTAGCCAGCTCTCAATCCATGTGCAGATATTTACTGCAATTCATGTATCTCTTAGTTTGCTCAATAGTCTCCCATGTGGCACTGTATCAAAAGCCTTTGTAAAATCCAAAAACACTACATCCACTGAGTTGCCTTGATCCAAGTTCCTACTAACCTCTTCATAGAAACTAATTAGGTTTGTTTGACATGACCTATCCCTCATAAATCCGTGTCAATCCCTACTTATAATCTTGTTTTAATAGACATATTCTTGTATACTTTCCCTTATTAACCCTTCTAAAAGCTTTCTCACTACAGAAGGTCTATAATTTACTGTATGTGTTCTTGCTCCCTTCTTAAATATAGATATCACCTCTGCTTTTCTCCAGTCATCTGGTAGAGACCATGTGTTTAGTGAATCTTGAAAAATAAGATAGAATGGTTTGGCTATTACAGATCCCAGTTCCCTTTGTACACTTGGATGTATTCCATCAGGACCTGGGCTTTATTAACATTTATGTTTTCCAACATCTTTTGCATTTCTTCCTGCCTTAATCAATTATTTGGTGAAGGTAGTGTAGCCCCATTTTGTTGCAGTGCCCCAACCACTGGTACCTCCCTTATGTATAACAAAGAAAATAACCTATTTAGCTCATCTGCCTTTTCCTGGTCACGAATTGTCAGACAGCCTGCTGCACATTGTAATGTAATATTGCTTCCTTCCTGACCATCCCATTCATATATTTAAAAAAATATTTTAGGGTTAGTCTAACTCTCCTTTACAACTAACTTTTGATTTTCTATTTTAGCCAGTCTAATCGCCCTTTTGCAAGCCTTGTTGACTTCCTTGTACTCACGTAAAGCAGTCTCTGTGCACTCTTTTTTGCATAATTTAAATGCCTGTTTTTTACTCCTTGTATTCATGTTTAAGTCATTGTTAAGCCACATGGGCTGTAATTTACTCCTACTTTTATTCCCACATGGTATATGGTCTATAGTTTGTATTGCTGCCCTTAGACCATTAAAATCTGCCCTAAAGAGTTTTGTTGGCCATTTACAGTTTTGTTTTTTGAATTCAATGTCAAATTAAACTGTGTTGTGATCACAAGGTTGCCTATTTCAACATTTGATACTATATCAATATTATTTGTGATGACTAAATCACAGATAGCTTCATTTCTAGTAGGGTCTTGTATAACCTGGGCCAGATAATGATCCCTGAGTGTGCTCAAGAACCTGCTCCCCTTAGATGAACTGCTGGTCTCATGCATCCAGTTTATTTCAGGGTAGTTCAAATCTCCCATTATTAAAAGTTGACCATGCTTAGCTGCATTTCCAATCTGTAACAATAATTGCAGTTCCTCACTTTCGATTATATTTGGGTGTTTATAGTATACTCCTAACAATATTCTTTTATAATTTGCTCCCCCGCTATTTAACTCTACCCACAAGCATTCAACATTACCGCTAGTTCCACCATATATATCTTCCCTGACTATAGGCATAAATTCAGGCTTAACATACAGACAAATCCCTCCTCCTCTTTTACCATTTCCCCTATCTTTCATAAATAGGTTATAACCATCCAGATTAACAGTCCAGTCACGAGATTCATCCCACCACGTTTCAGTAATGCCGATTGTAACGGAGTTGGAACACGAATCCAATATCTCCGCTGGTATACGGTAAAATATCCAAGAAGCACTACAATCTCACCATCCCCAAGCACCCATATTGGACGACACTCAATTTGGGAGTCAAAGAAATACTGACTTTATTTTGTTATGTGCAGAAATATATATACACATCTCTTCCCACAGGCAATACACATCCCCCATAGTTGGCCACACAATACACATAGAGGGACAATAGGTGGGTCACACCTCCCTGAGGCTACCTGGCTACTTTGATACAATCAGACATTGATTAGATCATCCTTCTTTGTTCTTATGTCTGATAATGAAAACACTTTATACAATAGACTTCCTTATCTTATGAGGAGTCTATGTAATAGGATTATCTATTATGCCAAGGTCTGCAATAGTCTGGGCTAATATTCTGAAGAGCATAAACCAACATACATACAGTATAACAGTAGGATCATATTTTAACCATAATAATTAAATAAACAAAAAACAGGGTAAAACAGTGATGGGTTCCGTTACACACCTCCCCCGTGACCATAAGCCGGCATACACGTTCTGATCCCAACGGATCGGCCTGGGGATGTCCGGACAAAAGTATTTGTTGGTCAATTCTCTAGTTTGACAACCCATCAGCATTACTGCAATTCACATTTACTCACATTTCACATATCCCCAGATAGCTGGGATCTGAGAGCACAAAACTACCGAATAGCGCTCAGATCCTATTCACACAGTTCAATTGCCATGTAGCTAAAGTCTTTCCCATAGTCTTTCATTATATGAATGGGCTCCATGGCATAGCTATCTGGGTGTATCACCGCTCACACTGGGCAAGTACCGAATGACCCCCCTGTATTTAAAGGGCCAGAATGAGTGACATACACTCTGGTATGGCCGAATACTGTTTTTTAAAGGGCAATATGTCCCAGGGCCATAGTCGCAGGGCAGGAGGCTGGCAATAAGACCTCTCCAGGACAAAGTGGCGAAGGGCACTTCGTCACACATCTCCCCTTTGGGGGGAAGTCTAACCAGGCACCAGGATATTTCGCTGTGGTGATGGGGTAACACGCTGAGGGGACTTGAGGGGCAGAGGCCAGCGGCACTCTGCCCTGATGCCAGCTCTTCTGCTGGTATAACCTGCAGGACATTCTGCTCTGTACAAGGGACAAAGAGAGGGCAGAGGTCGACTGCACTCTGCCCCGGTGTCAGCTCTTCTGCTGGGGTACGTGGGACATATTCCGACTCAGTAGCCAGGGAAAGGTGGGGGACAGTGGGGGTTAACATTTCCTCTGTTAACCCTGGGGCCACATTAGGAGTTCGCTGGGGAGGGGAATTTGTACTTACCCCCTCCTCCGGTTGTCCCAGTGAGGGTAGTTGGGGATCTGGACAGGCTGTCCAGCATCCTGGTAGGTCAGGCACAGAGACCATGGTCCCATCTGCGCCGTCTGGGAGATTGGTGTCTCCCCTTGTTAGGGTAAGCTGTCGCTGGGGGGAGAGGGCGACACCTTCAGCTCCCTGGGGTTCACACTACCGCTAGGGGGGAAGGACGACACCTTCGCCCCCCTGGGGTACACACTGCCGCTGGGGAGGAAGGATGGCCCCTTCTGCTCCCTGGGATACACACTGCCGCTGGGGAGGAAGGACGACACCTTCTGCTCCCTGGGGTACACACTGCCGCTGGGGAGGAAGGACGGCACCTTCTGCTCCCTGGGATACACACTGCCGCTGGGGGGGAAGGACGACACCTTCGGCCCCCTGGGGTACACACTGCCGCTGGGGAGGAAGGACAGCCCCTTCTGCTCCCTAAGGTACACACTGCCGCTGGGGAGGAAGGACGACACCTTCTGCTCCCTGGGGTACACACTGCCGCTGGGGAGGAAGGATGGCACCTTCTGCTCGCTGGGATACACAGTGCCGCTGGGGGGGAAGGACGACACCTCCGGCCCCCTGGGGTACACCCTGCCGCTGGGGAGGAAGGACGGCACCTTCAGCTCCCTGGGATACACACTGCCGCTCGGGGGGGGGGGAGATTAGTTGGAGTATTCCACGTGGAGCTGTTTCTGGGACAGTCTCTCTGCATGTGGGCCTGCTGGTTACACATGTGCCACCTGATGTACCGTGGAGGGGTTTGGTAGTTCCCACCACCCGGACGCAGTGCTGGGGGGGGGTTAATGGTGGGAGGTGGGTTAGCAGCTCCCAAGATGGACCGCTCCCGTGCCCGCTGCTTTTCAATTATGTATTTGTGGACATCTGTCATTAACCATTCCAAGGTTCTTATGGGAAGCGTCCCTGGGAAAAAGGCCAGTCTGCTTTGGAGTTCTCTTCCAAACTCAGTCTGTGTGCTGTCCGTAAGAGGTACTGTAGCCGCTGCCCGGTCTCCCTCCATGAGTTCCTTTCTGTCTGCATCCCTGTAGTCCGCGGCCGCCTCCTCCTCCTCATCATGGAACGCTGTCCGAAAACTAGCCGGTTCCATCCTGCTGTAGCCAGGGGCGCTGTACGGATACTAGCGTTGCCCTCAATTTGTAACTCCACGGAATGGTGTCTCCTGTAGCTGTCCTTCTGACCGTGGGAACAATTCCGCCACTTGCCACCAAATGTAACAGAGTTGGAACACGAATCCAATATCTCCGCTGGTATACAGTAAAATATCCAAGAAGCACCACAGTCTCACCATCCCCAACCTCCCATATTGGACGACACTCAATTTGGGAGTCAAAGAAATACTGACTTTATTTTGTTATGTGCAGAAATATATATACACATCTCTTCCCACAGGCAATACACATCCCCCATAGTTGGCCACACAATACACATAGAGGGACAATAGGTGGGTCACACCTCCCTGAGGCTACCTGGCTACTTTGATACAATCAGACATTGATTAGATCATCCTTCTTTGTTCTTATGTCTGATAATGAAAACACTTTATACAATAGACTTCCTTATCTTATGAGGAGTCTCTGTAATAGGATTATCTATTATGCCAATGTCTGCAATAGTCTGGGCTAATATTCTGAAGAGCATAAACCAACATACATACAGTTTAACCAAAATAATTAAATAACCATAAAACAGGGTAAAACAGTGATGGGTTCCGTTACACCTATTAAATCCCATTTCTCATTAACTGCTAATAATTCTAACTCTCCCATTTTACCTGGCAAGCTTTTGGCATTAGCAAGCATACACCATATTTATGAGTCTGTAGTTTTGCTGTGCCTGCCTCTGTACTTGAGTAACGTAACAATACCTCCCTATTGACTATACTAACCCTCCCCATCTCCTCCCCCTTGACTAGTTAATTTGTTTTTTAGTCCCTCTACACTTTCTACCCCATTACTTCTATCTAGTCCTTCCCCCCACCTACTAGTTTAAAAACTCCCCCAGCCATTCTATCATCCTTTCCCCTAGCACAGCAGCTCCCTCTTCATTAAGGTGCAATCCATCACTGCTATAGAGATTGTACCCAAGTAAAAAGTCAGCCCAGTGCTCTAAAAGCTCAATTCCCTCCTTAATGCACCACTTTTTTAGCCATGCATTAACCCCTCCTTCTGTCTCCCTGGACTAGCACAGGTCACTGGTAGTATCTTGGAAAAAACTACCTTGGAGATCCTTGCCTTCAGCTTATTACCTAGTTCTATAAAATCATTTTTTAGGACTCCATCTTTCACTAACTTTGTCATTGGTACCAATATGTACTAAGACCGCCAGTTAATTTCCAGTTAATTTCCAGCCCCTCCCAATAATTTATCTACCCGATCCACAACATGCCGAACCCGAGCACCAGATAGCAAACTGTTCGACTGCTGGGATCTGGGTGACAAATCACCCTGTCTACCTTCCTAATACTAGAGTCCCTTACCCACCAAAACCTTTCTATTGCTCTGTCTATGCTGCCATCCCTCTCCTCCAGTATAACTGTTCTCCCGGCTGTTAGAGGGAACAGCTCTATCTGGCATTGTCATTCCTGAATGGACACCCCAACTGTTTCACTTACTCTTGCAAATCTGTTGGTGTGTGCCATCTGAGAACTGGCCCTCCTCCTCCTACTGTTCCCCCTGCTTCCCCTTGTAACTGTAACCAAGCTACCTCCCTGGACATCTTCACTAACCCCATCTCCACCTTCCATTCTAAACTGTGCTCAGTGGGCACCAAATCCCTTTCCAGTGGAGCAATATCACTAAGTGCCGCAATTCTCCTCTCCAGTTCTGCAATTGGAGCTTTAAGATAGACAACATGCTCACACCTGCCAAAGAGGTATGGACCCTTGATCAGTTGTCCCAGCAGTTCATACATGTGACAGGATCTGACTCATAAAAATTGTATAAAGCACTACAATGTGCTCCCCTTTTCTTTGAACTCCCTTCTTTTCTTTAAACTCCTACACTTATACTAGAACTAAACTTATACTAGAAGTGTTCGCAAGCTCACAAGTTCACTCCTACCCCTTTTCTATTAGGCTTGTACTACTCACCTGCCCACTAATCACTGCACAAATACCCAAACTCACTTTACTATTCAGGAGAAATCACAGAACAAAGGCAAACAGCCACACACTGATATAGCTTCACACAGGCAAAACCACCCCCTCTCAGCTGCCACTAATCAATGCACAAGTACACAAACCCCCTTACTGTTTAGGAGAAATCCCACTGAAAGGCAGCACTGCCAGCAATCCACTGACTGTAAGCCAAGCAGGTAATGGCTGCCTCACTCACTGGCCTGGGTTTAGGATAGTGTTCATGAACACACAACCCCTATCACCTAAGTCCTTTTCTATCACTGCAAAGCTCTGACAACAGAGTGACACTATGCATTTAGCAGCCTGACAGATGGAAGGAGCTGAACAGTGCTTAAGTAAACTTGCAAAGGGACAGGGACATTACTTTACAAGTGATCGCAACTGGGCAGTTAAACAGAGCATTAAAAAGTATTCCCTGCAGGAAACTTTATATTATCTTATAAGGGATCACTATAGACAAGTCACAGAGGGCATCAAAGCATACTCTGCAAGACACATTCAGTTATCTTACAAGAGATTAATATAGAGTATCTTATTGCTTTCATCTACACCCTCATTTTCACCAGCAGAGACTCATCCATTAAGGGCAGGACAATATCTGTCTCTCATCTACCCCTCCCTGCTTCACTCTTCCTCTAATAATCCATGTCATAATTCTCCTTAGGTCACGCTAAAAAAGCTCTTCACAGGCAGAAGGAAGGTGAGGACCCTAGATTGATACAGATATGTTAATTTAAGGGGAGGGCCTGTGGACAGAAACACATTGTACATGGGTAGATAGCAAGGTAGACCGTGTGCCTTACTTTCAGCCTCATTCAATTGCCAGCTCGCAGCTCACTCACAGAGGGTTGGATGTCTCAGAGTGAGCTGCGAGCTGCTTTTCTCCTGCGTTTCTGAGGCTATTCTATTAGGCAAGGGCGAGTCATGCTGCCCGACATCAAATTTCCGAAACCCAGGTTTCCCACGGAGGCAGAGCTGTGCTTGCGAGTGCAAGGTCGCAGCTTCTGCTCACTATCAGCCAATGGGAGTTGAGACTATCATGATTGACGGTTCTCAAAGCTATGAGTGTTCTTGCAGCCTCCCAATATGTAACCCTGCTGCAGGGGTCCCGATCTGACCCCTGCATGGTCCCCACATGAACCCCAATGATGTGGGGGTCCCAAACTCGGGACTCCCGCAGGCTCCCCACATTAACCCCATCCTGGGGGTCCGCATCGGGAACCCCCGCAATGTCCCCACATTAACCCTTGCAGTGGGGTTCACAATCGTGACCCCCACTGCATTTAAAATGTTAATATTCCCCTACGTGGGTCCTTAAAGGGCCAGCGGCACACAAATAGTTAAGGCCGGCAGTGGGGTTCTGTAAGTACCCCCACCGGCACCTAAAATTAACCCCCCAATGCTGGGGGTCCCCATCATTAACCCTTGCAATGGGGGTCCTGATTGGACGCAATCGGGACCCCCAATACATTCAAATTTCCCTGCCTTGCCAGCCCTTAAAGGACCATAAAGGTCCTTAAAGGACCCGCACTAAATAAAAATGAACCCTATCACTCATGGTGCTCTATACAGAGCCCCATGAGCCCCTAATTTACCCTGTCACTCATGGGGGTCAATACAGACTCCCATAAACCACTAATTAACGCTGTCAATCATGGGGGTCAATACAGACCCCCATAAGCCCCTAATTAACCCTGTCACTCATGGGGGTCAATACAGACCCCCAAAGGCCCTAATGTACCCTGTCACTCATGGGGGTCAATACAAACGCCCAAAAGGCACTAATTAACCCTGTCACTCATGGGTGGGGGTCAATACAGACTCCCATAAGCCACTAATTAATCCTGTCACTCATAGGGGGTCAATACAGACTCCCATAAGTCACTACTTTACCATATCACTCATGGGGGTCAATACAGACCCCCCTAAGCCTTAATTAAACACCATCAGTCCAATAGTGGTCTATATAGACCCCTATAGGACACTAATTCACCCCTATAATAACACTATAATTGCCATGAGGGTCATCCAGGACCCTCATGACATAAAGTCTAAGCACTACACTATTAACCCTAACTATACCCCATTAACCCAATCATTGGCCTATCTAAACTTAATTGTACCTATTTAACCATAACTGGACCCAATAACCCTAACTAGGCCTTTTTAACCCTAACAGTACCTATTGAACCCTACCTGGGCCTATTAACCCTACCTGGGTCTATTAAACACTAACAGTACCTATTTAACCCTAACAGTACCTATCTAACCCTAACTGGGCCTATCTAACCCTAACAGGGCCTATTTCAGCCGCAATGGGCCTACCTAACCCTAACTGGGTTAAATAGGCCCAGTTAGGGTTAGATAGGTACTGATAGGGTTAAATAGGTACCTTTCGGGTTTAATAGTCTCAGTTAGGGTTAGATAGGCCCAGGGTTGGGTTAATGGGGTATAGTTAGGGTTAATAGTGGAGTGCTTGGCACTTACAGTGTTATTATAGGGGTTAATTAGTGTCCTATAGGGGTCTATATTAGGGGCTTATGGGGGTCTGTATTGACCCCCATGAGTGACATTGTTAATTAGTGGTTTATGGAGGTCTGTATTGACCCCCGTGAGTGACAGGGTTAATTAGGGGCTCATGGGGCTCTGTATAGTGCCCCATAAATGATAGGGTTAATTTTTATTTAGGGCTGGTCCTTTAATTTTGAATGCAGCCGGGGTCCCTGATCGTGTGCGATTGAGGACCCCCACTGCGAGAGTTTATGTGGGGTTAATGTGGGCACCATGTGGGTGTCCCTGTGGGGACCCCCTGCATTGGGGGTTAATTTTAGCTGCCAGTTGGGGTACTTACAGTACCCCCGCTGCCTGCCTTATCTATAAGTGTGCCACGGGCCCTTTAAACTTTTTAAATGCAGTTGTGGACAAGATCGTGATCCACACTGCAAGCGTTAATGTGGGGCCCCTCTGGGGGTCTCGATGGTGACCCCCAGCATGGGGTTCATGTGGGCACACTGTGGGGGGACCAATTTGGACCCCCGCAGCAAGGGGTTAATGTGGTGACCCTGCAGGGGTCCCAGTGGGGACACCTGCATCATTTGGGGTCTAATTTAGGAGTGTGGGGGGGGTTTGTTAGGTGCACTGGGGACATTTTTGGTACCATAACTAAGGACTTCTAAGCCCTTGTGAATCCTCCCGAGCACAAGCAGGACTTTGTCCTGTATTTGCGCTTTGCAAGCTGGGATACTTTTTCGGAGTGGGAGGGATTGGGCAATTGAATAGGGATTTGTTTAAATTGGCCTGCGAAAGTGAAACATCAAAGGCTTCAGAGTGGTGTAAGCTCCAAGTTGCAGGTCTGCCATTTTCGCAGGGCCTTCATTCGGAACTCGATCTGTGGTCGCAAAATGGAGGCAATTGAATAGGGAAGTTGCCTCCATTTTGCACTTGTGAACTTGGAGCTGAAAAAATTAGCAATTGAATAAGGCTGTTTGTTGGGAGAAACAAATACAAACTTTAATTGTCAAGTTAGTGGAGTCTTTCAGCCACTTTTTTTTTTTTAAAACTAGGTAGCATATTAGTTCCACCCACACACAGTATCCTATTTTGAATAAACAACAATGATTATTACATAATTACAGAGTAAACAAAAATCAACGACAACAATAGAACTTTTAGTTTAGTAACTATTATATGTAATTCATCTTTTTGTGGGCGCCATTGCCTTATTTATCTGTTGGTTTCATTCTCATTCTTAGCAAGGAGTGGTTTTCTTTATATTTCTTTCGCCTTCTAACAATAGGTTGCCCACTTTCCACTGCGGTTCTTGAAAAGTGGATAGTGTAAGTATGGGACTGCAGCGTTCATTAGTCTTGCAAAATCACATGCCAAAAGCAGGGCCTCCTAACAGAATGGCAGTCACCAGCAGCCCCTTTCCTTCTTCTATGTCTTTTTGCTCCAATGAATGGCAGCACTGGTAACAAACCACGCCCTACTTGTAGCTCTTCCTTTTCTCTTTGTATATCTCAAATCAAAGATTTATATGTATACATATGTAATGCCATAAAGGTCACTTAGAAGCAGATATAACATTTCACATAGACATTTCTGTGCATATACAAACATATTTCAATGTACTGCACTGCATCTTCAGGCACCCTGCTGACCCCTAAAAATGTGCTGTCCTAGGCCTGGTCCTCATGGGCCAAGAAAGAACCACACAGGTTGAGTTGATGAGCGAAAGGTGAGTGAATTAAGGTGAGTGAATTTTGAAGGATCCAAATCAATGAATGTAAAATTCAATTTACAGCAATGAAGACATTTTAAAAGATGCAGATAATAATATGTATTAATTAGTAAAATAAAATAAGATTAACAGGAAAATATATGATAATATAATATCAATTTCATCCTTGTAAAACATGAACACAGAGTGAAACAGTAAACTGAAATTTCCAGAAGATGGCAGCAAAATAATATGATGGTAATTCAATATCTATGCCTTTGTTCCTAATGTTCAATTAAATGTATCCAGGAGTGGATTTTTTAGTTTTTACAGTGTAGGACCTGGATGGGGGAGTTCCACATCAGTGCAAAATTCTATGAGAATGGAAGCAGCAGCAAGGAAGGAAAGTTAGGGGTGCAGGGCTGCTTTGTGCCGGACATTGGTGTATTTTTTGTAGGAAACGTGCTGCTTTAGGAAGGGGGTTATGCAATTTGAGCAAGGGGTGAGGCAGAAGGTAACACTGGGTGTGTTGGCAATGAATGTATCTTAATTATTTCTGTGTTATTTAAAAAATAAACACATAAGATAAAAAATCTCTCTACTCAACGATTTATCTGAGTGGGTTACCACACCTATAGGACAAACCTACTTGAGGTGTTGTTTGTTATCAGATTGTCTGTCATTTTCTTCTGCTTATGCAAATGACCCCTAGGGTTTTGTTTCCCTAAGGGTTATGAGGGAACTCCAGATTTTATCCCTTGCTCACTGTGTCTTAAGGAGTTCATCTACACTCTACTGACTAGGCCTCATCAAGGCCGTAACATACGTCTGGAGAATGCTGTTTCTCCTGTTCAGTTTAGAATTGCCTGGTATCTTGGGGCTGTTTCACTCTACTGGGTGAGACCAGACTGATATACTACAGGGTATTTCTCCCTATAAGGGCACACATGAGCTAAAAGAGTACTGCTTTCTGAGTGGCTTACAAACCTAATTGTGGTGTTGTTCATTCTCAGACTATTTTTTTAATTTGTTATGCAAGCTAAAAAATGTTAAATGTTACAGACACATCATTTTATATTGCATTTAAAAGTCAGGTATAAGGGAGTACACTACACTGCAGAAATACAAATCAAATACAAATAAAAACACATTCTGCACTGTTTACATACATGTATGTATATTGCACTCTTTGATGTATTCCTATTATTTTAAATAATTTAAAAAAGGCAAACCACTGATACAAAAAAGAACTCAAATAAATGAAATGTAAATGCTTAAAGGATATTTGTCAGCACCTAATATTCTAAAGAAAAATGAATATGATATTCCAAACTAATTATATCCATCAAATGTATGGGTCACAAAAGGCTGGTGACATTATCCAATCTTTTCAGATTATTTGTGCTGAAGCATTTAAAGTACATGAAATCTTCAGCATACATGTACTGTGTAAAATTGTAAGATGATCTATAAAACAATAAAAGGTAGGACCTGTCGAACATTTTTCATTAAGCCTAACCACATCGCCTGATGTGCTATCGACCTAAATTTTGATCGGAAGTAAAGCCAAATTAAGTCTATTCCCCATACTGAAAGATCCTGATCCTTTGCAATGGTTGTTTTTTGATTGGTTTTTCAGTTAACAAGCTTCTCGAGAAATGCCAGCCTATTGCGTAACAGAGCATGAAAAAAAAAGTAGCTTTATTACTACGGCCCAAAACCTAGCCAGATCATAATAAGGGTTGAGAACATCTAACTTTAAATTTCCGATCGCCTTTCCACAAGGTGAAACAAGGACTCCACTCTGGTCAGCATTCTGACTTAGAAAATGCAGCAGAGTTATGCTAAAATATTGAAATGTACAAGCATGACACTAATAATTTTAGGGTGCAGTTACAGACTCTTAACATGTTAAAACCCTGAAGTACAGCATCAAAATATTATTAAAGATAACCTGGCTGTCTGTACCCTAAATCATGCACCATGCACCCATAATCTTTGCTTCATAAGTGGCACTTTATTATGCTTGCATTCTTGTTCATCCCATAGTTACATAGTAATTGAGGTCAAAAAAAGACTTTTAGTCCATCATATGCAGATTAGTTGTTAATTAATTCAGAGGAAGGCAAACAGAGAAAAAAAAAACACTAATACATTGCCAATTATCTCAAATGGGGAACAGAAATAAAATTTCTTCCTGACCCCAGATACTGGCAATTAGATTCCTCACTGGATCAATACTTCTTCTCTAGTTATCCAGGATAACCCTGAATGCCCTTTTTATTTAAAATTTACAATCCCTTTTTAAAGTTAGCTATCAAATCTCTGTCACCACCTCCTTTGGTATTCAAAAATATATCCAATCCCTTTTCAAAGTTATATTTCCACCTGTCACCACCTCTTTTGGTAGATAAATCCACCGTTTAACCACCCTTACTGTGAAGAACACTTTTCTTTCTTTACAGTGAAATCTTTTTACTTCCATCCTCCCGAAGGATAAATATTCTGACTTACATAACACAACACAATCTGCATATTATACATTTGTTGGGCGATATAAATCAGATTTGATGTGCTTCATTATATCTATGGTTCAAACAAAACAAAGTAGTTTCGGGTGCCCTGTTAGATCCCAAAGAATACAAGCCCCCATTCTCTGCGGACAATGTCATATTCACACTAACATCGCTACAGTTATCAATAGATTCAGAAAAATATCAAACTTAGGATACATTCACACCATTTGGTGGGATCAAATGTAAATTTATACCCCTCTCAGGTCTCCACCACTAAAACAGACTTCTCTTTTAAGTGGAAAAAACAAAACCTTAAATACCTAGGCAAGATTACCACAAACAAGGTACTTCATCACCCTTCTCAACACCTTATAACAGGGCATGAGGAAATGGTAACCTTTGACCTTGTTATAGTGGAGCAGTATAAACTATGTCAAGATGGACATCCATCCAAAAATATGATGACTTTCAGAAACTGACAATGTATTTATTGTTTAAAACAGTACAAAAATCATGTTATGAAAAAAAAATAAACTGCAAACATAAGAACAAAATACAAACAATTTCAGTGCCACATGGAAGATTACTGTGCAAACTAAGGGATACAGGAATTGCAGTAAATATCTGCTCGTTGGCTGAGAGCTGGATGAGAGACCGTTGTAAATGGACTACCACTAACGTGGTAAGTGGGGTTCCTCAAGGTTCAGTATTAGATCCTCTACTTTTTAAAATATTTATTAATGGCTTAGAAGTAAGATTGGAATGTATTGTCTCCATGTTTGCTGATGACACTAAGTTGTGCAAGGTAATTAAATCAAATAATGATGTACTTTCCCCCATGCATACGTTAGAGAAATGGCAGTGGAGAGTTAATGCAAATAAATTTAAAGTTATGCATTTAGGAAGGAAAAATAGCCATGCAGTTTATAATCTTAATGGAGTAAATCTAGGGGTATCAGATATTGAAAGCAGCAGCTGCAAAGGCAAATAAAATATAAGCAGGTATTAAGAAGGGTATAGAAGCAAGGGAAGCAAATATAATTCGGACAATATACAGATCCCTAGTAAACCCTCATTTGGAATATACAGTACAATTTTGGGCACCACTTCATAAAAAGGACATTTTAAAGCTGGAAAAAGTACAGAGAAGGGCAACAAAAGTTGTCATGAACAGGGGGGCCCCCACTGAACTTATAGAACTATGGACTCATGTGATTGCCAAATATTGCAATGGACATGGGACTTGCTAAGGAATATGACATAATGTTGCTATGTAATGTAGGCCACAATAAATATTTAGGCCACTAAATTATGTTATTTGAACAAGGCAGTGTGTGTGTATTATACAGAGCAGTGTGTGTGTGGCAGCAGGATTTATTATTGTATAGATGTATTATTGATGCAAAGGGGGTATGTTTAACTGTGATTAGAGAGGTGAGGGGTCTGTAGAAACCCCTCATAGTACAGGAGAAAAACCTGAGGAGACGCCTTGTCTACAAAAATGATATTTCGATAAGCACCCAAAGGGCAAAGGGGAATGCCAAATAAATGTCATTAATGTGCAAATTACCCTTACAGGTCTAGAGGCGGGAAGGAGTATGACAACTGGTCATGTACCCATAGACTTACAGTCTCCTCACCACAGAGGGCAATTAACAGCACACTTGCTACCCTAGTAATGCCCATTGTTGGTCCCATAGGCCCAAGGACTGTCTTAGATGCAACAAGTCAGCTGTTGCTGCTGGCTTGGTTGGGGAGGGTAGTGTTGGCCCAGGATTATCCCAGGTATTTACACACATGGGTTTGCCAGTTTTCATGTATTCACAAAGATTATCATCTACCCCCCCCCCCCCCCATGTTGTCTCCCCTACAGCTGCCCACGGAAATTGGTTTCCCTATTGGATGGGGAGGGAGGGGGCATTTTGGGCAGTTTTTGCAGGGTGGGTTGGTGATGCTACACTGGGATTGTTTACCCCCCTGAACATTTTGGGAGTGAGCAAGCAAAATGAACAAGTGGACAGCTCTGAACTCAGTAATTTGTCAGGGAAGTGAGTGGACCTGGGAAGGGGGACCAGATTACTAACTTGTGGTCCCATAGGCCAATGGACTGTTTCAGATACCACATCACAGCTGTTGGGACTAGCTGGGTGGGGGTAGGTTGCTGTGGCAATGCACTGTGTTAAGATATCCCTAGCCTGGAGGTACCCATTGCCAAGACTTGTCATGTATCCCCAAGAAAGGTGCTGGCCCTTGATCCACCAGGAGAGAGGGGGATTTTGCCAAGGCCAAGGGCAAGCGGGTTGGCATTTGCACCATGGAAGCTATGGCTAAAATTGTGTGCCTGCTGGGATTGGGGAGATGGTGTGGATTGTGGGGTTCCCACAACTCCATCACTCACATAGGTGAGATCAGTGTGGCTGGAAAGTCATCCAACAGGACCAATTCCCAATTTACACTAAAACAGGGGGGAAGAAGTTGTCATGCCCAGGAGGGCCCCCACCTTATTGGACTATAGACTCTGTTATTTATAACCCCAGCCCATGTAATTGCTAAATATTGCAATGAACATGGGACTTGCTAAGGAATATGACATAATGTTGCTATGTAATATAGGTCACAACAATTAATGTTGGAGTCACTATATGATGTTATTTGCACAGGGCAGTGTGTGTGTATTATACAGAACAGTGTGTGTGTGTGTGGCCTTAACAGCAGGATTTATTATCGTATAATTGTATTATTGATGCAAAGAGGGTACACAGGCATGTTTGGTGTCTTAAGAATTAAGTGGCTGAGATTAGAGAGATTAGGGGCCTGCAGAGGCCCCCCATAGTATAGGAGAAAAACCAGAGGAGATGCCTTGCCTACAAAAGTGATATTTTGATGAGAACCCATACTGCATGGCTTTCCTGGCAAGGGGAAAGCCAAATAATTGACATTAATGTGCTAATTATCCTTACAGGTCTAGAGGCAGGAAGGAGGCACATGCTCCCATAGACTTACAGTCTCCTCAGGGGGCAGTTAACAGCGCATTTGCCACACTAGTGACATGACAGACAGGCCTCCTCAGAGGAAATGGCTTGGTTGTATATAAAAGTTCTATTCAATAAAGGTTGTCAGTTGAATATACATAATGTGAGGTGTGTGTTTTATTCTGGGGGAATTGTTATGAAGGACTCTGCCTGCAACTCTGCTCCTAACCACTGGGTTGTTAATGAACAGACTACCTACGCTGGGGACTGAGGTAACCACAACCTAGAGGAATACCTGTAACCTAAAGGCAGGTTTTGTGGGGTGGGGTGTGCCCTCCAACTCTGGATTATGACATCTGGTTGGCAGTGGTGGGGTTTCATGCAGTAACCAGCTGCAGGATGGCTACCTACAAGGACATGTAAGAAACTAAGGCCAGAGAATCAGCACTGCAGGGGGCAGGACGAACCAGAGACAGGTGATAATGTTGTGCAGGTCACAGTAGCCCTAGTCCCTGGCTCCAGGTTATCTGCAGCTGAGGACGATGAGGTGTCCAAGAGGTTTCAGATGTGGAGAGCTGTCATGCCTGGTCTAACCACGGTTCAGTTGGAGACCCTCCTAACACAAATTGTGCAGGAGATCCAGTGGGAGAATAGAAGGATACTTAACTGCCCTTCCCCAGTTCAGGTGGATGTGGAACTTCTATCCACAGTTAATGTACAAATGGGATGGTGTTCTTTGGGTGATGTGATGTGTTGGGTTTGTGCCAGACATATCGTTTTCTTTGATGGGCAAACAGTTCAATTTTACTCTCATCAGACCAAAGCTCCTTCCTCCATACATTTTGTGAATCTCGCACATGAATGTTCGCAAACTCAAAACGTGCCATTTAGTTTTTGCTGAAAGTAATGGCTTTCTTCTCTGGCCACTCTGCCATAAAGCCCAACTCTATAGAGCATACGGCTTATTGTCGTGCTATGTACAGATACTCCAGTCTCTGCTGTGGAACTCTGCAGCTCCTCCAGGGTTACAGGAGGTCTCTGTGCTGCCTCTCTGATTAATGCCCTCCTAGCCCAGTCCATGATTTTTGGTGTGTCGGACGTCTCTTGGCAGGTTTGCTGTTGTGCCATGTTCTTTCCATTTGGTTATGATAAATTTGATGGTGCTCCTGGGGATCATCAAAGATTTGGATATTTTTTTATAACCTAACCCTGACTTGTACTTCTCAACAACATTGTCCCTTACTTGTTTAGAGAGTTCTTTGGTCTTCATGGCAGTGTTTGGTTAGTGGTGCCTCTTGCTTAGGTGTTGCAGCCTCTGGGGCCTTTCAAAAAAGGTGTGTATATGTAATGACAGATCATGGGACACTTAGATTTCACACAGGTGGACATCATTTCACTAATGATGTGATCCCTGAGGGTAATTAGTTGAACCAGAGCTTTTTATGGGCTTTATAACAAAAGAGGTGAATACATAAGCACATGCCAATTTTCTGTTTTCTATTTCTAAACAATAGTTTTATGTATATATTTTTCTCATTTCACTTCAGCAACTTAGACTATTGTGTTGTGATCCATCACATAAAATTCAGATTAGCAAAACATTGAACTTAAGGCTGTAATGTAACAAAATAGGTAAAAAGTCAAGGGGGGTGAATACTTTTGCAAGGCAATGTACATTCAAACATTCCCCCCCCCCCATCCCCCCAGTTCCTACACCCATGCTCCCATGAACAATGCATTTCACATTTCGGCTCCTCGCAACATCTGGATCATTTGACACATAATCATGTGTAATGTTATTGATTTGGTACAAAGTTTTGCTGAGGGACTCGTTTGATAGTTCTTTTTGTTGCTCTATGTCAGAGTCACTGCTCTCCTGGGCTTCCTCAATGTCCTGTTACACCAGTTGTTGTAGGTCCTAATTGGTCAGGTTCTCACCCGAAGCCTGGATCAAGTCCTCTATGTCCTGGGCCTCCGCATCTCCCAGTCTAGCTGTGGTCCAATATCACTGCTATGATGGGCTCTTCTGGTTGCTCATCTCCACACAGCTCTGGCCAGATCTTCTTCCACATAGCTTTAAGACATTGCTGTTTCACTTCCTACAGGACAAATCAATGTTCGTGATATTCTGCATAATGGTGCACTTCTTCCATAAATCCATCATGGATTGTTTGTCCTTGCTGCCTGTCTCGTCAATGAGCCGGTGAAATGTGCGGCGAAGATAGTAGCCCTTGAAGGTCACAATGACCCCCTGGTCCATAGCCTGTATGTGCGTAGTGTTGGGCGGCATGAACACTACTTTCACCAGGATGTAGCAGTGGAGCAGTGGCTTGGAGCATTGTCCATTATCATGAGTGCATTGGCCTCAAGTCATTTGCGCCTGCAATATCGCTGCAGAAATGCATACTGAACCACTCCTTAAAAATGTCCATGGTGATCCATGCCTTCCTGTTAAATTGCCAAATGACTGGCAAACTGGAATTGCCCTTCATGGCGCTGGGTGTTTTTGGAAGATATATCAGCAATGGCTTGATTTTGTAGTCACCTCTGGCGTTCTCAACCAGAAGAAGTGTTAGCCAATCTTCGGCCGCTTTGAAGCTCTTCTGCTCTTCTGCTCCCATGGTTTGAATGTGAGGCTAGGCATCCGCTTCTAGAAGAGGCCAGTCTCATCCACGTTAAACACCACTTTTGGTGGATAGTTGCATCATTCCACAATGTCGTTCAAAGTGGCTGGAAAGGGTGCAGCAGCTTTGGTGTCTGTACATTACATTTGCTCAAATATGTCCATCATTTTATTACTATTGAAATCAACTATCATATGTAGCATCTCAAATGTACTTTATTCATCACATTACTATCTATTACTATCTAAATCCCTGGTAAGACCTCATTTTAGAGTAGAATTTTGGCCAATACTTCATTAAAGGATTTTGTTGATCTAGAAAATGCTAGAAAGGTGATAAGGGGAATGGATGGATTGAGATATTGAGAGATAAAGAAGGACTTACCAAAGTCTCTTTCTAAAAGTTTACCCTTGACAAGAGATCAAGTTTTTAGGTTACGAGAAAAAGGAAAAATTACTTTAATGAAAGAAAAGGGTTATTCACAGTGGCGGAGTTAGTGAGTGGAGGAATAGTGGGTCCGTTGCAAAAAAAAGATTTTGCCCCCCAAAAAAACATTTTTTTGTGTTAAACCCACCTATCCCTGGCCCCCTCCAATGCCAACTCATTATATGTCATTATATATTATTAATATAATATATATACACAGACGTATATACAGGGTCAAGTTACATTATAATGACCACCACCTGCTTTTGACGTCAGCAGCCAGTAGTCAATGAGATACGGCATGTGTCGTGAGCTGGCTTGGTGGGTATATAAGTTGACATGTAGGCATTCTGAAAACATATCAACCATCACTGTCATGGGTAAAACTTGTAATTTATCCAACTTTGAAAAGGGTGATAATCATTGGCTTTCTGGCCAAGGTTGATAGTATTTCTGAAACAGGAGTTTGTGGACTTCGCAGTTTGTGAAGTGTACTGTGAGTTCCATACTGGTAAGGATCCACATCAATGAATGTAAAATTCAGTTTACAGCAACGAAGATATTTTAAAAGATGCAGATAATCATAATATTCATTAATTAGAAAAATACAATAAGATTAACAGAAAAATCTATGATAATATATTATATTCAATTTATATTTGAAAAACATGAAGACAGTTAGAGCGAAACAATAAACTGACATTTCCATAAGATGGCAGCAAAATAATATGATGGTCCTTAGGATGGCAATTAATGTTTCTTTATTAATTCTGTGCTCCTTGAAAAATAAAGAAAATACAAAGTTAGAGGTGCTCAATCAGAGAATGAACTAACCTTAATAGGTTAGTTCTATGGACATGATAACCCACTCTGAGAGCAACCTCTTTTAGCACACTTGTGCCCTTCACGGGGAGAAATATCCTGTAGTATATCAGTGTGGTCCCACTCACTAGAGTGACCCAGCCCCGAAATACCAGGCAATTCTACCCTGAACAGGAGAAATAACAAACCCCAGCCGTACATTTCGACTTTCATTGGGCCTCGTCAGTGAGGTGTAGCTGAACTCCCTAAGGCACAGTGAGCAAGGGGTCCATGTCTGGAGTCCACCATCACCCTTAGGGAGACTAATCCCTAAGGGTCATTTGCATAAACAAAACACAAAGTTAGAGGCGCTCAATCAGAGAATGAACTAACATTAATAGGTTAGTTCTATGGACATGATAACCCACTCTGAGAGCAACCTCTTTTAGCGAACTTGTGCCCTTCACAGGGAGAAATATCCTGAAGTACATCAGTCTAGTTTCACTCAAAAGAGTGACCAAGCCCCAAAATACCAAGCAGGGTTTTGTCTCCCTAAGGGGGATATGGGACTTTATACATGGAACCCTTGCCAAACTGTGTCTTAGGGTGTTCAGCTACACTCAGCTCATGAGGCACAATGAAGGCCAAAATATACGTCTGGAGTCTTTCCTGTTCAGTGTAGAATTGCCTGGTATTTTGGGGCTGGATGATTCTACTGGGTGAGACCAGACTGATATACTATAGGATATTTCTCCCTATGAAGGGCACACATGAGCTAAAAGAGGTTGCTCTCAGAGTGGGTTATCATGTCCATAGAACTTGCCTATTTTGGTTAGTTCATTCTCTGATTGAGCACCTCTCAGATAAAAATCCTCTAGACTTTTTTTTCTTATATGTGATGCATGCTAAATGTTTCTAAATGCTACAGACACATCATTTTATATTGCATTTAGAAGTCAGGTATAAGGGAGTACACTACAATACAGAAATAAAAATAAAATTAAAATAAATACTTAAACATATTCTGCACTATTTACATACATGTATGCATATTGCATTCTGACGTATTCTTATAAAACTCTTAAATAATAAAAAAAAGCAAAAGCAAAAACACTCAAATAAATTAAATGTAAATGTTTAGAGGATATTTGTCAGCACCTAACATACTGAAAAAAAATTCATATGATTTCCCAAACTAATTCATCCACCAATTGTATGGGTCACAAGAAGCTGGTGTGGTTATCCAATCTGTTTAGGTTTATATTTGTGCTGAAGCATTGAAAGTATATGACATCTTCAGCATACATGTACTGTGTTAATTTCTAAAAAAATGCTTTGAAGATGATCTATAAAGCAACAAAAGGTGTAAAACAAGGATGGGACTTGTTGAACATTTTACATAAATCCTAACCACATTGCCTGATGTGCTTTCAACCTCCATTTTGATCGGAAGTAATTCAAGCAATATGTAGAGCCAAATTAAGTCCATTCCCCATATTGAAAGATACTGATCCCTTGCAATGGTTGGTTTTTAAATGGTTGGTCAGTTGTGAATAAATAACACCAACAAGCTTCTAGAGAATTTACAGTCGATTGCATAACAGAGTATTAATAAAAAGCAGCTTTATTACTATGGCCCAAATCCTAGCCAGTTGATAAGTTACCTTAAATTTTAGATCACCTTTCCACAAGGTGAAACAAGGACTCCACTCTGGTCAGCATTCTGCATTATTAAAAACCCTACTGCAATGGACCTCTGGCTTAGAAAATGCAGCAGATTTAGGCTAAAATATTGAAATGTACAAGCATGACACTAATACTTTTAGGGTGCAATAACAGACTCTAATGTGTTAAAACCCTGAAGTAAAAACCTGGATCAAGGCAACTCAGTGGATGTATTCTTTTTGGATTTTGCAAAGGCTTTTGAAACAGTGCCACATGGGAGACTGTTGTGCAAACTAAGAGATACAGGAGTTGCAGAAAATATCTGCTCATGAATCTAGAGCTGGCTAAAAGACAGGAAGCAAAGGATTGTTGTAAATGGAACATACTCCGATTGGACTAATGTGGTAAGTGGGGTTCCTCAGGGTTCAGTATTAGGTCCTCTCCTTTTTAACATATTTATTAATGACTTGGTAGGATTGGAGTGTGGTGTCTCCATTTTCGCTAATGACATGAAGTTGTGCAAGGTAATTAAATCAGATAGTGATGTGCTTTCCCTTCAAAGGGATTTACATAAAATTGAGGAATGGGCATCTAAATGGCAGATACAATTTAATATGAATAAATGTAAAGTTATGCATCTGGGAAGGAAAAATAGCTATGCAATTTATAATCTTAATGGAGCAAATCTAGGTGTATCAGATCTTGAAAGGGATTTGGGAGTACTTGTGGACAACCACCTAGGTAACAGTGCTCAAAGCCAAGCAGGAGCTGCAAAGGCAAATAAAATATTAGCATGTATTAAGAAGGGTATAGAAGCCAGGGAAGCATATATTATTCTGCCACTATACAAATCTCTAGTACGCCCTCATTTGGAATATGGAGTACAATTTTGGGCACCACTTTATAAAAAGGACATTTTAGAGCTGGAAAAGGTACAGAGGAGGGCAACAAAACTAATAAGGGAAATGGAGGGGCTAAGTTATGAAGAAAGACTAACCAAATTAAACTTATTTTCTCTAGAAAAAAGGCGTCTAAGAGTAGATATGATTACCTTATATAAATACAGCCAGGCTCAGTATAAAGATTTGTCAAGGGAGCTTTTTGTGCCAAGAGGTTTTCAACTGACAAGAGGACATCCCTTGAGGTTAGAAGTAAAAAGATTCCTCCTTAAAGAAAGAAAAGGGTTCTTCACAGTAAGGGTGGTTAATCTGTGGAATTCTCTACCAGAGGAGGTGGTGACAGCGGATTCGATAGATAACTTTAAAAGGGGACTGGATTTATTTCTAATTAAAAAGGGAATTCAGGGTTATCATGGATAATTAGAGAGGCAGTATTGATCCAGGAAGAAGTCCGGTCGCCGGTGTCTGGGATCAGGAGGGAATTGATTTTTTTTATACAACTAATTAATTAATAGTTAATCTGCATGTTGCAGATCGGAGGAGATCTTGAAAGGTTGAACGTGATGGACTGAAGGTCTTTTTTCAACCTTAAATACTATCAGCCTTATTAAATTGTGATTCAGTAAATTAAAAAAAGGGATCTATTTAAGCACACAGCATATTTTTTACAGAAGTTTTTAGTTAGTGTATTTCTATCGAAAAGCAAGGTCTTCACTAACTAAAAACTTCTGTTAATAAAATATGCTGTGTGCTTAGAGCCCTTTTAAATTTACCGAATCACAATTTAATAAGGCTGTTAGGAACTATATGTAATTTGAAGTACAGCATCAAATAATTATTAAAGATGGCCTGACTTTCTGTACCTTAAATCATGCACCATGCACCCATAATCTTTGCTTCATAAGTTTGCACTCAACGTATGTCTAGAGATACAGAATATGTTGACGCGTTACAAATAAACAATAACAATAATAATAAAAATAATACTTTTAGTCCATCAAGTTCAATCTTTTTAGATCTCCTCTGACCTTTGTAATAAGGACATCCTTTGAGGATAGAAGTAAAAATATTTCACCTTAGAGAAAGAAAAGTGTTTTTCACTGTAAGGGTGGTTAAACTGTGGAATTCTCTACCAAAGAAGGTGGTGACAGCAGATTCGATAGATAACTTTAAAAAGGGATTGTATATATTTTTAAATACAAATAGCATACAGGGCTATCCTGGATAATTAGAGAGTGAATATTGATCAAGGGAGGAATCCGATCGCCAGTATCTGGGGTCAGGAAGGAATTTTATTTGTTTTCCAATTTGAGACAATTGGCAAAGTTTCACTTGGGTTTTTTCTGTTTGCCTTCCTCTGGATCAATTAACAATTCATCTGCATATTGCAGAACAGAGGAGATTTAAAAAGGTTGAACTTGATGGACTGGAAGTATTTTTCATCCTCAATTACTATGTAACTGTGTAACTATAGTTGCAAACTGAAAATCACTGGAATGTATCAATAGTTTGTAACCCATTCCATTCTATGTTGCTAGATTCTATATGCCCTCAACGTTTATAAGTGATACTCAATGTTTGGATACATTGGGTTCACTTTATGAAGCTGTGGGCTTTCCCTCAATCAAATGCTGTGATGTGGTTCAAAATTACTTCATTAGTTCTAGAGAAATCAGGTCACAAAAAAGGTTACACGGTAGGTGGATCCTTTTGCTCTTAATTATCTAAACTGTAATAGTCTATTACCTTCAAGTTGACTGGGTTTTACTTGATCAATTGCCTGAATAGAAATCCATCTTATGTCTTTATTATGAAACAAAGTCATATGTGCTGAAAAGCCATTATGTAATAACATTATTAATATTAACTTTTATTTGTATTGCGCCAACATATTCCGTAGCGCTGTACAAGGGATAAGAACACATATATAACATTGAGAAATACCCATTTCTCGATGTTATATATGTGTTCCCAAAACCTAGTTTTGACAGACCTTTTGGAGAGGCGCACATATTGTTTCCGACAAACAAAATGTGATGACATACACCACAAATTCTGATTTGCAGTTAGTTAAGGCTCTTATTTTAAAAATAGGAACTTGCCCGTCAAAAATGACAGGAGTAAAATTTGAAGCCTGGAAATGCTGTTTGCCACCCAATGTGAGTCTCTACCCCTTCTCCATTTAAAAAAAAATCCTTTTTCTTGTTTGTAGATTTGATGATACACCAATTTTTTTCTTCCAATTTTTGCATGTACCACAATTTCTTACATTACATTTGAAACATCCATATATATTATTTATCCATTATTTACCCAATTAGCATGTCAGTCATTTATGATCTTTCTCAATTTGCTTAAATGTAATAGTGGGTTTGTCTGGTAAGATCCCTTTTAAGTATGCACAGTGTATATCAGATTGAAAGCTCAATAACCGGGTCTTCCATTATTTTCATTGTGGGGCATTGTTTATACTTGTACCTAACCCCTGTATTGCGCTGCGGAATATGTTGGCGCGTTATAAATAAAGGATAATAATAATAAATTGAGGATGAAATGTACCACAGGTCTTGAAAATTTGTTGAGATTTCCCTGTCTGCTTTGTTATATCTTTTCAGGAACCCGACTCCACCACACTTAGAAGTGACTTGTCTCCTTTTTTGTTTTTATCCTTTTTGCCCTTAATGAGATCCATCTTGTCTATTGTTCTATTGTATGCTTCCTCCTCTATATTTTTCTTGGATCCTTTGTCCTTGAATTTTTGAAACCGGTCTTTACTCTCATGCTCTCAAGTCTTTATCAGTAGTGCAGTTTCTTAGTACCCTCTGAAACTGACTGTATGGGATATTTGTAATCCATTTGGCTTAAGTATACAATATAAATGTGATATCACTGCTGTTGCCCATTAGGACTACATCTAGGAATGTATTTCCTGTGTATTAGAATTCATAGAAAATTTGTCTGATTAATGTTTTTCAAAAAAATTCTCTCTGTCATTTTCTTTTTGGATGTCCCAGATAATAATATGGTCCATAAAATGATGCCATGCCACTTAGTATGTTGAGCAGGGGTTGTTGTTCTATATAAACAAACCCTACCATAGTCCCACATAACTATTTGCAAAATAAGGGGCAAATTTGGCCCCCATAGCTGTGCCCGTTTTCTATAAACAGACTGTTTCTTCATATAGAAAATAGTTGTTCTGTAAAATGAACTTAATGGTGTTTAGAAGATGATAAAATATTGCTACCTCTGTATTTGAAATATTTAAATATTGGAATTCCTTCATATGTAAAAAAACAAACACTCTCCTTTGCTTCCTTTATGGTTTTATATGTGTTTAAAAATGTTTTTGTATGGTCCTAATTTAATTTACTATATGTCATTTCGTCTACTATTAGATTATATGCTTGTTTGATATAATCATCTCTGTCCTGGATGATGATACCACCACCCTTGATGGCTTGTCTGATGACAATAGTAAGAACTCCCTTTAAAGCTTTAAATCACTTCCCCCTCTTTTGGGTTCAGATTACAGGACTTTTTAGTATGGGTTTGGTGCACGTTTTCCCCAGTTGACTCAAAATCTTTTTTTTTTAAACTGGGATGTCGTTCCCCTGTGACTGTATGGGAAATATATGGGGGAAATATCTCACTCCCTCAGCATTCCCTTCATTAGTGGGGCTCAATGGCTTTTGTCCTCTCTCTGCAATAGGTTGGTGACAAACAGAAAGCATTCTACTAGTGGACACAATACCCATTTTTGAAGAGATTGACTCACCAGCGGGTATATGCTCAAAACCAGGCCTGTGTGTGGTCCTTCTAGACCAAACTTGTGCACACCTGCCTTAGGGGATCTCATTGATGGCCTTACTGTTGCCCATATAAATACAATAGTTTTGGGTTGGAAATAAAAATCCAGCAAAAATTCTAACAAAAAGTCAAGAAATCCTAAGACAAATCGTACATGTCTCACAATGGTGTATACTAAGCCTGTTGCCACTATGGTTCTTCAGGAATAACCGTGTAACCTTGGTGTTCAAAAAGCAGGAAAATACCAAATCCAGTTGTGCCTCTCTGTTGGTCTACATATTCTGGACTTGTAAATCATGTAGACGTGATCCATATGTATGAAACTTGCCGTTATAAGATACAAGTCTACAGTTTTAACTTGCAAACTTTAACTCAGAGATCTTTAACTAAAGAGATTGAATCAAAGCTTGTGATTCAATCGTTCAAGTACTTCATATAAATGTCCATAATCATACAGAGTAAACATTCAGAACAAAATGGGTGATTTAGAGAACAGATGAACAGAAATTGCCACAGCAACAATTGTGGACGTACTGGAAAGCTATACACATGCAGCCATGTGAAACTTCAAGACTTAAAATTAACTAATGCAAGTTTTAGTTGTTCACAGTATAAAGTTTCTTTTCTTTTAAGACTTTTCTGCTTCAGTATCCAGGGGAGGACATTTTCAGATATCTGCAGCACACTGCACAATAAGCACACTGGAAGCCCACCGCTTTATCCAACACACATAAACTTGGGTGTGGAGAGAGCACACAAACCTGAAATATAAATCTCAATTATATTTAACACATCTGATTTTAGCATGAATTCCCTTTATAAAGTGTGCGTTCCAGCCTGTTTTTGCCTGTTCCGTTTGATATTTTGAGTTTTAAAGGGTTAATAAAGTATTATATAAAATTGGTTTTGGTTCTTATTTATTGTTCTCAATATTATCTAACACATCCCAGTGATATTGTCATTGATTTATTTTTTAAATGGCCTGTTGTGGCCCATTCCGGCTTTTACACCGTCCCCTGTAAAATGTGAGATAACGTGCATAAAGTGAAAGTGTAAACTTATTGTCTCTCTAACAGACTTCTCCATTTTTTTATTTTTATTTTATTTATTTATTTACACTTATGTAACATTGGTGTTCTTCAGCCAGATGGATCTTCTAATCAAAGTTGTAATAAAGGCACAGAGCAAAGAACATGGCGAACATCTGTGGACACAGAATATTAAACAGTTAGATATAAAATATTATAATGGAAACATGCTGCTTTTACACGTTAGCATGGTGGGCCTCCATCAATGGTCTAAATATATTCCTAATACTGCAAGCCAAATTCATTATACATCTGTGATGGATCACAAATGTTTCCAGCCCACCACCACTGCAGCTTTCACTGTATTCATTAACTCTGCTTAATAAAGACTTCTCTTACTCATCTTCCACTTTCTTACTTCATCACTGCAAAGCATAGCAACAAATAAGTAGTTAATAAGTAAGCATTAGTTAATAAATAAGCATGTGCACTGATAATACTTTTTTGATTACAATGTACCTGTATGTTTTTACATATTATTTCAGGACATGAATATTACTTATTTAGATTCAACCCATGATTTGAATTAGAAGAAAGTATTTTTTTTAGCTTTGATTACTGTTGAAATTACAGAGTGAATGGTACATATGGATTAGTGGGTGAATAGTATTATAATAGAAACAAATTAAAGATATAACATTAGTTAGTGTAATTATAGTGAAGTGGCACTATAGTAAAGATGAAATTGAGGTTATAGTTATAGGAACAAATGTTTACTGAATACAATAAAATCATAGTGAAATCTGAATATAAACATGTGAGCTGGTTTCTGTTTAGAAGTTAAATTGTGTTGTTTTTTTTGCAATATATTGTCTAGAAATAACGTCAACTTGTTTAAAGTATTATGATTAATTAGTAAAGTAGTAGAACTAATGAAGGTACGAAGTGGCTTCATAAAAGTAAAAAAAAAACATATTTAAAAAAATATAATAATACAGGTTAAGCGGACAAAACTGAAACTAAAGAATTCCGCATCACCAGAACTCTTAAGTATTAGAAATTACATACATTATATAAATTACATATTTGTTATGAATTATTTATTGTTTTACAAAATAATATACAAAAACTATCAATTTGAGGTCAGACTTGTTCAATATTTGTTGTAGCAAATTATCTTAATATATTATTTTACCGGACAAGGAAAACATGTGTTTGTTGCATCTGCAAGAGGACATTTTTTAATATGTGGAGATGCATTTTCTTTGAAGGTGTCAGAGCATAATAAACTAATTCAAATATTTAACTACTGTGTGTGGCTGCCTGTCACCCAATAATCAGTAATTTAGCTGTAGTCATCAATGCTTGCCACGAGACTTACATTTTATAGCATGCTCTGTGCACTTCCTGGTAGTTTTAATTAAGTTTACACAAGTTTTACTGTTTTCATGAGAAAAAAAAATGTATGAAACAAATGTGTGTTCTATGTCCCTTTAAAGGACTACTGCACAATGAAAAAAAATATGTTTGAAACTTTTAGTCTGACTAAGATCGTAAATAAGCTAGTTTAGAAAAAAATGGTGCCTGTGCTGGACCCTGGAGGGATCCATAATCTATTGTTGGAAATTATGTGTGTGCATCATCCGGATTCTGGGTCAGTGAGGGGGAAGGGATGTGGTGACAATTTCAAATGTATCCAGTTATCAAACTGGACTTCAACCCTTCTGTCCACTGATAACTACAAATGCCCCCATTACCCAACTCTTTGGATGTGATTTACCCATCATAAAATGGATCCATGTACTCCTAAACAGAATCTTCAAAAATTCACATTTTCCCCAAAAAATGTTTTTGTACACAGCTGCTTATATTGTTACTTTGGTACATAATTGATAATTGTCTTTTTTCTTGAACTTCATTGACCCTTTCACTTCATTAATGAGATCTAAAAATGTTGAACTTGATGAACCAATAGTCTTTTTCCAACCTCAATTACAATGTTATGTTATTAGGACTAGGAATGATCCATGTTGATGCATTTCAGGAAGTGTTTTGTGGTTTAGGAAAAGAGCATGGCGAGTTTTCATTATATTTATTTCACAGAGGATCTGCCAATGCATAGACAAGAAGAAGGATAAATAGCATCATGAAATTAAATACCTGCTTAGTCAGATGGTGAAAATAGAGAGAGGATTAGTTTTGTTTTGTTTTTGTCACACCTACTGTATTTGCAGTGATAAAGGACTTAGAGAGATGGATTGAATCCCTTTGGCAAGCATATAGAAATTCTTCATTAGCAGTCAATGAAACTAGATAAAAGGGTAGTCTCATAAATGAATGGGGCATCCATAAGGTAGCAAAAACTCACCATAATACGGAATATTGAAGAATATATGGAGATTATTCAGGTAACTATTTAAAAGAGAGGCAAGGGGTGATAATGATCTCTAGGACATGATCTCTAGGATATATTAGATAGAATGTTAGTAGAAGAAAATAATTGGTGACATTATATCATTTTTTGGAGCCAGACCGATTTTGTAGGAGCCTGACAGGATGTTTCTAGGAGACAGGTAGGGAGAACAATTATAGAGATTATTACATTTTTTGGAAATTGTTTGGGAAATAGATGTAAAAACATGAAGAAACCAAGCTTGCATGCTCTTGAGAGATTGCCAGTGACCACCAACATGTCTCTTGCCCCCTTACCTTTCTCCCATCATCGTCTGCAGTTTCCAGGTGGGCAGAATTCTTAAATGTTCAGCTCATCTTATTACAGCAAGTCAATACGGTGACTCAGTGCCTGTTGTATGGAATTCTGGTGCCTGTGAGCTCCTGTTTGTACTTCCACATTCTGCTTACAGCTACTTCAGTAATCCTGTGGACAAGGCTCCCTGTCCCTGGTCATCAAATTCCTGTCAGCACAAGTTGTTTCCTGTCTGTATACCAATCCAAGTTTCTGTCTTTCATGCTATTCCATCCTCCCACCTGTATATCTGCCTATTGGTGCTTAGCACATCCATGTAAACCCTAACCGTGACAGTGCAACAGTCCCAAAAATGGATCTAGCTAAGGTTCCTAATGCACAGGTAGACCATGGTCAACTCTTAGGGAGCCTCCACACACACTTGGACCAGACTACTTTTAACACTTTTACTGGAACTGGGCAAGTACTTGTAAACTGTATTGGATAACTATATGTTGCTTCTGCTCCTCCTGCTGCTATTCCTGCTCCCAATCCTACCACCAGCATTATTACCAAACTTAAACTACCTACAACTCTATGTTATGGAGGAGACTCCGGTGATGTTGACGATTTTTCAATAAATGCTCTATTCTGTTCCAGATACATATATCAATGTTCCCAAAAGACAGATCCAAAATTATATTTTTACTCTTTGACCTGAGCTTTTCTGATGTGGGAGAAAAAAAGCTCCACTTATCAGCAACCTTCAAGGGTTCCTTAAAAAATGTAAGGAAAATGTCTATGTGTATGCCTACTGCTCGTCTCTCTTCAGGAACTAATCTCTCTATGCATCCACAGAGATCTACAAGGACATGAAAGGCAGATACTTGAGGACTGTGATTATGAGCATGCTCAAATATTCCTCACAGATCTGCTCCACATTCCCAGCAACCAAGGACCATCAGACTGGAGGCACACAAAAAAATTAAATTCAGCCATTCTAAACTGTCAAAAGACTGGGACTAAGTATTTATTACAGCTTAAAGGGTCAGCTTCTAAAGGATTGCCCTAGGAGGCAGAGAACCGTCTGCACCTAGTCCAGAAGGAGGTTCTGGCTCTAGGTACAAATACTGCACCTTCGCCTGGAAATTATTTCATGCCTCCAATATTCCTAGAGTGGGTTCTTTATCTGTTTTAGCCTTTATTGTTTCAGGAACAGAAGACATTTTCTTGATGATATCTATGCCCAGTCAAAAGACTATCTGAGAAATGTCATATTACCACCCTGGATACCATTGCTAACCATTGCTGGAAACAGTGAGTTCCGGAGGGAGTTATCTTCTTCATCCTCTGAATCCTGTCATTTTGTGGCATCTGTGGCTGACTATGCATAACTCATGATCAACTGGCAGGAAGACAGAAACAGTAATTAAAATGCTAAGTGTCATCAAGAGTTTTTAGTTCAATTGCTTCTTGGTATCTATTCTGCACACATTGATAGTATGCCTGCTTGTTATCATTTATTCATGAATGTGTTTTATAAGCAGAAATCTGAAGTCCATCTTCCTCATTAACCTTACAATTGTGCTACTGATCTCCTACTTAGCACCATAGCACCCAGAGGTACTACTTGGCTGTTCGAGAAAGTAAAGCAATGGAGGAATATTTGCAAGAACATTTTAAATCAGGGTTCATCCTTTAGCCTACTTTCTCTGCAGAAACAGATTTATTTTTGTACACTGAAGGATTACCATACACACAGTTAAACTCCTAATAAAGGTAATTGTATGCAGTGTCCCCTTTCTAGAGCTCTACCTTCTCATGGTGAAATGTTAGAATGATTAAAATTCGAATTCAAGGCAAGCCATTTAACATTACAGTGATCCAAGTCTATGCTCCAACCATGGATACTGAAGAGGCTGACGTTGTCCAGTTCTATGAAGATATTCAACATGTCAAAGATATAGCACCAACAAAAGATGTTTAGGAACTAAAGGACCTATTGATGAGAGTCTAGAAGAGAGCTCAAAAGTTGGCCTGCTTCTCAGCGTTAAAAGATAAAGATCATAGAAAGTGGCAATCTCAGTTACTGGCAAATCGATGGGAAAAAAGATGAGGCAGTGGCAGATTTTATTTTCCTGAGCTCCAAAATCTCTACAAATGGTGTCTGCAGGCATGAAATTAAAAGGCATTTACTTCTGAGGTGGAAAGCCATGGCAAGCTTGGACAAGCAAGTAAAAAGTAAAGATATTACACTATCAACAAAGGTCTCCATAGTTAGAACTATGGTAATCCCAGGAGAAACATATGGTTGTGAGCATCATAAAGAAGGCTGAGCTCCATGGAATTTATGCCTTTGAATTGTGGTGTTGGAGAAAACTTGGCTATGTCATGAGAAGAGAGGATTCCCTAGAGAAGACTCTGATAAGGGAAAGAAGGAAGGCACGTGGAGAAGAGGACAGCAGAGGAGGAGATGGATGGATGAAGTCATTGAATCAATGAACATGAGCTTCATGGCACTCAGAGGGGCAGTGGCTCACAGATGTGCCTGGTGTACTGAGATCCATATGGTCACAGAGAGTGGGACACCACTGAACAACTAAACAACAACAACAAAGCCGCTACATTACAGTTGTTTTATACTTAGTAGCCTTTTTAGTCTGATTAGCAGCTATACACTTTATTGCAATAGTGTGTAAATGTGAAAAGAGACCTTTTAGCTATCTTTGCTGCTTTAACATTTTGATAAGCCTGCTGTGTTTTCCACCTCTCTCCCACAGCCTCAATAATCTTATAGGGACTTTGCCATCTGACCAGAAATTTGCTTTTGGCTGTAGGTATTGGCACTATTACTCTCTTTCTAGACTGAAATCTCCTCATTTGTGCACTGTGATATTAATAGGTTTACTGGTATCTCTCTGAGCTTTCTCCATATGGTCTCATACCAGAGGGACAACTATTATTCCCCCCATATTTTTCATTTATTTCACAGTATTTTCTTTAGCATAGCTTACTGTTCTATGTCTAGAATCCCTCTTGGAAGACAGCAATAGCGGAAATGGAAATGGAAAATCCAGTAGATACTTGAGATACTTCCCTGAAAGTAAGGTATTTTCTAGGGTATTGTGTAGCGGATATCTTCCAGATTCTGGATTTACATTTTCTTGTATGAATCCAGGCTCTCTAGCCCGATTTTTGGTTTCAGCCTTCATGGTTTAAAACTCTCTTCGAGTGTTGAAGGACACCCCCTTGAGCAAAGTGAGACTTCATTTATAGCCAGGTATCTTTCTGTCAGTTTAACAAATTCATCTGGGGTCTCTGGTTAATTTTGCCCCACCCATTCTCATAAACCTAAAGAAAGATTTCTTAAATAGTTATCCATCAGTAGCAGTTCAATCATTTTCCCTGGTCCATTCATTTTATGTCACAGAAATTTTCTTTACTAGATGCAGCAGATCAAATATCTGTGAACAAGGAATCTTACTGTCCAAAAACTTCCATGAGCATAATCTCAGTGGTTTGACTCCTCTGGTAACTCCAACTCTGGCAAGGATCTCTGCTTTCAGATCAGCATAATTCATTACCTGTTCTGTATCCATGTCAAAGTAGGCTTTCTGAGTTTCAGCATTTTCATTTTCTGTAGGAAGTGAATAGCTTTAATCCTGTCACTGGTCTGTGAAGTCACAGTAGTTTGTGCACACATCAGGTGCTGCAGCTGGGCCAAAAGTAATTGGTGTATTTTCAGATAAAGTTTTCAGTTTTCTATGGCTAATCTCAGCAATTGCTGTGTAGTTTCTTGCTGGCAGGCAGTGGCTTCTACCAGGGCTTCCACAAGTTTCTCCATCTTAAACTGACTTACATAGTTAAATACTAATTGAGTTTGAAACGATATTTTAAGTCCATCAAGTTCAACCTTTTTAGATCTCCTCTGACCTGCAATATGATGATTTGTTGCTAATAGATATTTGCTTGAGAGGTAGGCAAACAAGAAAAAAAAAAACAAGTGAAACTTTGCCAGCATCACATGTGGCAAGTTACTAGTTCTAGCTTTGTCACTAACCAGCTCTCATCCAGCTAAACCTGGATGGAGCAAATAAAAATAGTTCATATGGTTTGTTAACACTGACTGGCCTGTAGTCCTCAGATTTCAAGGTCTCCACTCTGCACCAAATGATCATAAGCTGCTGTCTCTGTGTGTGTGTAACTTTCTCCAGCTCAGACAAACTGCAAACACTCTGTCCATAAGTAGCCCCTCCATACTCCAGGAGCATTCGTAAATCAGTTTTGCTTAGGTGAACAGGAAAATTAACTTCTTCAGTCCACCTGAGTGAACATAGCTTTACAGAATCTGTGACTCATATAAACACCTTATATGGCTCTGTCACAATATGTACACATATAGTGGATATCAAAAGTCTACACACCCCTGTTAAAATGTCAGGTTTCTGTGCTGTAAAAAAATGCGACAAAGATAAATAATTTCAGAACTTTTTCCACCTTTAATATAAACTGTAGAACTCAATTGAAAAAAACAAACTGAAATCTTTTAGGTGGAGGGAAGAAAAAGAAGAAAAATAATGTGGTTGCATAAGTCTGCACACCCTCTTATAACTGGGGATGTAGCTGTGTTCAGAATTAAGCAATCACATTCCAAATCGTGTTAAATAGGAGTCAGCATACACCTGCCATCTTTTAAAGTGCCTCTGATTAAAGCCATGGTCCACAGAGAGCTTCCAAAGCATCAGAGGGATCTCATTGTTAAAAGTTATCAGTCAGGAGAAGGGTACAAAAGAATTTCCAAGGCATTAGATATACCATGGAACACAGTGCAGACAGTCATCATCAAGTGGAGAAAATATGGCAGAACAGTGACATTACCAAGAACTGGAGCTCCCTCCAAAATTGATGAAAAGACGAGAAGAAAACTGGTCTGGGAGGCTACCAAGAGGCCTACAGCAACATTAAAGGAGCTGCAGGAATATCTGGCAAGTACTGGCTGTGTGGTACACGTGACAACAATCTCCCGTATTCTTCATATATCTGGGCTATGGGGTAGAGTGGCAAGACGAAAGCCTTTTCTTACGAAGAAAAACATCCAAGCCAGGCTACATTTTGCAAAAACACATCTGAAGTCTCCCAAAAGCATGTGGGAAAAGGTGTTATGGTCTGATGAAACCAAGGTTGAACTTTTTGGCCATAATTCCAAAAGATATGTTTGGCGCAAAAACAGCACTGCACATCACCAAAAGAACACCATACCCACAGTGAAGCATGGTGGTGGCAGCATCATGCTTTGGGGCTGTTTTTCTTCAGCTGGAACTGGGGCCTTAGTTAAGATAGAGGGAATTATGAACAGTTCCAAATACCAGTCAATATTGGCACAAAATCTTCAGGCTTCTGCTAGAAAGCTGAACATGAAGAGGAACTTCATCTTTCAGCATGGCAACAACCCAAAGCATACATCCAAATCAACAAAGCAATGGCTTCACCAGAAGAAGATTAAAGTTTTGGAATGGCCCAGCCAGAGCCTGGACCTGAATCCGATTGAAAATATGTTGTGTGATCTGAAGAGGGCTGTGCACAGGAGATGCCCTCGCAATCTGACAGATTTGGAGTGTTTTCGTAAAAAAGAAGAGTGGGCGAATCTTGCCAAGTCAAAATGTGCCATGCTGATAGACTCATACCCAAAAAGACAGTGCTGTAATAAAGTCAAAAGGTGCTTCAACAAAGTATTAGTTTAAGGGTGTGCATACTTATGCAACCATATTATTTTATTTTTATATTTTTTCTTCCCTCTACCTAAAAGATTTCTGTTTGTTTTTCAATTGAGTTGTACAGTTTATAGGTCACATTAAAGGTGGAAAAAGTTCTGAAATGATTTATCTTTGTCTAATTTTTTTACAGCACAAAAACCTGACATTTTAACAGGGGTGTGTAGACTTTTTATATCCACTGTACATATTTTTGTTTCTGACAGTATTCATCTGGGGGGTGAAGGCATGGACATGTGTTTGTGTCAGATATAGAGCTATTGAACTATTAAGTGTTCTTGTAGATGTCATATTTTAGTGCCACTCTGGTTAAGTGGCTCCCCTCTGCAGTCATTGTATTTTGAATGTTAGCTTTCCTTTCAGTACTTTTAAATGTCCGATATGTGCTTCTTTAAGTCATTCCACTGGATTACTACTGGTCATGTGAAAATGCCTTTTTTTTAAGTATAGCAAATATTTAAATTTGCACTACTAATTTTAGTGACTTGAGTCAAAATGACATTTGCACCACACAAGATATCTATTATGCATTATACGTTACTGAAGAACTGTAATTACTTAGCCAACATATTTTTTTTTTAAATAATAATTTGTATTTGTTTATTGTATGCTGAATATTTTAAGATATCATTTTGTCTGAACTATAGATGCTCTAGCTTAATTTTTTGATTTTATTAGAGTTACATCTGCTGTCAAGATTTTGATAGTCACAATATAAATCATAAATGTAAACCAAACATCAATTTTTATATTTTTATGTACAAAGAAAAAATACCATAAAACACCAAATCATTCTTGTTTCCCTGAACAAATTGCTATATCAAAATATATAATAACAATAATAAATGAAGAGTGGACAAAACTTGAATTACCTGCAAAAATATTACAAAAATACATTTAAAAATACCAAGGGCCTCATTCAATTGCAATTTGGCCAATTGAATAGGGCTCTAAATAAGCACATAACATATATTTTTTAAAGAAGTTTTTAGTTAGTAAGCATCTATCCAAAAACAAGATTTTCACTAACTAAAAACTTCTCTAAAAAATATATGTTATGTTCTTATTTAGAGCCCTATTCAATTGGCCAAATCGCAATTGAATGAGGGCCCAAGTGTCTTCAATGGTGATTTTGTTGGGTTTAGAGGATATTATCCAAGAAGGATCTATATGAGACCATTTATAGACTTTCCCTAATTGAGTCTCTTTCTTTCTTAATGTACTTCCATCTTCATTCGTATTCACATCTCCATGAACAAATGTTTTTAAATCTTTCAGGACTTAATTGACTAGTATATCTATTTTACCTCAATCCCAAGAACTCCAAATCCAATGCCTCCTGATATAGATATATACTTCTTCAAACTGCTTGCAATTATCATGAAACAACCCTAAGGAAAAAAATATAATTAAATAGACAATAACAGACATCTAGACAAAGATGTTTTTAAATATTCAAGATCTTAAACAATCCAAAAATACAATGTATCATGTTATAGCATTGTAAGTAAGTAAGGAAGGGAGGAGTACAGTGACCATATTGGTCATTATCATAATTCACATATCAGAGTAAGTTAAAAGATTGCTTCAGTCTAGGACTGAGTGAGTTTTCACTGACAGTTCCTATAGTTAGCTGTCACAGTGACAAGTAGTAGGTGATTTACACTGTTGCAAAGCCCACAGCCAGAAGCTCTCTTTACAAATTAATTTGATCTGTGATTCATGACCAATGACACCCTGTCTGAAATCATGACTTAGTTATGCAAGTGACTTCCAGAGCCTGTAACTTGTTACAATGTTGTGATGCTTTAAAGGGATATGGATAGGGATAAGAAGTGCTTATAAGTTCTGTTTTTACTGCTTAGAATCAAGCAAATAGACCCTTATGGTTCTGCAGACTGAAGAGAATTCAGAAATAGATTATGTAGGGCTGGATGTGAAGTGTAGTGTTCTAGCCTATCAGGGATCACATCTCATTGGCATGTTGCAGAATGCTACTGTGAGATGGTCACTGATGGACCAGGACAGTTTACTACACAGAGTCTGCATCTTCATGGGCTGACCCAAGAAAGTAATATTTGTTTGTTTTCACTGCCTAAAAGCAGAGATAATAAGCACTTCTTAATAAAACAATTAAAAGTAAATATATATATATATATATATATATATATATATATATACATGTATATTTTATATCTAGTAAAATCCAGAAACTTTTCATATGCCTTTAAGTATCTGCAATCCGCGTCTGTCCTATAAAAAACATGTTTCATGACTTTCTGTGTTGCATGTACACTCTGATGCTCTCCCTAAAATTTGCAGGTCCTGAAATGACCATAAATCTCTAGTTTTACAAAAATTCCCTTTTTACTTTTTTCACTACATGAATATATTTTATCTGCTCTTTTATTATCTCCAAATGTTATCCCCTTTTCTCAGTTCCATAGGTCCAAAAATGACAATAAATCTCCAGTTCTGTCAAAACGCCTGTGATGATCGGCTTGGAGCCTACTGTTCTAAATCTGCAATGCTTTTGAGAGTTTGGGTAGTAGTAAAAGTAGTATAGTCGTAACAAAACAATCATATATTTTTTGCCTACATTATATGGTCGTCTGTTGGTTTTACTGTTACCACTGTAAAAACATACATGTGCCTATGGTGTACTCTTTTAACAAATGAAGGGAAAACCATTTTCCCTTCTTACAAAATACATTTCTGAGTCTATTAAACATGTTTTATCAAGCAAGACTTGACCAAGCCAATGCCAGATAATGTTAGACTGCTGAGAAGGCCTTGAGAATGAAACATTACAACTGTCTCAAGGTAGAAAATACTAGGGCATATGCATTTGTCCTCAATCCTGTATTGTTCCAACCAAGTGCTTATCAAGCAGGTGTTAGATTGGTATACAATTGTGTATTCTAACCTAAGAAATAACTGGAGTAAAGGTTACATATATTCCACGATAAATTTATTTTAATACATGAAACCAGACTGCTCCCCATCGGACAGAAACATATTTACACAACATGTTTATTGATACATCATAATTATGTATACATGAACACGGGAGTACCAGCGCTGCGGTGGTCACCCGGAGCGGCCTAAGAAGGGAGCAGCCCAGAGGTAAGCGAGCAGGCCCCGCTACAGCCTGTGAAGAAAAGCCCGCAAGATTGCGGCCGCCATCTTGAGGCGTAGTACAGCAGGAGGAGTGCAGCAGGTAAGTCCTAGCATTAGAGGCACGGAACTCCGCTACCCCCTGGCAAAGTGGATGGACTGGGGTAAACAGGCGGAGAGAGGGACAACTGGACAGTGGGGTCACAGGGGAAAGTAGAAAGAGAGAGACCTGTCTGAAGCCCTAACCTGGACAGTTGCTGGAGGCCTGCTGGGAGGGAGTGGTGAGTTCATATCAACAGCACTAAAAGACACACCATATCACCTGCCCCAGAGATAGCCCCCTGAAAGGGACAATCTAAAGCTGCCTAACCTGTAGACATCAATTTAGCAGGTCAAACCTCTACACAAAGATTGAATAGTGTACAGCATTGAATGTTTTACATGACATCCCTGTCCACCAATGCAATTAGTGTGAAAAAAAAAAACAGCACACCTTATAAGCATAAACCTCTTCAGAGACTGTATTTACTAACACCCTGTACATGAGGATCAAAGTCCACCATCTGCACAATAATAAAATTTTCTCTGGCTGGTGCTAGGCCTAGCACATTATAACATCGCCACCTGGTGGCCAGGAGGATATTTCCCAACAAATTTATGTAATAAGCTCCATTTTGTGGACAAAACTGGTATCTTCCAAACTGCTGTAATCAAACTATTTTGCACTGCCACCTAGTGGACTTGTAGGAATATAACATCAGAGACTTTCAAAGTACACCAATATTTTTGAGGATGCTGAACCGGCTTATTTTATTGACACAAGAGAATAAGAATATGCTCACTATGTAAACGCACCCCATACTCCGGTGTGGTGGCACAATTCAAAGTGAAGTGACTTTGACAACTACATCTTATGTACGGTTCTTATAAAAAAGGAATGGCTGGGATCTCAACAAGAAGGACAACCAAAACTATACAAGACTTTTGTACAACAAAGACACCAACACAGTCTGCCCGACAGCCATCCTCAACTCCCGAGCATTCCCCAATGGAATCCACGGCGCCTAGTACGAAAGCAGATATATTTAATCTCCTCTTTTAGAACGGAGATCACTGGAGAAATCAAAAAAGTGGCTGCAGAACTCACTGGAGAAATAAAAGCGGTTGATTCTAAAGTGACCGACCTGGAAGTGAGGTACCATGACTTATTAGAAGCACACTCCCAACTGAAAGGAGAAGTGTCAGCCTTAAGAGACGAACAAAGCCAACTCCAGTACGTGCAAGAAGACCTGGAAAACCGCTCTCTTAGTCAAAATGTTCGGATCCGTAACCTCCCAGAATCCATTACAGATCTCCCAAATTATATGATGGATCTCTGCAAACTTCTGCTGCCAAACTTAGAAGAGGACGCCTTCAGAATAGACGGCATTCACAGAGCATTGTCAGGACGTCCTGTTGCTGAAGAGAGAGCTAGAGATGTTATTGCAAAATGTCATTACTACACGACCAAGGAGCTCTTTATGAAAGCAGCGAGACCTGGTATTCCAGAGATTGCGGGTGGCCAGCCCACCATTTTTGCTGACCTTTCTCCGACCACTTTGTACAAGAGGAGATTATTCAAACCTCTTCTGGAGATCATTTTAGCCCAAGGATGGAGGTATAACTGGGGCTTTCCTTTCAAATTGAACATTGTGAGGGATGGAAGAATTTATCCAGTTTTTGAAATGGAAGAGGGCATGGTGCTGCTCTCGTCTTGGAATATTCAGATACCAGAACCAGGGGAAGCGGCCCAACGCCCGGATGCCAGACCCTACAGACGCCCTAGACTGCAACAAAGACCCTAAGTCTGTAATAATCTTTTACACTTAGAAGGGTGAAAAACTAAAGGGAAAAGAAAAAGATTTTTCAATGCATAATACAGCCTATAAAATTGTGGAAAGTAGAACAGGGACTTTGCAGCTTTATCTACATAAGGCACAGCCTTCAGGTTAAATTTAGCGACAATGATGAGATAGTTTAGTTCTAGTTTTCTGTGTGTATGTGTATAGATGTATGTATGTATATATAGGTATATATATATGTGTGTGTATATATATATATATGTACATGTATATGTTTGATCTTATCTATTTTCACCTGGTGCCGACCTTAATATTAGCTCAGGGTCCTCTACAGAAGCTACCTACCGTTTATATTTCATCTGCATTGCTATAGTCACTTAATTATTAATGTTTTGTTTCTGAAGCTGTGCCCCACAGGGGGTTAATTTTGTAAACTTTTTCTATTTTTACTTTATTTTTGTTCTTGTTTTGGTGAGTCGCCTGGATACCTTACTGAAAAGATTCCAGGTGTCTCACCATAGGTTATAGGAGGACAGCTAGTTGCTCTCCTCATTTCAGTGTAAATTGTATATTGTTCTCGATATATACTTCATATACCCAAACAAACACTATATACATATCTTTTGTAATTACTTACTTATATATGGTTAGACTGACGTACTGTATTGTACAACGCGGTTATTTTTATACATTGCTTTAATATATATATATATATATATATTATTTTTTTATTTTTTCCTTTATACGCCTCTTTCCTCCCTCTCTCCGGCTTCTCTTCTTTTTCTCTTCCCTCCCCCTCTCTATACTTGATCTATTTACTCTAGCCTGGTGTGGAGCCCTACGAACCAATAGGTCCAAGTGAAGAATATCCCTCAGGTCCCCTGCTTTCAGCGGATAACCTACTCATCAGAAGCTCTATCTCTTGGGTGTCGCTCAGAACAAGTAGTGAGTAATGGCTTTATGCATAGCATCTCATAATGTTCAGGGGCTGAACGAGCCGGTGAAGCGAGGGATTGCCCTAGGGGAGTACAGTCACATGGGGCTAGATATCGTTATGGTACAGGAGACCCATTTTAAGAAGAATTCTATTCCAAAATATTGGGGGAAATGCTTCACTCTACCACCCCAGAAAAAAAAAGGGGAGTGTCCATTTTAATACACAAGAGATTGAATTTCCAACACATATCCACATGCAGAGACACAGAGGGGAGATTCATCCTCGTACAGGGCACTATTAACGAACGTCAGATTTAACTGCTAAACATATACGCCCCGAATACTGGACAGTCTAAATTTTTTCATAAAATCTCAGACATTATGTCTGACTGGCAACAATCAACATGGATTCTTGGGGGAGACATGAACTCGGTCCTGGACCAGGCAAAGGATAGATCGGGCTCTTCATACCCGATGATTATTCCCACCGCAACAAAGTCTCTCAAACTCTTACTTAACAATCACGGTTTGCTTGACGCATGGAGAATGACCCATCTTAATGATAGGGAATACACTCACTACTCGGGTAGACATGACTCATATTCTCGCATCGAATATATTTTAATACAGCAACAACTAACCTTGGATTTACAGGATGCTGAAATCCGGCTCATTGCATGGTCAGATCATGATGTTGTATGTATTTCCTTAAATGACCTGTTACCTAAAGGGCGCTCCCCCTCGCGGGCACTCAACCCAGCTCTACTTAATGACGTAGTCACGAAAGATAAAATACATAGCGTCATAATAGAATATTTTGATCTAAATGGTGAGGGTGAGGTAGAGAGAGATGGAGTATGGGATGCACATAAAGCAGTGATAAGGGGTAAATGCATTCAGATTGGTTCATGCTCTAGAAGAACAGAATTAGCCCAAATAAATATGCTAAACAAAAAAATTTCGACCCTTCAAGCAATCCCCCTCTTTAGGAGACCATCTGAGACCCAGGCGGAAATATTTAAACTCAAACAACAGTTGCAGGGTGTCATGAATCAGCCAGTGGCCATATTGGATTTGGGTGTGAACTATGCTGGGGCCATTTTGTGATTGGCAGTCATCTGGGACTTGGACAGATGTCTGTCACAGGCTGTTGACACAAGAGACTATACCTGGGGGTTTGGGGCTCCCAGACACCCTGTTATACTGTTATACGGTTATACTGTTATATTATTATGATTATTGTCTAAGGAAATGAGCAGGGTTCCCATCACCATCAATAAAAGTCATCATAATGCATGAGATGGATTGATGTGGAAACCCTGCCCCAATCCCATATACTATGAGGACATTAGGTGGTTTTATGTGGGGTGCGCTTTTACGCTTGTACTTAAATAGACTGACAGTGTGTGGAATATGTACACATATGTATATGATAGTATGGGGTAGTCATGCTGGATACATTGCCACATACATCTTGCAACAGGAGAAGGACCCCCAGCTGGCCACCAAGGTTAATCCTTTAAGTACACATACTTAAGTCAGGAACAATGGGGTCTATACAGACATTGAGGCACCATCTCTCCAGGGGGTCTACAGGTATTCTCACTCAGAGAGTCAGAGCAAAGTCCAGAGGACAGGTAGATGTTTCTCCCTTGAGAGCCAGGCAGCAAATGACTCTGTTAGCCACACCTAGTGGGCGGCCCAGGGGAGGGGTCTGGAAGTTCCCAGAGCTTACCTCTAGTCCATTGGCTAGAGGTAATAAAGTTACTGTGGAGATTACCCCATTGGCCAAGAGGAAGATAAGGGTTGGACAAAGGGGTAGCCACTCCCTGTACTGTTGTTGTGAGTTGTTTAAATACTTGTGTAAAAATAAAGAGGTTGTTCATAATTTTCATCAAGACTTTGTGTGCAGGTGTATTATTGACCCAAGGGCATATGCTGGCAGAGGAGATCGTTTCTGACTCCATGCCAGGTTCTTCCCAGGCACACTACCAAAAGCTGGGACTTATGCTCTTGCATCCACAAGGAAGGTCCATTGGTCTGAGTCATCCAAATCTTAGGTCTAAAACCTACAGGAGAAAAGAGGACTAGGATCCTCTATACTCCATCATCATTGTAGGTTGTGACACAGGGGATTCTACGTAAAAAAGTGGTAACAATACTGCAAAGAACCCAATCTCAGTATTTCACACTCTCGAATAAGCCAGATGTTTGCTAGATATGCCGATAGATCTAACTGAAGTTAAGAGAGCTATAAAAGAGACCAAGTCTCATAAAGCCCCTGGCCCAGATGGGTTTGCAAATTTTTACTATACGCAATTTATAGATACGTTAGCACCCCATCTTTAGCGGCTTTTTAATGATTTTTTGTCTGGTAAGCCTATGAGGGCAGAATTCCTGGAAGCTAAAGTGATAGTAATACCTAAGGAGGGTAAAGACCCAACTCAATGTAAGAGTTATAGACCTAACTCTTTGATCAATTGTGATGTCAAACTCTACTCTAAAATCTTGGCGAACAGGCTATCTCAGGTGCTGCCGAGCCTAATACATCCAGACCAGGTTGGGTTTATCCAGGGTCGTGAAGCGCCAGACAACACTAGATAGATCATAAATTTGCTCGATGTAGCCTCATTCCAGAATACACCCTTAATGCTACTATCCCTTGATGCGGAAAAGGCCTTTGATAGGATCGATTGGGTGTATATGGCTGAGACACTACATAAATTTGGTCTAAGCGAGAAGTTAGTGAAGGGTATTTTAGCATTATATTCGGCCCCAACAGCATATGTTGCATACCAGGGGTTTAAATCTCGTTCATTTAAAATCACAAGAGAAACGAGGCAGGGTTGCCCTCTATCTCCTCTCCTTTTTGCTTTGTGTATTGAACCTCTGGCGGTAACTATCAGGGAGGATTTGAATATAAGGGGAGTTAGAGTGAGAGAGACAGAACATAAATTAAGCCTTTTCGCGGACGATGTCATGCTTACTATCTCCGAACCATTAATCAGTCTCCCTAACCTGTTCCATGCTCTTGAACTATTTGGTAGGATCTCTGGCTTTAAAATTAATTCGAGTAAGAGTGAAGCGCTAAATGTTTCCTTACCAGAACAATTGAAAGCCCAATTATCAGGGAACTTCTCCTTTAAATGGGTCCAAAACCACATTAAATATCTAGGGCTTTTTATCCCCAGACAATCTGGCCTAACTTACTCAGCAAATTTTCGCGCTCATTAAAAAATTAATCAAGGATATAAATACGTGGTCCTCATACAAAATTTATTGGTTAGGGAGGATTCACGCTATCAAAATGAATATTTTGCCCAAGCTCCTGTATCTCTTCCGTACCATTCCAACGGCTGTTCGCTCCAAGGACATCTTGGCTATTCAGGGGGCAATCTCTCGCTCCATTTGGGACCGTAAAAGACCTAGAATAAATAAGACAGCCATGATGGCTTCAAAGGCCAGAGGATATTGTAAAGCCACAAGATTGGCCCAAATCACTAAATGGTTTGGTAAAGAACAAGTGCCAGTATGGGTAGAAATAGAAACAAATATCTTTGAACAAAGTGGCCTCCACATTAAACAGGTTATTTGGCTTAGCTTACATTCTAAGTTGGGGAATGCCTCCTTTACTAACTGCATGGTCCAGTCTCTGGCAGTTCTGACTCAGACAAACAAGAGAATCCCACTGGTAGAAACAGGCTCATGGATCTCCCCACTGTGGGTATACCAAAGAACGGCATTAATCGATAGACTTTCGCAATTTAAGTGGTGGATAGACAATACATTTACGGTGGTGGCTTATCTGTTAAGGGGCAGTAGACAGTGGTCTATTACAACATTCAGGGAAGAACACCATTTACCAGTAAGGGAATGGCTTAATCTGTCCCAGATACATGTCAATATCTCCAAAGTAATCAAATGTAATGCCGCTGCCAAGACTACTCCATTTGAGAAATGTTGCCTTGATAATCCGACTGGCAGATGGAATATTTCTATTATTTATAACTACCTAATAGACCAGACCACACCACCTAAATTACATCATCAACAATCTTGGAACAAAGTCGGAACTTGCCATTGACTTAAACGATGCACAATGGAATAAGATACATAAACAGGCGGCAGGCTCCTCATTGAACATAATATTGAGGGAAAACACACACAAGACTATTTTGAGGTGGTACCTAACACCGGCTAGGTTGAAACTTTCCAGTCCTTCTTTGGAAGGTAATTGTTTTAGGGGGTGTACCAATTTAGGTACTCTTAAACATGTCCTGTGGGATTGCCCCAAGATTGCTCACATTTGCCTGGGGACATATGATATCTTGGAGAAGCTCTGGGAATGTAGGATTCCCCAAAAACCGGAAGAAGCTCTTTTAGGTCTACATATAGAGGGCCTTAGTAACCAGGCTCAACTTTTATCACACCAAGTGTTTTTAGCAACTCGAGTTACGTTAGCTATAAAGCCTGGAAATTGGGAATACCTGCATATAGTGAAGTTTTGCATAAGCTTAAGTTCATATATGATATGAGCGTTATCTCAGCTGACCTGAATCATACAAGAAATGGGCTTCATGCTGGGACACCTGGATCCTTAAGATCGGATAGTAAAGTTACAGAGTTTTCTAGCTCTTAGAACAATCAGGGTGTGGATCCTGATTTTCCATGTCCCTCTCTTTTTCTTCTTTTCCTTCCTCCTCTTCCCTTTACCCTAGGTGTGTTTTTTCCTTTGTTTTTAGATTACAAGTTCGATAACCTGTATTTTAATATGTAAGTAATTTGAATTCATAAAAAAAAAAAGAGAAAAAAAAGACGATAATTGAAGTTAAAAGGTTATTTATTTGTATGTTTCCATTTTTCAAGGGCATTGACTATATTATTTATGTTTTATCGTTGAAACATGTGTATTATTGTATTAACTTGATATTCTTAATAAAAAATATAGTTAAAAAAAAAAAAAATAATTATGTATACATATACAAATAGGGCATAAGCATATTGCAATTGGTGGAAACCAACCCTGTGATGATGAAGAGGGAAGGGTTTATCTAATATGCAGAGAGAGGGATCAGGGCTGTTTTTGCTCTGGCTATTTTCTGTCTGTCTCTCTGGGATAAATTCAATATTCTGAGAATCTCACAGATGTAGTAGGCCTTAAAACCAGAGTGAATTTGCACTGAAAGAAAGAGAGAGAATGGATTGGGGTCAGACAGTACAGGAAGATAGGGGAGTTAGGAAGGAATGGGAGAGAGACCTTAGAAGGAAGGTATGTGAGGAGGGGGGAGGAGATTTGAGGTAATTATGCTATCCAATCATACACACAATATTGTAATACACATATATATTTTATATTGTGATCTATCTAAACATCAAAGCTTACAAGTAAATACATCCAACTGTTTATTCCTGATTTCACTAGTGTCCGATAAATGCTATTCTGTAGAAAGCGTATAATTGTCTATAAACTGATCACTGAACTAAAAAAAAATGTACCAGATCTAAACATTGTTATATTTGTGCCATATCAAATTGCATGACAGTATGGGTGCAGGGCAGCAGATGAGAAATGGCTGGTTAGGTATCATGGCCGTAGCAGCCAAAAAAAATCTGTTTATGTGTGTCCGTGTGTGGGGGGGGGGGGGGGAATTCAACTCTACTCCCAGGACAGGAAGAAGGGGTGGATCTACCGCTGTTGCACCCAGTGCAATGCTTGGTGCTTTGCCCCTCAAAAAATTTCCTTGCTGAAATTCTCAATGCCCCTGCCCACCACAATATAGTTAAAATGTATATATATATATATATATATATATATAAAATAAATTATGGGTCAAAGCTTTCATGGAAAATACATTTGGCTCCATAGCACTCTAGTGGCTAAATCTGATAATGCATGATTATGTTTTATTATGCTGTTTTTTTTGTTTTCTTTTAATCTGGGGGGATCCCCCAACCACCAAGTTACAACACCTCTGTTAGTTATATGAGCCTATTAGATGCATTTAAAATGAATTGGAGTAGGGAGAGCCTAGTAAGGGTAAGGCTGATTAGGAGTGAGTTGCAGTAGTCACTGAAGGAAATGATCAGCGAATGAATTAGGATTTTGGTTTTGTTTCTTGTGTAATAAAAAAACAGGTTTTGGAGAGATTTTTCAGATGCAGTTTTCAGGTTTTGTTAAGAAGTGAATGGATGTGGGGCGAGAAAGAGTGCTGAGCGGTAGTTAACTGCAAAGATGATGTTTGGAAATGGGGGGGGGGGTGGTAGATTGGTCATTACCAAAAGCTCCATCTTTGACATTTTTATTTTAAGCTTGTAGACAAACTAGAGGAGATTCTGGAAGTAAGGTGGTAGATAGGCCAGAGAGAAAATGTAGATTTGGGTGTCATCAGCATAGAAATGATACTGGAAACCAAAAGAACGTATTATTTTGCCATGGAAGGCAGTGTCATTTGAGAAAAGCAAGTGAGCAAAACAGCATTGAGGTACCCCAACCATTAGTGGTAATGGTGATGAAGTGGAGCCCAAATATGTAACACTAAAGTAGTGCTTAGATAGCTAAGAATATAACTAGGAGAGTACAGTGTCACAGATACCAAGAGAGCTAAGAGTCTAGAGAATGCGTGGGTAGTCCACTGAGTCAAAAGCAACAGGAGAGGTCTAGGAGGATAAGTAGAGATTAGTACCCTTTTGCAGTGAGATAAACAGGAAAAGAGAGACATAGGGAGAGAGAAATAGTGAGAGAAATAGGGATGAGAGAGAGGGAGAAAGAATAAGAGGGAGAGCTAGTGATCTCTCAAACAAGTGTTCATTACATTTTAAAATTAGGTTCCTCGTGAATACAACTTTAAAAAAAAGCAGAAAACAGTTGAAATGTATTGTTGTAGTGAATGAATATTTTCACAAATGTGATGTATGGTTCTTTCAGGGCATATAGAACCGATCAAAGTCTAATGATATCAAGATAAGTGAAAGGAAAAAGCTGAGAAAGAGAAAGTGGGTGCTATCTTCATTGAATGTAGAAAATAGATAAGTTCAAAATGTCACTTTATCAAAAGAAAAACAACTGAAATATATTGGTGAAATTAAAAGTATTCCACAAAACTTTTAATGTATTGTCATTTCAGGACCAACAGAAATGAGGAACAGGGTATCACATTTGGAGAAAAGAAAGATGAAATGTATTCATATACTGAAAACGTATATTGGTACTTTTACAGAAGTGAAGATATATGGTCCTTTCAGGAAATGTGAAACTGAGGAAGTAAGATAAAAGAAAGAGCAGATACAATTTATTCATATAGTGAAAAAAGTTTATCTGCATTTTGACAGAACTCAGTTACGGGATCTGGGTAACTGAGAAAAGGGGATCATCATTGGAGAAAATAAAAGAAAGAGCAGATTAAATATATTCATATAGTGAAAAAAGGGATACAAAATTTTTGCACAACTACAGATTTATGTTCCTTTCATATGTCTCATCTGTGTTGAGAAAGGGTGCATGCATATGGGTATTTTCTCAGAGATGGAAATTTGTGGATCTTTTCCGACCGGTGTGCCTCTGGGAGAGTGTCAGCTATATAAGTATACATACTATTCTCTTCATATAGACATTTGTGTGCAAATTCCATGGCTATGCATCAGCAACTTCAGGTAGCCTTTTACACCTGAAAATTTGCCCTAGACCTGGGCCTCATGGCTCTAGGTTTAAATACACCCACGACCATGACCCTGCAGTCAGTCTCTCTGTGATGCTGCTCTCAGATATTTCTAATCAACACTCAAGACATTGAAAATGTTTAAGTGTAAATTATTTGTCTGATATTGTAGGAGAATACATCTATTTACTGAACTCATAATAAGATCAGTTTTCAGGATCTCCTATCTAAGTTGAGTCTAGCAGTAGTTCTTTTTGCTGTTTGTTTTAGTATTGACATAAAGTATATATTTAATGCTAATAGCGTTCAACCAAATAATACTGATGATATCAGTATTTATAAACATAAAAGAGAGCTACTTCAAAGTTTCCGTCTAAGAAAATGATAGCTAGTGTGTAAGCATCTCCTACTTCAATTGGACTTGGTAAAAACCTGGTTCAAACCTATCCAGCAGAATCGTGCAGTTCTTTTACACCTCTGATAGCAGAAGATGGACCAAAAACCAGTACCATGACCAGGATCTTTCTTCAACAGACCAGGATATTAGGAACACCATATATTCCCTTAGAATTACGATTAATGCACAGAATGATACTTACACTTTGTTTATGTAAGTCCAGACACAACGGACATATATTCATTAATTGTCACATTGTATACAATTTTCTGGCAAACAGGCTGGCCAATTACAGTAAGCCCCATCCTTAGGTACATAGAAAAGGGACAAATTAACATAATAGGCTGATGAGCTCAGACCCTTAAACTTATCCTGGTGATTATGTTAACTATAACCATTTGCTGTAAACACTCAGAATGTTTATCTGCCCAAAACCCCCTGTGTTTGTTTATTTAGGAGGGGCTGGTGAGTCATCACCAGATAACAATACTGTAACATAATCAAAATACAATTTATATGCCATTTTAAACATAAGTAATACAAAATACATAACTATACCAATAAATCAGTATAACCTCTTGCCAGTTCAGGCACAGGCCATAGTGTAAAACAGTCCAGTCAGGCCCTGGGAATGACATATTCCAAATAGTTTGTCAGACAACTTCATTAATTTCTAAAACACAGAAAAACATACAAGATATGCTCTATTTTTTATAATATGTGTGTACAGTGTGACCTGTTAATATCTTGAACACACTTTTGCTCAAACCTGGATGCTTGAATGTGTATGTCTTAGCAAAAAAATGTTGTACAGAATTTGACATTAAGGGAATCCATGTTTGAAATGGTTGTGGATTGCAAGAGTGAAGCCTTTTTGGGCACATTTGCATGTCCCTGCCAAGGTTCCCAGGATGCAGTGTAATAACTGTATTTTTCAGAATTCTGGGTATGAAACATGTTTTTAACTTGCTTTAGACATTCAAATGTGAACACAAATGTACTGCTTATTTATTGTACTACTGTACGGTGGAGGGCTTCTATCGTTTTTTTGCCCATCATAAATTAAATTATTGTTGTGGTAAGCATTATCTATACAAACATATTTGGACCTTGGTGTATATTAGTTGACTACCGGTAGTGTAAGAATGTGCTCCTGGGCCCTATGTTATATTCATGAGCGTCAATGCATCAATCTATGGTGCAGGGTGCATGTTTAGTCTATGGAAGTGAAGACACACAAGAATGTCAGTCAAAAAATGTGGTGGAACAGAACAGCTATAAAATGGTTTCAGTTTTATCCAGTCTTGCATGAGCAAGGATTTTTGTGCCATGGATGTTCTGTTATTAAAATGTCTAGTTTTGGATATACTTATTTGACTTTGAACTGTGAGTCCTATTACTACCTTGCTTGTAGACAGCCACAACTTTCTGCCTGTTTATTGCATATCCTTGTCTGCTGCCAATTCAGAGGACACCATTTTCTGCAAACTGCCGGAATCAGCTACTGACTGTTATACTGTTTACTGCACCTGGGCCACATTTTAAGATCTGGTCTATAAACTCTACCTCTATCCTGTTGGTAAACCTCCTTTTTGGCAATCACATGATTGCTGCTATAGCTTCTAGAAGATGATTGATAAACATGAATCCCTGAGGCTGGTTTTTAGTAGTGAAATTAAGTTTGTAGATCTTTTCTTGAAGAGTCTTCACTTATGAAAGTCAATTAATCTTGAATTCATTACAGCTTTTTCAATTCTCTGGGTCTCATGGGAGATGCCGAAGAATTTAAGTATGTATTTTATTGCTATCTGTTGTGAAAGAAAATAATGTTGACCTTTGACAAAAAAAAAGTGTTTCTTCAGAAGACTGGAAGGACTGGAGTATTTATCCATACTAAGAATTATCTGGAAATTGTGTACAGGGATAAATAAAAATACTTACTAGAATTAGAATGTCTATTTGACTCAAAAAAGGGAGGTAAGAGTGCTGGTAAAAACTTTAAATATTTATTGTGAGGTTAAAAACATGGGATAGTAATTAGTTTCTGATAACTACTATGCAAGTATGGCAGAACTACCCTCTGAAGAGATATGCCAGAGAAACAAATGAGCTCTAAAGCAAGTTATCCTGCTTAGTTAATAGGGGAATAAAAACAATCCCTGATTTTGTGTTAATGAACTTCACAAACCTTTTAATAATGGAAATCGAATACACCAATAGACTGATATAGTAAAAAAATAACTTAAGGAAAACTGTTGCACACTGGTTGTGAACCATCAGATTGCGATGGGAAAATCAAGAGTTTATTAGTTGTACCAAAAGAAAATAATTGGCCTAGCTGTGTCAGAGCTCTACCTTTACTTTTATTTAGATCCCTCTCTAACCAGTCCCACTCCCAGCTAATCCTGGGAGGGAACAAACAATGGTTTGATGGACCTAAAATCTGAGCAATTTGATTGGTCAAAAAAGATTTAACATTAATATTGAGCAGGGTGACAATTATGAACCCATTCTGATTGGCTGAAACATTATTGACATCTACTTCAGCCAATCAGAATGCTCACATTTTCTGATTAAGCCACAGAAAGCACAGCAATAGCTTTTTGTGTGTGAGGGGGAGGGGTCCCAAAAGGAGAAGATCTGTTAGGTCAGTTAATTTTTTTATTTGAATGTAATCCTTTATTGTTTTTATGTCATCTATTATTAATTTTTGTAAGTGTTGTTATTTTATTTTTTGTAGTTTATTTGGGGTTGTATTTATTATAGTTTGACCCCATGGCACTTCATGTGTTAAAATTAACTTACCATGGGGGTCAATATAGACCCTTATGGTAGTTAGGGGTTAATGGGAATACCATGGTACCCAAGGGATTAATAGTTGTTCTTTAAGTTGTCCTTTAAGGGTCCCCATGGTATGGGGTTAACTCATTAGCTGCCACAGGAGTCTTTAAAGGACCTCTGCCGCATGGACCCTCATGACAAGAGTTAATAGCTAGATTCCGTGGGGATCCTTCTAGGACCCCAGCAGCATTGAAGTTAATTGTAAGTGCCACTGGGATCTTATAGTGACCCTATGGTGGTGGTTAACATTCTAGATTGAATGGGGGTCTCAATGGATGGGGTGATCAGGGAAGGGTGATGGGAACTGAGCGCGGAAGGGGGCATTCGGGAGTGTGCAAGGATTCCCTTCACTACATTCATGGATGGAGGGAATCCCAAGGAATTATCATTATTGTCAGTGAGTTTGTGCTCAGTAATATTACTGCACACAGCCTTACTTTTAATTTTGAGCCTTGTAGCTTTACTTCCAAGGTTTGGGTTTACAAGTTGTGAGTGTGCTCAGTATATTATTTATGTGGAACATTGAACACATGTGTAACATTACTCAAAAAAGGCTCCTGCAGCCAAAATTACACTTGAAAGTAGTTTATTTGTCTCAAATAGAATAGTGCTCTCTGTCCTTCCAGAATGGATTCAGGACAAGAAGCCCTCCACTGCAGAGGCTACTGACAGGTTAGCTGGGAGATGAGAAGGGGCGCTAATCTGAGTACTCTAATTTATGAACCAATAAAGCCTCAATCGCTAGTAGCATGCTGCCTAGAATTGTGCATTCTAGCAACTCGCTGTGAGTTGTGTGATTAATTGCGACTGGGTCCTTTCTGTCTTGGGATTCATAACATCAGCCTAACCAGCTGGATTTATATATTGGTTAATCCAGCTGGTTTTAGCAGGAGAAGATGTAAGGCGGTAAGACCTTCCTGCTGACTAGGTGATATACAATAACCTTTCTGATTCTGGTAACTTTTGGATAGGCTAAATTGATATTGGTAGCAATATGGAACCTAATTTCTTAGCTAATATAGAACAGGTGTAGTGTAATGTAAGGAAATATATTATTGTTTTGTACCTGATTGTTGGTGAAGCCTTGTTCATTTTGCATGCACTTCCTTCTGTCCAGGATAGTTCCTGATAACATAGGATCATCACGCCTGCAGCAGGCATCCGGCCATGGAGTAAATGGATATAAATCATGGAAATGGGATCTGTTACCAAAATCACTTAATCCAGATATACCACAACAGGATAGCTAAAACAATTAGAAAGATTTAGTATTCAGTATTATATATTTTGCTAAAGTAGCCAGACCTTTACACAAATGTAACCTCTACACAAATGTAACCTCTACACAAATGTTCCTAACTTGTACAAGTAGATACATGTCAATAAAATATAATAATATGGAACAAAATTATTTTTAATCTGCATTTAAAAGAGCATATTTGAAAGGTAAGGGTTAAAATGTTATAAAGGATTAAACTTTAACTTCAAATTGTTTAGTTAAGCATTCTGTGTAATGCATTTGTTTACCAGAAGATCGTGTGCAGAACTAAAGATTATAATCTTGTTTGCTACAAATAAAAGGAAGGTTGATTTGTGATTATAACTCCTGGTAGCCACTTTGAAGCCTTTGTGTAGAACTAGAGTTTATAACCTTGTTTTCTACAAATAAAAGGAAGGCTGACTTGTGATTATAACCGGAGGTAGCAACTTTATCTCTTGTCAAATACTAGGGGCCTCATTCTATTATCGGCCGTAGGAGATGCGGGGCCACAAGGACCGGCCGCAGGCTATTAGCCTATTCTATTCCCTTCCGGCCGAGGGCTCCGGCAGGCTTGCGGCCGGCGCCCTGTTATCCCTGCGCAGCAGGAAAGCCTTTGATATTAAACGGCCGCAAGAGTTCCGGCCGCAAGAAAGCCCCGGTTGCTATTCTATTGCTACGCGAACCCTCTCGGCAAGGCTAAAACCGAGCTGCAGCTTACTTGCACCAAAAAGGTCCCGCAAGCACACAATTAAGCACATAATAAAGTCATCCTGCACTCTGATGAGACGATAAAGTGATTGGAGGTGTTAGCATTCATAGCACAACATTCCCCTACACTCAAATCTGAAAATAATTTTTATTTTAATTCATGTCAAATATCCGTGGACAAAGTCCCGAGGGCTTGGAGCACCTCAGACCCGCCCAGGCTGCGGGACGGAAAATAAACCGTTAATGAAATAGCGGATTTGAGCGATGTGCAAGCTTGAGAGGGTGTTGTTATTAATTCTTATGTCCCCCATTATGATGCCCATCATTTACAGAGCTTTACAGTACCATCTTGAATTTATATTTGCATTTAAAGTTTTCTGAACTTGCGGCCGGTTGCATGATATGCGGCCGGCCGTAAGGGAGATATCCTTGCGGCGCCGTCCATTTGAATTGCAAGGTAAAGGTAGCTCTATACGGGGCCGTAAGACGGCCGCAAGGAATCGCAGCTTTGCGGTCGTTTTATGGCTGATAATAGAATGAGGCCCTAGGTGTTTTATAATACTTGTTGAGCTGCACATACACAAAATATCATACCTTGAGGATGTGGCTTCTTGCTATATAAACTGTTCTGTAAAATGAAGCATATTGACTACATTTCTGTGTCACTTCAATTTGTTCCACCCCCCCCACCCCCGCTTGTATCAGACAGAGAGACACTGTGACAAAGAAAGCTGGTCCAATCCCCAGGGTGACATCGCCTCCCATAAATACTAGGACTAGGAGTTAATCTTAACAATTTGTTGTCAAGAAATTAGATGCTCTCTGGGAAGTTTAGTTACCATATCTTTTATATGTGTACTTAGCAACCCGCAGAGGATAAAATATAGTTATTGTGAGGGATTGTCTGGAAGTGGGTTAAAGTCCCACAATTTGTAAAAAGGATATCAAGTCCCACAAATTGTCTGGATGTGGGTTAGTGTCCCATGGCCTTAAGTCCCTTAATTGTTGTTGACCGCTGTTCTTTGGGTGCTCTCTCTCTGATTAAAAGGTGGTGGTGTGTGTCTCTATTTAACGCTGCAAAAGTTATTTGTAAATATTGTTTTTTTGCATTTTGTTATATTATGTTATAATTGCTTGCACATTTAAGTTGCATTATGGTGAACACCAAATCAAAATTAGAAACCACAGGTCCCAAAGACAAAATTATAATGCCTTTTAAGAGCATAAAAACTAAAAACAATAACAAGGGAATGACCAAAGGGGACATATTGGCCCCGTCTCTAGCTCAACCTTCTGGTCCTAATCTCAGTGAAACCACAAAATGTTATGTTAACCAAGTGACAGGTGATTATTATTGTGACCCCCCCCCCCCCCCGTTTCCCCTGCATCTGCCCAGCCACTTCTGTATATTGAGCCCCAAACAACTAAACTATATCCTTCTATATCACAAGTAGGGAAAATTCCATCACACAACCCTTTCTATCCCAGGTCAGATGAAGATGATTTGATAGAAATAGCGGCAAGTAGCCAAAAGAAGGGAGGAAAACAGGAAGAGGTACCTTCAAAGGGAAGTGAGAGAGTTAAAAAAGACATCAAAAGGCAGAGGAGATTACAACCATGATAGCTCAGAGCAGTACCGCTTTTCCCCTTATGACAGTAGGACAACAGTTCATACATAAGCCCCCTGATGTGCTCCTCTATAATGCTTTTGCTGATGACTGTCCCAGAACATCAAAAGTTCTGCCGCCACAGTTGCTTATTTAAAAAGATGCACTAAGGGGTTGTGTATGAATGGATCTGTCTATAAGTTTTTATTGGATAGGTGTGCAAAAGACGCTGGACTAGAGTGAGGTTGTTAGATGGACATAGTGATACTGCAGGAGATGTTGATAATAATGTGTGGGCAGATCCTCAGAGGATTAAGACTATGTGGGTGACATTGAGGCTTTCCTAGTAAATAAGCATGGACAAATGCATGGTGTATCGCCTGCTCTGGTATGTAAGCAGAAGGAAAGTCAGAAAGTTGCTGAATTTTTGGTGCAGTTTAAGAAATGTTGGTTGGAAGATTGGGGTTTGGATATGGAACATATGAGTGATCTTTTTGTACAGTATGCCATGGCAAATTCACGTTACACAGACAATTTGCATGTGTATTGACAATTGGCTCATAACGAATGCTCAGGAATGGATGGACACAGTAAGAGTAAAGGACACTGCTGGACTTTCCCTATGAAAGCTCGGAGAGGGCTCCAGTAACATCCATGTATATGGTGTCACAACCCAAAAACTGAGGGGTCCATGCACCCCTAATTTTCCTGCTTTAGCTTACAGGGTCATGGGACCGCAGAGATATTAGACCACACCAGTATTTAATGTATGGAGAATGAACACTTCTTTATTGTTACAGAGATAAAAAATCACAGAAAGATCTCACTCCCCCCAGATGCCTAACCCCTCCTCTTGTGGGAAATGGCTTGTTACACTCTCACCACCTGGGAGATGTCTATCCCATGATACATCCACCATATTTCAGTTGCCAGATCTCAACTTACAGGGTTATAAAACTAAACTTCCCCCTCCAGACTACCGACAGAGAATTTGTGCGTGGCTGCCTCTCAAAGCCATACACATTCTTTAGAATATTTAACCCTTTGTATATCCCAGATATGACTGCATTAACTTTATTATCTAAGCATAGCCTACTATCCTACTTCTAACACAGATACACTAATAATTCATAAATTCTGTTGTTGAGGCCAAATACCCACACTGTTCTTTATAATACACACATACTCTCTTGGTGACCCCAATATTACTTATTGAGATCCACATTACATTATACAGCAACAACATATCTTATTCCTTAACAATCCCATGTCCATTACAATATTTAGCCATCACATGGGCTGGACTTATGTGTAACAGAATCCATCATTCAGGTACCCAGTTCCCTATCATCCTCACGATAGTCCCTAGTTCACGAAGTTCAGTGGGGGCCTTCCTGGGCATCTCATATGGGAGGATGGGGAAGGGATAGGAATAGGTATTCGGACAGAGCACAAAAGGATCAGAGGGACTGCAGACATTATACAGGCCCCAGTAACACCTCTGGTGAAAGGACATGGCAACAGGGACAATGTTATATTTGTGGTTGGAGAGGACACTTGCAGTGTGAGTGCAGAGCCCCACATCGCAAGGATGTTTGCCCCAACAGGATAATGATGTACAGTTCTCTATTGCCTGGGGAAATGAGAGACCAACTGTCACCCCACTGCGATTTGCTGCCCCTTGTTTCACTCAGAATCCATGGCTAAGAGTATAATTTCCTTAGAGAAACAGGGGCAACTCATTTATCCCTTTCAGTTAACTTTTATTTTGGGAAGGCTTATAGTACAGGTGAATCCTCAATTGGTGTTGGAGGGACCCCCATACCCTGTAAATCTACCGCCCTGAGCAGTGACACTTGAGGGTAATCATATGGAATGTTTTATCTATAAGTTTCTGATTATTCCAAATTGCCTAGTCAATCTTTTGGGATGTGATTTAATTGCCAATCGTAATCTTACCCTTTCTATGGACACACATGGAGGAATGATCTGTGATTCTCCTTACTATCTTCCTCCACCATGTACAATATGATGTGATTTTTTGTCTGCATATCAGGAACTTCCACAAGTCCCCTCGCTATCCCTCACACCCGAAGTCACAGACATTCTGTATAAGCCCATTTCTCCTTCTCTCACGGCTGTTGCCAGTATGACTACCCTGAGAAATCCCCTTCTCGGTTTCTCAATCTCACACCAGGACATTAATACAGGTCAGTCAGTACACATCCGAGGTGCATGGGTTACCCCATCATCTGTATTTCTTATTACATCTGATCAAGTTTGCATTATATGGTTTACAGGAGAGGGTTTTAGCAATAAGAACAAGTATATCCCTTTTGATAATGTTTAATGTTTTTTTAACCGGTTCCAACCTTATACAACAATTGCCCGATGCTTTGGGCTCTTTAATCCCTTAGTTGTGGTCTACCTCCCTTACTGACCCTGGTATTGTATATTGTACCCCATACACTGCTAGGCTACAAAAAAAAATGACAAATCTGCTTTTGTTAAACAATAACCATTGTCAAAGGAAAAAGAGGCTGGTATAACACCCATCATACATGATCTAATTTCTAAAGGTATTATAGTTCCCACTAAATTGCCATTTAACCCCCCACTAATCTGGTTCCTAAACGCCTGGCGATTAACCCAAAATGTATGTGCTATTAATAATTTAGCTGAGCCTCTAGCTCCCATTGTACCTGATGTGAATTCCATCATCACAGCGATTCCTCCAGAGACTACCCACTTTATGGTGGTGAACTGCAACAGTGCACTTTTTAGCATCCCTGACACACAACCATTGCTGGCCTTTACCTTTAAAAAACAGCAATACACATGGACTTGATTGCTTCAAGGCTTTTGTCACTCACACACTGTCTATTCTGCCATTGTTTGAGCCACCCTGCCATCCTGGCACCTGCCCCGTGGATCTACCCTTCTGCAATATGTTGATGATATTCTCCTATGCAGCACAAGCCCACAGGTGTGTGAAGAGAATACACTGTCCCTCCCCCACCAGCTTGCTCACACAGAACATAAGGTCTCCCTGGCAAGATGCAATACTGCCAGCCGTCAGTGCAATATCTGGGCTTCATCCTCTCGCATGGGCAATGACTCCTTGCCCTTGAACGTGTCTACACTCTTGATGGTCTGCCAAAACCAAAGACAAAGGCTGCCCTGCTTTCCTTCTTGGGTATTGTCACTTACTGCCGACAACGGATCCCTGACTGTTCTCAATATGATCATGTCCTACGACAAGCGGCACTTGGAGAAGCACCAGAAACTCTCTTCTGGACTATTGACATGGTCTACTCCTACACCTACTTAAAAACTTCCCTGTGCCAAGCTCCAGCACTTGGATTACCTAATTATCAGCTGCCATTCCATCTCTTCGTCAAGGAGGACTGCGAACATGGATCCTGCTATAGGCGAGTGGCTTTCTAAATTGCTACCTCTTGTGGTGTGGGGGATGCCGGCGTGACTGCGTGCTGTAGCAGCTGCAGCTATGATGGTGGAAGCCTCACAAACTTTGGTACTCACCCCCTTTACTTTGTACACGTAACATCAGGTTTTCATTTTCTTGCATAATTCCACCACATATGACGGCTCAAAGGCGATCTGGATATGAGGCTATATTAACCGCAACCCAGAATCTTAAAATGAAGTATTCATCTGACCACCATGGTCCTGCTTATTTGTTGTGGCGCTTGTTATCATCCATGGCCAGAGATCCCTTACCATCAGTGCCACATGACTGCCTCCCTACATTGCATGATGATACTACACCCCGTGCAGACCTTCAGTCAACTCTTTTACAGGAAGGTGCAGTTGTTTTTGTGGATGGATCTTGTTCCAAACTAGCTGATGGGCAATACTTTACAGGATTTTCTGTGATTCAATTATCTGACACTAACACTGTTCTCCTGACCCATTCCATCCCATTTGTTTCAGCCAAAGCTGCTGAACTTATTGCCCGCATGTAAATTATTTTGTGATCAGCCTGTTACTATCTATACAGATCTACAGATTCACAATATGCTTACGGTGTTGTTCATGACTTTGGCCGCATTTGGCAGCTTTGTGGTTTTATCTCAGTCCATATTAGTCTCTCAACTTCTTGACACAATCCAGTTGCCATCAGCTGTTACTATTGTTAAATGTAAAGATTATTCTACTGATTCTTCTCTTTTTGCACAAGGAAATAATTTTGCTGACCTCACAGCCCACCAAGCTGTTTTTGAGTTTCCCCTACACCCATCTTATTTTTCCACTATTTCATACATTCAACGCTCACTCATCCACACAGAACCCATCCCTGAATACCTTATTGCATCCTTACAACACTTTGCTAGTCCTGAAGATCTTAATTACTGGAGGGATAATGGCCTGACCATCAACTCTCATGGTCTTTGGTCAGACAAGGAGGGACATATCAGTATTCCTAAGGCAAGCTCCCCTATATTTATTTCACATTTTTATGGCTTTGGTCACATTAGTAAGAAAAACACTCTGAAAAATCTTACTGCACAATTTGTTACACATAATGTACAACCTCTGGTTGTCTTATTTGTGCACAAAATAACACTTATACAGTTGTAAACGTTGTACATTAACTTTTACCCCCACCAGATGGCCCCATTCAACTACAAATTGATTTTACTCACATACCACATTGTGTTCCCTTTAAGAACTTCTCAAAATGGGTAGAAGCATTTCTGACTTCCAGAGAAAATGCAAAGGTAGTGGCCAAAATCATATGTACTGAAATTGTACCTCGCTATGGATGTCCACTACAGATAAATAGTGATAAAGACATGCCATTTGTTTCCAAGATTACTCCTTCAAGCCCGACGACAAAGTACTGGTAAAAAGGATACTACAGAATAAACCACTGGATCCTATGGGCCTCCAGTAACCATAATAGCCGTGACCAGAACTGCAATCCTAACCAACGAGAACACTCCCTGGATTGCCTGAAATGGGCCTCAACATCAGATGCACCCTCTTTGTAACTCTTCTGCTCTCACATAGTCTTGGGAGATTTATTAAAGGGACACTTCTTAATAAGAATAAGAACTTGTTACATGACTCACACCATGATAATTTATTCTTAAGACCTCAAACTTTAATGAACCCCAGTGTATTAGTTTAGTTAATAAGGTAACATCAGGATGCATTACCTTTATTAATGCCCAAGGGAAATTTCCACCACCAGAAAGGACTCAAAACCGTATGGCCATAGTTTTTAATAATAATGTTACTGACATATGGGAGCTCAACCTCTCAGATGGAATTTTGTGTATTTTCCTATTTATAATGAGACTAAAAAGGAGTGCTGTATGGCAGGTTCCTGCTCAAAACAGTATATAGTATATTGATGGTACAACAATTCATTAGAAAACCTTAGGAAGGCAACTTGCAACAGGAAAACTAATCTCAATGTTTTAACTTATTACTTCTATAGCCACCAAAATCGTCTGCCCACCCATATTGCATCTGCACTAAGGTATGTATTGGCTGTTTGGACAATGGGCTACAGAATGCTATGACACACTACCCACTGGGCTGCTTAGGATGAGAAGGGAAGCTTTCTCGATTGATGAATTATTAGACCCACCAGCCACAAAGATAATAACTAGCATAATTGTCCCACTTGGTGTTGCCTGATTATATCAGCTGAAACGCATGATTCAAGCCATAGATGAAAGCTTTAATTACACCCAGGAAGCAATAGGTGCTTTAAATATGAAAGTAGAACAAATGAGCCCTATGATCCCACGTTCTGATTCTATTTACATACAAAGAACGCCTGAATAGGGAACAGGTGACTAAGATGCGAGTATGGTTCCTCAGAGGTTTCTTCTTTGGAGTTTTCCTCTCCTGAGTCTCGCACATAGTATTGTTCTGATTAGAACAAAAGGAGGGATTGTAAGGGTTTAAATGTTATAAATGATAACAATTTAACTTCAAACTGTTTATAGTTTTGCAACATTCTGTGTAATGCATTTGTTTACCAGAAGGTTGTGTGCAGAACAATGTTGTTTGCTACAAATAAAAGGAAGGTTGACTTGTAATTATAACTCAGGTTAGCCACTTTGAAGCCTTTGTGTAGAACTAGAGATTATAATCGTGTTTGCTAAAATAAAAGGAAGGTTGACTTATGATTATAATTGGAAGTAGCCACTTTATCTCTTGTCAAATACTAGCAGCCCTATTAAATTCCCCTAACATGAAAACCTGTAGCCCATAATGGAGCCTGCTAGACTTACAGCTTTTAAATTGGCCTCTTAAAGCTACCTGTAGATCTGTGGGTTACAGGCGGAAAAACCCTGCGCGCTGTCAAAATTGGAACTCCATTTGGGCAAAGCCTATGATATGTCAAGCCGTAAATGTTACATTCTCAAATTACTATTAAATTGCTACTATTCCACTGGCGTTCAAACCCGTGAACCGCAAACGAAGGAAAAAATATTACGGCCTCCAAATAGGACCAGCAAAGGATTTACAGACAAATTTTCAACACTGTAACAGACAATATAAACACACCAGTGGACTTTAAAATATGGGCAGAGCATTAAAAGGCATTACAATTACTTGCACAACAATCCCCAAATACAAAATAGGCATTTAAAATAATTATTATTTCATCATATGTTGGAATGGTCATGCATATGCCGATATGAAAAGAAATGCTGCAACATGCATAAAGCAATTAAAGACACACTACCTGATTATATTGCACCAAAAAAACATGAAACGGATGCCATATTAACCCTTTCTCATTCACAGAGGCTCTGATGTGGACCCTGGAATATATTAATAATTGCATATACATCTCGCTCATCACAGCTACATTGGGAAAACAAATAGTGGCCAAATTACACAGCCACATCACATATATCAAGAACCAGGGGAACATTTTATTATTTGTTGATCAGTCCTTTAGTTGTGTCCGACTCTCTATGACCCTATGGACCCTAGGCACATTCAGCTAGGTCTCTGCCTGTACTGTTCCACAAGGTTTGCATGCCAAAGATACTGGAGTGGGTTGCCAGTTCCTTCTCTAGTGACTTTGAGTTGTCTGACCTCTTTGCTATGACCTGCCTACCTACAGTGGCCCTACATGGTATAGCTCAAAGCTTCATTCAGGTACACAAGCCCCTTCACCACCACCACCACTTAGCAATCCACAAGGGACCAGGGGATCATACGCCACACTAATGTAAATTGATGAATAGCAAAACATAATGGGAGGTCACCAAATGGGAATGGGTATACATCTTGGCACATGGCCACCAGCAATGGTGTAGCCCGGTGGTGGCAGCCAGTCCAGCGCACTGCTGTGGGGGGAGGAGGTGGTGGCTGGCTTATATGGTTCCTCCAGTGGGAGCGCCTTGGTGATAGGCTCAGTCTCTGGAGGAGGGGGATACTGTGGTTGGATCCTGGCGGTGTGGCTGGTGGTCATGATGGTGACCGCACTAGCCATATTACATCCTTCTCCTCTAAACCAGGGCCCTCGGCTTTGCTTCTCTCCTCCTGTCCCTGCGCTGGTTCCTGCTGGGTGGGGGCTTGCTCCTCCACTTCCTGCTCCAATGGAGCCGATGCCCCTGTTGCTGTCCCGTCACTGGACCTAGACCTTAATGCTGAGAGAAAATAAAGGTATATGTTATCAGTATGATGAATAATACATTGTTTTGTGTGTATTCCTGACATCTAGGCTTGAACCTGGATGATTCTCCTAATTGCAACTCAGATTATCTATCATTTGCTAGATATGATTTATTCTTTGGTTCTTGGTCTTGATCGTTCTTGGCTCCTAACGCGATCGTAATTCCTGCTGCGGTCTGTAACTGCATATGCTGCAGTGGACACACCAATACATGGACTCACTATTGGTTGATTACTGTTGTTGTGCCCAGGAATAACAATGATTTGTCAGTTTCATGGATTTAATGACACATCCATCTATCCCTCGTTAATTCCATGGAGCTGACATGTCAGTGTCCTTGTTGGTCATCATGTACATGTGTAGTGTGTGTCATGCGCATGTTGGTGTATGTAATATTCACCTGACATGGAGGTTGGGTCCAGCTGGGCCACAAGGCCTGAAGCTCCAGCGCCGGGCACCTGGCTCAGAAGGTCCTTCACGACCCTCCCCCGCTCATTATAGCTCACAGTCACATTCTTCTCCTCCTTGGCCATCATCCTCCTCCTGATGTCGCCAAAACGGTGCTTAAAGGACCTCACATCCCTTGGTACTGTGTCCACTGCTGTAACCTCAACCGATACCTTCTTCCATGCATGAGCCCTAGGCCCTGGCCTAACTTCCCCTCCCCCTGTAAGGATCACGGGGCGGCCACGGATAGCACCAAGGAGGACCACATTCTCCTGTGCATGTAATTGTGGGCCCTGTGCATGCCCTCCCAACTGTGGACGGGGATCCTTACCTCCATGACCTGTCCCTGAGGCCTGTCCCTCAAGCAAACTACCCCCCCCCCCCGGGATCAGGCCCCTCCCCCTCTGGCCCTCTTCTACATGTGCCTGGTGCTAGGGCCACCGTGCCACCACCCGCCTCCTCCTCTACACTCTGCTCCTCCACCTCCACCACCTCCTGCTCCTCCTCTGTCACCTCCTCTCCTCTGCCACTCCCAACCTCCTCCTCTCCACCACTCCTCTCCTCCTCTCCATCACTCCTCTCCTCCACTGCTCCCCAGGGCCACCTCTCTCCTCATCGCCTCTCCTCTTCTTCTCCTCCCCACCTCTCCACTCCCCTCTCCTTCCTCGAATATGGCCCAAGGTGTGTTATACTTTTTGACCTGCACATACACAAAATGTCATACATTGAGGGTGTGACTTCTTGGTTTTATAAGCTGGTCTGTAGAATGAATTAAACAGAAGCATTTTGACTACATTTCTGTGTCATGTTAATTTTATTCCCAAGCGCACTTGTATCAGACGTAGACACGTAGAGGCTTTTATTGCTAAACACTGAAAGCGAAGTGAAACAGATAACCACCGTTGGCAATTTTATTTCCCTATTTCAATTCTCTACAAATTAGCATCTAATGTAACTGTATGTACAATACAGGACAGAAGCATTTCTAATATATGTATTAAAAATCAAATATTAGAACTACATTAGGACATATGGGATTTAATTGGACTATGGTGATTGATTAAGTTTGAATAATGAGAATACTACAATGTGTAGTTTCTGGTTTAAATAATGTATATAAACACCACTCAAACTTTATTTCTTAAATATTATGTCAACATAAAAACTTGGTAACAACTGTAAAGTATTTTGAATATAGAACACTAAATGATGTAGTTTATTTTATGATGTATTGTAATTGGAGGTTAGTATGGCGAATATTGATCCAGGGAGAAATCCGATCGCCAGTATCTGGGGTCAGGAAGATTTTTTTTATTTTCTACCTTTGAGACGACTGGCTTTTTTTTTTTTTTCTGTTTACCTTCCTCTGGATTAATTACATTTTTTTTAAAATAATTGATTAATAATAAATTAACCACTAAGTAATTAATATTTAATCTGCATATTGCAGATCAGAGGAGATCTTAAAAGGTTGAACTTGATGGACTGAAAGTATTTTTTCAACCTTAATTACTATTGGCCTCATTCTATTATCGGCCGTAGGAGATGCAGGGCCGCAAGGACCGGCCGCAGGCTATTTGCCTATTCTATTCCCTTCCGGCCGAGGGCTCCGGCAGGCTTGCGGCCGGCGCCCTGTTATCCCTTGCGGCCGCACGCGCAGCAGGAAAGCCTTTGATCTTAAACGGCCGCAAGAGTTCCGGCCGCAAGAAAGCCCCGGTTGCTATTCAATTGCTACGGGAACCCTCTCGGCAAGGCTAAAACCAAGCCGCAGCTTACTTGCACCAAAAAGGTCCTGCAAGCACACAATTAAGCACATAATAAAGCCATAATAAAGCAATCCTGCACTCTGGTGAGACGATAAAGTGATTGGAGGTGTTAGCATTCATAGCACAACATTCCCCTACACTCAAACCTGAAAATAATTTTTATTTTAATTCATGTCAAATATCCGTGGACAAAGTCCCAAGGGCTTGGAGCACCTCAGACCCGCCCAGGCTGCGGGACGGAAAATAACCCGGTAATGAAATAGCGGATTTGGGCGATGTGCAAGCTTGACAGGGTGTTGTTATTAATCCTCATGTCCCCCATTATGATGCCTATCATTTACAGAGCTTTACAGTGCCATCTTGAATTTATATTTGCATTTAAAGTTTTCTGACCTTGCGGCCGGTTGCATGATATGCGGCCGGCCGTAAGGGGGATATCCTTGAGGCGCCCTCCATTTGAATTTCAAGGTAAAGGTAGCTCTACACGGGGCCGTAAGACGGCCGCAAAGAATTGCAGCTTTGCGGCCGTTTTACGGCCGATAATAGAATGAGGCCCTATGTAACTATGTAATGATAAAGTATATTAATGGTGATATAGCCTTATTGTTTAACTAAGCTCTTTTATACAGCTTGCGATCTGGCCAATAATATATAGTAATGTAGCACCATGTACAATCTATACTTACCGTAATTAATTAGAACTTTAACTTCTGCTCTTTTATTATATATTTCAAACTTTGGGTTCTAAATATCCATAATGTATACTTACCGCTTGTGTAACTAATTTGAACTCTAATCATTGTTTTTCTATATATATATTTTAATTGTAGACTCTTATAATATCCAATTTAATACTAGGACATACAGTAAAAGAATAAAGAAATACAAGTCAAAGCGGAATAAGTATTTATCCATGCAACGTATTGAAATTCGATTTGGATACACAAACATTTTTGAACATGAGGCGTTAATGGCTCTCAGTTATCACCATTATAAAAACCTGCTAGGAACAAGCACATGCAGGCCCAAGAGGAAGCTTTAAGAAAAACGCGCACATCGGCCTGTCTGGTCCCACAGAATTGACGTAATTGGCATAATCACTGTTAATTTATATATGGACTGAATATGGATGTGTGTATGAAAAACTCAGTATTTGGCTTTAACAATACTAGCATGTTGCATTATTATATAGAGCACCTTATCCTTAATAGGCATCTTTAATTGAAGAAAGATAATTCATGCTTATGTTGCACTTATAGTTAGGTTCAAAACTGGAGCAGCAGATTGTGCCATTATATTACGATATTAGCACTTTATTTCAAATAAGAAGCTAAAATTAGTAGCATTACAGTTTGCACTTTTTTGTATATTTGTGCAGAGCCAATTAGTGGTTGACTATAATTGTATGAGACCTATGTATTGGTAACACATTTATTATATCAGCATTATAGCACTTTTATGGGAGTATATCATTATGTTATTACAGTGTATTTTAATAGGATATATATCTTGTCACTTTTTCACGTGAGGTTATATAGAGCAGGTAAGGTTCAATATAGGTATAGGGGGGTAATTGGTGGATCCTCAGTTCCACCATCAGAATAAGGGAGAGATTTGGCAGTATTTTATAGTATTTGGCAGTATTTTATAGTATTATATTAGGGATCAGTGTGCACTTTAAACATTTAAATTAATATTTCTTCACTTGCTGCTAATTTTGAAATTAATTGAATGTAATGTTTTACGCAATATATATAACTTGATTGCTGCTAATTTTTGATTTTATATGATTATCTGACTCATTGAGATTTCTGAGCATATATATTTGAATTATCATTACTTGCATTGTATATTTGATACGTAATATCTAAGCTTGCCTTTTATCTTAGATGCTGTGGGAATTTGTTTATCAATTTTTTAAAATTTTTATGCCATGATTTTTAGTTTTAAATTGTCTTAATAAATAACTACTTTTAAACACTCTGGTTTATGATTATTGACCATTATAATGCACTTTATGATATCTTGTATACAGGAGGATTCGTCAATATAGAGAGATAAGGGTCTTTTTCTCCGTTTGTCTAAATGTATCTTTCACACTTTTCTATATTGATTGGTATTCTATTTCTATAGAGATACAGTATAGTATATACATTTATGTTTACTAATACCACCTCCCTACTATATACTGTTTCCCTTTTCTTTGTATAGGTTGTTGGTCTTGGCTGCTTCTAAGAAAGCAATACAACTTTGCCTTTCCTGCCGTAGCAGGGAATGGTATGCCTGTGTCACTTGAGTTCTTGAATTATCATAAGGTCAGTCCATAGCCAATAAGATGAACTACTGCCTACTACCGAAGGAGGTCTAGAAGGTGAGGATGTGGCCTGGGAAGGCATGTGCTTCACATTCATTAGATAATGCCTGATTGGCCATTGTAATATATAATGCCAGAGGAGAGAAACAGCATACATGAGAAGGTATGGGTCTTATGAATGGATCTACAGGATGTTAAAAGGTGTATGAGGAAGAGGCTGTGAAACGCTTAAAGGGCCAGCAATGTTGGATCCATATGTGGGATACATAGTGACTATGAATGAGAAACGTGGAATATACCCGAAAGGTGGCAGGCAGAAACAGACATCTATTTGGATGTCTATAATGGATAAAAAGGGGAAGATACCAAACTCACAAAGGTAGGAGGCAAAGTAAGGTGGGAGAAGGGGAGCTTGGGAGGGGCGACCTAATGAAGAGCAGTGGGAAAAGCCCCTGGAGAAAGCACAAGGCGAAAAGGCCATAAGAAACAGGGAAGGATGAAAAGACAGGCATAGCAAAAGTGGGAGAAAATGTGATGATGAAAAGGGAGAGGCCCAGAGAAAAAATGGGAGGGTAACTCAGCTGAAGTGTGAAGTGCCGGCGCTTTAAGCCAAAACGATGTAATGGGTGGTTACTTGGTAACCATAGATGCTGAATCTGGTCCATGCGTGTTGATTGGTATTAACCTCTTCTGTACTGTGGTCTATGTCATGTGGAGGTGTGACATATTTCTAATAGTTATATACTTTTTGATGTTATTTAGTCATGTGCCTTTTGAGCATAACATTTTCTGTTCCCATATGTATGATGAGTCACACTTGGAAATTGTGAATTAAATAGCTTTTAATTGCACATACTGTATGTGTCTATAGCAATGTTAAGCATTCAGTTCTTATGATATTTCATATTTTTTATTGTTTTTAGTGGTTTACTTTCTCTTTAAGTGCTGTTCCAGCTCTCAATAATGGTTTTCAAACCATTTGCAAGGGGTGTTTAATACTCAGATTTTTGTTGAAAAATGTGATAATTTTACGATTTACAGGTCTGCCGTAATTTGCGAATGCTCAGTAAAATCAGAATTGAATAGGGATTTGGTGTAATAGTAAGATGTAATTTTTCAGCTGTGAAAAAAAAATCATTGGAAAAGCCAGAGCCGTAGTTTGTGGCTCTGGCTTACCGTAGTCCTCAGGGGTAGCTCTCTAGCAATCATGCTGTGGTGGGTGAATAGAATAGCTGGGAAAGTTACTTGCCACTTTTTGCCTGTGTAACTTTGTGATATAGCGAATTGAATAGGGTCCCAAATTAGCAGACCCATTTTGTTCCTTGAATTTTGAAGTTTGCTGCATCTTAAAGGACCACTGTAATGATATTTTGCCTATACATTTTTTTAATAACTCCACCTGATAACATTTAAAATATTTTTAGAAAGCAAAAACAAATAAACACCACCATTACATTTCTATTACTTTTTCAGAATGATGTGTCCTTGTAAACTAATGTGATTTTCATTAGGACTAATGAAAGCACTGACAGCTATAACTGCTACATTATGCTGATAGAAGCTTCGTCTCTGCATTCAAAATGAAACGGCAAGTTCCAATTCAGCATATTTGCATGTAAAAAGTAATACATTAAAGGCTGTACTAGTTATTTACATTTGAAAACAGTTTCACTACTTTCAAGTATAGGTTTTTCAAAAGAGTACATTTTAAATATAAGACTACAGTAGCTATTTGCTACAGACAATTCTAGCTCTAAATACATTTTCCATATTTTTTAAGATTTTAATGCAACAAATGCACATTCAATCCCAAAATATATATCTTACTGCTATCATGATGATGTTCCATGATTGGCTGAAGACTTCAGTAGAGTTGTCCCCTTTGTAATTGTGTTGCAGCTCCAGGAGAAAAGGCTCTTCCTTTATCTACAGAAACGGGGTCACAGAAATTAATAAGCTCTAATCATGAAATAAATCCACTAGAAAACAGGGGTTTAAGTCCTAATTTTGGTCCACGGTTTAAGTCCTAATTTTGGTCCACTTACCGTTTTTTGAAAAGATACAGCGAGAATAATTCCAGCAAGTTCCACCATGAAGAAGAGTAAATTCAACAAAAAGAACTAGGAAAAAACAATCTTAAATTAATTCTACGGATAGCAACATTTTCAAAGTGATTTAATAAATACAGTATATGTATAATACATAATTAGCCCTGTAACAAGCAATATAACTATAAACATTGTTGATAAGTGCAGTGTAAACAAGTTTAGCATTTCATAACTCCTTAGTTTGCAGTTTTTTCAGATTACTTAATTTGGCTGCTTGGGGAAAACGTCCACCCCCTGGTTTGTCTATGTGGAACTGTGAGGAACTGTGATTCTGAAGCATTTCAGACAAACGGCTCTACAATATCAGTGTCTTAATCTAGGGCTCATAGTGCTTCAAAACGAAAAAGTTTTTTGGACTCCATTGGGCAAAAAAGAGCTCTGCCCAAACGCTATCTTTCTTCTCTTACAGAGAATATAATTATTATTTTTTCACCTGAGTAAGTGAAAATAAGCCAATGTCCTATTTTTGTATTACAGCACAAACACATTAACTTCAATGAAGCTACAAAACACCAAAAATGCTTGGAACAGATGTTCTAAACTCATTCTCATGCAAACTCAAGGATCATTTCTAGGCCCCCTGCAACATCTCTCCCCAAACCGTCCTCTTTGATCTGATAATGACCTTCTTTGTTCCTTCTCCTTGTCACCTCCTCTCACTCCCGCTTTGAGGAGCTTTCTCAAGATGCACCAAGATGCCTCAAAACCTTCAAGAACTCAATAAAAACGACTTTTATTCCACGATAGTTTACATCAAGATAGACCAACAATTACTACCATGAGTTTTGAGCAGTTACATTCATAATATAGATTGGTCAGATTATGCTATTAATTAACAATAAGCCACCAAGTCAGCAAGGTAACTGGAGCATTTAGGAAAATATAGAAAAACTTCCAATGTTAGAATATTAATTAATTACCATGTATACTCGAGTATAAGCCGAGGCACCTATTTTACCACAAAATACTGGGTAAAATCAGTGACTCGAGTATAAGCCGAGGGTGGGGAATGTGCTGCCCCCTGTGTCCCTCTTGTGCCCCCCTCTTGTGTCCCCCTCTCTCTCCTGTGTCTCTTCTCCCCTCTTCCTTCCCTGTGTCTCTTCCCCCCTCTCCCCTCCCTGTGTCTCTTCTCCCCTCTTCTTTCCCTGTGTCTCTTCCCCCCTCTCCCTTCCCTGTGTCTCTTCCCCTCCTCTCCCTTCCCTGTGTCTCTTCCCCCCTCCTCATACTCAACCTCCCTCCTCATCATCCCTCCTCATCCTCAACCTCCCTCCTCAATCCCCTCATCCTCAACCCCCTCCTCCTCAACCACCTCCTCCTCAACCCCCCTCCTCAACCTCCCTCCTCAACCCCCCATCCTCATCCTCAACCCCCCCATCCTCAACCCCCTTCTCAACCTCAACCCCCCTCGTCATCCTCAACCCCCCTCCTCATCCTCCCTCCTCATCCTCAACCTCCCTCCTCATCCTCAACCTCCATCCTAAACCTCCCTCCTCAACCTCCCTCCTCATCATCAACCTCCCTCCTCAACCTCCCGCCTCAACCTCCCTCCTCAACCCCCATCCTCAAACTCAACCCCCCCATCCTCAAACCCCTCCTCAACCACCCTCCTCAACCCTCCCTCCTCCTCATTCTAACCCCCTTTCCTCATTCTAACCCCCCCATTCTACACCTCTAAATACCCCCCCTCTCCCTTTACCCTCACTTACCTGTATCTGAAGCTCCTGCTCCGGCCTCCGCTCCTTCTGGCGTCATGTGACGTCACAGCATTAGCATATACTGGGTGCCGGCACCCGGTATATGCTAATGACGTGGTGCGCATGTGACGTCACGGCATTAGCATATACCGGGTGCCGGCACCCGGTATATGCTAATGACGTGGCGTGCATGTGACGTCACGGCATTAGCATATACCTGGTGCCGGGACCCGGTATATGCTAATGTCGTGACGTCACATGCGCGCCACGTCAAGACACCGGAAGGAGCGGAGGCCGGAGCAGGAGCTTCAGATGCAGGTAAGTGAGGGGAGGGGGGGTATTTAGAGGGGTAGAATGAGGGGGGGTTTAGAATGAGGAGTGGGATTAGAATGAGGAGGGGGGATGAGGATGAGGAGGGAAAGAGACACGGGGGGGTTAGAGAGACAAGGGGGTAGAGAGACACGAGGGGGTTAGAGAGACACAGGGGGGGGGGGGGGGGGAGTTACTCGAGTATAAGCCGAGGGGGCCCTTTTTAGCCTTAAAAAAAGGGCTGAAAAACTCGGCTTATACTCGAGTATATACGGTAGCCAAAATTTAGAAAAACTGCTGTTGTGAGAATATTAATTAATTAGTTAAAATTATTGTAATCCTGTTACAATTTGCTCATAAAGCTGTAATTTGAGGCACACTAATTAGCATATATTGCTACAAAAATAAATTAAAATAGCAAAGAATTGTATAGACGTTTCCCTGTTTTTAACTTTTTCTAATCTAGCACATGCTGCTTATATCATAAACATACTTTGCAATGATTCATTCTATACACACAAAGATTTATTTTATTTAAAAAAATGAGTTTCACACCCAACAGACCTGCCTACATAGGCACCTGGTTCCTATCAATATAAACACTACATGTGGTATGTTTTTTTAATCCTATATTAACCTTTCAGCAAGTAGCAGCACAGTGCAGAGATCTATAGCAGTTGCATCATTCAAGGGAGGAGAGAGATTGAAAAACAGACTACAAATTATGAATTTTATGCAAATTTAGCTTGGATTTTCAGGAGGCATTCCTTCTTAAAATCAACTGCCACAAAACTAAAGATATTATGTAGGCTCTAGAGTAAGTTTAGAATGAGAATTAATAAAATAATATGCACAAAACTCGGAGCACTTAGGCAATGAGCGCCGAAGGTACTCATCACCTCCGAGGCGAGCAGTTGATGCATTGAAAAATGCGGGATTTAGCCTCCAAGCAGTTAGGGAACGCGGGATTGCCTTAGGCTGCAAGCAGTTGAGGAACGCGAAACTTGCGTGGCGCAGAACTTAGAAAAAAAATGCACGAGGCTGGAAAAATACGAATTTAATGGCCGAACTGTGCAAATCAAAAAACACGAAAAGCACAAAAAAATTTAAATTAAAAACAAAAAAAAACCTCACACACAGCACGGGGGAACAGCCAGGACGTCTGGAAGTGAGGTTGCACGCAAATTTAAGGCGAATTTGCCAAGTTTCGGCACTCAAAAATCGGCTAAGTGAGAAAAAAAATGGCTGCCAAAAAAAATCAAAACGAGGCTACACAACCTCCGAACCATGCAAAACACCACCAGCCGCGTAACACTTTTACCCAGGAACGTACGAGGTACAAAATACACTATGACAAAGGTTGGAAAATGCTCACGAGCCGCGTAACACATAGACAATCTCCACCATTTTACAACAACTAATAACATTACGAATCTAAAATGGCGCTTTACCCGACTAAACAAACGGTTTGGCCTCGCACACGCAGCCTATTTATACTGCATACTTGGCACATTGCTGACACTTTCTCCTCAGGGCAGCAACAGTCCAACTGTACATTGTATTAGGCAGGAAAATAAAAAGAGATTGTTAGCTCTTCAGGATATTGATTGCTGGATATATTAATTAGAAATATATAAAGTATATTCATTTATTAAGTAATTACCGTATTGGTCCGAATATAAGCCGCACCTTTTTTCTGATTTTTGCGCTTGCGAGTTATAGCTGCAGCTTATATTCGCGACCGTAAAAAAATGACAGCCGATTTGCGAGTTACGCATGGGCGGCTTACATTAGGGCGCGCAAAATCACTGCCGATTTGCGAGTTAAGGGTGCCGATTTGCACTCTTGAGACTACATTGTAGCAATTGAATAGCGATTTCCGGTTTTAGTGATTCTAGCATCCTGTAAGGCGTGTAACCTGCAAAAGAAGTTACAGTACATGTTAGGAAGCCTGTTTCTTGCAATGGCTGATCACTTGGAGAGAAAAGCATCAACAAGCCTAGGAATGAGGCGTAGTTATGATGCAAGCTTCAAAATTGCAGTTGTTATGTCAATTATGCAAAAACAACAAGCTACAGAGAGGCTGGAAAAAAATATGGATTTGATGAATCTAATGTGCGACGTTGGGTTGCCTCAGAGCAGAGACTGAAAAATTCAGTTTCCACCAGAAAATCTTTCAGGGGACCAAAACATGGCAAATATCCAGAACTTGAAGCTGGGGTTTATTCCTACATTCAAGATATGAGAAAAGATGGGATGCCAATTTCACGTGAAGTAATGCAGCTGAAAACCTTAAAAATAAATAAGAGGGAATTTTGTGCAAGCATTGGTTGGTACCGTCGTTTTACGGGGAGAAAGGGTCTCGCTCTTCGACGAAGCACTTCATTGGCACAGAAACTGGCGGCAAATTTTAAGGAGAAACTGACTAGTTTCCAGCGGTATGTCATCCAATTGCGGCAGAGTCACTCATACCCGTTAGACCAGATGGGCAATGCTGACGAGACGCCCGTATTTTTTGACATGCCAAGCAATATGACTGTAGACCAGAAAGGGGCAAAAAGTGTCACCTTAAGAACAACCAGCAATGAAAAACTCCGAGTAACGGTGATGTTAGCTGTTGCTGCTGACGGAGGAGTTACCCCCCTATGTTATTCTGATGCGAAAAACTTTGCCCAAAGAAAGCATTCCTGAGCGCTTAGTGATTCGTTGCCAGGAAAAAGGCTGGATGACAACGGAACTGATGGTTGACTGGCTGTCTGTAGTTTGGAACTGCAGACCTTGAGCACTGCTCACTAAGAGAGCCATGCTAGTATTGGATGCTTTTAAGGGTCATCTCACTCCTGAAGTGAAGAATAAAGTTGCTGCACAGAAGACAGACCTCGTTGTTATACCAGGTGGCATGACTTCAAAGCTGCAAGTGCTTGATGTCATTGTGAACAAGCCGTTCAAAGACAACCTACGCAAGCAGTATTCAGATTGGCTTCGGGAAGGGGATCATGCTCTTACACCATCTGGCAAGATTAAGAAGCCGTCAGTGACACTCCTGTGCCAATGGATTCTAACTTCATGGTAAAGTATTTCATCTAACTCCATCATGAGGGGGTTCAAAAAATGCTGCATGTCCAATGCATTGGATGGTAGCGAGGACAACTTGCTATGGGAGGAGAATGAAGAAAACAGTGACAGTGATGAAGCGAATACTGGTGACGAAGTCAGTAGTGACACCAGTGATGACTGTGAATAGTAAAAAGTTTCCTTGTTACCTTACTTGTTACCTTTTGTTTCATGTTACCTTAACTTTATGTTGATGTTACCGTAATATTGACAACCTGCCTAAAGAGTTACCGTATAATGTTTTCCATATACTGGATACCGTATATGGTACAGTATATGGTAAAATAAAATCACTATTTTATTCCCTAAATCTAACTGACTTTTGTCTTTTTCTCTCCAATTTTAAGGGTGCGGCTTATATTTGAGTACTATCTTTTTTCTGTTTTTTCCCCTTGAATTTTACAGGTGCGGCTTATATTCTTACCAATACAGTAATTAATTATTATTTTTTAAAAATCTATATAAAAAAAAAAACGCTCTACAGCATATTTTACACTGTTGTTACTTTATGAATACATTAAGGATTCTCACTTCTTTTATTCATTCCTAATTAATTATTAACATACATTAATTTAGTAAGTATTAATTAGTAATGGAAAATAAACATTTATACTTTCCACTGCACTAAAAAATGTTTACTTTTTACACTCCACTTATATATTTGGATTGCTGCTCATTGGCTGCCAGCGATAGCACTCTCAAAGCAGTTACATATTTAAATAATTTATGCTCTGAGACCTGAAAACATTTTCTAATTCACACTGCACTAAAAGAATAGTATATTTAACACTGTACTTATATATCTGTCTTTGCGATTAGCGCAGAAGATGATTGTTGCAAACCACAAAACTTGAAGGACACGAGGGGAGAGGCTCTTAATGAGCGCCGAAGGTGCTCAGAGGAGCAAAAGTACACAAGGAGAGAGGCTCGCAATGAGCGCCGACGGTGCTCAGAGGAGCAAAAGTACACAAGAGGAGAGGCTCGAAATGAGCGTCGAAGGTCCTCAGAGGAACAAAAGCTTAACATTGTGTGGCAAACAGCATTGCCATGGCTTCAAATGTTATTGCCCCATAATTTTTGACGGGCAAGTCGCTAGTGTTAACATATATTCACAAGAGCTGGATAACCAGGGACTTTCCACTATGAATTTTAAAGCCTCAGGATACCCTATTCACACTGCAATAAAGTGCACCACTATTATAGAAAAAAAAACCTCTATTCAGTAGGGGAATGTATCCTATGTTACATTAAAGGTGTCTGAAGATATACTTTAATAGCAAAGGAGAGTCCCTCTCTGTACGTATCCTTACAGCATCAATCCCACCATTGCTAGTTTCTAAGGGGAGGCTGGTTTAGGATATACTGTATTTTTCTGTGTATACGACGATATTTTTTGCCAAAACTTTGAAGTTTAAAATAGGGGGGTCTTCTTACACACGGAATACAGCACAGCAGCCATACTGCAAGTGGCCGCTAGATGGCACTGTGGCAGTTGTAAGGCAGGAGAAAAGATCACACGTATTGGAAACGCATTGGTAATTATTATAGTGTTTGTATCTATAGAAATATGTATTCTATAACTTCTTATTGTGCTACAGATGCACTTTCTGTCATGATTTTCACTGATTTTCATTCCAGCTCAATATCCCTGTGACCACATCACTTATTACTCACGCTGTGCATTGCATTTTTCCAGTTTAACACAGTAATAAGTAATCTGGTCACAGGGATATTGAGTTGGAATGGAAATCAGTGAAAATCATGATAGAAAGTGCACATAAATATATGATGCTGGAATGTGTTTGTGCTCCAGTCAGGAACACAGTCAGAGCTTTATAGGCGATGTTATACTAAACTATATAGGAATGGAATGTATATCCTAAACCAGCCTCCCCTTAGAAACTAGTAATGGTTGGATTGATGCTGTAAGGAAACCTACTGAGAGGGACTTCCCTTTGCTATTAATGCCTATCTTCAGACACCTTTAATGAAACCACATAGGATACATTCCCCTACTGAATAGAGATGTTATTCCTATAAGAGGGGTGCACTTTATTGTAGTGGGAATAAGGTAGCCTGCGGCTTTAAAATTCATAGTGGAAAGTCCCTAGTTATCCAGCTCTTGTGAATTTATGTTAACATTGCCTTGCCAGAATTACTACAGTGACCAACTCTATGAATAAATAGAACAGAGGGATTAATGTGTCATATTCAAAGGAATATTTTTCATTTGATTTTAAACCGTCTTTTTTAATACGTTTTTAACTTTGTCGCTGTCTTATAGCTAATAAAGATTTTCATAGTAACTCAATACCCATTCTTGTTCAATGATGATATGAATAGTGTTATGCACTAAGGGGGATAGTTTCCCAGGAGTATAAATTTTAAACCAAAATTAAGTTAAATCTGATGTTGTCAGAGATTTCTCTGGAATGCTCATAAGACGTACATCAGAGGAATTATAATAACGTGGCAGGCACATAGAAAAAAACAGAGAGGGCTACCCCTGAAAGATTTATATATACAATTAGGAACACTAGAAAGAGAAAATAAACTGAATCCAAATAGAAAAAATATAGATCAAATAAATCTAATACAAGTGCAGATCAAAAAGATCGTTCAGTCAATAGTAGATAAATCTATCTGGTCTCTACAGCAAAAACTGTATCATTACAGTAATAAAGCTAGTAGAATGTTGGCCAATAAAAAAAAAATAAAAACAGTATATAAAACTTACTTTACTATAATCAGGTAACATATAAAAAACCTGATGAAATTGCAAACAGAATATTATAGAAAACTATACAATTGCAAAGAAGAAAAAAAAATCAGACTCCCTTAAGTCAATATATTCAAAATTTTCTAAAAAAAAAAAAAAAAAAAAAAAAAAGGAATAATCTTACCTAAAGCCTCCACATTAGATCTTGAAATGTTGTACAAAGAAATAACAGTAATAGAGCTAACATCAGCTATATCTAATTTAAAAATAATATCAGCTCCAGGCCCAAATGGTCAGATAAATCAATATTATAAAGTATGCAAATCAGTATTATCCAATTATATGGTAAAAGCCTTCAATGAGATAAAAACTGAAAGTTGGGCGCCTGCTGAGATGTTTGAGCCACGATAATAACAATTCCTAACAAGAATCAAGATTTAACACATTGTAAAAAATTCAGACAGATATAAAACTCTATTCCAAAATCTCAGTAAATCGATTAAATCAGGTTAGAACCAAGCTGGTCTCAACTAATCAAACAGGTTTTACTGCAGGGAGGCAAGGATCTGATAATATCAGAAAGATTATGACCTTTTTGTCATACTCAAGTGCTAAAAAACTACCTGCAGTCTGTTTATCTGTAGAAGCAGAGAAAGCCTCGACACAGGTGGTTTTGGCGAGTTTGGGTCCAAGGCTTTTAAAAGCCCTTTACGTCAATCCATCCACCTCTGTCTTGGTCCTGGATTTAAATCGGCCAAATTCAACAAATCTAATGGCACAAGGCAAGGTTGTACTCTTTTCCCAGGTATCTTTATTTTAATGATTGAACCTCTTGCTGAGTTCATTAGAAGATCTACAGATTTAACAGGTATTAAAGTTGGAAAAGTAGAACATAAGGTAACCCTATTTGCAAAAAATTGAATGGTTACACTAACAGATCCATTGATGTCTTTGAAAAGACTAGAATATCTGAGAAATAGGTATAGCAAGATATCAAATTACAGCTTAAATATAATCTGAAGCACTGTGTTTAAATACTTCATTTATTGATCAAGCAATTTTGAAATCAAAATACAGTTTAAAATGGAAATTTAAAAACATTAATTATCTGGTAATCATTTTAAGCAGAGACTTAAAATATATGTTATAAAAAATCTACAATACACTTTTGGACAAATTTACTGAAACGATAACTCCCCGGAAAAATTTGAGTTTGTCCTGATCAGGTAAAATTATTTTGATAAAAATGTTTCTTCTTCCCAGATTCCATTATTTAATCTGCAGTATTCCATTACCTATCCCTCTCCTACCATAAAATAATTTAAAATCTTAATAAATAGGTTTATTCAGAGCTCTAAACAAATAAGAGTCAAAAGATTTATTATGGCCAGAAGGTTTAGAAAAGGTGGTATGACTTATCCCATTCTAAAAACTTACCATGATGCCACAATGGTATCCCATTTAGCTAGAGGGTTTGCACCTATGAAGTCTACTCAGTGGTTGCAGACATCATTAAATATTGCATGAAATATTGGGAAGAAATACATTTCAGGATATATTAGTTCCTTTCCTAAGCCCACTGATCTCATTAAACAACTTTTCTATCATACTTAAAATCCCTAAATTAAAGACATGAAGAGGTGGGGGCTTAAAGACTTAAAGATCTATTTAGGGATGGAGCATTAACCCCTTTTGAAACATTAAACAATAAACTTGGCCTTCCTATAAAATTTTGGCTAAACCATCAAAGACTTAAAACAGGTCTTATGAAGTTTAATAACCTTCACAATGCTTATAGACCTCTAACTTCTTTTTAAAAAAATATTAATTAATGCAAACAAATCTCACATAATTTCTAAATGTTTCAACATCTTGAGGGATCACTTAGAGGAAAAAAAAATCAGTAAAAGGGAATCTTGGGGTGACAAAAGCTGGCTAACAGACCTAACATACACTGATAGATTTATCAAAAACGCATCCTATAGAGAAACATTTTTAAAACATATCAATAGATGGTGTATAGTTCCAAGGAAACTAACTCAAATCTGTAAAAAAGAGTATTTAAAATTCTGCTGAAGAGAATGTGGAGCAGTGGGTTCCTACATACTGTACATACAGTGCATTGCAAAAGTATTACATTACAGCCTTAAGTTCAATGTTTTGTTAATTTGCATTTTATATGATGGATCAGAATCCAATAGTCTAAGTTGGTGAAGTGAAATTAGAACAATATATACATAAAACTATTTTTTAGAAATAGAAAACAGAAAATTTGCATGTGCTTATGTATTCACCTCATTTGTTTTGAAGCCCATCAAAAGCTTTGGTGCAACCAATTACCTTCAGAAGTCACATAATTAGTGAAATGATGTCCATCTGTGTGCAATCTAAGTGTCACAGGATCTGTCATTACATATACACACCTTTTTTGAAAGGCCCCAGAGGCTGCAACACCTAAGCAAGAGGCACCACAAACCAAACACTGCCATGAAGACCAACAAACCCTCCAAACAAGTAAGGGACAATGTTGTTGAGAAATACAAGTCAAGGTTAGGTTATAAAAATGTTTCCAAATCTTTGATGAACCCCAGGAGCACCATCAAATCTACCATAACCAAATGGAAAGAACATGGCACAACAGCAAACCTGCCAAAACTCATGGACCGGGCAAGGAGGGCATTAATCAGAGAGGCAGCACAGAGACCCAAGGTAACCCTGGAGGAGCTGCGGGGTTCCACAGCAGAGAATTAAGTATCTGTACATAGGACGACAATAAGCTGTACGCTCCATAGAGTTGGGCTTTATGGCAGAGTGGCCAGAAGAAAGCTATTACTTTCATCAAAAAACTAAATGGCACTTTTTGAGTTTGTGAAAAAGCATGTTGAAGACTCCCAAAATGTATGGAGGAAGGTGCTCTGGTCTGATGAGACTAAAATTTAACTTTTCGGCCATCAAAGAAAACGCTATGTCTGGGGCAAACGCAACACATCACATCACCCAAAGAACACCATCCCCACACAACATGGTGGTGGCAGCATCATGTTGTGGTTTTTTTTTTTCAGCAGCTGAAACTGGGAAACTGGTCGGAGTTGAGGGAAGGATGGATGGTGCTAAATACAGGGATATTATTGAGCAAAACCTGTACCACTCTGTGTGTGATTTGAGGCTAGGACGGACGTTCACCTTCCAGCAGGACAATGACCCCAAACACACTGTTAAAGCCACACTTGAGTGGTTTAAGGGTAAACATGTAAATGTGTTGGAATGGCCTAGTCAAAGCCCAGACTTCAATCCAATAGAAAATTGTGGTCAGACTTAAAGACTAAAGATTGCTGTTCACAAGCGCAAACCATCCAACTTGAAGGAGCTGGAGCAGTTTTGCAAGGAGAAATGGGCAAAACTCCCAGTAGTAAGATGTGGCAAGCTCATAGAGACTTATACAAAGGGACTTGAAGCTGTGATTACCGCAAAAGGTGGCTCTACAAAGTATTGACTTTAGGGGGGTGAATAGTTATGCACATTGACTTTTTCATTGTTTTGTCCTATTTGTTGTTTGCTTCACAATACAAAAACAAACACAAAAACATCAAAGTTGTGGCATGTTCTTTAAATTAAATGATGCAAATCCTCAAACAATCCATGTTAATTCCAGGTTGTGAGGCAACAAAACACGAAAAAAAGGCAAAGTTGGGTGAATACTTTTGCAAGGCACTGTATATGGTGGAGCTGTAATAAGATTCAGAATTTCTGGACAACATGCTTTTAACAAATTGCAATAATGCTTAAAACCTTGATTCCAATAACACCTGAGATAGCTCTGTTACATATCTTTCCGGATGGTTTAGACCTGGTCACCAAAGCTTTTATATTGCAAATAGTCATGGTGGCTAAGTGGCTGATCACTCTAAAATGGAAACAAATAGCCGTTCCCAGGTGGACAGAACTGGAATTAATTATAATGAAAAACAGAAACTTTGAAAAAGAGTTTACAGAAATTGAAATGTCTAAAAATTCAAGGGTAAAATGGCTAGTATGGAACAAATTTTGATCTGAAAAAAAGCACAGTGGTAACTTAGACCCCCACAAAAACCCTCTCCAAGGTTTCCCCCGAGGTTTGCTTTTATGTCTTCATGTTCTTGGTTCTGATTGTCGAAAATTTTGTATGATTCATTTGCTGTTTTTTTGTATGTAGGATGTTTTTCAAAAAAATAAAAATAAAAAATAAAAATAAAACTGTCAAATCCATCCTGTTATTATTACATAGTTAAATAGTTACATAGTATTTAAGGTTGAAAAAAGACCTTCAGTCCATCACGTTCAACCTTTCAAGATCTCCTCCGATCTGCAATATGCAGATTAACTATTAATTAATTAGTTGTATAAAAAAAATCAAATCTCTCCTGATCCCAGACACCGGCGACCGGACTTCTCCCTGGATCAATACTGCCTCTCTAATTATCCATGATAACCCTGAATTCCCTTTTTAATTAGAAATAAATCCAGTCCCCTTTTCAAGTTATCTATCAAATCCGCTGTCACCACCTCCTCTGGTAGAGAATTCCACAAATTAACCACCCTTACTGTGAAGAACCCTTTTCTTTCTTTAAGGTGGAATCTTTCTACTTCTAACCTCAAGGGATGTCCTCTTGTCAGTTGAAAACCTCTTGGCACAAAAAGGTCCCTTGACAAATCTTTATACTGACCCTGGATGTATTTATATAAGGTAATCATATCTCCTCTTAGACTTTTTTCTAGAGAAAATAAGTTTAATTTGGTTAGTCTTTCTTCATAACTTAGCCCCTCCATTCCCCTTATTAGTTTTGTTGCCCTCCTCTGTACCTTTTCCAGCTCTAAAATGTCCTTTTTATGAAGTGGTGCCCAAAATTGTACACCATATTCAAAATGAGGGCGTACTAGAGATTTGTATAGTGTCAAAATTATATTTGCTTCCCTGGCTTCTATACCCTTCTTAATACATGCTAATATTTTATTTGCCTTTGCAGCTGCTGCTTGTCTTTGAGCACTGTTACCTAGGTGGTTGTCCACAAGCACTCCCAAATCCCTTTCAAGATCTGATACACCTAGATTTGCTCCATTAAGATTATAAATAGCATGGCTATTTTTCCTTCCCAGATGCATAACTTTACATTTATTCGTATTATTTAATTACCTTGCACAACTTCATGTCATCAGCACAAATGGAGACACCACACTCCAATCCTACCTCTAAGTCATTAATAAATATGTTAAAAAGGAGAGGACCTAATACTGAACCCTGAGGAACCCCACTTACCACATTAGTCTAATCGGAGTATGTTCCATTTACAACAACCCTTTGCTTCCTGTCTTTTAGCCAGCTCTCAATCCATGAGCAGATATTTACTGCAACTCCTGTATCTCTTAGTTTGCACAATAGTCTCCCATGTGGCACTGTATCAAAAGCCTTTGCAAAATCCAAAAAAACTTCATCCACTGAGTTGCCTTGATCCAGGTTCCTACGAACCTCCTCATAGAAACTAATTAGATTTGTTTGACATGACCTATCCCTCATAAATCCATGTTGACTCCTACTTATAATCCTGTTCAAATAGACATATTCTTGTATATTATCCCTTATTAACCCTTCTAAAAGCTTCCCCACTACAGAAGTGAGGCTCACTGGTCTATAATTCCCCGGATTTGCTCTTGCATCAGCTTTTCTCCAGTAATCTGGTAGAGACCCTGTGTTGAGTGTGTCTTGAAAAAATTAAATATAATGGTTTGGCTATTATAGAACCCAGTTCTCTTAGTACCCTTGGATGTATTCCATCAGGACCCGGGGCTTTATTAACGTTTATTTTTTCCAACCTCTTTTGGATTACTTTCTGTGTTAACCAATTATTTGGAAAAGGTAGTGTAGCCCCATTATGTTGCTGTGTCCCAACCACTGGTACCTCCCTTTTATATACCGAAGAAAAGAACCTATTTAGCTCATCTGCCTTTTCTTGGTCACTAATTATCAGACGGCATGTGTCACATTGTAATGTTCCTATAGCTTCCTTCCTCACCTTCTTCCCATTAATATACTTAAAAAATATTTTAGGGTTAATCTTATTCTCTTTTGCATATCATTTTTCATTTTCTATTTTAGCCAGTCTAATCGCCCTTTTGCAAGCCTTGTTGATTTCCTTGTATTCCTATAAGGCAGTCTCTGTCCCCTCTTGTTTGTATAATTTAAATGCCTGTTTTTTACTCCGTATCTTGATCTTTAAATCATTGTTAAGCCACATTGGATGGGATTTACTCCTTTTACTTTTATTCCCACACGGTATATGCCAATGTGTATATATATATTTAGTAAGGATTTAAATGTTGTCCATTTATGTTCAGTATTTTTACCTGCCAGTTCTCTGTCCCAGTCTATAGTTTGTATTGCTGCCCTTAGACCGTTAAAATCTGCCCTTTTAAAATTAAGAGTTTTCGTTGGCCCCTTAAAAAAAAATTTTTGAATTCAATCTCAAACGAGACTGTGTTGTGATCACTGTTTCCCAAAGGTTGCCCTATTTCAACATTTGATACCATATCAATATTATTTGTGATAACTAAATCCAAGATAGCCTAATTTCTAGTAGGCTCTTGTATAACCTGGGCCAGATAATGATCCCTGAGTGTACTCAAGAACCCGCTCCCCTTAGCTGAACTGCTGGTCTCATTTATCCAGTTTATTTCATATCTATGACACATTTATTCTTCTTAGGCTATGTATATTATATATAAGTTTTTTTGCTTATGAATCCAGCTGATTATTTAATACTTTATTAAATTTTGATTTACTGGATACAATTATGAATAAATCATTATAAACAAAAACCCAATGTTATATTTCTTTATATACGTAACATTTATGTGTTTGGTATGACATTTTAATATTATTCATTATCACTACTATTCTACCTTTATCATTGGAAAGTATTTACACAATTGTAGTTTATCTAATAAAAGGAGTAAAAGTAAATTCTTCATTAGTATCCAACCAAAAAAATAATTTGGCTTCTTTACATAGCATTTTATGGTCTGTGTCTCCTCTACCTATAGAAGGAGGGATATGGTCTATACCCACACATTTTTAACATTTTGGATTATTATTATTTTGAATTATCACATGTTCGGCTATAGACGTATCTGCATTTTTTAGAACATCATTAATATGTTCTAATACCCCCCGTCTGAGCTGTCTGCTCATTTTTCCAATGTACTTTTTTTTACATGAGCATACAATTTGGTAAATTACTTGTTCTGTTTGGCAATTTATCTTATGTTTAATTGTATATATTTTTGATTCTGATGCATTAGTGAATGTTTTTGTGGCAAGGACTTGGGCACATGCTTTACATTTGCCACAAGGTACACAACCTTGTTTTGCTTGCTCAAGCCAGTTTAATTTATGTTTTTCTCATAGTGGCTATGAACAAGCAAATCTTTAAGATTTTTTGCTCTTCTATATGTGATACTGCTCTTTGGAGTTATCACATCCTGTATATCTTTGTCTACTAAATATTGCAATATTTTTCCAGTATAGAGGTTATTGTCTCATTTGAGTAATTTGCAATATAACAATATCTCCTTTTTAACATATTTATTAAGAGGTACATGGGAGACTATTGTGCAAACTAAGAGATACAGGAGTTGCAGTAAATATCTGCTCATGGATTGAGAGCTGGCTAAAAGACAGGAAGCAAAGGGTTGTTGTAAATGGAACATACTCCGATTAGACTAATGTGGTAAGTGGGGTTACTCAGGGTTCAGTATTAGGTCCTCTCCTTTTTAACATATTTATTAATGACTTAGAGGTAGGATTGGAATGTGGTGTCTCCATTTTCGCTGATGACACGAAGTTGTGCAAGGTAATTAAATCAGATAGTGATTTTCTTTCCCTCCAAAGGGATTTACATAAAATTGAGGAATGGGCATCTAAATGGCAGATGAGATTTAATACGAATAAATGTAAAGTTATGCATCTGGGAAGGAAAAATAGCCATGCTATTTATAATCTTAATGGAGCAAATCTAGGTGTATCGGATATTGAAAGGGATTTGGGAGTGCTTGTGGACAACCACCTAGGCAACAGTGCTCAAGGACAAGCAGCAGCTGCAAAGGCAAATAAAATATTAGCATGTATTAAGAAGGGTATAGAAGCCAGGGAAGCAAATATAATTCTGCCACTATCTCTAGTCTCTAGTACGCCCTCATTTGGATTATGGAGTACAATTTTGGGCACCACTTCATAAAAAGGACATTTTAGAGCTGGAAAAGGTACAGAGCAGGGCAACAAAACTAATAAGGGGAATGGAGGGGAAGTTATGAAGAAAGACTAACCAAATTAAATGTATTTTCTCTAGAAAAAAGGCGTCTAAGAGGAGATATGATTACCTTATATAAATACATCCAGGGTCAGTATAAAGATTTGTCAAGGGAGCTTTTTATGCCAAGAGGTTTTCAACTGACAAGAGGTCATCCCTTGAGGTTAGAAGTAAAAAGATTCCACCTTAAAGAAAGAAAAGGGTTCTTCACAGTAAGGGTGGTTAATCTGTGAAATTCTCTACCAGAGGAGGTGGTGACAGCGGATTCGATAGATAATTTTAAAAGGGGACTGGTTTTATTTCTAATTAAAAAGAGAATTCAGGGCTATCATGGATAATTAGAGAGGCAGTATTGATCCAGGGAGAAGTCCGGTCGCCGGTGTCTGGGATCAGGAGGGAATTGATTATTTATTTATTTTTTATTTTTATATACAACTAATTAATTAATAGTTAATCTGCATATTGCAGATCAGAGGAGATCTTAAAAGGTTGAACTTGATGGACTGAAAGTCTTTTTTCAACCTTAAATACTATGGGCCTCATTCAATTATCGTCCGTAAAACGACCGCAAAGCCGCGATTCCTTGCGGCCGTCTTACGGCCCCGTGTAGAGCTACCTTTACCTTGCAATTCAAATAGACGGGGCCGCAAGGATATCCCCCTTTTGGCCGTCCGCATATCATGCAACCGGCCGCAAGGTCTGAAAACTTTAAATGCAAAAATAAATTCAAGATGGCACTGTAAAGCTCTGTAAATGCTAGGGATCATAATGGGGGACATGAGGATTAATAGCAACCCCCTCTCAAGCTTGCACATCAGCCCAAATCCGATATTTCATTAACGGTTTGTTTTCTGTCCCGCAGCCTGGGCGGGTCTGAGGTGCTCCAAGCCCTCGGGACTTTGTCCACCGATATTTGACATGAATTAAAATAAAAATTATTTGCGGATTTGAGTGTAGGGGAATGTTGTGCTATGAATGCTAACACCCCCAATCACTTTATCGTCTCATAAGAGTGCAGGATGGCTTTATTATGTGCCTAATTGTGTGCCTGCGGGACCTTTTTGGTGCAAGTAAGCTGCGGCTCGGTTTTAGCCTTGCCGAGAGGGTTCCCGGAGCACTAGAATAGAAACCGGGCTTTTCTTGCGGCCGAAACTCTTGCGGCCGTTTAAGATCAAAGGCTTTCCTGTGGTGAGTGCGGCCGCAAGGGATAACAAGGCGCCGGCCGCAAGCCTGCCGGAGCCCCCGGGCGGAAGGGAATAGAATAGGCAAATAGTAGAATGAGGCCCTATGTAACTATGTAACTATGTAACATATAGGTTGTTTTCCTTCATTTTTTATTTTGTACTTTAAAAGTTCAGATCTATCTTCCCTATGGGCTCTTTGATATGCTCTTTTTAAGACTTTTTTTTTGAATACCCTCTCTGGATGAACCTTGTTTGCAAATCCTTAACCTGCTTTATAAAGCTTTCTCTATTGCTACAATTCTGCCTTAATCTATGATATTGTCTTGTTGGAATCACACTCTTAGTTTTAGCTGGACGATGGCTGTTCCAATGGAGCAGTGAATTGATTGCCGTCTTTTCCCTATAAGTTTTTGTCTCTAATTCTTGTCTACCATTCACCTCAATTACTAAATCTTAGAAGCTTATTTTGGTTTTAACAAAATTCCACTGTTAATTTCAAATTTGTTTGATTGATTCAGTTTTTTTATGAACTCCTGAAGTTGACATATTCATAGAAGGGAGGAGGAGGCCGCCATCTTGGACCACGTGGGGAGAAGGCCCATCTACCCCAGGGGAGCCCCAGGGCACAGGTGGAGGTGAGACACGGGCAGAGGGATGGCTGGAGGGACAGGCTGAAGCATATGAAGTCAGTAGCCTGCATCAGAAGCCACCAGGGAGGCAGGAAATCCCAGGGGAAAATGGGCGGCCGCCATTTTGGATCCACACGAGGCAGGCCTGAGGCCTAGAAGCACACAGCACCATCCCCATCACAAACTAAAGCAGCTCAATAAAAAGGGAGCTGTCTCCACAAGCTCACTAGATTCAACACCCTCACCTGCCCAGAATCACAATAAATATCCCTATATCTTGCAAAAGCTGGAAGATACCTTTGGGGAGCAAACACTGGGCCAGAAAGACTGTATCACTGGAACCCTCCACCCCCCACAAGCCCTACCAGGACACTGTTTTACCCTGACTACACAAGAATCAGGGGTTGTGGACCCACATCCTGACTGGGAACATTGCAACTTTAACAAGGCTTGATAATATACTGGACTCAGTGACACTAACCTGTAGATCAGCCTTTTTCTGTTATAAAAACAAAGCTAGTCATGCAGCAGAATATTATACAAAGCTAACAGAGTCCCTGCAGCTCCTAACTGCCATCCTGTGGCCACTGAATGGAACTACACCCGACGTACAAAAAAAAAAAGGGAGCTATCCTAACTGAATCCTACAGGACTGTCAGTGGAATTGCAGAGACACTGGAGAAGGGGTTGCTCAGCCGCTCTTTATACCCCTAATAGGGGAACAAGAACCTGCATCTAAACCGGCCTGAATTAAGTCATCCGTGACTCTCAAACATGCAGTGGGTCCTGGATAGGGTGATACTGGCATTCTGCAAGCAAAGACCACTGACCCAAGAGATGTAAAAGCTACCCCCATGGGAGGCTATGACTATCCTAGTACACGATAACTATCTACTGCTAAATCATAACTAGGGAGCTTACCTGCTAGATGTGAAGCAACAACTGCAATTATAATTTTCCAACTTACTTGCAAGCAACCGGGATAGGTGGAGGAAACCACAGATTAATTGGAGTACATGAAACACTACTCTGCAATATGAAGAAAGGCAAGAGGGACCCCTCAGCCAAGGGCATCCGGGAACACTTCTCGCCAAGGGTGGCCAAACCCACGTCTCACATAGATTCAGCCTCTGAAGGATCGGATTCATCGGATCAGGAAGACACTTCTAAAAAAGCGAACCAACACATAGACCTCTCTCCCAGATCTATTGCCACAATCGAGCAGCTCCTGACCAAAGCAATAGGACCACTGCAAAATGACCTGAAAGAGCTGGGACAAAGGACCCAAATGCTGGAGGATATAGTGGACCAAATCGGAGAGGCGCAACAGCATGATCGGTCGGCCATAGATCAAAATTCTTACAATATTATGAAATTGACGGACAAAATTGAGGACTTAGAGAACCGGTCGCGCCGGCATAACTTGAGAATAAGAGGGGTCCCAAGAGCTACACAGGACCTGACGGCATACCTGAAGGAGACGTTTGCGGCAATACTCCCCGACCAAGCAGAGACGGTCCTTGAGATGGAACAAGTTCACAGAGCTCTGGGAGGGGTGAGAAACCCAGAAGCCCCGAAAGACGTAATTGTGCGCTTTCTCAGGCAACAGGCCAGGGATCTGTTGCTGGCAGAGACGAGGAAGATGCAGACCGTTAAAGGCCCTGACAACTCTAACCTGCAAGTCTACGTGGACCTGTCCCCCACCACGCTAGACAGGAGGAGGCAGATAAAACCCGCATTGGCGATCCTCCAGCAGCAAAAGCTGCAATACAGGTGGAACTTTCCTTTTGCTCTAACCTTCAACTATCAGGGCACTGCGCACACCACTCGTACTCTAGAGGACTGACTGGCGGTGCTGCGCCAACTTCGCCTCTGCTCGGCGGACTTGCCGGTTGAAGAGCATAGCCGCCCTCCTCCTCCTCCTATCCCGAAAAAGCAATGGACTCTAGTAGGCCCGCAGCTTCAAAAGGAGGATACGCTCCCCCCCAGAATTCCCAGAGACAGAAACTTAAACCGCAAAAGCCAAAATATTTACCGCTCTCAACGTAGAGGAGACCCGGATCTTACCACTGAGAACTTGGCAATAGCACGATCAGAGTGAAAGCCAGCTTAGTATCTGGAAATATCACTGAGACTTTATGTCAATTCTGGACTATTTATTATACTTCTGATGAAAGAGAGTCAACGTAGAGCAATCGAGTTTAAATATGTGATAGTCAAGGCCTCAGATGTAGAGATAGTTAGAAGTAGACACCTGAGATAGACATACAAATTCTCAGTCTTACTTCGATCAGTTGTTATGAAGTTTAATTTTTGTATGAATTGTTATGGAAAAGGAAGAGAGCTAAACTTGCTAGAGCAGCAGACCAGTTATCAGGTAGCAATAATTATGATAGCGGCTCTGACTATGGGTATAATTCTGCAAATTGTACCACTAACACTTTATTTTTCTGTTTTCCTTTGGTTTGACAGCGACCAGATTTTCCAGCATCAGCAGACTCCCTCCGGGCCTCCGCTCATCCTTAGACTCACTGGAAACGGCGACGGACGTGAAGCAGCAGGTAGTCGGGGAATGCGCGCACATGTAGATTCTAAGCCAGGATGAGTGGGTCAGATTATACGTTTATAACCCATAATGTAAAGGGATTTAACTCGCCTTTCAAAAGGAGGAAAGCCTTCAGGTACTATAGGCAACTTAGGCCCTCAGTTGTTTTCATGCAGGAAACTCATTTTTCGCATGAAAACAAGCCAAAATGTGTTCATAAAGATTACCCGACAATGTATATGGCCACTCAGCCCACAAAGAAGGCAGGGGCAGCTATTTTGATACACAAAGATTTTCCATTTTACTTAGAACGCAGCAGGGTAGATAAAGATGGACACTACGTCCTGGTTGCCGGGACTGTCTCGGGCCATAGAATCTCACTCATATCCTTCTACTCTCCCACAAGCTCACCCCAAAAAACTTTGATTAAATTACTGAAAGAATTAGAATTGTTAGAGTTAGGTAGGCTGGTGATTGGGGGGGACTTTAATTTGACTTTAGACCACCTGGCAATGGATAGATCAGGAGACATCCGGGATACTAAACTTTCCAAAAAACAGGGTCAAATTAAGCAGTTATTAGCAAAAATTAGTTTGGTAGACGCTTGGAGGGGCCTGCATATAGACCGGAGAGAGTATACATTTTATTCACCCACGCACGGCACATACTCGAGGATTGATACGTTTCTCATAGACTCTCTACTTTTCGATAGCGTCCGAGAATTTGACATTGTCTCCTGCCCTTGGTCTGATCATTCTATAGTGGTCATTAGAATAACTCTGGGACCTAGTTTATCCCCACCCAGGAGCTGGAGGATTGACAAACACTTGCTGTCAGATCCCAATAGTTTAACAACTCTGACGGAGGACATTATACAATATTTTGAGTGGAACGACTCTCCTGATACGGGAGCAGGTTGGCTTTGGCTAGCCCATAAGGCATTTATAAGGGGCTGCTTTATTAAGCTGACTGCTCAACACCGTAAGTCGCTTAGACGAAAGGAGGAGGAGCTAATGGCTACCCTCAACAACCTACAAAGCCTTAATCAGTAGCGCCCTACCCGGAAGCTCCGCATCCAAATTAACAAAGTCAGGTCTGACCTAGATGGAGTCTTATCATACGGAGAAGGCTATGAGAAAAACAAAACACTTATACTACTGGAAAGCGAACAAACCAGATAGAATGCTAGCCAGGAGACTGAAATCTAAGGAAATCCGAACCAGGGTAACCCAGATTAGGATGTCGGATGGTAAAATTTCCTGTAGTCCAAGGGACATACAGGAGGAGTTTCAGTCCTTCTATCAGCAGATATATTCATCTAGAATGCAGACTGAAGGGCTGGGTATAGACTCCTTTTTAAGCACCATAGATCTCCCCTCAATAAATGAGCAACAGCTAACTAATTTGAACCAAGACATTACACCAGAAGAAGTGAGGGCAGCGATTAAGTACCTCAAAATAGGCAAATCCCCGGGACCGGATGGGTCTACTAGTTTATATTATAAGACGTTTTAAAAGCTATTAAACCCTTATCTTACGTCCCTCTTTAATGCCATTTTGAAAGGGGAAAGTATGCCCCCAGAATTACATCAGGCGGATCTGGTAGTGTTCCCAAAAGAAGGAAGGGATGATCTTGAGGTGAGGAATTATTGACCCATATCTTTATTGAATGTAGACGTTAAACTACTAGCTAAAATCATGGCAGTAAGGATTTCCAGGTTCCTACCGGAATATTATTCATAAGGATCAAGCAGGGTTTGTACCTCATAGGCAGGCGGGGGACAATGTCAGACGTATCCTTAATCTTCAATACTTGGCACACAAAGCAGGCTCCCCTATGTGCATGTTGGCCCTAGACATTGAGAAAGCCTTCGATACGGTTGAGTGGCCATATTTGTTTAAGGTACTAGACAGGTTTGGCATTAAGGGTCGCTTCACTACCCTACTCTGAACATATTATGAGTCCCCGACAGCTAACTTGAGTCTTCCGGGGGAACATAGAGCCCAGATCTGCATACAAAGAGGTACGAGACAAGGATGCCCACTCTCGTCCCTTCTGTTTGCCCTGCCCATGGAACCGTTAGCACAACTCACTAGAGCAAACAGAGAAATGCAGGGGTTACAAGTGGGGTTACAACACTACAAATGCACATTTTTTGCGGATCTTATGCACCCTGACAAATCCCGGGTCTTCCATACCAGCATTAATGTCGTCTCTCGATAGGTTTGGCAAAGTGTCAGGACTTAGACTAAATCTGAGGAAATCAGAAGCCCTAAGCCTGGGTATGAATCAGAATGACATTTAACTCCTGAAATCTCTATATACCTTCTCATGGCCGGCCAGACATATAAAATACCTAGGGGTTAATATTAAACCCAAATTATCCGACCTGTACAAGGCAAATTACCCCCCTATGTACAAAAAATTAAGTGATGACTTGTTGAGATGGAGGAGTTACCCACTTTCATGGACTGGCCGAATAGCTGCAATTAAAATGAACACACTGCCAAAGATTTTATATCTCTTTAGGACACTCCCCATACCGAAATCCCTTAAGGAACTAGATCGGTTTCTAGCCAGTATTTTTAGATACATCTGGAACAATAAGAAATCTCGCATATCCAAGAAAATAATGTTTAGACACAGGAAGGAGGGGGGGCTATCTTGTCCCAACTTGCGGGACTATTTTAAAGCGACTAGACTCGCTCAACTGCCACAAGCACACCGGGCTGTGTGTTTTTAGAACAACAACAAATGCAACCTCATAGTTGGGTATACACTATTATGGATGCCTCAAGGTCTGAGCCCAATTAAATCCCACCAAAACCCCATAATAAATCTGACTATAACATCTTGGGGGTGGGCCAGGTCCAAGAATAGGTTAGATGTAGGTATATCCCCCCTAATATCCCCCCTCTCCTTTCCGGAAATATGGGCAACCCTGAGTATGACATCAAAACATTGGTGGGCCTCTAGGGGATTAGATAGGTTAGGCCCCTGGTATAGGGGGGATCACTTGGTGACTTTTGAGCAGTTTAAAGAAAAATATGCCCTCCCCGCTGAAGAGTTTTACAATTACTTGAGGATAAGGAGCTGGGTCAGCGAGATGCGTAAAAGATATGGGTCTCTGTAAACTTCCTGGTTCTCAGTTATATGCAAAAACCTTCCATTGGCTAGAGGAGTAATTGGATCATTATACGGCAAATTTTCAAAATCAAAAAATGTAGAGAAACCAGCATACATACATAAATGGGAGAAAGAGCTTGAAAGGGAGTGGGAATGGAGAATTTGGCAGAAATCCTTCTCGTACCTAAGTAGGGCAACCTGTAATTATTCACATCTAGAAACATCTGTCAAGGTCCTGCACAGGATATATTGTACCCCCGACAAACTTCACAAATATGACCCTAGAGTAAGCAGTAATTGTTTTAGGGGCTGCCAACAGATAGGAGATCATATACACACCTGGTGGCTGTGTCCAGTGGTACACAGGTTGTGGGAAGACTTGACATCACTGGCTACATCATTGTTTGGGACTACTGTTCTGGCAACCATGGAATCCTGCTTGTTGGGGATTAAACTCCCAAATTTATCATTGAGCCAGAACAAGTTGTTCCAGATAATGGCAGCTGCGGCCAAAACACACATTGCCAGTAAGTGGAAGTCGGGAACTTTAGATCTGCAGGAGGTGGTTAGGAAAGTTAACTATATAACAATAAATGAGAAGCTAACGAGTGCTATATTAGACACTATGCCACAATTTTACAAAATTTTGAATCCCTGGCTGGACTCGTCTCTTAGCACACTCCTGACTTGATCTGACTTAATTGTGACCTAATTGAGATTGTAAAGCCTTCCAAACTGAACTAAAGGAGGACCTGGAGCGGGGGAGGCTCGAGAGGGGGTCCTGGAAACTCTGGTTCGTGAGAGCTGTCATACAGGAGGTGATTATACTTCATATAACCGTAAAAGTTAAGACTTGCAATATTCTGGAAGCTGCTATACTGTAGTATTAGATTAGCTAAGTAGCCTAATTTAATATATTTAACTCAACATAACTGAACAGTATTATTCTATAGTTGAAATGCTGCTAAGTATAGAAATCTGGCTCTGTTAAGGAACCATCTAGGTATAAATATTCAGATATGCCTTTGTCCCTTAGCCTTTTTCGGCCTCCCTAGCTATTTATTTAATTATATAAGTATATATTTAAATCTCTAATCTCCATATATTTAAATTTTTTTTTTTGTGTTATTGTTTATGTTTCTTTTGTTGTGTTTAAAAGTTATTTTTGTAGTTTCATTATAACAGAAAAGATAAAACTGAAGGGGTATGCCAGAACTCAGAACATGAGGCATTTAATTTGGTTGAAAAATTTGAATGTAAATGTTATTTCTTGCTTTATTATGTTGGAATATTGCATATTCCCTTCAATAAAAAATAAAAAAATGAAGAATTTACCTTTTATAAGATAAACTACTATTGTATAAATACTTTTCAATAATATAGCTATAATAGTCATGATAATGAATAATATTAAAATGTCATATCAGATACACAAATGTTACGTATAAAAGGAAACATAACATTGGGTATTTGTTTATAATGATTTATTAATAACTAGCGACTTGCCCATCAAAAAATGACGGCAATAAGATTGTAAGGCAGGTAATGTTGTTTGGTTCAGAGATTAATTTTGTTGTTGTTCCGAGATGCTTCTGCACTCATTGCGAGCCTCGCGCTGAGCGCATTCGGCGCTCATTGCGAGGCTGTTTGTTATTTGTGTCCTATGAGCATTGTTATTTTTTGTTGTTGTATGCTAATGAAATAATTAATAAAATAATACCTAAATATACTTTACCTATTTTGAAGTAATATATGCAGGAAGCATTGTGCAGAAGAGCTGGCAATCTGTTTTGATGTTGCTGCAGCATACAATGTGTTTTTTCAGTGCTGTGGAGCTGCTGTGTAAGTGTCAGCAATGTGTGCAGTGTGTAGTGTAAATAGTGTGCGTGCGCAAGGAAAATCCGTTAGGGTAGCTGGGTACTTCCGGATTGTGTAAGTTAGTGTTGTAAAATGGCGCCTAATGTGTAGTACGTGGCTGTGGCTGATTTGGCGTCCTTGTTCTTGGAACAAGTCCGTCTTTTTTGGAAAATCTGTATGTGTTTGGTGGTGTTAGGGGTTAGGGGGTTAGGGGGCTTAGGGGATTTTGGGTGTCTAAACCCTTGTATTTCGACTTAAATTGAGGTGTAACTTCAGTTTTCGAGGTCCCTGGTGCCCCCCCCCCCTTGCTGTGGGTAAGCTTTTTATGTGTTTTTTGTGTGTATTTATTGTGTTTTTAATGTTTTAATGTCTGTCATGTTTCGGGTGTTAAGGTCGTATTTTTGCGAGGTCGTAATGTTTTTTTTTCTAATTCCCGCGTCTCGTATTTGTTTCTCGTAAGTCCGTAAATTTTGTGAGGTCCGTCGGCGCTCCATGGGGCCAACTGAGGCCCTCGCTTCGCTACACGAGCCTGCAGCGTTAGCAACAACGCGCTTGCTCACAACTATATATGTGATTGTATTCAGTAAATCTAAATTTGATAAAGTATTAAATAATTAGTTGGAATCATAAGCAAAAAAACTCAAAATAAAGTCTAAGAAGAATAAATGTGTCATAGATGAATATAATAATTTGTGAGAGAGAGTAAAAAAAATCAATAAGTTGTAAATAATTAAATTCATTTTATTTAAAAAATATATAACACAGTTAAGTAAATTTGTTATTATAACATGACATCATAAAAATAATTTATTGTACAAATGACATGTTAACACCCTAAAAATATAATTACCAACAAGTAAAACATATAATAAAATAGTATACTTAATTATAATAAGGCACATAATAGTGTATAAAAATGTTATAAATTGGCTACAGTAAGTTACTAATAAGTCTCTTTATTTTATTTTCATGATGGAATTTGAATTAAATAAGGATTTTTTTCTATGATATAATAGAAGTATAATAAAAATGGCTTTCTATAGCATATATATATACACCAGTGTGGTACCATTCTCATATAAGAAAGAAATTTGTTCAGGTCAGTGAAGAGTTAATAGTTAAGCCATGAAACCTATAAAAGGATCTCATGCACAGTATATTCCCCTGATTAGTGAGAGGTAACGGTCTCACGAAACATACGGCAGGCGCATTTCAGTGACATCATCAACAAGCGTCTTAGTAGAGCCAAATCAAAAGAATGGCATCTAACACACCAAACTAAACACAGGGCAATTTAACTTATTAATAATTGTAGAAAGTTGTATAATCAACTGTAAAATATAAAAGAAATAGTATAAGAACGGAGCCGTGATAGAGAGTGGACAACTAATGAGAAGATAAGTACTTATTAACCATAGCGATCTGATGAAAAAATAGGTATATAATAGGCCTAAGGGTAAAGTAATGGATGTTTAATATAGCATCCATGAGGTATATATGGGCAGTTAGTAGTGGATATATCACTGTATATCCATGAGGTATCATTATACCTCTATTTTATTAGTATTCAAAGGTTATGGTAGTGGATGTAAATAAAGAGCACATTCATGAGGTATTGAGCAATAAAGGATTAGGTATCAAGAGGTGTAATGGATATATGTTATATCTATGAGGCATTAGTCCCTTTATAATAATATATCACTTCAAAGGTCAAACAAATCCCAACACGTGAACACTTTTTCATTTTTTATTTTTGCTGAGTTTATATATATATATATATATATATATATATATATAATATATATTTATATATATATATATATATATGTGTGTGTGTGTGTGTTTTCAATCACTTGATTTTAAAGATCATACAGTTGAATATACCCAATAGCGGATTATAGATCTTCCCAGCACTACTATTAAAAGATAATAAATATAAAGGTATTAACAACTTGAATTAGTGACCTCAAACTACTGAGAAAAACGAGTTTTTAAAAATCTGTATTTTAAGAAAAGGTTTTTCAAAAAATGATTAATACATTTGAAGGTTTTTAAATGAATTAGTTTGTGGCAACTACAATCAATACCACAAAAAGGTGTTCTTTACGTATTAGCATCTAATGAATTGACTCAATTCATATCTGATGAGAGAGTTGGAGGGCATTAACTTTCCATTTAAGAAATGGCTATGAATATCAATGAATCGCAGCTTGGAGCCCGAAACTCGATCAGAGCCCGCAAAAGGAAGCCAATTGAATAGCAAAATAAGTTACGGGCACCATTTGTGATCTCGGATCACCCAAAAGCCTCAATTGAATGAGGCTCATAGTAATTAAGGTTGAAAAAATACTTTTAGTCCATCAAGTTTAATCCTTTAGGATCTCCTCTGATCTGCAATATGCAGATTAGTCGTGAATTGATCCAGAGGAAGGCAAACAGAAAAAAAATATAAGTGAAACTTTGCCAATTGTCTCAAAAGGGAAATATAAAAATGAACTCTTCCCTGACCCCATATACTGGTGATCGTATTCCTCCCTGGATCAATATTTTATCTAATTAACCAGGATAACCCTGAATGCCCTTTTAAATTAAAAATATTTCCAAGTTATCTATCGAATCCGATGTCACCACCTTCTTTGGTAGAGAATTCCACAGATTAACCACCCTTACTGTGAAAAACCTTTTTCTTTCTATAAGGTGAAATTATTTTAGTTCTAACCTCAAAGGATGTCCTCTTTCCAGTTGAAAACCTCTTGGCACAAAAAGCTCACTTGACAAAGCTTTATACTCACCATGGATGTATTTATATAAGGTAATCATATCTCCTCTTAGACACCTTTTTTTCTAGAGACAATACATTTAATTTGGTTATTCTTTCTTCATAACGTAGCCCCTCCATTCCCTTTATTAGTTTTGTTGCCCTTCTCTGTAACTTTTCCAGCTCTGAAATGTCCTTTTTATGAAGTGGTGCCCAAAAGTATACTCCATATTCCAAATTAGGGCATACTAGGGATTTGTATAGTGGTAGAATTATATTTGCTTCCCTTGCTTCTATACACTTCCCAATATATGATTATATTTTATTTGCCTTTTCAGCTGCTGCTTGGCATTGAGCACTGTTACCTAGGTGGTTGTCCACAAGTACTCCCAAATCCCTTTCAATATCTGACAACCCTAGATTTGCTCCATTAAGATTATAAATTGCATGGCTATTTTTCCTTCCCAGATGCATAACTTTACATTTATTTGTATTAAATCTCATCTGCCATTTAGATGCCCATTCCTCTAATTTATGTAAGGAAAAGTACATCATTATCTGACTTTGTGTCATCAGCGAAAATGGAGGCACTACTTTCCAGTCCCACTTCTAAGTCATTAATAAATATGGTGAAAAGGAGAGTTACTAATACTGAACCCTGAGGAACACCACTTACCACATTAGTCCACGCGGAGTATGCTCCATTTACTACAACCCTTTGCTTTCTGTCTTTTAGCCAGCTCTCAATCCATGAGCAGATATTTACTGCAAATCCTGTATCCCTTAGTTTGCACAATAGTCTTCCATGTGGCACTGTACCAAAAGCTTTTGTAAAATCCAAAAAGACTACATCCACTGAGTTGCCTTGATCCAGGTTTCTACTAACCTCCTCATAGAAACTAATTTGATGTATTGCATCAGGATCTGGGGCTTTATTAACATTTTTTTTCCAACCTATTTTGGATTTCTTCCTGCGTTAACCAATTATTTGTTTAAGGTAGTGTAGCCGCATTATGTTGTGGTGTCTCAACCACTGGTACCGCCCTTGTGTATACCAAAGACAATAACTTATTTAGCTCATCTTTTCTGGTCACTAATTATCACATGGTCTGTTTCTCATTGCAATGTTCCTATAGCTTCCTTCCTGGCCTTCTTCCCATTAATATTCTATATCCTCTTTTGCAACAATTTACTATTTTACTTAGATTCCCACATGGTATTTGGTGATAAGTATGTATATTTAGTAAGGATTTAAATGTCTTCCATTTATGTTCAGTATTTTTACCAATCAGTTCTTTGTCCCAGTCTATACGTTGTATTGCTGTTCTTATATCCACATTAAATTCAAGGCTCGTATGTGCAAAGTGAGACCTGCAATGACTGCGAGTTTGAAAAGTTGCAGCTTTATGGTGCTATTAAATTAGAACATGCTGCGAGTTATGGGCTTTAGAGGCATACCCGTAAACCATTTTTCGCTCGTTGGATGTACGGCTGTGAACGTGTCAATTAGTCAAACTCGTAGTTACGAGTTTAGATGGAGCCAATGGAAAAAAGGGATCTTCAGAAATACGTCACTGAAAAATGGAGGTGGGATTTCAAAGTCTTACGGGGTTCAATTACGAGTTACGATCGGACCCACATTCCAGATATAATGCGATATTGATAAAGCCGTAAATATGATATTTTATTACATGCAAGTTCCATTATATGTATTAACACATTGATTGCAGGGATTGATATAACACCGAAATTAAACATGAAATAAAGTATTTTTGTGGGCTGATTTGCGAGCTTGAGAATGTTGTGCTATTAATTCTAACATCACTTTCCCTGTTCAGAAAAGTACTACGGGTTTTATCTTTAGCCCCATTGCGGATCCTCTCTAGCACTCGTTGGCTTCTTGGCTCCATTTGCGAGTGACAGTTGAACGCCAGTGATTTTGATGCAATTTAATAGCGCAATTTGAACATTGAGGTTTCAGGATTGACAGATCAAAGGATTTGCGAGCTCGCAAGTCAAATTCTCACGTCCCGTAGGGTTATCTCGCTCCTAACCCGCAAGTCATTGGGGGGTTGGTATAAGAGGCCAAGTCTTGCAACCTACATTATGAGCTACGTTTTTACATGGTAGGGGAATTTAATGTTCAAATCTTCCCTTTTTAAATTAAGAGTTTTTGTAAGCCCCTTACAGTTTTTTTTTTATTCAATCTCAAATGTGTTGTGATCACTGTTTTCCAAAGGTTGCCCTATTTCAACCATATGAATATTATTTGTGATAACTAAATCCAAGAAAGCCTCATTTCTAGTAGGTTCTTGTATAACCTGGGCCAGATAATGATTTCTCCCTGCTCCCCTTCGCCAAACTGCTGGTCTCATTTATTCAGTTTATTTCAGGGTAGATAAAATCTCTCATTATTAAAACTTGCCCATGCTTAGCTGCATTTTTCCAATCTGTAACAATAATTGCATTTCCGCACTTTTAATTATATTTGGGGGCCTTTTAGCACACGCCAACCAATATTAGTTTGGAATTTGCTGCTCAGCTGTTTTACTCTACCTACAAACATTCAATATTATCGCTAGTTCAGCATAAATATATTCTCTGACTATAGGCTTATATTAATGCTTAACATACAGACAAATCCCTCCTCCTCTTTTACCATTTCCCCTGTCTTTCCTAAATAGGTTATAACTATCCAGATTAACAGTCCAGTCATGAGATTCATCCCACCATGTTTCAGTAATGCCTATTAAATCCCAATTTTCATTAACTGCTAATATTCTAAACCTATTTTTCCTGACAAGCTTCTGGCATTAGCAAGCATACACTTTATGTTATGAGTTTGTAGTTTTGAAGTGCCTGCCTCTGTACTTGTGTTACTTAGTAATACCTCTATATTAACTATACTAACCCTCCCCCATCCCCCCCATAAGTAGTTAATTCTACACTTCTCTTTTAAAAAGTCCACCAAGTCAGATAAAACTCCCCAATCTTCCTTAGCCAGTCCCAAACTAAGTATGTTTTTTTTTCTTTTTTTGAGGGAATAAAGTTTGTGAAATGCAAGCTTCCTTGTGAATAAATCTTTGATATTGCAAAAAAAAAAATTGAATACCAATTTGGTACATATGATAGCCCTTTCATTAGTACTGATTTGTGTGAGTGTGACAATCTGAAATTGGATAAATTGATTATAGAGGTCAAACCAGAATTGTCTGTGATAGTACCATTGGTATTATTATTTGAGTTCTGACAAGAATGGGATTCAGAATTAGTAGTTGGTGCCATTACAACTCTAGGAGTCTCCCAGTTGCAGAAATCAGTCTGATATTGTGATGTTGCTTTTGCTTAGTTGACTGGGAATCTGAACTTAGAATTATTGGTTCCTTCTTGTTCTGTGTCTTTGAGGCCTTGGTCTTGGGCTTTGCCCCATGTCTACAAAAATCTCCATAGAGATTTTATTAATTTTGGGTCTGGTGGTAATTCTTTCAGTACTAATAGTATGTGTCTCTGTTTTTTTGGGAAACCTCTTTGGGTAGGGAGTGTGGGCTAATTCATCTAAATCTGATGCTTTGCATTCAGAGGAACTAATATCAGTGTTTCTTGTTTGTCCCATAAATTTAGTTATCCGATAGAATCTTCACATTTGGGAATCAGTCTGATCCCTAGAGAATTTATTTAGTTTTCTTGTAATTATTTCCCTTTTGAATTTCTCTATGTTGTGATGCATTCTAATTATTATTATTATTGTTTAATTATAACGCACCAACATATTCCGTAGCGCTGTACATAAGATAAGTTCCAGACAAAGGTAAATACAAATCAAAACATAACAAAGCAAGGAGGGCCCTGTTTTTGAGCCGCAAATTCAGTGTCCATGGTGCTTTCCCCAAAGCACCCTGCAGGATTGAAACTCACAGACTTACAACCGAAAGGTATTATGTGTGGTAAAGGAGGAAGAGAGAGGTGTAGAGCGTGTTAGGGTGGAGGGTGATACACTTCTTTAAAGATATGCATTTTTAGTGAGGTTATAAATGTTTTGAGGCAGGAGGACAATCTGGTGGAGCGAGGCAAGGAGTTCCAGAGAATAGGGGCAGCACAAGAAAAGTCCTGAAGGCGAGAATGAGAGGAGGTGACAAGAGTTGTAGAAAGAAAAAGGTCATTAGCAGAATGAAGATGGCGGTTGGGGGAATATTTGGAGATGATAGCAGAGATGTAAGGGGGTGCGCAATTGTTGAGGGCTTTGTAAGTCAGGGTCATGATTTTAAATGTTATTCTGGAGGCTAAGGGAAGCCAGTGGAGTGATTGACAGTGAGTTTGATGCCGACAATGAACGTTGTGTACGGAAGATGAGTCTAGCAGAGGTGGATTGAAGTGGGGATAGTCTGGTGGTGGGTAGGCCAGCAAGAAGTGAGTTACAGTAGTCAAGTCGAGTGATAATGAGCGAGTGTATTAGGATTTTAGTTGTGTCTTGTGTAAGATAGTGGCGAATTCTGGAGATGTTTTTTAGATGGAGAAGGCAAGATTGTGTTAGTGACTGTATGTGAGGGATGAAAGACAGTCTTTGTCTCCTCTTGTTTGTATAATTTAAATGCCTGTTTTTTACTCCATATGTTGATCTTTAAAGCATTGTTAAGCCACATTGGATGTGATTTACTCCTTTTACTTTGATTCCCACATGGTATTTGGTGATAAGTATGTATATTTAGTAAGGATTTAAATATTGTCTATTTATGTTCAGTATTTTTACCCATCAGTTCTTTATCCTAGTCTATACTTTGTATTGCTGCTCTTATAGCCACATTAAATTCAAAGCTTGTATGTCCAACGTCAGACCTGCAAGGGCTGTGAGCTTGAAAAGCTGCAGATTTATGGTGCTATTAAATTAGAACATGCTGTGGTGGGTAGGCCAGCAAGAAGCGAGTTACAGTAGGCAAGTTGAGTGATAATGAGAGAGTGTATTAGGATTTTAGTTGTGTAAGATAGTGGAGAATTCTGGAGATGTTTTTTAGGTGGAGAAGGCAAGATTGTGTTAGTGACTGTATGTGACGGATGAAAGATAGGGTGGGGTCCAGTAGAAGCCTAAGGCAACGGGCTTGGGTGGTGGGAGTGATGATGTCATTGTTGACAGTGAGAGAGATGTGAGGAATTGATGGTGTGCTGCAGGGAGGGAAGATTAGGAGTTCAGTCTTAGACATGTTGAGTTTGAGATGGTGGGTGGACATCCAAGAGTATACACTAGAAAGGCAGTTGGAGACATGTGTTAGAAGAGAGGGGGATAGATCTGGTAATGAGAGGTAGATTTGAGTGTCATCTGCATAGAGATGATACTGTAGCCCAAAAGAGTGTATTAGTTTACTAAGTAAGGATGTGTCGATGGAGAAGAGGAGGGGGCCTAGGCCTGAACTTTGGGGTACGCCAACAGACAGGAGTTAGGTAGAAGAAGAGGTGTCAGAGAAGAAGACACTGAATTATCAATTTTGTAGGTATGTTGAGAACCACGAGAGAGCAGTGTCTTGAATAGCGAGGGAGGAGAGGATATGGAGTAGAAGTGGATGGTCGATTGTGTCAAAGGAAGCAGAGAGATGTAGAAGAAGTAGAATGGAAAAGTGACCTTTTGACTTGGAGGAGAGCAAGTCATTAGTGACTTTTCTGAGAGCTGTCTCAGTGGAATGTTGGGGCCAGAAGTCGGATTGGATGGTGTCAAGAAGGGAGTTAAAGGTAATAAAGTTGGTAAGGCGGTTATAGACGAGCCGCTCCAGCAGTTTGGAAGCCAGGGGAAGTAGAGAGAAGTAGAGAGAGTCAAATTCTGTCAATGTTTTAGATGTTTCAAGCTCAGTATAACTTTGAGTCATTTTTGTATTCAGAGCTGTTAAATTACCTTGCTCAAATTCTAGTATTAAATTCATCAACTTAGTTGAACATTTAGACCAATCTCTGTCCACTTAAGGACAAATTGGTTTTTCAGAAGGTGAGAGGCTGGGATAAGCTGGATTCCGAGTACTCTAGGGATGAACTTATGCTTAAGGTAATTTTGTAAACTGGAGATTTCCCATACAGTACAAATGTTTTTTTTAAGGGCATTACCTACATCTTTGAATTGTTGGTTAATATTAGAATAAGTCTGGGATATGGTGTATCATGGTTGAAAGTGGCTTCAGCTTCCATCTGTATTTTATTGATATCCTAGTAATCTGGGTTAAACTTTGCCTTATTAAGGATGCTGATATTTAGCGCCAAATATGGATTAAACTGATATTGGGAATAGAAATATATATATCGCTGTTCCTAGGCGCTTAACTCCACTGGTAAAGTACAGATTTATCACAAAATAAAATAAAAATAACTGTATTCAGTTAATAAGGACAAAAGTATGCCGCCTTAAAAATTGGAATAAAGCTACCTGGGGTGAGAGAGAAGTGCATCAACTAGCAACAAACGGGCTAGTAGGGGGTGTGCACTCTAGGAGAGAATATATTACAATTTCCATATATCCAAGATTCCACAAAACCACAACTGATATAGGCAGAGAAAGAAGCCTATGATCCTACAGGGATCCTTCTAACTGAAGGGTTCTACAAATTAGATGCGCCAGAGCTTCATAATGTCCCTGTGGCAATAACAACAAAAGCCTGTCTTGGAATGGAACAAACAACGGGAATGCCTATATCCCAACTAGTGTGCTCTGAGCACTATTTTCCTTTTAACACCCAATAACATACTAAGGTCCATAACTTTAAAAACAATTGCCAATCAACAACAGATGTGTCTCCAAAATAGATCCCTAATGTGTTTTACTGCCAGAATGAATGCTGTAGGCCATGAACAAGCCCCTACAAACAGTTCCATACTTTGGGGAGCCCCTATCATAGGGAGCCTCACAACAACAAACAGCAGGACTGGGTAAGCATATAGGGATCAAATCATCCCTCTGATATGAAGCCTGATGATTGTTTTGCTGCCAATAGCAGTTTTGTCAAAAACAAAATGGATAATGACAACAGAAACGCTGGGCAGGTAATCGCTGGATTAAATAGCCAGCACTCGTTAACTGTAATAACGTCAGCATCACAATGGTGGGCTGGAGTGTGTTCTCGCATTGGCTCGAAATGAGGGTTTGGCCGCAGTACTCCGCCAATAGAAATGAGAATTATGAAATGCGGAAGTAAACATTGCTGCGGTACAACACAACAGGAGTTATTTATGTGTACTCGAACATGTAAACTCCATCAACAAAACTCTTGACACCTCTATTGCCAGATGTTTTAAATTATGTCATAATAAAAACATTGACCTAATGAAATTCTATATTATCGATAGAGTAAAACTTGGACCTCGTAAGGGAAATTTGGACAAATTGTTACTCCAAAAGGAAAGCAAATGGATTCATCAATTGCACTCCCAGAATCCTGAAGGCTTAAACGAATGTTTTTCCTCCACAGTCTTCATTTGAAGTCTGAACCCTCCATCACTTCATTGAGCTCCCTTGTATGTCTCCTTTACCTTATCTTGTATACCTGGTGGATAAGTAATGTTTTGCCTTTGGATCTCAGACACTATGGCCCTATTCAATTGCAAGCCCGTAAGTCAGTGGGCTTGAAATTTGCTACATTTACAGAGCGATTTAATTGACCGCAATTTACGGGCCGAAAGTGTAAATCATGCAATGGTAAGTAGCATTTCAGAGCATGATCATGATCAATTAAGTAAGGCCGTAACTACCGATTACGAAACAGCCAATAGTAAACAAGACTGTCATCATTACATCAGTAAAACAGGGAGGTTAAACATCAATCAATTAGCGTTTAGAGGTCCTAATGCGATCAGACTTGTAATCCCGCAGTGTACAAAATAATAAAAATGAATAGTGATACTGTTCTAGTCCATGTGGTTGGCCTGATATGTATTAACTCATTGATTTCCGAGATTGATATGACACGGAAATCAACACAAAAAATATATATTTTTGATTGCAGATTTGCGAGCTTGAGACTGTTGTCTAATTAATTTTAATGCCTTTCATTGCTTTCCCTGTAATTTAAAGTGCGGTATTGATTTTTTAATTGCATTTACAGTGCTATAAACAGTTGTTTAACCCCCTTGAGAGTCCTATCTGGTACCTGTAGGATTTTCTTCTACATTTGCCATTTACAGGAGTGAAAACATTTGGGTGCTTGAGGAATTGTAGCAATTGAATAGCAATTTGCGATTGTAACATTTACAGGCTTGCAAGATCAAAGGCTTAGCTGGGTTGGAGTTACGATTTTAACAACCGCAGGGATTTTCAGTGTGTAACCCGCTGCAGGTAGCGAAAAAGGCGCCAATTGAATAGCAAATTAGTTTACGGGCTACATTAACGGGTCCAGTAAACAACAATTGCTCAATTGAATAGGGGCCTGTATATGTATGTTGTTAATTACATTGATCATTAGATATACTCTATTGGATTACTAAAATCCTCAGTCACTTTTACTGTTAAGTACAGGAGCATCTTAACTTTATATAGCGTTCTAGTTCAGATTTACTATTCATTTAGTTATGCTTTCACTAGTATGCTTTTATTAAACCCACTATTATTACCCCAATAGCACTTTTTTTCTCACATTTAATGTCTCCTATTTACACTATGACAAAGAACAGTGAGATATTTTGTGAGTACCACTTAGCTCTTTCAAGCACCTTAGGTCAGGTTTCATATTCACTTAGGATCCCAGCCATTATTCCCTGTACACACTATAGTTATTTATCATAGTACCTATTTATCACTTTTCCATTCATACAGACTGCAACTTTCACCCCATCACATCACCCACACAGTAAAAAAAGCTGTACTCTCATACATACAGAGGTTCGTTCACTTCTGTCGCAGCAAGTTATCATTTTTCTCTCATTCGCAAATATTCACATTCATCAAAATAATACACAACTTATCATTACAATTTTGGCATAATTTTAGATCTTTATTTACTCACCTTATACACATTACTCACTACAATATGTCTACAGTAGCTCCACATCGTATAACCTCTTACCTTTTCAATCATAGCCATTATGGCATTTTTTGTTCACACAAGAGAATGTTCTATATCATATTTCAGTCTGGTTTTCAGTGCTGGTTCCACTGGGTACAACATTTATCATTTACTCCCTATAGGTCTTTGATTGCATACATATATTTTTTGATCGCCATATTGACCGCGGTAATGATTACTTCCGCATTCCAAAACCTTCATTTGTTTGGTAGATTTACAAGGCATGTTTAACCATACAGAGACCTTGTCATATTACATTCTAGCCAGGATGTTAGTTAGAGTAGGAATAGAGTAGTCAGACTGTCTGTATTTCTGGGCAAGCGACAGACAGAAAAATAACCAGTAAACAATCTAAAAGTCACAAACACAGAAGATGGGTAATTATGTAAACAGATAGAGATAATAAAAATAAATCCAATCTAAAAGTACAGAGAATAAATGCTGAGCTGTAACCCTGGACTAAAATAACCTAGCAATGACTGTTTCCTTTGCCTGCCCTTAAATAGATGCAAGTAGTAAGCAGTAGCAGCAGCCAAGTATACCATAGGATAGCTCAGGTATATGGATTTGTCATTCACAACATCATCCCCTGGTGGCTTGTTGTGTAACTCACAGGGTTGAGAACCTGGTCCCCAGAGTTCATGTTCCTTAAAAACCCTGACAGCTCTCCTCCTGATTTTTTCCAATGCTCTGTAAGGTGTGTGCTGACTTCACAGATATCTTCTGCACACTCCCCTGCCAAACCTGTCAGACAGCATATTAAGATACAGGAACTGTGTTTGAGCTGCCACACTCACTCATTATTCAGAAAAGACAGGGTTAGACAGCTCAGCGCAAGGCGATATTACAAAAAGTAAGACTTAATGAATTAAATATGTTTAAGAAAAAAATTATTACATTCCTATTAATGAGAGAGCTACTCATAGAAGTCCAAATAACATAACACTCCTCTGCCCTCCTTCCAATTAATGTATCCCTATTATCTTGTGCTTTTCTACTCTGTCTCATTCTCTGCTCTTGTCTTAATACTTTTCTTCAATTGAATGCTCACTTCCATTCTATATCATTTTTCTCTCCCCTCTTTCTCATACTTTTCTTTTTTCTGATGGCCTACTTCGTCTGTCTAATGCTCTCCTATTTCTTGCTTCTCTCCTGCTCAACTCTCCTCTTACTTATGCTAAACTCTCTTTCACCTCATGTTCATCTACCATCTGTCTTTTCCCATCTAGCTCATGTTCCTGTAATCTTTCGCTCTCTGTCTAATTTTAAATTATCTCAGTGTCATGCTCTTCTACCCTCTGTCCTATGTCTCATGGTCAGTCTAATCCTCTCCTTTACACAAACTCATCTCTCCATTTGTCTTATGATCTCTTTTCTTTTCTCTTATGTCTGTATTTTCTCTGTCTTATGCTCGCCTCAAATTTCCACTTCTGCCTTTTGTTCAGCTCTCACTTGATGTCATGGTCATCTCTTCATTACCTTGTTCTGATCTCTTCTCTGTATCAGTTTAATCTCTCTTCTAACTTATGCTCACCTAACCACTGTCTAATGCAGGCTGATTACAAAAATTATCCCATCACATGCATGCTTGTGGTGACAGTAGAGTCTAGCCTCCTCAGCAGTAAAGACTCAGAGCATATAAATTATTTTAGGAATTGAATGAAGGGCTAAAAAAATCAAATGGATAAGGTACACAAGGATATTAAAGTATCAGAGATTTGGAGATTTTTAAGTTGAACCTGATGTTGAAAATCCAGAAAATTAGGTATTAATGGAATGTAAATACAGCCAAAGGGCTCCTAGAGGCAGGGAGGGGCAGTCTTTCAAATTAGAGAAGGAAACCACTCGAGTACCAACCATGACAACAGCCATGAATACAGAAATAACAAATGAGGCAGAGCAATTAGGAGAACACTTACAAACATAACTTCAACTTAAGAGTGAAAAAGGTGTCATTATTCAGATAAGTGAGGGTACATGGGGTATCATACAAATAAAGCCACTTTGCTATTTAATTATTATTAACGGTTGTGCATAAGGGGTCTTTGAAGACTTTGTTTGAGTGACTGCATGTTAATTTACCTTTTCCTCTCAAGTTGGAGATATTTCTTAATTTATTTAGATGTCATTAGCACCACTTCTCAGGAGTGTTTGCAGATAAAAAATATCTTCCATAAATATAATGTATGAAAAAATCCATGGTGGTTGTGTTGTTTCCCTAATTTTAAAAATATTTCTTCAACTGTATCTTACCACCATTACTTATAATGCTGCCTTAAACATATTTTTTTGATATGTGAGATTAGCCTGTAATTACTCATGAGGGCATTTTATGAAACACTGATATAAAAGCAAGACAGTTGAGAGAAATAGTTGAGACTTAATTTATAAGATTTAATCATTGTAATAATAGTAATATTATTTTAAAGCTCCTACCTTTACTGGTTTCTGTCCATTGCTATGTGGTGCTTAGCTCCACCTCTTTAGCATAATTATTGGTTGGACAGCACACTTCCTGATGTAGATCAGGCCTCAGATTTACTTAATAACATATTTTTACTTTGTTATTGAAATCAAAAGTCATCTCTCTAGAATCTAGCACAGATACACAAATAATAATTGTTGAACTCACCAATAACAACAGAGATTTATTCTCACGAATAGCTCCAAAGCATCCCAAGAATCCAAGCAGGGAGAGAGCCAGCCCTGCAAACAATAAGGTGTATCCTCCAGCGCTCAGCAACGGATTAGAGGTTACAATGGATTGGAATCCATCTGTATCAGCAACAATCCATATTCCAACTCCTAAAAAGCAGATACCACCCACCTGCAGAGATATTATAATATAATTAAAAAGCTGAACAAATGAATGTGATAGAGTGTTTTTAAGAGTAAACAATAAAATACTGAAATTTGCAGGTTCTTCACAATGTACGTCCTTCTCTGCTACCAGCATACAAGTTTATAAACTCACCATACTCTTTTTAGGTATTAATGATATTTATGCTACAGGTAACTGACCAGTTCACATGTATAACTGTAATTATATAAGAAAATGTTTCCTGAAATGTACTTTTCAAAAGTTTGCTAAATCTTATAGGCTGTAAAATCAAGCAGTCCCATCCAAAGATATTTTTTTAAAGAACTGGCTGGTCTACTCTGTTCAAATCAGTGCAAAAATGCATTCAACACATACCATCATTAGCCTGTTCAATGTGGACTGGGAATTCATTTTTTGCCCCTCTGTGAAACTTTTTTACCTGTACAATGTCCTTCTTGAAGTACTGGCCAAAAATGTATTCCACATTCCAAGTAAGGTCTTACTAAGGATTTATATAGTGGTAGAATTAAACTTACATCCTTTGTTCTATATCGCTCTTAAGGCTTACTCGCATTTGCATTTGGTATTAAGCACTGTTACATAGGTGGTTATCCACAAACTTTTCTGTGACAGATAACCCTAGATTTGCTCCATGTAGATTATATATTGCATTTTTCTTTTTCCTTTCCAAATCCTTATTTTATATTTATCTATGCCATTCATCTGCCCATTCTTCTAATTTATTACAAGTCAATTTGCAGGAAAAAGAACATCCTGGTTATTATTATTATGGTTTATTTATAACGCGCCAACATATTCCGTAGAGCTGTACATAAGATAAGTTCAAGACAAAGATACATACAAATTCAAATATAGCAAGGCAAGGAGGGCCCTGTCTTTGAGCCTCAAATCCATAGTGTCAATAGGGCTTTCCCTAAAGCACCTTGTGGGGTTGAAACTCACAGACTTACAATCTAAAGGTATTGTGTGAGGAAAAGGAGGGAGAGAGAGGTGAGAGTGTGTTAGGGTGGACATTTATAGATTGGAGAAGCAAATGGGCAAGGGTGACATGAACAAACCTGTTAAATACATTAAGGGAATTTAATGGTTCAGGACATAAACATCTTTCAGAAACTGAAGTATATCAGAACAAGATATTATGACTTGATGTTAAAGGGAAAAAACGAAGGGGCATTGTGTATGAGTACTACTTTTTACAAGTTATGGTAGAAAAATGGAATATCTTTCCAGCTTTGGTGGGAATGCCAGATGAACCAAAGGAAGTAAATTATACATTTGAAATGCCGTATGATAGCCTAAGAAGTTATCAAGACAAGGTTTTATGTAGATGAGCAGATTATATGGTCCTATTGTTTCTCACAAGCCATTAAACCATATGTCTGTCTATGTTTCTAGAACTAAGGTGATATAAATGGTCTTTTTCATGTTTGTTAAATAAATACTGTGTCAATATGAATTATTTTAATCTTCTGGTTAAACAAAAATAAGTTTAATTTATTGCAGTCTTATATATTGTACGACAGGTTACACACTACTGAACAGACCCACTGTTAATTCTAATAGCACAATCTATGTGAGCAAGAGACTGGCATGATCTATAAGTTTCAAAGAATTTGGAGTTTTTGTACATGTAATAGTGAAGGGAATTTCTGTGAAACAAAAATACATTGTGCTGCATGTCAATTTTATAAGAAAAAATATTAAGTACAGTTTATTGAAAGTAAAATAATGTTAATATATATTATGCTTCACATTGTCACACAACTGGGACAATTTATTTGTTTTGACAATTTATATTAATTATTCTGGATTTTGCTAAGAATATAATATACCTTTGTAACTTTTTACTTGTATATACTTTATTTTATTAAAAGCTATGATTTACTGCCTAAATCATAAATTTTGTTGCTGTTTGGGTCTGCCCTCTGTAGCTCATGAAGCTCAAAAATATACAGACTGAAGTGCAGTCAGTGACCTCTCCCAAGAGGTATGCTGCAGAATGTTGCCACTGATTGGTTGAAATATGTACAGTATATATATATTTGTAGTCAGGTTGCTCTCCCTTCTCACTAGTGGTCTGGCCAAATCTATGTCCTCATGGCCTGCTTTGAGGGCCGAAAGGGAGTAAGAAATTCTTGAATCAGGGCACAGGAGGGTGGGTGAGGTGAGACGGGCATGCAATTTGTGGGATGACTCAGGAGGCTTTATTGTGGCTTGGGAGAGGGACCCTCCCACAATCCCAGGCACTCATGTGGCTATTTATAAGCAGGTCCCTCTCCCCTTGTATCTGGTGGTGTGGTCAAAGTTACATACTATTGGCCTACTTAGAGAGCCAAAAAACTATCTGTGATGGATTCTTTTGACTAATATAACTAAAATAACTCTCTCACTCCTGTTTTGGGGTCTGAAATAGCTGGATTTCGAATGACCCATGGTTTTTATGAAGTCTATCGGTGTATGATTCTTGGAGGAGGCTTCTATTCTAAATAAATGTCTGAAATAAGAGAATGGATTATGGCCTAGTCTTGACAGCACTAGTCTCACGTAGTGTACAAATGTGACTAGTTGACCCGAAATAATGAAAAGTGGGTGATATTGGGTTTGGTGTGATAGCAGGTTTGTATTTGGGAGATGGTGAACTCACTTTGTCTAAGATGACAGCTAAAATGGTAGAAAAGTGTTAATTTGGTTAATCTTTCTTCATAACTTAGCCCCCCATTCCCCTTATTAGTTCTGTTTCCCTGCTATATACATTTTCCAGCTCTAAAATGTCCTTTTTATGAAGTGTTGCCCAAAATTATACTCCATATTCCAAATGAGTGCATAATAAGGATTTGCATAGAGGCAGAATTAGATTTGCTTCTCTTGCTTCTATACCCTTCTTAATACACGCTAATAATGTATTTGCCTTTGCAGCTGCTGCTTGGCATTGAGCACTGTTACCTAGGTGATTGTCCACAAGTACTCCCAAATCCCTTTCAATATCTGATACACCTAGATTTGCTCCATTAAGATTATAAATTGCATGGCTAGTTTTCCTTCCCAGATGCACAACTTTAAATACATTTCTATTAAATCTCATCTGCCATTTAGATGCCCATTCATCTAATTTAGGAAAAATCCCTTTGGAGGGAAAGTACATCATTATCTGATTTAATTACCTTGCACAACTTTGTGTCATCAGCAAAAATGGAGACATTACTTTCCAGTCCCACTTCAGTCATTAATGAATATGTTAAAAAGGAGAGGACCTAATACTGAGCCCTGAGGAAAGCCATTTACCACATTAGTCCAATCGGAGTATGTTCCATTTACCACAACCCTTTGCTTCCTATCTTCTAGCCAGCTCTTGATCCATGAGGAGATATTTACTGCAATTCCTATATCGCTTAGTTTGCACAATAGTCTTCCACGTGACACTGTATCAAAAGCCTTTGCAAAATCCCAAAATACTACATCAACTGAGTTGCCTTGATCCAGGCTCCTACTAGCCTTCTCATAGAAACTAATAAGATTTGTTTGACATGACCTATCCCTCATAAACCCATGTTGACTCCTACTTATAATCCTGTTCAAATAGACATATTCTTGTACCCTTCGAAAAGCTTTCCCACTACAGAAGTGAGGCTCACTGGTCTATAATTCCCCGGATTTGCTCTTACTCCCTTCTTAAATCTAGGTATCACCTCTACTTTTTGACAGCCATCTGGTAGAGTCCCTGTGTTGAGTGAATATTGAAAAATTAAATATAATGGTTTGGCTATTACAGAACCCAGTTCCCTTAGTACCCTTGCATGTAGTCCACCAGGACCTGAGGCTTTATTAACATTTATTTTTTCCAACCTCTTCAGGTTCTGGGTGGGGGCGGACCGCGGGCCAGGACGGTTTTACTAATCTCTATTATAAAAAATATGCTGACCACCTTTCTCCTCATCTGACAAACCTCTTTAACAAAGTTTGGAGGGACATCAGATGCCTCAGGAACCAGGCGAATATCATATTTTTTCCAAAAGGTGGTAAGGACCCACTTGAGGTTCATAATTATCATCCCATCTCACTGTTGAATGGGGATATGAAAATCTTAGCGAAATTGATGGCGAACAGGATATCTAATTTTCTTCCTAGGGTTATCCACAAAGACCAAACAGGGTTTTTACCACATGGGCAGATGGGGGATAATGTCCAACGAATATTGAATTCCATTTCTTGGGCAATTCGTAATAAACCTCTTATGTCTTTATTAGCACTTGACATAGAAAAAGCCTTTGATACTTTAGAATGGCCCTATCTTCATGCACAAATAGACATACAGAGAGGAACCAGACAGGGGTGTCACCTCTCGCCACTCTTATTTGCCTTAGCAATCAAGCCCTTGGCCCAATCCATAAGATCTTACGCAAATATACATGGAATTAAATTTGGACTTCATCATCTTAAATGTTGTCTCTTTGCTGATGGCATATTGTGTTCTCTTACAAAGCCTGTCACCTCGGTACCAGCTCTCTTTCAAACTCTGGAACACTTTGGTGATCTGTCAGGGTTAAGAATCTCAGCCAGAAATTGACAAAATTCAACAAACCTATAATTTTGCTTGGCCCAAGTCTTATTTTAAATATTTAGGTGGGAACATCACTAAAAAATTGTCAGAACTGTATAAAGCTAACTACTCTACCCTGTATAGAAATTTACAACTATATTTAACAAAATGGATGAAGGGGCAGATTTCCTGGTTGGGGAGAATTAATTCTGTGAAAATTAATATTGTTCCCTGTCTTTTATATTTATTTCGCACACTCCTGATCGCTATAATGATAAAGAACTGGAAAGATTTCAAAGCTTGGTGTTTAAATTTATATGGAATCATAGAGCCCCAAGAATCGCTAGAACAAATATGTATACGCATAAAACAAAGGGTGGGCTTTCGTGTTCAAATTTTAAACAATACTATAAGGTGGCTCAACTTGCCTTTATTCCCCATACCCACTGCTCATTGCATCAACCCCTTTGGGTATTTACTGAAAATTTAGCAATGTCTCCGTACTCGTGGTACACAGTAATCTGGCTCCCTAAACCACGGTTGGCCCTTGGGTCAGTACCTAACCCTATTATCAAACACTCACTTAACAAATGAGCTAGCGCCAAAATTATCTACTCTCAACCCGGTCATACCCAATCCTCATTTCCCCATTCAACTTACGTCTAACTCAATGCACTGGTGGAAATCCAACAAGTTACTGAGATTTGGAGATTGGTTCACAAATAATGTGAGTATAACCTTCGAATATATGAGGATTTGACAGAATCTCTGAGTGATGAATCCTGGGAGAAATCCTGGCAAACTCTCACAAAGGGATCCTTGAATTATAGCATTCATGAAACGTCAATAAAAGTTCTGCATCGTACGTATCATACTCCTGTTAAGCTTTATAAATGGGGTCTTGTCCAAACTGATAGCTGTTTCAGAGACTGTGGAAATACAGGTTCATTCATACATATCTGGTGGACATGTCCAATGGTTAAAGATCTATGGGAAAATGTTCTTACATTAGCCTCTACGGTGTTTCGCTCCCGAATTGACGCAAATATTGGAATATGCCTTCTGGGTCTCCCAGTCCCAAGATTTATCTTTCCATCCCAACCAACTCTTCCAAATTTTAATGTTAGCCACAAAAAGCCATATTGCTCGACAGTGGAGGTCATCAGCACTTAGCCAACAGGCGATTTTAAATAAAATTTATTTTATTCTCAACAACGAGAGATTAACTCACTTATTAGAAGACACTATCTAGAAATGTATGGAGATATGGTCGCCTTGGATTGCCCGGGCAGATAGCATATCAGGTGGGCAGATTGGGATTTAATATGATACAAATTGGATAACCTTGACACTCAATCTGCTAGAACACTTAATTAAACTCCAAGCTGGGAGGGTCCGGATATGTGGGAGATCCCTGGAGATGGTGGATGGAGGCGAAAGGGAACTGCAGGTGGAGGCTTGAGATGTACCTGAGAGCGAACGGTTTGTATTTGTATAGTTTTAATGTTATTGTTTATCCCCCCCCCCCCCCCATTAACCTTTTTGGTTGTAATGTTACATTGCTTTGCTAATAAAAAGTGTAAAAAAAGGAAAGAATTAGGTTTTGTGGCAGAACTCCATGGGTTGATATTATCCTTATATAGCTTGATGTGACATGCGTGGAATTCCATGATTACCACATGTCATACTGTCTCACATCTTATCTGGTAAATATTACATGCATAAGTGTGATATATATCTATGCATACTATGGGCCCTATTAAATTCCAGCCTCGTAAATAAGAGGCTTCTACTTAAGCCCTACGTACTGCAAAGTTTCTCTAACTTACAATGCTATTAAATTAGCCCTGCTGCGAGCAACGTGTGAGCTACGCAGCAGGGCCGTACGTATCTACACTGCGTAAATGTACATGAGGAGTGACAGCCTGCGAGATGATATCGCAGGCTCCCACTCCTCATCAAGTGCTGCGGGGGTCCTAAAAGGGACCTCCGCGGCAGTCCCCCACATAAGCATTGCCGTGGGGGGTACTCCAAACCCCCCCCAGGCACCTAAAATGAACCCCCCCTCAATGCGGGGGTCCCTGTCGGGACCCCCGAAGTGTCCTCACATGAACACCTTGCTGCAGGGGTCCATAGGAACCCCCGCAGCCCCCACACATTAACCCCTTGCAGCGGGGGTCCCCGATCGGCACTGATCAGGCCCCCGCTGCATTTAAAACTTTTAAATTCCCCGCCGCGGCTCCTTAAAGGGGCCGCGGCACACTATTACCCAATCCCGGCCGCGGCACTTAAAATTAACCCCCCTCTATGCTGGGGGTCCCCATCGGGACCCCCGAAGTGTCCCCATATAAACCCCCTGCAGCGGGGGGCCCCGATCGGCACCGATCGTGACCCTGCTGCAATTCAATTTTAAATTTCCCGCCTCGCGGGTCCTCAAAGGACCGTAAAGGTCCTGAAAGGACTCGCACTAAAAATATTAACCCCAGGCAACTATAATTACCCCATTAACTCATGATGGTCAATCCAGACCACCATAAGGCCTAAATTAACCCATTAACTCATGGTGGTCAATCCAGACCACCATAAGACCTAAATTAACCCATTAACTCATGATGGTCAATCCAGACCACCATAAGGCCTAAATTAACCCATTAAGTAATGATGGTCAATACAGACCACCATAAGGCCTAAATTAACCCATTAACTCATGGTGGTCAATCCAGACCACCATAAGGCCTAAATTAACCCATTAAGTAATGATGGTCAATACAGACCACCATAAGGCCTAAATTAACCCATTAACTCATGGTGGTCAATCCAGACCACCATAAGGCCTAAATTAACCCATTAAGTAATGATGGTCAATCCAGACCACCATAAGGCCTAAATTAACCCATTAACTCATGGTGGTCAATACAGACCACCATAAGGCTCTATTTAACCCCATCAGTCCCATAAGGGTATATTATTACCATTATGGGCCTGTTACAACCCAACATTAACCACATAAGTGCCATGATGGTCCTCAAGGACCATCATGACACTAACTACAAACACTACACTATAACCCCCAATAAACCATTTAATCTAAACTAACCCCCCTCTACACTAATCTTTTAACACTTACACTACCTACCTACACTACCTACCCCCTAATAAACCTCCCCAACACTCTAATTACAAAAAACAATAAACCTACAGCACAGAAAACAAAAAACCTACAGTACAAAAAACAAAAAAACCTACAGTACAGAAAAAAAAAAAATTACACACCTGAAAAGGAAAGACAGATAAACACAATACAATAATACATATAATACATTACATACATTACATACAATACATGACATTACATATAATATATTAAATATAATATATTAAATATAATATATTACATATAATACATTACATACATTACATACAATACATGACATTACATATAATATATTAAATATAATATATTAAATATAATATATTACATATAATACATTACATACATTACATACAATACATGACATTACATATAATATATTAAATATAATATATTAAATATAATATATTACATATAATACATTACATACATTACATACAATACATGACATTACATATAATATATTAAATATAATATATTAAATATAATATATTACATATAATATATTACATATAGTCCTAATCAAATACCCCCTATCTATCTAACATACAATCTATTTAATTTAAAATAAATCCTAACTATATCAAATACATCCCCCTATCTATCTAATATACAAAAAATCCTAACTACATACACAGACCCTTATTCTAAAATAAAATAAAATAATTACAGTCCTAACTACATACACAGACCCTAATTCTAAGCTAAAATCAATAAATTAAGACCACTTACCTTTAAGATGTTGCTTCAGATCACTAACCTATGGGTCAAACAAAAACAAAAATTAGTACAAAACATTAACATCAAATAAATAAACATTATATACATTCTACATATTCAACTCACCTTTACAGCATGTCCAGTCACTGTTAAGCTCTTCCGGCGCGGCCCTGTTAAAAAAAAAAAACACAATACATGAATACATGAATACAATATATAAACAATAAATAAAATACACAAATAAACATCTAAATATACATTTAACTTACCTCCCCGCGATGTCCCCGGCCTTCTCTCCTTCAGCCCCGGCTGGGCCGCGGAACCATCCGCGCTCTAAAAAAAAATAAAAAAAAAAATAACGGAGGTCTGCACTGGCAGACCTCCCCGACGCTACTGAACCTCCCGGAGTCGTTTCCGGGAGGAAATTGGCATTGGCGGCTTGTGATTGGCTGAAAAAGCTGTCAGCCAATCAAAAGTCGTCAATGTAGGAGCCAATCAGGATGCGCAGATGTCTTCTACCAATCACTCCGTGGGGGTGTATCCCATAGTGATTGGCTGAAGGCATCTGAGCGTTGTGATTGGTTCCCATAAAGATAGACAAGTGTTTTAGCCAATCAGGGTGGGATATTGGGGTGTATCCCATCCTGATTGGCTCACACATTGACGACTTTTGATTGGCTGAAATTGATAGACAGCTTTTTCAGCCAATCACAAGCCGCCAATGCCAATTTCCTCCCGGAAACGACTCCGGGAGGTTCAGTAGCGTCGGGGAGGTCTGCCAGTGCAGACCTCCGTTAGTTTTTTTTCTTTTTTTTTTTTAGAGCGCGGATGGTTCCGCGGCCCAGCCGGGGCTGAAGGAGAGAAGGCCGGGGACATCGCGGGGAGGTAAGTTAAATGTATATTTAGATGTTTATTTGTGTATTTTATTTATTGTTTATATATTGTATTCATGTATTCATGTATTGTGTTTTTTTTTTAACAGGGCCGCGCCGGAAGAGATAAACAGTGACTGGACATGCTGTAAAGGTGAGTTGAATATTTAGAATGTATAGAATGTTTATTTATTTGATGTTAATGTTTTGTACTAATTTTTATTTTTTGTTTGACCCATAGGTTAGTGATCTGAAGCAACATCTTAAAGGTAAGTGGTCTTAATTTATTGATTTTAGCTTAGAATTAGGGTCTGTGTATGTAGTTAGGACTGTAATTATTTTATTTTAGTTTAGAATAAGGGTCTGTGTATGTAGTTAGGATTTTTTGTATATTAGATAGATAGGGGGATGTATTTGACATAGTTAGGATTTATTTTAAATTAAATAGATTGTATGTTAGATAGATAGGGGGTATTTGATTAGGACTATATGTAATATATTATATGTAATATATTATATGTAATATATTATATGTAATATATTATATTTAATATATTATATGTAATGTCATGTATTGTATGTAATGTATGTAATGTATTATATGTAATATATTATATGTAATATATTATATTTAATATATTATATGTAATGTCATGTATTGTATGTAATGTATTTAATGTATTATATGTATGTATTGTATTGTGTTTATCTGTCTTTCCTTTTCAGGTGTGTAATTTTTTTATTTTCTGTAGTGGGGGGTGGGGTTGTAATGTATTTTTTTGTTTTCTGTAGTGGGGGGTGGGGTTGTAATTTTTTTTTGTTTTCTGTACTGTAGGTTTTTTTGTTTTTTGTACTGTAGGTTTTTTGTTTTTTGTACTGTAGGTTTTTTGTTTTTTGTAATTAGAGTGTTGGGGAGGTTTATTAGGGGGTAGGTAGTGTAGGTAGGTAGACCATCATGGCACTTATGTGGTTAATGTTGGGTTGTAACAGGCCCATAATGGTAATAATATACCCTTATGGGACTGATGGGGTTAAATAGAGCCTTATGCTGGTCTGTATTGACCATCATGAGTTAATGGGTTAATTTAGGCCTTATGCTGGTCTGGATTGACCACCATGAGTTAATGGGTTAATTTAGGCCTTATGGTGGTCTGGATTGACCATCATGAGTTAATGGGTTAATTTAGGTCTTATGGTGGTCTGGATTGACCACCATGAGTTAATGGGTTAATTTAGGCCTTATGGTGGTCTGGATTGACCATCATGAGTTAATGGGGTAATTATAGTTGCCTGGGGTTATTATTTTTAGTGCGAGTCCTTTCAGGACCTTTACGGTCCTTTGAGGACCCGCGAGGCGGGAAATTTAAAATTGAATTGCAGCAGGGTCACGATCGGTGCCGATCGGGGCCCCCCGCTGCAGGGGGTTTATATGGGGACACTTCGGGGGTCCCGATGGGTACCCCCAGCATAGAGGGGGGTTAATTTTAAGTGCCGCGGCCGGGATTGGCTAATAGTGTGCCGCGGTCCCTTTAAGGAGCCGCGGCGGGGAATTTAAAAGTTTTAAATGCAGCGGGGGGCCTGATCTATGCAGATCGGGGACCCCCCCTGCAATGGGTTTATGTGGGGACACTTCGGGGGTCCCGATGGGGACCCCCAGCATAGAGGGGGGTTAATTTTAAGTGCCGCGGCCGGGATTGGCTAATAGTGTGCCGCGGTCCCTTTAAGGAGCCGCGGCGGGGAATTTAAAAGTTTTAAATGCAGCGGGGGGCCTGATCTATGCAGATCGGGGACCCCCGCTGCAAGGGGTTAATGTGGGGGTGCTGCAGGGGTCCTGATAGAGACCCCTGCAGCATGGGGATGTGTATAGGGTGCAGGGGGGAGCCTCACGCTGCTGTCTCGGGCTGTTCCGAGGCAGCACGTAGAGGCTTTCGGATCCCTTGCGTGGACTTTTTGTCCACGTAGGGATTCTTACGATATGCGAGACTCGTGCATAGATTTAAGGCTACGTAGCTCTCTCGGAGCCTATTCTCGGCCATTTTCTCGCAGTCATATCGTAAAGCAGGCTGCGAGAGATTCGGTTCTCGCAAACAGCAGGAAAACTGCCTTTTGCGAGCACCGAGAGAACTACGAGGGAGAATTTAATAGGGCCCTATATTATGATGTACCAATTCCTAATAAAACTCTATGGTTAAAAAAAAAAGTAAAGATATTACATTTTCAACAAAGGACCTCATAGTTAGAACTATGGTATTCCAAGCAGTAACATACACATGTAAAAGCTGGACCATAAAGAAGGCTGAGCGATGGAATTTACCCTTTTAAATGGTAGTGTTGGAGAAAACCGCTTAGAGTCCCTTGGACTGGAATAAGTTCCAATCAATCAATGTTATACAAAATCATGTCAAACCGTTCATTGAAAGGTTTGATCACAAGGTTAAATCTTAAATATTTTGGTCATATCATGCGAAGACAGGATTACCTAGAGAACACTCTGATGCTAGGAAAGATTGATGTCACATAAAGAAGGATTCAGCAGAGTTGGAGATGGACTGATGATGGATTTGAAGCAATAAACATGAGCTTGATGGAGCTTTGAGGGTTAACGGTTGACAGATGTGCATTCCATAGGGTCACAGAGAGTTGGACACAACTGAATAACTTAATAATAAATTAAAATATAACAACATTTCGGAGCAGCGTGTATAAATATCTTACAAGGGGAGTTTTTTTCTTTATCTAATTTTTTTTTACACACAAATATTCATCAATCCCCTAGTTTACACTTTACTTCATAACAATGCTTCAGAAAACTGTGACAAATAGCCAAAACAAGATCTGTATCTACAAAAGCTCAGTCTGGTCAGATTATAATGTATTTATATAATAAAACAATAAAGACAAAGGTCCATGATGTAAAAAGCAATTATTGACAATAATCATTCCATTAGAAAACAATATCACTTTATGCTTACTGGGTGAATCAGAAAGTCTACTTCATGCAAAACCTGCAAACTTTAACATAAGCCTACTGTAATACATTTTAAAGATCATTCAATTGATATTGTACTTGGAGTTGTCAGAGGGGGTGGAACTCCCCCTCATCCTATAAATACCTCCTACCCTTATCTAACCCCCAGCTGGCATCAATCTATGGTCATGCTGTGCATCTGTTCTGTTCATGCTGCATTTGCCTCCTGGTGAAACCTGTCTCAACTCCCCTGTCTGTTCTCCTGTCTCTGGGACTCCAACCCCAGCCCCCATCATTGCCTTTGCTCTTCCACTCTGTTGCTCACAATCCACACCACTACTGCACATGGCAGCCTCACTCCTCCTGTTGCTCCTGGCGGCCTCATGGCAGCCTCACTCCTCCTGCTGCTCCTAGCAGCCTCATGGAAGCCTCACTCCTCCTGCTGCTTCTCTGCCTACATTCTGAGTCACGTCATACTGTACCCCTTGCATGCCGAGCCACTTCAAACTGTACCCCTTGCATACCGAGCCACGCCATGTCATAACCTACTGTACCCCATGCATGCCACTCCATATCATTCCACTTGCAAGCAGAGACATGCCGCACGATAAAGTTCCCTTCAGCACACAAGCTATATCATAGCATGACGTACCTCTTTCATGCCAAGCTTTGCCTTACCAGTACATTCCCCTTATATTCTGAGGCGTGCCATACCGTAATGTACCCCTCGCATCCTGAGCTATGCCATTCCATAAATGCGCCCCTTAAATGCAGTGCCATACCATATCACTATGTTCCCCCTGCATGCCGACCCTGATCATATAATAACTTACCACTCGCATGCCAAGCTTTGCCATACTATAAAGTTCCCCAGGAATACCGAGCCCTACCATACCATAAACGTACCCCTTGGGTTCTGAGCAATGTTGTATTGTGCCCCTTGCAATCCATTACTCTCCATTCAGCTTTGACCGCCATATCCTACCAATGAATTTCCTTACAACGTAGCTAAAACACCATACCTCAAGTTACTATCACTAGAGAGAAAGCTCTGACAACAATTAATAGGTTAAAAAGTAACTTGTAATTTGGGTGGGGCTGGAACTCCCCCTCATCCTATAAAAACATCCTACCCTAATCTAACCCCCAGCTGGCGTCAGTCTACCCACCCACCTCACCCTTCTCTTGAGCTTCATTTAACTCTTTGTAGCCCTCTAATCAGGTTAGGATGACATAGCTAAAAATGCCATACCTCAAGCTGCTATCACTAGAAAGAAAGCCCCGACTACATCTATAGTTTCGAACCTCTGCTGTATTCCTTTAATTGAGCTGCTTCCTTTAACTACTCTTTCAAGATTGCAAGTCCTATCTATTAAACTAATGAACATTCAGTTAATTCTAATAAAAGCATAGAAGCCTTATCTACATTCAATGCCCATTCCCTTGTGTGGATTTAGAACAACAAAAATCAAAATAGCAGATTCCATTGTAGCAAATGTGCATATAAGAGGTAATAAATTAAATGCAATGTTGCCTTTTGTAAAGTACATTCTTCAAAAGCGTCCTTTTTTCACAAAAGAATAATTTTGGGAAAATACAGCTCTTCCCATGTTTTAGAAAACTGCTTTCGTTAGTGAATTACTTTGATTATGCAACAACATACAGCAATGAAGCAGCTGCAGTGAAGTGGTAACTACAGAGACCATTTAAATACCTAGTTATATGATGTCTGCATTTAATCATTGATCTTTATTTTTTAGTCATATGTCATAACATTTTTCATACTTGCATACATACACTTTAAACACACGTCATAAACTGCATTTAATAAAATCTGAAAGTCTTTGTATAAAATGTTTTTGTTGCTGTAGTTCTTTTGTTTAACTGTGACCTTCCTCCTTTTTTTTCTTTTCTCTGTTTGACTGTAGCTGTAGATTCAGTAAAACATATGAACTAAATGAACCTAAAACATATTAAATTAAACTGATCTAACCCTAACATTCAGGTGTGTGTGTGGGGCGGGGGGGGGGGGGGGGGGATACACTTAAGTCAGTCATAGTTGATTTTGTTTCTTTCTTTTATCCCTAATGGGTTTGAACTCCAGATTATAATTTTGTCAATAAAGTTGTCATTAAACCTGTACATGTCCAGCTTTTTCCGTTTTTCACTCTGAGGGGTTATCAATTCAGTCAGTTTTAATATATTTTGTCATTGTTTGTTTTGTGATATTTGTAATTTCTATATGATTATGATTGTGAGTATGGGGAGTTGATCCATACATTTCTGTAAATATTGGATATGTATTGGATATGACATAAGTTATTTTTTCAATTATTATTATGAAATTTAGTTTATGTATTTTTTCTTAAAGGTGAAATTGTGGCTTCCTCCATTTTTTTTGCAATGTGGCTTTTTGTGGCCATAAGTAGGAATTGCAGCCATTTATTATGTTGCTTCTGTAGTAGAGGAGAATAGTCTCCCAATAGGCAAATGTCTATCGACATGTATTGTTGTCTTCAAAATGGTAGATGCCAATTCCATGACTTTGGTTCAAATGTCCTGAACTATCGGGCATTCACATCAAGTGTGGAGAAATGTATCTGTAGTTTGACATAGTCTATAGCAATTTGAAGATGTTTGTGTATTAATTTTATGTAATCTATCAGGTGTGAGATAAGCTCTGTGAAGCACCTTTATAAACGTTTCCAGTAGACTTCATTTTGTGAGCCTTTGCTTATATTTGTGCAGATTTTTCCCCACTTTTGTGGATCCGATTGAGTTCCCATGTCTGATTCCCATTGTTTCACAAAGTTAGTTTTAAGATTTGTTCTTGGGGTATTTAGTATAGAGTAAATAGATCCAAGGACACCTCCGGTTAGTGGAGATTTGCTGCATATAAGTGATAACCAGTTGGTTTGCGGTTTACCCCATGTTTTATTAGTGTTGTTACTAAATGTTTTATTTTACAATAATTGTAATGATCCTTGAGTGGGATGTTATAGTTAATCTTCAATTGGTCAAAGGTAAGAAATAGTCCATTTGATAACCAATTACCTAATTTGTCAAGTTTAGCTATTGTCCACCAATTTTTAGAATCCTCTCTCAAGCTGTCCCAAATAGGTTGAGATGTAAGTGTAGGGGTTAGTTCTGTTAAACTAGTTGCTAATCGTTTTTTTTGAGTTAGCCCTTTTCCAGTTAGTTATTGAAAGCTTTATCATAGGGTTGTTATGTTTTAGTATATGTAGAGGGATTGATGGATTCCAGACAACGGATTCCCATGTTTAAGACTGAACTTTGAGAAAGGATAAAATAAGAGACAAAAAAAGATAACATTCTATGAACCCTCACTGAATCATATGTACTAAAATATATGCTACTAGGGAATAAAAATGTTAAAAACATGACTTTTATAATGATCATTAAAATAAAAATATTCAAAACAAGGGGGTTAAAAAAGAAAACTGCTCATAGTAATATGTTAAAATGAATCATATAAAATGTCAGATATCAGATTGATATGAACTCAAATATATCTGCTATACAATAACTTATATGTATTGATACAACACCAGTAAAGGAACATATGTGCCCTCTCTACTAGCTGTAGAAGGAATAGTATGTATTCTCTAAAACTGTAGTTTAAATATTAAAATATAGTACCTCCAATCAAAGTGAAAGTTTATACTGATTCTAAAAACATAGTATTACAGAATTTAAACACCATTATTCTCTACCTGTTGGGAACACAACTTCTAAGTTATAATCTGCATGCAGTGTTTGTGCTAATTGATACCAATTAGTTTCCAAGGTGGTTGCTTATTCTCTAAGTGCATAAATGTACTTTGTTAAACTATACCTATAACTATACCGGAGTTTACACATTCCCATCCCGCCCCACTCTGATGATAGGTAGTAACCTTGAAACGGCTGTACATGGTAGGATTCCCAGTTTGTGTATAATCCAACCTTGGCTTTGAAAAAAAGCTGTGTAATACAGTGGGCATAATCTTAAAGGAGGCCATGTTTAAAATGGTTATAGATTAAAGAGCAAAGCATTTGTGGACACATTTGCATGTCCCAAGGTTCCCATAATGCAGTGTAAAAACTGTATTTATTGGAATTCTGATCAGGAAACAAGTTTTTTAACTATTTTTAGACATTCAAATGTGAACACAAATGTACCATTTATATACTGTGCCACTGTGTGGTGGAGGGCTTCTATCGCTCTTTTGCCCACCATATATTAAATTATTTTTATGTTATATATATATATTTGTGGTCGGGTCCCTCTCTCAACGGTCAAGGAATTGCTCCGCAAGTGATGGGAATGCCCTTGCAGACATGAAAGGGCCAAAAAGCAGACATGAGGCTTGGAAAGCTCTGAGTGCAGAGAAGCACCCTGCAGGCACAGGCTCAGAAATTAACTGAGCTGTGCAAAGGAGAGGAGGACAGGAAGTGCTTATGAAGGCTGAAAAAGGCCCCTCCTATGGGAAGAGGCGGAACGAGAGATGACCCCTCCCACAAACCCAGAGAAATATGTATATAAAACTAGCTGTGATATAACAAAGACACACATGAATCAGCCTGTTTGAATATTCACAGATATTTATATTGTTCAAGACCATTTCATGATCATTTATAATGAGTAAACATTTATATTTCTCCCTGTTTTATATAGAAATCTTCATTATTCCATCATACTTAATACTCACATACTTAATGCATTGAGCACCAAAGAAGATTAGAAAGTAGATTTTAAATTCAAATAAATACTTACAAATATAAGTATATTGAAGAGAAACATCATGTACTTCATACACAGTAGGATTCCCATCGTTCCTGCTTGAATTAACCTGGAAGTAACATTTCCATGAATTGAATACGTTTCTGACAACTAACAAAAGTTCAATACTTCATACCTTTTTTGAACTTGTTATTTTATTTGTGAACAAATCATCTTCTCTTTCTTTATTTTTCAAAATGTTATTAAGTTTACAATAATAACCAACAATACAATAATAAAAATAAATAAAATATATATATATATATATATATATATATATATATATATATATATATATATATATATATATATATATAAAATCAGAAACAATAAAATCATACATGAGAATCAAGATTATTTAGTATATGTGAGATTATAAGGCTTGGGAGAAACTTTATGTACTTCACTAAAAGTTAACTTCCCAAGATACATAAAAGTAAATAGGGAAAACATCTTGTATAGATACCCAATTCATGTTTACTTAATTGAGAGACATCCAACAATAAATGCCTTCAGTCACCATCTTTAAATGTAATCTTTAAATGCAACAATGTTAATAAAATTAAAAGATCAGCAATTGTATCAACTAGGCACATTTTATGGAACTCCATTTATGTTTATTCTTAAAAACACATGGTACACACTTGTTTTTTTTTTTTTTTTTTTTTTAAACCATTCAAAAGTTGTTTTTTGCGATAAAAAATGTTATGTAAAACCTGTTTAAATGTCATTGAAACAACCAGGAAATGCAGAGAGCATACTTGGCTGCTTTCTTTGCTCTGAGAAAACACATTGTGAAACATTATCAAATATTATCTTTCTAATGCAACAAAAACAATTATTTCCATGTCCCTTTAATGTCCTTGTAGAGCACATACTATTTCTACTAATCTTCTTGATGATTGTTATTTTCCATAATATAATATATCATCTTTAATAGATTTACATAGTTACATGGTAATTGAGGTTGAATAAACACTTTTAGTCCCTCAAGTTCAACCTTTTTAGATGTCCTCTGATTAATGATGTGTATGTTGATGAATATGGCTGATATTAATGATCCCATAATATGAATATTGTAATAAAAAATAACGCAATCTCACATACCTTAACAACTAAGTCTTCAACGCTTTAATCCTTATCTAGTGCAGATCCAACAATGAGGTTGCCTCCAGGTAGACCTTTCAAAACATTATCATTCAGATCTGCTCATGAACAGGCAGTTTCTAATTAACAAGGAACAAGATCTAGCTATTATTAATGTAAATTAGCTGCAGAAGTACAGCTGCAAGCTTTGTCCAGAAAGGCTCATAATGCAAGGTCATTAAATAGTAACACAGTAGAGTACAAGCAGAATGACCTCATTGTGACAGATTGCAGTTTAATTAATTGCATACTCCTTCACAGTTTGGCTCCAGTGTAACAGGTGTCACTGGTGTAACATGGAAGACCAACTCAATATTCTATTAGGTCTCAATTAAATATTGATCACCCCAATTTGTTGATCACAAAGGTCTTTTGCATATCCCCAAGTTGCCAATAAACATGTATATGATAAATAACAAGCCATCTGATGGAAATGTTACAACATACAGTATGATAATGTCATTTTGGTACCTTTGGGGTGGATGTAAACAATCCCTAAACTTAACATATGTTTTTAATATTTAAGAGATAGTCACAGGTTATGTTTCCTTCCTCTGGATTAATGAACTAATTTTGCAGATCAGAGAGCTCAAAAAAGGTTGAACTTGATGTATTTTTTCAACCTTAATTACTATGTAACTATGCTTGTCAAATAATTGACAAATATCTAGAAAGGGAAATCAGGTTAGGTATAAATGGAAAAGTTATGGTAACCTATCTTTTGAACTGACCTTAAAATATGTATTCGACAAAATAAAACATGATACTGTAAAAATATATTCTGTATAGGGTTTTTGTTCTCTAACATAAGTGTTATCCTGATCTGAAGAAAATAAATATCAAACTAAATGGTCAACTAATTTTTTTAAGTTGGATAGCCCAGAGAGAGAAACTTGGTGGATTATTTTAGGTTTAAGAGTGTATTTGTGAATTAAACAATTATAATAGAACACGTTATAAGTCTCTCTTTTTTTTTCATTAAAAAAATTAATTGAAATTCTTTAAATTCTATTATGGGAGTATTTATGGGCAAATTCTTAAGCATTATGGGGGCATATTTATTGCAGCTAATCACAGAATTTTGCACATATAGAATATTCTGCTTTGATTAATATCCTGGAAAAACAAAACTGTATTGCAATTCCTTTTCACCACAGAGTGCAAAATCTTAAATATACTTCAAATGTTGATAAGCCCAAGAATTGTGTAAAATCAACATCAAAAAGACTCTATGTTAACTTTTGGATTCAAACGTATTTCAAAGATTAGAGTCTAAAAATAGGACCACTTGAAATTTAACTTTTATACATGCTATTAAAATAAATCAAGGGGAATAGTTAAAATAAATATAATTTGACCACCCATGTAGTTACTTGTCTAGTTATTGATTGGCAAGTTAGACAATAACGCCCAACACTGCTTTATAGGATCCTCATTCAATTGCGATATAAGCAAATACCATATATTTCTACAGAAGTTTTTAGTTAGTGAACTTCTATCCAAAAGCAAGGTCTTCACTAACTAAAAACTTCTGTAAAAAAAGTATGCTCTGTGCGTCTATAGAGCCCTATTCAATTGGCCAAATCGCATTTGAATGAGGCCCTAAGTATAACACAATTATCCTCTGGTTACAAACAGTAACATATGTGCAAACATATTTTAATTTATATTCTGTATTCAACTTTCAAATGTATCTAAAATACAACACAGAGGATATACTGAAAACATTTAAAGGCTCTATTTCGAAGCAAAAAACAAACCAAAATGCAAACGGTTTACATTTAGTGGTTCTAATCAAATAATCACCTCTCTCAGTGTGTATATAAATACTTCCATAGCCATCAATGTATGTATAAATATATGTTAAATATAGAGCCAGGATGCAGAGGATTAGTCACCTCTAACAAAAATGGACATATGAATTAACTACTAGGAAAATCACATATTATAATTGTTAAACTGCGATTTGTCGTCACGCTTGCGAGCCTTGCGAAATCAGGCGAGCCGTTGAGGCATTGAAGTCTACCGAGCTTGCAGGACTTAGGCAATGCGTGCCTCACAGTTGAGGCTGCCGAAGGAGCTCTGGCACGCCTCGCGAAGCAAGGCGAGCAGTTGAGTCACGAAGGACTTAGGCTGCAAGCAGTTGAGGAACACGGGACTTAGTAAAATCTCAGGGGCATAAAAATCCAACCTCGCAAAAATACAAATTTAATGGCCGAACAACGGATATTCGAAAAAGCCAAAAAACACGAAAAAAATAAATAAATAAATTAAAACACACTCACTAACAGCACAGGGGGAGAGCCAGGAAGCCTGGGAGTGAGGTTACAAGCGATTATTGAGCCTTATTTGAAGTGTTTCGTCACTTGAAAAATGGCTAAGCAAGAAAAAAAATTGCGGACAAAAATGGAAAAATTCCTGAAACTGGATAAAAACAATGCTGAGCAAAGACAGGCATGCGGGACTTTGAAAATAAAACAAACGGCAGTCAGCACCCTCTAAACAAACATTCAGCAGACACACAGAAGAAAAACACACAGGGAAGGTACAGGGGGAAATGCTGGAAAGAGGCACATGGTATTCCCAAGCACAAAACTTGCAGGTTAATGAACCCTGCAATGAGCATCCCGTACAGTAGGCGGGAGGAAAGCCTCTGCGCTCATTGCGAGCCACGCGATAAGCGCTGAAAGTCTAAGCACTACACTACACTATTAACCCTAACTATATCCCATTAACCAATTAACCCTAAGAATAATTTTAAAAGGGCTAACTTTAATGGGCTAAGGGCAGCAATACCACATATAGACTGGGAAAAAGAACTTTCAGGGAAAAATACTGAAAATAAATGGACAACATTCAAATCCTTACTAAATAAACATACTGATCGGCATGTACCATGTGGAAATAAAATTAATAGGAGTAAATCACATCCCATGTGGCTTACCAATGACTTAAAGATCATGATGAGGGAAAATAAACATGCTTTTAAATTATACAGGAAGGAGGGAACAGAGGCAGCTTTATGTGACTATAAGAAAATCAACAAGGCTTGCAAAAGGGCTATTAGACTAGCTAAATAGAAAATGAGAAGTCAGTTGCAAAGGAAAGTAAGACTAACCCTAAAATATTTTTTAAATATATTAATGAGAAGAAGTCGAGGAAGGAAGCTATAGAAACATTAAAATGTGATACAGGCCATCTGATAATTAGTGACCAGGGAAAGGCAGATGAGCTAAATAGGTTATTTTCATTGGTATACACAAGGGAGGTACCAGTGGTTGGGACACTGCAACATAATGAGGCTACACTACCATCACTAAATAATTGGTTAACACAGGAAGAAATCCAAAAGAGATTGGAGAAAATAAATGTTAATAAAGCACCAGGTCCTGATGGGATACATCCAAGGGTACTGAGGGAGCTGGGTTCTGTAATAGCCAAACCATTATATCTAATCTTTCAAGACCCACTCACTACAGGGTCTCTACCAGATGACTGGAGAAAAGCAGAGGTGATAACTATATTTAAGAAGGGAGCAAGAGCAAATCCAGGGAATTATAGACCAGTGAGCCTCACATCTGTTGCTGGGAAGCCTTCAGAAGGGTTAATAAGGGACAGAATACAAGAATATGTCTATTTGAACAAGATCATAGGTAGCAGTCAACACGGCTTTATGAAGGATAGGTCGTGTCAGACCAATCTAATTAGTTTCTATGAGGAGGTTAGTAGGAACCTGGATCAGGGCAACTCAGTGGATCTAGTCTTTTGGGATTTTTCAAAGGCTTTTGATACAGTGCCACATGGAAGACTATTGAGCAAACTAAGGGATACAGGAATTGCAGTAAATATGTGCTCATGGATCGAGAGCTGGCTAAAAGACAGGAAGCAAAGGGTTGTTGTAAATGGAACATACTCCGATTGGACTAATGTGGTGAGTGGGGTTCCTCAAGGTTCAGTATTAGATCCTCTCCTTTTTAACATATTTATTAATCACGTAGAAGTAGGACTCTAAAGTAGTGTCTCCATTTTTGAGGATGACACTAAGTTTTGCAAGGTAATTAAATCAGATAATGATGTACTTTCCCTACAAAGGGATTTGCATAAATTAGAGAAATGGGCGGCTAAATGGAAGGTGAGATTTAATACAAATAAATGTAAGGTTATGCATTTGGGAAGGAAAAATAGCCATGCAATTAATAATCTTAATGGAGCAAATCTAGGGGTATCAGATATTGAAAGGGATTTGGGAGTACTAGTGGACAACCACCTAGGTAGCAGTGTTCAATGCCAAGCAGCAGCTGCAAAGGCAAGTAAAATATTAGCATGTATTTAGAAGGGTACAGAAGCAAGGGAAGCAAATATAATTCTGCCACTATACAAATCTCTAGTACGCCCTCATTTGGAATATGGAGTGCAATTTTGGGCACCACTTCATAGACAGGACATTTTAGAGCTGGAAAAAGTACAGAGAAGGGCTACAAAATAATAAGGGGAATGGAGGGGCTAAGTTATGAAGAAAGACTAACCAAATTAAACCTATTTTCGCTAGAAAAAAGGCGTCTACGAGGAGATATGATTACCTAATTTAAATACATACAGGGTCAATATAAGGATTTGTCAAGTGAACTATTTGTAGCAAGAGATTTTCAACTGACAAGAGGACATCCTTTGAGGTTAGAGGAAAAAAGATTTCACCTTAAAGAAAGAAAAGTGTTGTTCACAGTTAGGGTGGTTAAACTGTGGAATTCTCTACCAAAGGAGGTGGTGACAGCGAATTCGATAGATAACTTCAAAAAGGGGTTAGATATATTTTTGAATAAAGAGGGCATTCAAGGGTATCCTAGATAACTAGTGAAAGAATATTGATCCAGGGAGAAATTTGATCGCCAGTTTCTGGGGTCAGGAAGGAATTTTGCTTTTTTTCCCCTTTTGAGACAATTTGCAAAGTTTCAATGTTTTTTTTTTTCTGTTTGCCTTCCTCTGGATCAATTAACAATTAATAGTAAATGGTCCACATATTAAAAAGATCAATAGAGATCTAAAAAGGTTGAACTTGATGTACCTAATCTTTATTCATCCTCAAATACAATACTATTAATAATTATTTAACAACTAATTAATGAATAACTAATCCGCATATTGCAGATCAGAGGAGATCTTAACAGGTTGAACTTGATGGACTGAAAGTCTTTTTTCAACCTTAATTACAATGTGACTATGTAACTATGTAATACCCATTAACCCTAACTATAACTATACACCCCTAACTGTACCCAATAAACCCCTACCCTATTAACCCCTACCTTCCATTATTAACACCCTATCCTACCCTATAAACCCATTCCCTACATTATTATCCCCTAGCCTACTCCTATCCTACATTATTGTAGTGTGACTGGACCAGTGGACACTATTTGAGTGCCCTGTCTAGGATGAAGCAAAGAAGACCAGCATGGTTGGAGGGGCCTTTTGGCATGGGGACCCCCGCTGCAAGGGTTAATGTGGAGACCCGATGGGGACCCCGCATCCTGGGGGGGTTAATGTTAGTTGCTGCGGGGGTACTTACTGTAACCACGCTGCATGGGGTTAACCATTAGTGTGCCGCGGGCCCTTTAAGGACCTGTGGCAGGGAATCTGAAGCTTTTAAATGCAGCGGGGGTCCCGATCGGGACCCAGCAGCAAGGGTTAATGTGGGGACACTGCTGGGTCCCGATGGGGACCCCCAGCATTGGGGGTTAATGTTAGGTGCCACAGGGGTACTTCCAGTACCCCTGCAGCCGATATTGCTCATTAGTGTGCCGAGGGCCCTTTAAGGACCGATGGCAGGGAATTTGACATTTTTAATTGCAATGGGGGTCCCAATGGTGGAACACGGTAGGAGACCCATGCATCATGGGGTTAATGTGGGGACCCTGCGGGTGTCCCGATCTGGACTCCCGCATCATGGAGGTATGATTTGGGGAGGATACGTAAGGGTTTTGCAAGCCCTTGTGACACCTTCTTTGGCCCATAAACCGTGGTTCAAGTTTAGCCATTTGCTGGCTTGACGGGAGGGAAAATCGGAGCAAGTAAATAGCGAATTTTCGATTTTAGCGCTCTGGACTCTTGCGGCCGTGAAAGATGCAATTTGAAGAATTGCAATAAATAGTAGTGCTGAAGAAGTAACCCGATCGGAACCCGCCAGTAGGAGGCAATTGAATAGTTAAGTAACTTACTATTTTCACTTGCGGGCCCGGATCTCGTAAAAGTAGCAATTGAATGAGGCCCAAAGCCTTATATTGACCTTAGATATATTAATATAAGGTAATCATATGCCCTCTTAGATGCCTTTATTTCTAGAGAAATCAGTTTAATCTGGTTAGTCTTTCTTCATAACTAAGCCCCTTCATTCCCCTTATTAGTATTGTTGCCCTTCTCTGTACTTTTCCAAGCTCTAAATGTCTTTTTATGAAGTGGTGACCAAAATTATTCCATATTTCAAATGTACTAGGGATTAGTGTAGTGGCAGAATTATGTTTGCTACCCTTCTTAATACATGCTAATATTTTGTTTTCCCTTTGAAGCTGCTGCTGTTACCTAGGTTGTTGCCCACAAGAACTTTCCAAATCCCTAGTATTATCCGATACCCCAAGATTTACTCCATTATGATTATAAATTGCATGGCTATTTTTCCTTCTTAAATGCATAAATTTACATTTATTCGTATTAAATTTCATCTGACATTTATTCTCCCATTTCACTAATTTATGCAAATACCCTTGGAGGGAAAGTACATCCTTTTCTGATTTAATTACCTTGCACAACTTTGTGTCATTAGCAAAAATGGAGACAATACTTCCCAGTCCAACATATGTCATTAATAAATATGTTAAAAAGGAGAAGACCTATTACTGAACCCTGAGGAACCCCTCTTACCACATTAGTCCAATCTGAGTATATTGCATTTACAACAACCCTTTGCTTCCTGTCTTTTAGCCAGCTCTTGATCCATGAGCAGATATGTACTGTAATTCCTGCACCCATTACTTTGCACAATAGTCTTCCATGTGGCACCATATCAAAAGCCTTTGCAAAATCCAAAAAGTCTACATCCAATGAGTTATCTTGATCCAAGTTCCTACTAACCTCTTCATAGAAACTAAGTAAATGTGTTTGACATGACCTATCACTTATAAATCCCTATTGACTCCTACTTATAATCCTGTTCAAATAGACATATTCTTATATGTTATCCCTTGTCTTTCAGCGACTCTGTGTTGAGTGAATCTTGGAAAATTAGATATAATGTTTTGGCTATTACAGAACCCAGTTCCTTCAGTACCCTTGGATGTATTCCAACAGGACCTGGGGCTTTCTTTACATTTATTTTTTCCAATCTCTTTTGGATTTCTTCCTGCGTTAACCAATTAATTGGTGAAGGAGTGTAGCCCCATTATGTTGTAGTTTACCAACCACTGGTACCTCCTTTGTACATACCGAAGAAAATAACCTATTTAGCTCATGTGCCTTTTCCTGGTCATTAATTATCAGATGGCCGGTTTTACATTGTAATGTTCCTATAGTTTCCTTCCTGGCCTTTGTGAGGAATTGAGTCTGTTGGGTTTTGAACCCTGGTCCCCAGGATGCTGAACCTCTTCCCTACCACTGCGCCAGCCTGCCTTTGTGAAGTTCCTTGAGATCTGATAAACCTTGACTCTGCTAGCAATAGTATCAGTGACTAGTCTCTTCAGCTGTGTCTGGTCAGGTGTCTGGTCCTTGGCCTATATAAGGCACTTCCTGTCTATGTACCTTGCCAGATTATTGTGGTTCCTGTTCCCTTCAATAAAGCTTGTTCCTGTTTCACCTACAAGTTGCTGAATTGGATCATTGCTGACCTAGGCTGCTGGTCTCCAAACCCTTGTGATTCCTATATCATTACAGCCTTCTTCCCATTAATATATTACAACAATATTTTAGGTTTAGTCTTAGTCTCCTTTGCAACTAACTTTTTCATTTTTTATTTTAGCCAGTCTAATAGCCCTTTTGCAAGCCTTGTTGATTTTCTTGCACTCACGTAAATCCGTATCTGTTCCCTCTGTATAATCTAATAGCCTTATTAAATAGCGATTCAGTAAATTTAAAAGGGCTCTATATAAGCACACAGCATATTTTTTTACAGAAGTTTTTAGTTAGTGAACTTCTATCCAGAAGCAAGGTCTTCACTAACTAAAAACTTCTGTAAAGAAAATATGCTGTGTGCTTAAATAGAGCCCCTTTACATTTACCGAAACGCAATTTAATAAGGCTGTAAATGTCTTTTTTTTACTCTGTATCTTGATCTTTAACTCATTGTTAAGCCACATGGTTTGTGATTTACTCCTTCTACTTTTATTTCCACATGGTATATGGTGATAAGTAGGTACAGTATATTTAGCAATGATTTGAAAGTTGTCCATTTATGTTCAGTATTTTTACAGTTCTTTGTCCCAGTCTATATGTTGTATTGCTTCCCCTCGAGCGGTAAAACCTTTTAAAATGAAGAGTTTTTGTTGGGCCTTTACAGTTTTTTTTTAATTCAATCTCAAATGATACTGTGTTTTGATCAATGTTTCCCAAAGGTTGCCCTATTTCACAAATATACAAACACAGGGGGTCTTGAGCAAATAAACAGTCTGAATGTTTACAGCAAATGGTTATAGGTAATGCAATCACCAGGATAAGCTCATCAGATGTACCAGGTTTCCTAGTAAGCAGGGGCAGTCTATTATGCTAATTAGTCCCTATTCTATGTACCTAAGGATGGGGCTTACTGTGATTGGCCAGCCTGTGTTCCAGAAAATTGTATAAAATGTGACAATTAATAAAGGTATGACAGTTGTGTCTGAAATTACATAAAACAAGGTGTAATTGTCATTCTGTGCATTAATCCTAATTCTAAGGGATTATATGCTGTTCCTGATATCCTGGTGATCCTGATATCGTTGAAGCAAGCTCCTGTGCGTGGTTCCTGTGTTTGGTCCATCTTCTGCTATCAGAGGTGTAAAAGGAAAGCATGATTCTGCTGGATAGGTTTGAACTAGGTTCATATCAAGTCCAACTGAAGTAGCAGATTGTGACAATGAACTATGGACATTTTTTTACACAGTTTGTCCAGAGGAGAACAACTATTCAGAGAATTGTGCATTTTTGGTCATCCATGGGTGGAAACCTACATGTAAATTAAGATTCTCCGATCAGGATAATGTGCATTCTTAGTTGCCTTAGGAACGCATGCCTACATGTCAAACAGAGCATCTAAGGTATATGTGCAAGACAGCATCTGCACTGTCACTATCTCAAGAGTGTTGACTTAGCACTTCACTAAAGGATAAGCCATCTCGCTGGGCTTTAGCAGGTGTGAGCTATGTGTTTAATTGCAATATTCAGCAGAGCTGTCCATTTGCAGGGCATCTTATATAGTTTTTACTATAGCCCTTACTAGGGTGCATCCCAGAGCCCCTGTTTGAGAGTGCATAAAAGCACAATGCACAAAAAACCCTTGTATGAGTTTTAATCTGATTTGCATTAACTTTTGGGACCTTTTCTGTACATTTCCCCGCTAACATATCCACACCCTCATCTCTTACGGGATAAACAATATGTTATTTACAACAAAACCTGTAACATGCCTTAGATTGTAAGTTTGCGAGTTTTCAATTGTGTGTCAGTGTCTTGGAAACAAGAACTATGTGCATTTGATTATATGCTCAAAAACAGGGCCCTCCATTCTTCATAAGGTGTTAAGTTTGTTTTTGCCATGTACTAAACCCCTGTTCAGCGCTACTGAATATGTTGGCGTGATATAAATAAAGACAATAATAATAATAATAATGAAACACAATTTATATCCCATCATACAGAATATAAACAATATATGTCCCACTGGGTTGCGCAGGGCAGAAATTTGTCATCTTAGGTCCAGGTACATTACTTGAGGCTCTGAGCATGACCACAAGTAGCATAGGCATTCAATCCCATAGATAAACTACATAAAATATTGTAATCATATTTTAACCCAAGGAAGTTCTTAAAACCACAGGGCTAATACACAGTCCACAATACTCCAGTAAAGCTCTGGGCATGAAGAAATTGGGTGGCAAAGGATCCCCCTGTGCCTTCCAAAATCCAGTCATGACAATAAGGAAATCATATCCCCTCATAAGGGTCTTTTTCTAGAGAAAATAATTTGTATTTTTTCTTGATAAATCAGTGCAAACATTCACCTTATTAATTTTCGAGTTCCAAATCTACAATAACCTTTTTATGAAGTGGTGCCCAAATGAGTGGACGTTGGCACCCGGTATATGCTAATAACGTGACGTCACATTAGCATTGGCCGGGTCAAGACGCCGGAAGGAGTGTAGGCCGGAGCAGAAGCTGCAGATGGAGGTAAGTGAGGGGAAAGTGACAGGGGGAGGTATTTAGAGGGGTAAAGTGAGGAGGGGGCTTTAGAATGAGGAGGGGGGGATGATGATGAGGAGGGGGGTGGAGGATGAGGAGGGAGGTTGAGGAGGGGGTTTGAGGTTGAGGAGGGAGGTTGAGGAGGGGGTTGAGGATGGGGGAGTTGAGGATGGGGGGGTTGAAGTTGAGGAGGGAGGTTGAGGAGGGGGTTGAGGATGGGGGGGTTGAGGATGAGGATGGGGATTGAGGTTGAGGAGGGGGGTTGAGAAGGGAGGTTGAGGAGGGAGGTTGAGGATGAGGAGGGGGTTGAGGATGAGGAGGGGGGTTGAGTATGAGGAGGGGGGTTGAGGTGGGAGGTTGAGGATGAGGGAGGTTGAGGATGAGGAGGGAGGTTGAGCATGAGGAGGGGGGTTGAGGTTGAGGAGGGGGTTGAGGATAAGGAGGTCGGCTGAGGAGGGGGTTGAGGATGGGGTGTGTGAGGAGGGAGGTTTAGGAGGGGGTTGAGGATGAGGAGGGGGTTGAGGATGAGGAGGGGGTTTGAGGATGAGGAGGGGGGTTGAGGAGGGAGGTTGAGGAGGGAGGTTGAGGAGGGAGGATGAGGAGGGGGGTGAGGTGGGTGATAAGGGAGGGGGAGAAGAGACACAGGGAAGGGAGAGGGGGGAAGAGAGACAGGGAAGGGAGAGGGGTGAAGAGACACAGGAGAGGGAGAGGGGAGAAGAGACACAGGGGAGAGAGAGGGGGGACACAAGAAAAGGGCACACAAGAGGGGGACACAGAGGGCACAAGAGGGACACAGGGGGCAGCACATTTCCCACCCTCGGTTTATACTCAAGTCACTTATTTTTCCCAGTATTTTGTGGTAAAATTGGTGCCTCTGCTTATACTCGGGTCGGCTTATACTCAAGTATATACGGTAAATGCTTTCCCTCTAAATTAACCATGCAAATGCCCAGCAACCAGAGCATAAACTTTATTTTTCAGTACACATTTTTATATAGTTTTTGCAACAATCAAAATTGGGCCACTTCACTTGGTAAACATCTTATGCCGCCTTTGAACTTCCCCTTGTGGATCAGACCTGTCTCCGGTAACCTGGTGTCAGCCTGTTACCTTCCCTACCTAGGTACCAAGGGGTCTACAGCTCTTGTTATCTGCTACCTCGGGTAGGAACTGGGTACCGTAGGAGATGATTATGTTGTGTACCTGTTGGAGATAGAGTGTCTGCGTGAGGGGTCTGAGTGTACCCCACATGAGAATCCATAAACCTGGGGTTTTAGATTCTTAGAGAATCAGATACAGGCCCTCCGCTATGGAATCTAGAAGAAAGTAGTGGGTCTGGTTAGGGGATTTGGTGTACCTCTTGGGAGGGTATAGTGGTAGGCCCTGGTGAATTCCCAGGACTATATGATTAGATTTAGCTGCTGCCTAGCCGACCTCCCCTCTGAGGGTTTTGAGGCGGCTCTGGGGTGTACTCCCTTTTCAGGGACTATCAGGACGTCCATAATAATTTTAGACATTCAGGTTACCATTAGATTTAATTGGAGGGATCACGAACAATGGCTATGGTAAATATTTCCTAATTTGTGGTTAACCACAAGACAAAGTTGTATCGCTTGCAGAGCACTTGACACCACTTAACCTTTGTCTATTAAAAAATTTTTTCAGTTGCTGTTTTGACAGCCTTGTTAACTACACGTGATGGCTTAATCATGTTCTGGAATCTCCCATAGTAGTAAAGAGAGCCTAATTCATTGATTAACGTAAGTCTGAGCAGGACCACAGCCTGGGCCTGGGAGTGAACTAGGTTTGCAGTTGGCTACTGGAATTGTCACATTTAAATTAGAAAAACGACTAAGGGCCCAGAGCTTTTAATCAGAGCTTTGGGAACCAGAACCATATCATAACATAAACCCACAAGTTAAAAAAGTCCTTTTAGAAATACCTCATGACCTGGAGAATAGTCCTTGAGATAGGTAGGCACATGGGCTAGTCTCCATCAATGTCTGATTGCCATTGCAAAGTTCTCAATCCATGCGCAAATAATTAGCTAAATTCTTGGATTCCTTACTTTACGCAATAGCCTAAAATATGACACTGTATTAAAAGCCCATGGATGCCTGGATATGGTTGTGACAGTCTCTAGGTCTGCTCCAGGGTCCCATGGATTCCTGGATATAGGTCTTCCTTGGGGTCCTATGGGAGTCTGAAAATGGGTCTGTGGGGGCCAGCTAATTTTTGAGGGCCTTGAATTGCATGGACAAAAGACTAAGTCATACTGAAAGGCGCCAGGTCTATATGGGGCCCATGGCTAATTGGACATAGGTCCAAGTCTGTCCAGTGACAACTTCAGGCAGTCAGTGCTGCCTGCACATAGGTCTGTGGGCAGTGTCCCCTTGGTAGGGCAGGGGTTTCTGTATTAGGAACCGTGAGGACCAGAAGAGCCTAGGCAGGAGCTAGGGCAGGTCATGAGTTCCCATTTACGGCCCAATATGCAAATGGACTTAGGTTTGTGGGGCTCCATTCCCCCCTTGGGGCCCCAGGAGCACTGTAATATGGGTCAGGAGGTTCTACCTTTGTGGCTCAGTGGAGCCTAGACAGGGGTCCAGTGAGGTCCAGAGTCCAATATGGTGGCCTAAGTGCACCTGAACATGGGACCTGGGTGACCCTAGGTTCTCTTTGGGGGCACAGAAGTGCAAGGACATAGATGGGGGACCCACCCACTTTGAGAGCCAAGGGCACATGAACATGGCTCTGGGGGGTTCCAGGTCCCTTTAGCGACTTTAGCTACTCTTAGAGTGCAGTGCAGTCTACATGGCTATATGTCCCTTTTGGGGTTCAGGGTAGACTGGACATCAGACAGGAGTGACCCTGGTCCTCATGGTGGCCTAAGGATGCCCAAGTCTGCTGCAGGGCAAAGGATAACATGGACTTTGGCAAGGGGAGGTCCCAGTAGCCTCATGTACCCGGTGATTTCCCAAGTGTATTAGGACATTGGTTGGGGGGGGGCAGGTTTCTTTGGAGTGCCAAGGAACACCTGGACATGGGACCAGGGAGGCCTGAGTGCTTCTTTGATGGCCAGGGGTGTCTGAACATGGGTCAAGGAGAAACGTGTGTCCCTTTCTGGAGCCCAGGGACAACTGGAAATAATTTAGGGTACCCTTTAGAGATGCATTAACATCTCAAACTTAATCAGCCAGGGGTCCCTGTGTATCCTTTGAGAGCCCAGAGATGCCTGGACCTGCATTTGTGGGAGCCCTGGGTCCCCTTCGGAGGCTTAGGGGAGCTTGGACATAGGTTTGGGTCAAGATAAGGCACTAGGGTCACTTAACTTGGATCCAGTGAGTTATGGTGCACTCAGATTCCATTTGGATGCCAAAGGCAGCATGAAAATGGGATCAGTAAAGTCTAAGGGCCCAGGGGCACCTGGAAACATGTCTGGCCAAGGGGTCCATGTGGGAGCACAGCGATGCCTTGACATAGTTTTGTGTGGGCCTCCCTAAGTACTTGGGTCCAAGGGGCCTGGACATGGGTACATGGGTCCCCAGGTTCCTGTGGAGGGCCAAGGAATGCCTGGACATGGGACCAGGGAGGCCCAGGATCTGCTTTGAGTGCCAGGAATATTTTAGAAGGGTTAATACGGGAGAAGATGTCTATTTGAACATGATACTAAGTAGAAATCAACATGGATTTATGAGAGATAGGATGTCAAAGGAATGTTATTTGTTTCCATAAGGAGGTAAGTAGGAACTTGGATCAAGGCAACTCAGTGGATGCAGTCTTTTTGGATTTTGATACATGTGAACAAATCTTGGAGTAAAATAAAATCTGTCACTGCCTCCACTTCTTCCCTGTCTATTTGCGGAACAGAGATTGCGGTTTTCCATGATCTTCGTCTTTTTAACGTTGAGCAGAAGGCCAGCTGTTGCACTCTCTTCTTTTACCCTTATCAATAGGTAATTTAGTTCCTCCTCACTTTCAGCCATCAAAGTAGTATCATCTGCTTATTTTAGGTTGTTGAAATTTCTTCCAGCAATATTGCGTCTAGCTTTGGATTCATCCAGCCTGGCCTTGCTCATGATGTACTCTGCATATAAGTTGAATAAATAAGGTGACAATACACAACCTTGTTGCACACCTTTTCAGATCTTGAACCATTCTGTTGTCCCATGTTCGGTTATGACCATGGCTTCTTGGACCACATACAGATTCTTTAGGAGGCGGTACTGGTACTCACATCTCTTTAAGAACTTGCCACATTTTGTTGTGATCCAAACAGTCAAATGCTTTAGGACAGCTAAGATAGCCCCACATTTTAATAAAGACATATGTTGGAGATGCAATATCCAAGAAGCCTCCGAAATGCATATGTGGTGGTCCTGTTCAGCAATTCAATCATATTGGTCTAATTGCATTTTTCAGTTATCTAAAATTATAAAACAAGAAATAGAGTTTGAATTAGAACTGATTCTGTTCCATTTTTTTCCAGAACAATTCCCAAAACAAAAAATAAACATTACAATGATGGTTTTATTAGTAGCAAAATGGCTCCTTGCCATACATTGGAAAAATCCAATAATCCCATCATGGAGAGATATCAAATCCTTAGTAGATAGAAATAAACTAATTGAAAAATATTTTATAAAATATAACTTAAAGCAGCAAAATAAATTTAGCCAAAAATGGCTATTATGGAACTGAAAGATATTTTTGAGTGCTATCATAAGTAAAATTTCTCTCCATATTACTTAAACATTGAATTTAAGAAAACAAAAAGGAAGAAGGGAAGGAAGAGAATGGAGGAAAGAATAAGAAAGAAAAGAGAACACAGGGCAGAGGAATTTGTAACTGGGTTAGGCCAGCTTTCGCTGAGCCGACTCTGTCTCCTCTTGGGGGTGGGATAAGGGGTGGGCATTAGAGAGATCTCTGTTTTTTTCCTTTTCTTTCCCCATTCGTCTTTACAGTAGGAGGAGACCGGCCAGTTCTGAGTTGGCACACACCAACAGATATGCCAGATTGAGTAAAACTGTTGGGGATGTCCATTCAGGAACGGCAATGACAAATAGAGCTGTTCCCTTTAATAACCGGGAGAACAGTTCTACTGGAGGAGAGGGAGGGCAACATAGGCAGAGCAAGAGAAAGGTTTTGGTGGTAGGTGACTCTATTATAAGGAAAGTAGACAGGGTGATTTGTCACCCAGATCCCAGCAATCAAACAGTTTGCTGTCTCCCGGGCGCTCGGGTTCGGCATTTTGTGGATCGAGAAGATAAATTATTGGGAGGGGCTGGAAATGAACCAGCGGTCTTGGTACATATTGGTACCAATGACAAAGTTAGTGAAGGATGGAGAGTACTAAATAATGTTTTTTTAGAACTAGGTAATAAGCTGAAGGCAATGACCTCCAAGGTAGTATTTTCCAAGATACTACCAGTTCCATGGGCTAGCCCAGGGGGACAGAACGAGCTTACGGAGATTAATGCATGGCTAAAAAAGTAGTGCATTAAGGAGGGGGTTGGTTTTTAGAACATTGGGCTGACTTCTCACTTAGGTACGATCTCTATAGCAGGGATGGATTGCCCTTTAATGAAGAGTTGGTGTGCTAGAGGAAAAGATGGAAAAGCTGGGGGAGTTTTTAAACTAGAGGTGGAGGGGAGAGGGTCTAGATAGAAGTAATGGGGTATAAAGTGTAGAGGGGGTAAGAAACGAGTTAACTAGTAAAGGGGGGAGGGATGGGGAAAGGGCTAGTATAGTTAATAGGGAGGTATTGTTAAGTAACTCAAGTACAGTGGCAGGCACTTCAGAACTACAGACTCATAACATAAAGTGTATGCTTCCTAATGCCAGAAGCTTGCCAAGAAAATGGGAGAGTTAGAATTATTAGCTGTTAATGAGAAATTGGATATAATCAGCATTACTGAAACATGGTGGGATGAATCTCATGACTGGACTGTTAATCTGGATGGTATATTTAGGAAACCTATTTAGGAAAAATAGGGGAAATGGTAAAAGAGGAGGACGGATTTGTCTGTATGTTAAGCCTATAGTCAGGGAAGATATTTATGGTTAATAGCGATAATGTTGAATGTTTGTGGGAGTTTAATAGCGGAGCAGCAAATTCCAAAAGAATATTGATTGGAGTATGCTAAAAAACCCTGAATGTAATTGAAAGTGTGGAACTGCAATTATTATTACAGATTGGAAATGCAGCTACACATGGGCAAGTTTTAATAAATGGAGATTTTGGGCCCTATTAAATTCCAGCCTCGTAAATAAGAGGCTTCTACTTAGGGGCCGTACGTATCTACACTGCGTAAATGTACATGAGGAGTGACAGCCTGTGAGATGATATCGCAGGCTCCCACTCCTCATCAATTAGTGCGGGGGTCCTAAAAGGGACCTCCGCAGCAGTCCCCCACATAAGCCCTGCCGTGGGGGAACTCCAAATACCCCCGGCACCTAAAATTAACCCCCCCTCAATGCGGGGGTCCCCGTCGGGACCCCCGAAGTGTCCTCACATGAACACCTTGCTGCAGGGGGCCATAGGAAACCCCGCAGCCTCCACACATTAACCCCTTGCAGCGGGGGTCCCCGATCGGCACTGATCAGGCCCCCGCTGCATTTAATACTTTTAAATTCCCCGCCGCGGCTCCTTAAAGGGCCCCCGGCACACTAATTGCCAATCCTGGCTGCGGCCCAAAAAATGAACCCCCCTCTATGCTGGGGGTCCCCATCGGGACCCCCGAAGTGTCCCCACATTAACCCCTTGCAGGGGGAATCCCCGATCTGCATAGATCAGGCCTCCCGCTGCATTTAAAACGTTTAAATTCCCCGCCGCGGCTCCTTAAAGGGCCCGCGGCACACTATTACGCAACCCCGGCCACGGCACCTAAAATTAACCCCCCTCTATGCTGGGAGTCCCCATCGGGACCCCCGAAGTGTCCCCATATAAACCCCCTGCAGCGGGGGTCCCCGATCGGCACCGATCGTGACCCTGCTGCATTTCAATTTTAAATTTACCGCCTCGCGGGTCCTTATAGGACCGTAAAGGTCCTGAAAGGACTCGCACTAAAAATATTAACCCCAGGCAACTATAATTAACCCTATAACTCATGGTGGTCAAAACAGACCACCATAAGGCCTTAATTACCCCATTAACTCATGGTGGTCAATACAGACCACCATAAGGCCTTAATTACCCCATTAACTCATGGTGGTCAATTCAGACCCCCATAAGGCCTTAATTAACCAATTAACTCATGGTGGTCAATACAGACCCCCATAAGGCCTTAATTAACCCATTAACTCATGGTGGTCAATCCAGACCCCCATAAGGCCTTAATTACCCCATTAACTCATGGTGGTCAATCCAGACCCCCATAAGGCCTTAATTACCCTATTAACTCATAGTGGTCAATCCAGACCCCCATAAGGCCTTAATTAACCCATTAACTTATGGTGGTCAATACAGACCCCCATAAGGCCTTAATTACCCCATTAACTCAGGGTGGTCAATACAGACCCCCATAAGGCCTTAATTACCCCATTAACTCATGGTGGTCAATCCAGACCCCCATAAGGCCTTAATTAACCCATTAACTCATGGTGGTCAATACAGACCCCCATAAGGCTTTAATTACCCCATTAACTCATGGTGGTCAATCCAGACCCCCATAAGGCCTTCATTACCCCATTAACTCATGGTTTTCAATCCAGACCCCCATAAGGCCTTAATTAACCCATTAACTCATGGTGGTCAATCCAGACCCCCATAAGGCCTTATTAACCCATTAACTCATGGTGGTCAATCCAGACCCCCATAAAGCCTTAATTAACCCATTAACTCATGGTGGTCAATACAGACCCCCATAAGGCCTTAATTACCCCATTAACTCATGGTGGTCAATCCAGACCCCCATAAGGCCTTAATTACCCCATTAACTCATGGTGGTCAATACAGACACCCATAAGGCCTTAATTACCCCATTAACTCATGGTGGTCAATCCAGACCCCCATAAGGCCTTAATTACCCCATTAACTCATGGTGGTAAATCCAGACCCCCATAAGCCTCTATTTAACCCCATCAGTCCCATAAGGGTATATTATTACCATTATGAGCCTGTTACAACCCAACATTAACCACATAAGTGCCATGACGGTCCTCAAGGATCATCATGACACTAACTACAAACACTACACTATAACCCCCAATAAACCATTTAATCTAAACTAACCCCCCTCTACACTAATCTATTAACACTTACACTACCTACCTACACTACCTACCCCCTAATAAACCTCCCCAACACTCTAATTACAAAAAATAAAAAAAACTACCTTACAGAACACAAAAAAACCTACCTTACAGAACACAAAAAAACCTACAGTACAGAACAGATAAAAAACTACAGTACAGAAAACAAAAAAATACATTACAACCCCACTCCCCACTACAGAAAATAAAAAAATTACACACCTGAAAAGGAAAGACAGATAAACACAATACAATACATACATATAATACATTACATACATTACATACAATACATGACATTACATACATTACATATAATATATTACATATAATATATTACACATAATACATTACATACAATACATGACATTACATACATTACATATAATATATTACATATAATATATTACACATAATACATTACATACAATACATGACATTACATACATTACATATAATATATTACATATAATATATTACACATAATACATTACATACAATACATGACATTACATACATTACATATAATATATTACATATAATATATTACATATAATATATTACACATAATACATTACATACAATACATGACATTACATACATTACATATAATATATTACATATAATATATTACATACAATACATGACATTACATACATTACATATAATATATCACATATAATCCATATCAAATACCCCCCATCTATCTAACATACAATCTATTTAATATAAAATAAATCCTAACTATATCAAATACATCCCCCTATCTATCTAATCTACAATAAATCCTAACTACATACACAGACCCTAATTCTAAGCTAAAATAAAAAAATTACAGTACTAACTACATACACAGACCCTAATTCTAAGCTAAAATAAAATAATTAAGACCACTTACCTTTAAGATGTTGCTTCAGATCACTAACCTAGGGGTAAAACAAAACAAAATAATTAGTACAAAACATTAACATGAAATAAATAAACATTATATACATTCTAAATATTATACTCACCTTTCCATCATGTCCGTCATTGTTTAGCTGCCCTATTAAAAAAACACAATACATTAATACATTAATATAATATATAAACAATAAATAAAATAAACATTTAAACATCTAAATATACATTTAACTTACCTCCCCGCGATGTCCCCGGCCTTCTCCCCTTCAGCCCCGGCTGGGCCACGGAACCATCCGCGCTCTAAAAAAAAAAAACTAAGGGAGGTCTGCACTCGCAGACCTCCCCGACGCTAATGAGGCTCCCGGAGTCCTTGGCATTGGCGGCTTGTGATTGGCTGAAAAAGCTGTCAGCCAATCAAAAGTCGTCAATGTATGAGCCAATCAGGATGCGCAGATGTCTTCTACCAATCACTCCGTGGGGGTGTATCCCATAGTGATTGGCTGAAGGCATCTGAGCCTTGTGATTGGTTCCCATAAAGATAGACAAGTGTTTTAGCCAATCAGGGTGGGATATTGGGGTGTATCCCATCCTGATTGGCTCACACATTGACGACTTTTGATTGGCTAAAATTGATAGACAGCTTTTTCAGCCAATCACAAGCCGCCATTGCCAAATTCCTCCCGGAAAGGACTCCGGGAGGCTCATTAGCGTCGGGGAGGTCTGCGAGTGCAGACCTCCGTTTTTTTTTGTGGTTTTTTTTGAGAGCGTATGGTTCCGCGGCCCAGCCGGGCTGAAGGAGAGAAGGCCGGGGACATCGCAGGGAGGTAAGTTAAATGTATATGTAGATGTTTATTTTATTTATTGTTTATATATTGTATTAATGTATTAATGTATTGTGTTTTTTTAACAGGGCCGCGCCGGAAGAGCTAAACAATGACGGGACATGCTGGAAAGGTGAGTATAATATTTAGAATGTATATAATGTTTATTTATTTCATGTTAATGTTTTGTACTAATTATTTTGTTTTGTTTTACCCCTAGGTTAAAGGTAAGGTAAAGGTAAGTGGTCTTAATTATTTTATTTGAGCTTAGAATTAGGGTCTGTGTAGTTAAGACTGTAATTATTTTATTTTAGCTTAGAATTAGGGTCTGTGTATGTAGTTAGGATTTATTGTATATTAGATAGATAGGGGGATGTATTTGATATAGTTAGGATTTATTTTATATTAAATAGATTGTATGTTAGATAGATAGGGGGTATTTGATTTGGATTATATGTAATATATTATATGTAATGTATGTAATGTCATGTATTGTATGTAATATATTATATGTAATATATTATATGTAATATATTATATGTAATGTATGTAATGTCATGTATTGTATGTAATGTATTATGTGTAATATATTATATGTAATATATTATATGTAATATATTATATGTAATGTATGTAATGTCATGTATTGTATTTAATGTATTATATGTATGTATTGTATTGTGTTTATCTGTCTTTCCTTTTCAGGTGTGTAATTTTTTTATTTTCTGTAGTGGGGAGTGGGGTTGTAATGTATTTTTTTGTTTTCTGTACTGTAGGTTTTTTTGTTTTCTGTACTGTTGGTTTTTTTTGTGTTCTGTACTGTAGTTTTTTTTGTGTTCTGTACTGTAGGTTTTTTTGTTTTCTGTACTGTAGGTTTATTTGTGTTCTGTACTGTAGATTTTTTGTGTTCTGTAAGGTAGGTTTTTTTGTGTTCTGTAAGGTAGGTTTTATTATTTTTTGTAATTAGAGTGTTGGGGAGGTTTATTATGGGGCACTTATGTGGTTAATGTTGGGTTGTAACAGGCCCATAATGGTAATAATATACCCTTATGGGACTGATGGGGTTAAATAGAGGCTTATGGGGGTCTGTATTGCCCACCATGAGTTAATGGGTTAATTAAGTCCTTATGGGGGTCTGTATTGCCCACCATGAGTTAATGGGTTAATTAAGGCCTTATGGGGGTCTGTATTGCCTACCATGAGTTAATGGGTTAATTAAGGCCTTATGGGGGTCTGTATTGACCACCATGAGTTAATGGGTTAATTAAGGCCTTATGGGGGTCTGGATTGACCACCATGAGTTAATGGGTTAATTAAGGCCTTATGGGGGTCTGTATTGACCACCATGAGTTAATGGGGTAATTATAGTTGCCTGGGGTTAATATTTTTAGTGCAAGTCCTTTCAGGACCTTTACGGTCCTTTAAGGACCCGCGAGGCGGGAAATTTAAAATTGAATTGCAGCAGGGTCACGATCGGTACCGATCGGGGACCCCCGCTGCAATGGGTTTATGTGGGGACACTTCGGGGGTCCCGATGGGGACCCCCAGCATAGAGGGGGGTTAATTTTAGGTGCCGAGGACCGGGATTGGGTAATAGAGTGCCGCGGCACTTTTAAGGAGCCGCGGCGGGGAATTTAAAAGTTTTAAATGCAGCGGGGGCCTGATCGGTGCCGATAGAGACCCCTGCAGCATGGGGATGTGTATAGGGTGCAGGGGGGAGCCTCACACTGCTGTCTCGGGCTGCTCCGAGGCAGCACGTAGAGGCTTTCGGATCCCTTGCGGGCACTTTTTGTGCCCGTAGGGATTCTTACGATATGCGAGAATCATGGGTAGATTTAAGGCTGCGTGTGACTACGTAGCTCTCTCGGAGCCTATTCTCTGCCATTTTTTCGCAGTCATATCGCAAAGCAGGCTGCAAGAGATTCGGTACTCTCAAACAGTAGAAAAACTGCCTTTTGCGAGCACCGAGAGAACTACGAGGGATAATTTAATAGGGCCCTTTATCTACTCTGAAAAAAAACTAGATGAATGAGATCAGCAGTTCAGCTAAGGGGGCAGGTTCTTGAGTACACTCAGAGATCATTATCTGGCCCAGGTTATACAAGAACCTACTAGAAATCAGGCTATCTTGGATTTAGTTATCACAAATAGTATTGATATGATATAAAATGTTGAAATAGGGCAACCTTTGGGAAACAGTGATCACTACACAGTCTCATTTGAGATTGAATTAAAAAAAACTAAACTGTAAGGAGCCAACAAAAACTTTTTTTTTAAAAGAGCAGATTTTAGCCGTGTAAGGGCATCAATACAACATATAGACTGGGACAGAGAACTGACAGGTAAAAATACGGAACATAAATGGACAACCTTCAAATCCTTACTAAATATACATACTTATCAAAATATACCACGTGGAAAATAAGGAGTAAATCACAACCCAGTGGCTTAACAATGACTTAAAGATGAAGATGAGGAGTAAAAGAAAAGTATTTCAATTATACAAAAAAGAGGGGACAAAGACTGTTTTACGTGAGTACAAGGAAGTCAACAAGGCTTGCAAAAGGGCTATTAGGCTGGCTAAAATAGAAAAGGAAAAGTTAGTTGCAACAGAGAGTAAGACTAACCCTAAAATATGTATATTAATGGGAAGAAGGCCAGGAAGGAAGCTACAGGAACATTATAATGTGAAAAAGGCTGTCTGACAATTAGTGATGAGGAAAAGGCAGATGAGCTAAATAGGTTCTTTTCGTCTGTATAAACAAGGGAGGTACCAGTGGTTGGGGCACTGCAACATAATGGGGCTACACTACCTTCACCAAATAATTGGTTAAAACGGGAAGAAATCTAAAAGAGGTTGGAAAAAATAAATGTCAAAAAAGCCCCAAGGGTACTAAGGGAACTAGGCTCTGTAATAGCCAAGCCACAATATCTATTTTTTAAAGATTCACTCAACACAGGATCTCTACCAGATGTCTGGAGAAAAGCAGAGGCGATACCTATGTTTAAGAAGGGAGCAAGAACAAATCCAAGAATTGATAGACCTGTCTCATTTCTGTAGTGGGAAATATTTTAGATGGGGTTAATAAGGGATAGTATACAAGAATATGTCTAATTAAACAAGATTATAAGTAGGAATGAACACGGATTTATGAGGGATAGGTCATGTCAAACAAGCCTAATTAGTTTCTATGAAGAGTTTAGTAAGAACTTAAATCAAGGCAACTCAGGGGATGTAGTTTTTTGGATTTTGCAAAGGCTTTTGATATAGTGCTGAGTGCTGGCTAAAAGACAGGAAGCAAAGGGTAGTTGTAAATTAAACATCAGATTGGCCTAATGTGGTAAGTGGGGTTCCTCAGGGTTCAGTATTAGGTCCTTTCCTTTTTAACATATTAATTAATGACTTAGAAGTAGGACTGGAAAGTATTGTCTACATTTTTGCTGATGACACTAAGTTGTGCAAATGAAAATCAGAAAATTATGTACTATCCCTCCAAAGAGATTTGCATAAATTAGAGAAATGGGCAAATAAAAGGCAAATGAGAGTTAATGAGAATAAATGTAAAGTTATGCATTTGGGTAGGCAAAATCTCCATGCAATTAATTATCTTATTTAAGGAAATCTAGGGGTATCAGATACTGAAAGGGATTCGGGAGTACTTGTGGAAAATCACCTACGTAACAGAGCTCAATGCCAAGAATCTGCAAAGGCAAGTAAAATTAAAGTAAATTAAAATCAGAAAATTATGTACTTTCCTTCCAAAGAGATTTGCATAAATTAGAGAAATGGGCAAATAAAAGGCAAATGAGATTTAATGAGAATAAATGTAAAGTTATGCATTTGGGAAGGAAAAATCTCCATGGAATTTATTATCTTAATTAAGGAAATCTAGGGGTATCAGATATTGAAAGGGATTCAGGAGTACTTGTGGACAAACACCTACGTAACATAGCTCAATGCCAAGCATCTGCAAAGGCAAGTACAATTAAAGTAAATTCAAATCAGAAAATTATGTACTTTCCCTCCAAAGAGATTTGCATAAATTAGAGAAATGGGCAAATAAAAAGGCAAATGAGATTTAATGAGAATAAATGTAAAGTTATGCATTTGGGAAGGAAAAATCTCCATGGAATTTATTATCTTAATTAAGGAAATCCAGGGGTATCAGATATTGAAAGGGATTTGGGAGTACTTGTGGACAATCACCTACGAAACAGAGCTCAATGCCAAGCAGCATCTGCAAAGGCAAGTAAAATATTTTATTTGCCCATTTCTCTACCCATTTATTTGCCCATTTCTCTAATTTCTCTAATATGTATTAAGAAGAGTATAGAAGCCCGGGAAGCAAATATAATTCTGCCACTATACAAATCCCTAGAATATGGAGTTCAATTGTGGGCACCACTACATAAAAAGGACATTTTAAAGCTGGAAAAAGTACAGAGAAGGGCAACAAAAATAATAAGGGGAATGGAGGGGTGAAGTTATGAAGAAAGACTAACCAAATTAAACTTTTTTTCTCTAGAAAATCGGCGTATAAAGAGGATAAGATTACAAATATACCCAGTGTCACTATAAAGCTTTGTCAAGTGAACATTTTGTGCCAAGAGGTTTTCATCTGCTAAGAGGACATCTCTTGAAGTTAGAAGGAAAAAGATTCCACCATAAAGAAAGAAAACTGTGGAATTCTCTACCAAAGAAAGTGGTGACACCGAGATAACTTTAAGGGATTGGATATATTTTCAATAAAAATGCTATTATCCTGGATAACTAGAGAAGGAATATTGATCCAGGCATGAATCCATTTGCCAGTATCCAGGTCATCAAAGGAATTTCATTTTTCCCAATGACATTCATAGTCCTTCGAATGTTATCAGCTGTCTGCCAGTGTCGGACGAAACCGGTTTGATCCTTGTGGATCAAATCCGGGAGGAACCCCGAGATCTTATCTGCAATAATTTTGGCTAACAGTTTAAGACCTCCATTTATAAGGGAGATGGGCCTATAATTTTTCGGGTCTAGTGGGTCTCTGCCTTCTTTGGGAAAGACAATTAAGTCAGCCCTATTCAGTTCTGAGGGCATTGGTTCCCCGTTTAGAATGGAGTTAAATAATTGGAAGAGATATGGGGCTAGAATATGCGCAAAGGACTTGTAGTAAGATTTGGTAAAACCGTCAGGGCCAGGGGCCTTCACTATTTTTAAGCTATTGATGGCTTCAAGTATCTCCTCTACCGTTATGTCTGAATTGAGTGTAGCCGCGCTCTGGTCTGATGCCTTAGGAAGATCGCAGGAATCCAAGTAAGACCGTAGAACAGATGCATGGTTCGTCTCACAGCTTTTTCCGTTTTGTGGCAGAGCACCGCATCTAGCTCTAGCCTGCACTGATCTATCCTCTGGTGGAGTCTAGAGGAGGGGCATGACTGGTTCCTAGTTTCCAGGTCCTGTAGCTTAGTAGTGATTTCCTGCTCTCTGATTTTACATTGTTTTTTAAAAGCAGAAGCTAGCTTAATGCATGACCCCCTAATAAAAGCCTTATGGGCCATCCAAACCCAGCCTATGCCCGAGTCCCCAGAGCTGTTGCACTCAAAGTAAAGGAGAAAATATTTTTTTATTTGTTCCGACAGCTCTGGGTTAGCAAATAGAAGCTTGTTTAGTTTCCATGTGTATGGTGTGGATATGTTCACCCCTAGATCTATGTCTATGCACACCACCGCGTGATCCGACCAGGGGCATACCCTTATTTCCGCCCTTTTTGAGCGATCAAACAATGGCGAAGCTATCAAGAAGATATCAATGCACGAGTAAGATCTGTGGATGTGGGAGTAGTATGTATAGTCCCGTTCTTGTGGGTGATGTCCCCTCCAGGCATCCGCCAGGCCCAGACTAGTCTTAATTTGTTAGAGTACCTGTCTGTGGTCTGGGTGCCTGAGCGGTCCAGGCTTTGGTCAAAGGCTAAGTTAAAATCCCCTCCCATCACCATTGTGTTGCCTGTGTATGGCTCTAAAAGCCTCAAAATATGCAGCAGTGCCTTATGTGGTGTAGTGGTAGGGGCATAAAAGGAGATGAGGGACAATTTAGTCTCCAGAACTGTTCCATGAAGTATTACATAGTGTCCATTTTTGTCCACTATCTTAGACTCTACCTGGAAGGGGAAGTTACGGTAGATCAATATAGAGGCCCCCGCTTTCCTGGTGGCTTGGGTGGAGGAATAGTTGGTCTCTGCTTAGATATGTTGGTATATGATTGCGGGCAAAATGTGTTTCCTGCATGAATATGATCGAAGGCTTCATATCCTTGTAATACAAAAAGGCCTTCTTTCTCTTGAACTGGGAATTAAAGCCCTTAACGGTTTGAGTTACAAAAGTAACGTTTGTATCAACCGGTCTAGCCATTATTAACGTTTAGTGTGAGGCTATAGTGTCCAGTCATCTTACCTTGAAGAGGAACCAGCACAGAGAGAGCGGCCGGGGGAGGGCCGCAGCCACCTCTGAGAGCCAGGCACTGCCCACGTTGAAGCGGAGATGAAGAGGGCACACCAGGAGGGGAGGGGAAAGAAAGTAACATGAAATAAAAAAATAGTAACAACTTTGTAAATCTTTACAATTAGCAAATCTAAACATTCACAGTAACACATTGGATCTTCTAAACACATCTTCCTACACCAGTCATCTATCCTGGCGCCTTGGGGAAGGATGGGTGGACCTGCCACTCCTCCGAAAAACCCCAATAGGAAGGGGTTAACAAGTCCCATGGGAGGGACAGAGAAAAAATTGAATAAAAAAAAAGTGAACAAATAAAGACTCCAGATCTTGGAATCGTATTGTCGCAGGAACAGTGCAACCAGCAACCAGATCACCAATTAGAGTAATTAACGTAAGGCCTTGGTGCTAAGAAAAAAGAGTCCAAAAAAGAGGAAAAAAAACAAGTAAACTTGGCATTCTGCCTCAAAGATCTTGGTAGAGAACAGTCCGATATCAGAAGAGAGCAAAACCCAGTCCAGCCGTTTTAATGTCCTTTCTGGTTTCCTCATTATCCCAAGTCGCTTGTAGCTGGACCTTCTGGGGCTACATCGTTCCGCGTCTGAATAGGCTGAGTCCGGGGTGAGGATGTGGGCCCCTATCTGTAGCCTCAGAAGGCTGAGTCCGGGTTTTGTACGGGACAGTTGACCATTGTTGCCTGGGGTTGAGCTCTGGCCCTCCTCGTCGGGGCACTGGACCTCTGGCACTTACCTCCGAGACCATGTGCAGCGACAGGAGAATTGCCTAGCCATCCTCTAGTGAACGGGCAGAGAATGATTTACCCTTGTGCTTGAATACTAGGGCAAAGGGGAAGCCCCACCGCTACTGAACGTAGTGTTGAATCAGCACTCCCAAGACCGGTTTCATGTCTCTGCGTCTGGCCAACGTGATGAGGGAGAGGTCCGCAAAGACAAGGAGTGGAGCATTATCAGGCCCCTTGATGTCCGGGGTCTTTCGGGTCGCAGCTAACACCAGGTCTCTTGACTGTTGCCAAGGGAATCGGATGATGACATCTTTGGGCACTTCCATGCTTCTTGTCGCCCCTAGGGCTCTACGGGCCCTCTCAACTTCCAGCCGTGAGGCCGGGACCTCCGGGAGGAGCTTGGTCAGAGTCTCTGAGACATATTGCTTTAGATTCTGTACCGCCCTGGGAATCCCCCTTATTCTTATATTATGACGTCTCGAGCGGTTCTCAAGGTCTTCATATTTATCTTCTAACACTGCTATGCGAGAGGAGATCTTGTGAATCTGCAGCCTGTCCCTCTCTTGTGCCTCCACTATCTGATCCGTGGTCTCCTCAAGCAGGTTGGTCCTTTGGCCCAGATCGTGGATATCTTTCTTAATGGTGTCCACAGTCTTAGTCATGTACGCCTGAAATAGACTCTCAATCTGGGCTAGTGAGCTTTTCGAGAAGTTCATATCAGATTGAGGCGGGTCTGCCTGGCCCTCATCCTCCGATTCACCTGAGGGGTCTGATGCCACCTCCTTCCAGGAGGTTTGCAATAATCTGTGATTCTTTTTGTGGTAGGGCTTTCTTGTTTCTCCCCATCTTTTGTTGTCGTTTTTCAAGCGGGGAGTTAAGCATAGGGTCAGACTGGCCGGGTGTATGGGGTCCTGGTGGACGGTCAAGAGTCCCCTTTCTCCCTTTCCTTTTTTTCTTTTCCCTTCCTTTGGTAGGACTGCTATCCAGTGGTAGTGCTGCTGCTTACTGTAGTGCACAGTGTTGCTGTGCTAGCGATCCATTGGGGTATCCCCCTCCAGGTGAGCCTTTAGTCCCAAGTGAGCACTGCTTTAGGAATTGGCCTCCTTGGACCCGTGCCCTTGGTGTATTTCAATGCGTGGGATGCCAGTTGTCAGAGAAGCGGCCATTCGGGCTTCCCGGTGGCGCTGCAGTCAAGTATAGTCCTGGGTAGTAGGTATTAGGGAGAGTAGCTCCTATGATATAATATATTTTCCCTCTGCTGTCAGATATATGAGAAGTTTAATCAGGCCCATAAAAGTGCAGGCAATGCAAATGTTAGCCACTGGGTGGCAGCAGTCCCCTCAGATACTCTTAATACTGGAGGATCTTCTAGGGAAACTACTTCAGATTGCTTATTATTCTCAGCTACAATTCTGACTTGTGAGTGCTTGATAGTTACAGCCCACTTAGTTGTCAGGCGGTGCAGGCACCCATCAGGTAAGTGGTGTTATTTGTATGTTTATATAGAGTGGAATGAGGGCTTTTTTTAAATCATTGCAGGAATGGCAGGCTCCTGGTATTATCTTGGCCTGCCCTTTTCCAAGATGGCGGTCTTGGCTTCAGCCCTTCGTCAGACACTGCCCTGGTGTTGGCATTCTTGGGAGGGGGGGGGGGGTTGGAGTAAGTGCTGTGGGAGGCTTATGTCTTGTCCCCACTTGTATGTTGTGGGGTTCCCTTCTCCTTGTCTCCCCTCCCTGTATCCCCCTCTGTACCTTCTCTCTGGATGTCACCTCTTGATTGCGCCACAAGATGGCGGCTGCATTTTCACGGGCTTTCTGCTCACCAATATGGCGGCGTTCCTGCTGTGTCCTAAGCTCCCTTCTCCTCACCAGCTCTGCCCAACTGCAGCAGGGGTCCTCTTGTGGCACCAGGCCCGATGCCTCTCTTTCTCCTCCTGGCGGCCATCAGCGCAGGGGCTCCTGCTCTCCCCTGCTGCAGCGTGTCAGGTGAGCCTTCTTGCTGCAGCCCTTCCTCGGTTTCCCTGGGGCCGCGGGCTTTTTCAGCTGCGCTCCCCTCTGTTGTCCCCCAGCTCCGTGTTCCGGAGCCTGCTTTGGGAGGATAGGAGGGATCTCCCACCGGGGGAGGCCTGATGTAGTAGGCCTCGACCCCCCGCTGTAAATTCTGGGCTCTTACTGCCCTCTCTCTGCCTCTCAGACCCTGGCCTCTGTATTCCGTCCTCCTGGCCACTTATAGAGTTAAATGTGGGGTGATTTGGGGTGATTTTCGCCCCTTTTGGTTAATTTATAAGCAGAGCAGCAGCACAGAACGTCTGCTCTCCTTGCCAGCTGGACATGCGCCACGACCCGGCTAAGCCTTTGATCTGTCAAGCGCGCAATCGCCAAATTCGCAAATTGTTATTAAATTGCTACATTTCCACAAGCTCGCAATTGTTTTCACACCTGTAAATGGCAAATCTAGCCACAAATCCTACGAGTACTAGAGAGGACTCACAAGGGGGTTAAACACCTGTTCGTAACACTATAAAAGCAAATATTAAAATCAATAGTGCACTTTAAAATATGGGAAAAGCGATGTAAGACATTAGAATTAATTGCACAACAGTCTCAAGCTCGCAAATCTGCGTAATTTCTGTGTTATATCGATCCCGGCAATCAATGGGTTAATACATATCATTGAACTCGCATGGAATAGAATAGTAGATTTATTGATTTTTTTAGATGGCAACATTTCTGGATTGCGAGTCCGATCGCAAATATGACTTCTAAACATTATTTGATTGTGGTTTAAACACCATGTTATACTAACGTCATGATTACAGTTTCATTTACTATTTGCTGTTACTAATAGCCACATTAAATTTGAAGCCAGTAAGTGCAACGTGAGTCCCCCAACAGCTGTGGGATTGAAATTTACTTACAGAGCTATCAAATTCGAGCAGTGCACAAACTATGGGCTTGCAAAGCAAACCCGTAAACCATTTGTCGAACACTGGATGCGAGGCCATGAACGTGATCAATTCGTTAGGGGTAGTTACGGGTTTAGATGGATCCAATGTCAACAGAGATCATCAGAATTACGTCACTGAAAAATGGAGGTGGGATTTCAAAGTTTTACAAGTTTCAATTACGAGTTATGATCGGACCCACATTCCAGAAATAATGCAATATTGATAAAGCCGCAAATATGATATTCTAGTCCATTCAAGTTCCATTATATGTATTAACACATTGATTGCCGGGATCAATATAATATGAATATTAAACATGAAATAAAGTATTTTTCGGGGCCGATTTGTGTGCTTGAGAATGTTGTGCTATTAATTCTAATACCTTAGTTACTTTCCCTTTTATTATATGTACAGTAGTGTGGGTATATTTGCATTTACAGTGGTACGGATTGGACTTCTAGCACCTTGTGGGTCCTCTCTAGCATCCGTAGGCTTTTTGGCTCCATTTGCGGGTTACGGCTTGAACGCCAGTGATTTTGCTGCAATTTAATAGCGTGATTGGAACGTAACAGTTACGGGCTTGAAAGAACAAAGAATTTGCGAGTGCCCAAGTTGAATTCTCACGTCCCATAGGGTTTTCTAACCCCTACTCCGGCGGGTTGCTTTACAAGGCCAATTTAATAGCCGAAAGACTTGCGGGCTAGATTACGAGCTACTGTTTTACACGTTAGGGGAATTTAATGTGGCTATAAATCGGTAGTTACAGGCTTGCTAAAATTATCATGATCATGCCCTGAAATGCTACTTACGGTTACATGGTTTGCTCTTTTGGCTTTAGGCCATGAAGGTGTGGGTTTGTTCAATTTAATGGTAACGGCTACAAAGTTACAGCATCATTAAATTGGAGGCCAGTAACTCCAGCGTGAGGCCCGCAGCGGCTATGGGCTAGAAATTCCCCTTAAACCCCTATGCTATAAACCCCCTCCTACCTTACCCTATTAACCCCTACACTACCTACCCAACTCCTACCCTAACTAATTAACCCCTACACTACCAACCTAACCCCTAATAAAATCGCTAACCGCCCACTAATTACAAAAAATAAAAAACACACCTAATTACACAAAATAGAAAAAGCCTTACATAAAATTTAAAAAAAACATAATTACACAAAATTAAAAAAGCATTACATAAAATTAAAAAAAAACACCTAATTACACAAAATAATAAAAACTACATTATTAAAAATAAAAAACCCCACCGTACATAAAAAAAAAACCACACAGTACATAAAATAAACAACCCTACAGTACATAAAATAAAAACAGCTTTACTAAAAATAGGAAAGGGTAAATAAGACAAGTTGTAAGTGCTATGCACATTAATGGTTTCTTCAATTAAATGGAGTGATTTCTGACATGTGACCCTGGTAGGTGCTATGCATTCTGCTTATTCTAGACTATGACATTACCCCCTTTAGGTATCCCCTTTTTGACCTTCTGGGATCCACCCACACCACACCCATGATATTAATGATAAGTCTTGTACATTTCTGAGTGTGCTGTGTATGAAATAAAGCTTTGTTATACCATTCTAACCGTTTTAGTTTACAATGGTTGGGGCATTGCAGCCTAAGTCCCGCGTGCCTCAACTGCTCTCCTCGCTTTCCGAGGCTCGCAGTACAATGAACGCCTTCGGCACTCATTGCAGCCTAAGTCCTGAGTGGTCGACGGCAAATGCCTTGCAAAGCGTGACCAACATTGCAAACGTTCCGGACACTGACAACTATATATGCAATTTTTTATTTGTGGTTTGTTGTGCAACGAATTGTAGTGGCTTTCATTGCTTTCCCCATATTTTAAAGTCCAGTGGTGTATTGTCTTTTACAGTGTTAAGAACTTGCCTGCAAACACTTTGCAGGTCCTATTTGGAGGCTGTAATATTTTTGGCTCCATTTGCCGTTTACGAGTATGAACGACAGTACGCCTTTGGGAAAATGTAGCAATTAAGTTATCTTTGTGTAAATAAATACATATATATCATAGAGAGAGAAATCTCCATTGTGTCACTTTAAGTCTGGAATTTGTTGTAATAATGCAAAATAATTATATGTAAATAACTAGACATAGCTTGGGAATTTGCAGTTACAGATCAGTTTAATTGAACAAGCCCGCAATTATAGGGCTGAAGTCTAAATCCTGTTCGTAGCATTTAAGGGCATGATCGCGATCAATTAAGCAAGCCCGTAAGTTACAATTTAGAAAGAGACAACAGTAAATGAGACACGTACTCACAATCCAGCAATGTAGAAATCAATAAAAATGAATAAAGAAACTGTTGGTTTTAGAATTAATAGCTCAATATTCCCCTACTCTCAAATCCGCAAATAAAGATATTTAACTTCATGTTCAATCTTCGTGTTTTATCTATGATGCAAGCCCGCACGGGTTTGAATAACGAGCTACGGGCTTGGAGGGCAATCATCCGCCAAACCCGTTCGTGCTTCACCAAGAAGCTACGGTCGTGCGTTACGGCCAGAAGTCTCAAGCCCATAATCCTGAAATCAATTAACCTGAAATCAATTAACCAATAGGAAGATGACAATCAAATAGTTTAAAAGTGAGGGAAATTCGTAAATCTGTGACTGTGTTGTATGCTGTGCAAGTGGACACACAGGTCTTGGAGTTGGAGGGTTTTGAGAGCGAGCAAGAGAGAGTGAGGAGGGGAGGAGAGATGGAGGGAGAAGGCAGTGAAGGGAGAGGCCAGGGAGAGCAGGGCTCCCAGCCACAGGCTGGCCAGCAAGCTGCGGATGCTGCCAGAAAAAGGGCAGCAAACTTTAATCAGGAGGAGATTGAAACTCTCATAAGAGGAGTTCAAGCCCACCACTCCATCTTAACCGGTGGGAGTGAGGTGAGGCCCAAGCAAAGGACAGATGCCTGGAGGGCAATAGCGGCTGAAGTCTCTTCCCTGGGGTATGCAAATCGGACCTGGCAGTCTGTCCAGTACCGGTACCAAGACTGCCGCATTGATGTAAAAAAGAAAATGGCGAATGAGGCCAATGCGGCACGTGGAACCGGTGGTGGGCCTCCAGAAACATTTACATACCCCAGTTGGGAGGCCACAGTGCGCGACATGATCCAGCCAGAGGCAGTTGTGGGCCTCCTTGGCCTGGTGGACACGGGTGGGGCAGAAAGCCTGCAATGTGAGTACCATGTACACCTTAACACCCTCATATGTACGCACATGTACCCCACACAGATAGATAACTGACGTTGAATTGCACTGTAAGATATCAGGTTGTGACTACAGATATATGAGGCAGCAAAAATCATGTAAATCCAGTGTAAAGAAATATACTTGGCAGAATTGATAGCAATGAAATATATGTCCAATACCTTCTCCCACAACTGATTATGATACCGTTTTGCAAATCTATTGATGTTACTGTTATGTTTGCTGTTGGTTCAGAGTGCATATAAATCATACATGACAACTCCATTGCAATTGTTTGTTTATTGTCATGAGTTCCCCTGTCACACTCTACTCCATGTTAAACTGGCCCATTTATAGCTGTTTGGCTTAACCCTCCTACTGCTTAGAACCCATGTACATCTTGAAACTAGGTATAGCGGATGTATCCTGTTTTATGTGGGCATTTCAGTATGTGCTGGAAGAGTGCCGCCGACGACTCTAGGGATGCGGCTGCGCTTGCGTCCCCATGTAGCCGTCAAAAATAGTTGGTACACCCAAAGCTCCTAACCCTCTAACCCTAACCCCCTAAACCCCACTTTCTAACTCTAACCCATACCCCCTAACTGTAGCCAGAACCCGAAACCCATAACCACTTACCCGGCCTTGCTTGGCTTGCTTGGCTGGCGTAGCAAGAGTTGGTGGCGGTGCACTTCCAGAGATGCGCACATACAACAGGATAGGTCCGGTATAGCTGGTACATCCCCATGAGACTACATGTATGGATGTGCACACTGCGGATACAGACTCTGATGGACTGCAAGTTTGTGTTGTGTACCAGCCTAATCTGGACCATGTTACATTAACATGTTAACTCACATTGCTGAGGATTGGTCACAGATTGGTCTGTCTCACACACTGGCCAACAGATTCAGATGAGCACGTGTCCTAATTAACTGCAGTTGGCACACCGCACCAGCATTGCATATAGTCATATGAGCCATGGGCCCTTTCCTGTTATCTGACCGTGACTACTGGTAGCAGCAGTGAGCAGCCTCTACATGTCACAGCATTTTCCTGGAGATTATATAATCATGCAGATTTAGTGGGTTATGGTGGTGTTAAGGTAAGGGTTTCGGATTAGGATGAGGGCTAGTGCTTTTGGGCTTGTGTGTAAGGTGAAAATTATGTATATAACAGCGGCAGCGCCATCTATCAGCCCCTTGGTCCAACTGCTGCTGCCAGCAGTCGCTGTCACATAACAGGAAAGATCCCAGCCAGGATCCACAATACTAATGATGCAGATCAATTTTTATTTGCGTCAAACATTCACAGCCAATTCCAAGTCACTATGATCTCAGAGATATGGAAACACACATCAATTTTCAGAACAACAATACTCAAATACAAATCTTGTGTCATTTCAGTATCAGCCAGGCGTACCCTGCCTCCTCAGGGCCCTGAAATAGCAGGCCCTGCACCATGCCAAGATGCAGGACCACCTGCAGCAAGACCACCTGCAGCAGGACCACCTGCAGAAAGTCCACCTGGGCCCTCCACAAGATGCCAGCCATTGGCTCCAGCAATGGCCCCTCCAGCCCGGATAATGGCGCCGCCTGGATCACAATCAATGTGGGCTGGCCAAATGTGGGGACATCCAATGTGGTCCCATCCCAGTTGGGCCCACAGTATGGAGCCACAAGAAATGGTGCCCTGGAGCATGGGCCCCCGGCAGGGCATGTGGCTCCCACAGGCCCCGCAGGCTACTCTGGCCACTCCGGCCCCACAGGCCCCACTGGCCACTCCGGCCCCACAGGCCCCGCTGGCCACTCTGGCCCCACAGGCCCCGCAGGCCCCGCTGCCAACTCTGGCCCCACAGGCCCCGCTGGTCACTCTGGCCCCACAGGCCCCGCAGGCCACTCCGGCCCCACAGGCCCAGCTGGTCACTCTGGCCCCACAGGCCCCGCTGGTCATTCTGGCCCCACAGGCCCCGCAGGCCCCTCTGGTCACTCTGGCCCCACAGGCCCCGCAGGCCCTGCTGGTCACTCTGGCCCTGCAGGCCCCGCTGGTCAATCTGGCCCCACAGGCACCGGTGCCCACTCCGGCCCCACAGGCCCCGCAGGCCACCCCGGACCGGCAGGCCACTCCGGCCCGGCAGGACACTCCACACAGCCGTCCCTCCACCCAGAGCACACAATGGTCTGGGTCCACGCAAGGTAGTCCGGCGCTGTCAGTGGCCCAGTGCCACGATTTCCTCGCTCATCTCCAGCATGAGCGGGAGCAAAATCAAGAGTTCATGCTGGAGATGAGACGACATAATGACCGGGTGTTTGAAGAGTTAAGGCGGCATCAGCGGGTAATGGAGGAATATGCACGAAGGACCGAAATGGCCCAAGAAGGCCATCCACAAGAACAGGGTACCTCCTCAGCCTCCCAGACCTTGCCCCCTAGCATCTAGGGCAGAAGACCTGCCAACCCATCGAAGAGGTCGTGGCCGGCCTAGGGCAACGGTTGGCAAAGGCCAGGAGAGTCATGAACAACACAAGCGAAAGCGGAAATAGGTGAGAACATGTTCATTGTTGCATATAGAAGCAATTGATGTCCAAGATGTAGTGACGTTGAGGTGTTGCAGTCAATGCGTATATTGTTCTAATTGATGTCTTGTTCTTATCTCTTTAGGTTCAAATCGACAGATGGAATGTTTGCCTCCAATTTTCATTTTTTGTTTCTATAATTTGCAAACATAAGAATAAATATTATGTATTGCTCACATTATCATTGTTTGTTTTCGTTTGTGCTGTACCATGATTGTTAAACACCAGATGAATGCTACACAACAACGTTATTGTATTAGTACATACATCTTCCTTCAATATACCAGCCCAGTGTTAATGTAGGGTTGAGGTAACAGCCACTAGTGCAGCTGAGGGTGGAGGTAATATTCCTGAGTTTGATTCCAGTTACGGCGATGCATGATATTCGTGTTTCTGACACATGGAGAAATTCATTCAGAGTAAATATCAAAAGTAAGTACACCCTTAAGTGAAAGTGTAAATATTTTTATGCACTGACTTAACCCTCGTGGGGATGGAGTTCACCAGAGCTTCACAGGTTGCCACTGGAGTCCTCTTCCACTCCTTCATGATGATATCATGGAGCTGGTGGATGTTAGAGACCTTGCACTCCCCACCTTCCATTTGAGGATGCCCCCACAGATGCTCGATAGGGTTTAGGTCTGGTGACCTACTTGGCCAGTCCATCAACTTTTTACCTTCAGCTTCTTTAGCCAGGCAGTGGTCGGCTTGGAGGTGTGTTTGGGGTCGTTATCATGTTGGAATACTGGCATGCGGCCCAGTCTCCGAAGGGAGGGATCATGCTCTGCTTCAGTATGTCACAGTACATGTTGGCATTCATGGGTTCCCTCAAAGAACTGTAGCTCCTCAGTGCTGGCAGCATGCATGCATGCCCAGACCAAACATATATGCATGTCTATATATGTTTTATATAATATGTTGTGTGGATACCCCCTATATGCATTTACCTAATGATGTCAGATGCTGCCTTCCCTCTCTCTGCATCACTGTTTAGGTTCAAAATGAGGGTTTCATCTCATATCAATGTTTTTCTGTTCGTTGTGACTTATCCATTTATCTGTAATTTAGGTATTATTTCAAATACTTTTGCTCAGTAAAGATGTATACTTTCGGTGGTGGGAGTGTCATGGTCGGTGCCTGTGTGACTGCCTCCGGTACTGGGGAGCTACAGTTCATTGAGGGAACCATGAATGCAAACATGTACTGTGACATACTGAAGCAGAACATGATCCCCTCCCTGGGGAGACTGGGCTGCAGGGCAACATAACATAACGACCTTAAACACACCGCCAAGATGACACTGCCTTGCTAAAGAAGGTAAAGGTGATGGACTGGCCAAGCTTGTCGCCAGACCTAAACCATATTGAGCATCTGTGGGGCATCCTCAAACTGACGGTGGGGAAGTGCAAGGTCTCTAGCATCAACCAGCTCTGATGTATCATTAAGGAGTGGAAGAGGACTCCAGTGGCAACCTGGGAAGCTCGGGTGAACTCCCTGGCCATGAGGGTTAAGGCAGTTCTGGCAAATAATGGTGACCACAAATAATTGACATTTAGTGCCAATTTGGACATTTCAAATTAGGGGTGTACTCACTTTTGTTGCCAATGGTTTAGACATTAATGGCTGTGTATTGAGTTATTGATGGGTCAGCAAACTTACTTTACATTGTAGCAGAGTGTCATTTCTTCAGTGTTGTCACATGAAAAGATATACTAAAATATTAACAAAAATGTGACGGGTGTACTCACTTCTGTTAGATACTGTGGCCCTCATTCAATTGCAATTTGGCCAATTGAATAGGGCTCTAAATAAGCACATAACATATATTTTTTTAAATATTTTTTTAGTTAGTGAACATCTATCCAAAAGCAAGGTTTTCACTAACTAAAAACTTAAAAAAAATATATATGTTATGTGCTTATTTAGAGCCCTATTCAATTGGCCAAATCGCAATTGAATGAGGCCCTGTATGTTCACTATTAGGATGTGAGCCACTTACAGACACCTGACTCATTTGTCTGTTTCTGTGTCATATAGATTGTTAATACCAACCTTCCCTCATGGTTGAAATCAGTAATGCAAACACACTGTGAGAATTCTATTGACACCCCTAACTGATGGTGCAGAGCACAGATGTGGAGTCTGAAGGTCCTTTCATTGATGTTACAGAAATGCTATGGTATCAACATTGACGAGGCAGACACAAACAACATCTCGGATAAATCATATTTACTATTTACAGAAATTAACAAAGCAAGCTTGCCACAAAGCCACAGGTTGACTAATCATCACAGGTAAGCAAAGGATCATGGTGGAGGGGGGTAGGATACAAAATACAAGTAACACAGGGAAATAGGGATATGAGAGCAGAATGCAGGCAAGGGAAATTACATTGATATAGATGATCATAGGATTTACAGTGTATCACCCAACATTAGGCAATATAATAGATCTCATTATTTTTACTTCATATATATAACAGTCAATAAGGAAAGACCACAATAATCCAGAATAAGGTGTTATACATATAGGGAGAGCAAAATGTATGCTTGTGTGTTAAACGGACACTCTGATGCAACATCAGAAGTATAAGTGCTCAATCAGTGAATGCTATGAGCCCATGAGGTAAGTTCTCATGCAACAATAAGCAGCCCCTACATAGATAACCTTGGTCAAAAAGATGGGGACCTGACCAGGACCATATCAGTCAGATGTTACTTATTCCAGAGAACTCCCAACAAACCAGGCAATATCAAGGGTAGTTTGTTCTCTGATTGAGCATGTATACTCACTGTTGTTGCATATGCATAACTGAAGATTAATGTAACCTCATTAACTGTTAAGTCCCAAGCCTGGATTTACTCTTCCCCAAATGCACAGGGAGGGTCACATCAGCACTGAAGAAAAGATCTGGAAGGGTTTGTGCTGCAGGCTTCACAACAGTCCAAGTAGAGGAGAGGATAGAATGTCTAAACCAATAGGTACATATGAATCGAGGTAGACTCTATGAGCATACACATGCTGTGGAAATACCAGGAACATCAGCTGACAGATGTCACATCACATCTGCATTGTATAGTGAAATTGTCTTGTGACACATATCAGCTATTCAGTCAAGGTAATCAGATATCAAAATGGATCCAACAAAGCAATGAAACGGACACATGAACATACTTGAGGACATTGACATGGCCATGGAATGTCATGATGTTTATCGTCATGCCTTGTTCTGACCGTGATCTGGAATACAAACACACAAATAATATATTAGTGGAAACCTTACATATGCCATATGAGCAGCCACCAACAGATGCAGGTATGTCGGCACACATGTTATGCATTGGGATCTCGTACAAGCTAACCATCTGTCAGATGATAATGATGGCCCAGACTAATTTGTCCGGATGTGGGAATATTATTAGTCTAATTATCATTTATTTGTATTGTGCAAACATATTCCGTGGCGCTGTACAGGGGAGAGGAACACGAAAATATACAGTATGTAATATTGCCAACGCCAGAAAATGGAGGGCCCTGTTTTGAGCGTAAAGTCTGTTGATAACTGATTTCTTCCCAAAGGCCCCCACAAGATTCGAAAATCACCACTTCCAAGCTAAAGGTAATGGACATGGGGAAGAGTAGATAAGGAATAGCAAGGTTAATAAGTAAGTGAGAGATACATAGGAAGGTAGTTCATAGTGTAAAGGGTTAATTGGGATAGTTAGCAGAAGTTTCTAATTGTTCAGGTGTCGAAGACTTGTGTGACTCAATAAATTAAGGGTAAACAGGGGTGGGTGGGATGAGGAGAAAGACAGACAGACAGACAGAGAGACAGAGAGAGACAGAGAGACCAGTGCAGCCTGTAATAGAAATGGAAGATCCCAACTATCACACATTGATACATGTTCGGACATCCACATGTGGTTCTCTACCTTGGATAGATCAAGTGGAGTATTCAATGAAGAGATCTGTTCCCCCAGGACACGTCTGCATGGTCCGATAAACGTTTCTGACCGCTTCAGCAATACATAGGGGGTGTCTTGGGGAAAGGAAAGTTAGGCCTACATTAATGGAGTTATTTGTCATTTCCTCTCATGCATACATGCACATGTTTCCCGCAAATACTCACTTACAATGTAGACGACATTGATGTCGCTGATGTTCTGTTGCTGTACAGGTCGTTTCCCATGTCTGTGTGGGTAAACAATGTGTTGACACAAGGCAGCAGTTCTGTAATGGCAATATGATGATATGAGTCACACAATCCATATGATATATTGCACAATGATTCCTAGTTAACACATCCTTGAGACTATTCCTGTTATCTGACTGAGAATGCTTTTACCAGCATTCGCTGACAAAGAACAGGAGGGATCCCCTCTTTACATCGCATGAGGTACATTTATTATGGTTTACAATATGCTGGTATGTTCATATATCCAGATTGCTATGAATTGCATTGACCTCCATAGGATGTGGAATAGCATGATCAGACAATGGGAACATTACTGTTCTGTGAAGATGTTTTCAAATACGATTGTGAGGCCTATATCCATTGACATTGTGGAATACATCAGACCATCCATTTAGCTTAGCTTCTGCAGGTTGGCAGATATCAATATATATGATGTGTATGGGAATGTGCGCATACTTACCATTAACGGATATCAGAGCAGGCTGTATTTGATCCAGTATTAAGAATGCGTCACGAGACATATGTTACATCACAAAGCTATCCTCTACTGTGGACTGTTGTATATTCTGTATGACAATGGGGAAGGAGAAAAGAGATGTATTAGTAACCATAATCATGGTACATTATAGTTGGTTGTTATTAGTTTCAGACTTACATGGGAAGTACTCCCGAATGACGTGGGCACGTAGTCGTGACCCCTGAACGTTATTCTCACCAGGGGGAGGTACTGGACGCTCCGCCGGTTCAAGCGGAGCATCATCAATGTTCCCCAGACAGTTTGCCTGTACTGCTATATTGTGCAGACAACAGCAGGCCAGGATGATGTGACAAACCTTCACTGGTGTATACTGTAGCACCCCGCCAGTGGAATGTAAACATCTGAAGCGCATCTTCAGGAGGCCAAAGGTGCGCTCTATTACATTACGGGTTCTGGCATGGGCCGCATTGTACCTCTCCTCCCCCTCTGTGCGTAGATTGGGAGATGTAGATATGAATGTGAAGTTGTGCTGCTTGTTAAAGCATCTGTAAATATACACAATGATTAATGTGATGTTAGTTTAGGGATCTCTGGGTTGGAACTTCCTACTCCTATGACCAGGTCACATCGGGTTAGGCACAGCAACAAGCTACAATGCAATGGCTCAGTCGGCACACCTTCTTTAGGGCGCATGGCAAATGAGCGTGGACAATACGGCGCTGACAGAAGCCGGCGACAGTAGCGCACCGTTGAAAATTGTGTGGCAAAATGTGCGTCGATCAAAGAGCGCAAGTTGTAGAATCTATTGCCTAATGGGCCAAAACCCTCTAACCCGAGCCCTCAGACCCCATACCTAACCCGAACCACTGAGACCCCATGCCTAACACTAACACTCAGAATCCGAAGCCTTAGCCCAAAGACCCCTAACCCTAAAACCCCTAAGTCCACCCTTAAGTCCTTATCTCAACTCCTGCGCGCAGATGTCGTGCGCGCTATTGAGGGACTCTATTTTGTCTGTTGGCGCATGCGTCGTTGCACGTTTTTCACGCAACAATGGAATAGCATTACAGTGGAACATGATGTATATGTTAGGGGATCCTTTATGGGTACTCACCCAGTAGCCACCCAGGTGGAGCTTGTCCAGACTCAAAATAACGATGGGTGGATGACTGACGCAGGATATGGGCATCATGACAACTTCCCGGGAAGCCTGCAACCACATTTTGTATGCGCATGCCTGCATCACAAACAACCTGTACATTGATGGAATGATAGTGTTTGCAATTTCTGAACAGCGCTTCTTGCTCTCTAGGAGGTATCAATGCTACATGTGTACAATCTATAGCACCGAGCACATTGGGGATACCTCCCATTCGAAAGAAATCTGCTTTCACCTTCAAGATCTCTTCCCCAGTGTGGGGAAAACTGATGTATCTGGCAGCTTTCGGAACGATAGCATGGAGGAATGTGCTCAGGCACCTTGAAAGGCTTGCCTGAGACATTCCTCCTACTATGCTAGCAGTGTTCTGAAAACTACCAGATGATAGCATGTGTATGGCGGCTAACATCCGTGTCATGCCTGGGATGGCTCTATTGGTCCGTGAGGAAGGCTCCGTGTCCTCCCTCAGGACCGCATACAGCTACTCCAGGCTGGCACGGGTTAGCCTAAAATGCTCATACACTTCCACATCAGTTAACCCCTCTAATGTGACTCTCTCCCTGTACACCCTGGGTGCACGAAGCCTCCTGGCAGGCTCCTGGGCCTGCTCACCCCCCTGTGGGGCTGGATGTGCAGGAGCCCCCACTTCATGTGCCACACCCCCTAGGGGTCTCTCATCTGGCCCCCCCATCAGCTGATCACTCACATCAAGGTCCTCCTCCCTGTCTGCAGGTGCCTTCATATCCCCCTGTCCCTGTGCCACTGGAGCTCTCTCCCCTAACTGACCCCCCACCATGACCCTAGGCATATCCGGTGATGAGCCACTTGCCTGCCTTGGTTCCGGACCACCATGGATTGCATCAGCAAGCTCACCCACATTCACTCCCAGCCGCCCCTCTCTGTCACGCCTCAGCCACTCCTCAGTCGCACGCCTGACAGCCGGGTTTCCACTCTGCAACAGTCGAAACAAATATCCCTTCCTACGACGCTGCGCTCTACTCACATACATATACACCGCACTTAGGTTGCTGCTATCCATGATGGTTCAGACTTGCTAATTCCTGGCTGATGATGTGGTTTTATAGCTTGCTAATTACCACAGCTGTGATTATCCTGGTGGATTTCACAAATGGAAAAGCTCACTGGTGTATCTAAGCTTCATCATGTTATGAAGTTCCCTGATTATGGATTGGTTTAGTCATTTCAATTTGTAACCCCTAATATTCTGGCCCACATTTGAATTTGGGCCCATGCTACATGATCTATGTAATGTGGCTTTGAAATATAGCCAATATTTGTAAATCAGATAATGTTGATATGTTTAGGGGACACATTCTAGCCTTTGTGAGTGCTAAAGGGTTAATATGGCCGCCATATTGAGGATGTACATGACAATAAAAATATATATTTTATTTACATATTTGATCATTGGGGATTGTTTTGCCAGTAATTTGAATGCCTTTTATTGCTTCATCTATACTTTTAGGGCCCTTTCAGCCCGGTTTCATTCCAATGCCGTAAGTGCATCATGTGGACTTCAACGGATGCGGCCGTACATTTAATATAGCCAGGCGCGAATCGCGGCCTTCAGAAGGCCGTGACGTTTGGGCGCGCAAGCAAGCTGGAAGGGGGACGGACTGGCCAGGCCCGGCACGAACCATCCAATAGTGGAATCATGCATCGCGCCACAGGTCTCACAGCCAATCACTTACGGGATAGATTTGATTGACAGTGGGAGTGAATAAATAGGAATGACACGCGCCCACGCCTCGACTGTGTTGCGATTTCGGCCGGAGCTTTGTGGGTGAGAGGAGGTAAGTTGCTTTGCTATCAAGTCGCGTTTTATGTTCTTTTTACGGAAATACGTTACTACATTTACGGAGTACGATGTAAAGAAGTACAATTGCGTTCTTTTTCTTGTTTATAGGTTTCTTGAGAGTTTGGGTATTTTGTCCAGCACAAAGGAGTTTGGAGGGAGGTAAGTTGCATTGTACATGCTTTTCATCCTATCAAGCTGTATTTTATTTTTATGTTTTGACAATTTCTATATTTACTGAATACACTGGCGAGAAGTACAATTGTCTTTTTTTCTTGTTTATAGGTGTTTGTAGTGTTTTTGGATTTTGTCCAGCACAACGTAGTTTGGAGAGAGGTAAGTTGCATTGTACATGCTTTTCATCCTATCAAGCTGTATTTTATTTTTATGTTTTGACAATTTCTATATTTACTAAATACACTCGCAAGAAGTACAATTGTGTTTGTTTTTGGTTTGGCTTATAGGTTTGGAGAGTTTTTTTTGTGTGGGGAGAGGAGTTTGGTGGAGGGAGGTAAGTTATTCTTTTTTTTATGTTTCGTATTATATCTGGATCTCTCTCTCTCTCTCTCTCTCTCTCTCTATATATATATATATATATATATATATATATATATATATATATATATATTGAGAGAGAGAGAGATTGAGAGCGAGAGAGAGAGATTGAGAGCGAGAGAGAGATTGAGAGAGAGGGATTGAGAGAGAGAGATTGAGAGAGAGGGATTGAGAGAGAGGGATTGAGAGAGAGGGATTAAGAGAGAGAGATTGAGAGAGATGGATTTTCGAGAGAGGGATTTTCGAGAGAGGGATTTTCGAGAGAGGGATTTTCGAGAGAGATCGATTGAGAGAGAGAGATTGAGAGAGAGAGAGATTGAGAGAGAGAGATTGAGAGAGAGATTGAGAGAGAGATTGAGAGAGAGAGATTGAGAGCGAGAGATTGAGAGAGAGAGATTGAGACCGAGAGATTGAGTTTGATTGAGTTTGAGTTTGATTGAGTTTGATTGAGATTTCTACACATATTTGCAATACACATAGGTGTTCCAAACTGCTTCTTCAATGGGGCTTGACAAGAACTTATTTTCAGCCTAGCCCAGCAGGACCATGTAGTTCCTACTACCTCTGGTACAGAAGATGGCTTCAGGATAGGTACCACGCCCAGGAATATGTGCAGAGTATAATGCAGATAGGATATTAGTGGCCTCAGACATGGGCCACTCCCCACACATGATAGAAGCACACAGTAAATAGCCGCATACCTTGTATATATGCAAACTGTAACTGACCCTTCCACATTGTTTAGGAAAGTATTGATCTAGCGTGTTTCATCAGCGCCACTCAGGTCCAGAGTGAGAGGTGCTGTACACCCCTCCCACTGCTGTCACAGGCTCTGTCCACTAAAGGTTGATTACTGCAGTTAGTTACAACATTGATATCCAAGCAGAAATAGTGTTATAGGCGATCAGAATGGGGGACGAGGGGGAGCAGGCAAACCCACTAAAACATTTCTTAATTTCTCTTTCTTTTCTTTTCAGGTGGTGATGGAGGGAGAGGAGCAGAGGGGAGAGGAGTGGCAGGGAGTCCGGGGGGGGGGGGGGGAGGTGGGGAAGAGGAGGGGAGGAGTGAGGAGGAGTGAGGAGGAGGAGGTAGTAGTTGAGGAGGGGGAGGTAGTTGAGGAGGAGGAGGGAGGAGGAGAGGAGGATAGGAGGAGGAGGGAGGAGAGGAGGAGGGAGGAGAGGAGGAGGAGTGAGAGGAGGAGGGAGGAGAGGAGGAGGGAGGAGAGGAGGAGGGAGGAGAGGAGGGAGGAGAGGAGGAGGAGGAAGGGAGAGGAGGAAGGAGGGAGGAGAGGAGGAGGGAGGAGAAGGAGGGAGGAGAGGAGAGTAAGGAGGGAGGAGAGGAGGGAAGGAGGAAGGAGGGAGGAGAGGAGAGTAAGGAGGGAGGAGAGGAGAGTAGGAGGGAGGAGGGAGGAGAGTAGAGGAAGGAGGGAGGAGAGTAGAGGAAGGAGGGAGGAGAGGAGGGAGGAGGGAGAGGAGAGTAGGAGGAGGAAGGAGGAGGAGTAGGGAGGAGAGGAGGGAGGAGGAGAGTGGAGAGGGTCCTCAACCCCAGTCTGGAGAGCAAGAGGCTGGCGGCAGGTCCAGGGCCCACAATTATAGCCGGGAGGAGAACATGGTCCTCCTGGAGGCCATCCGTGCCCGCCCCGTCATCACCTCGGGGGGTAGGGAAGTCAAGGCTGGGCCCAGGGCTAATGCTTGGCAGCAGGTGGTCGATCTGGTCAATGGTGTGGCGGGCCGTGGATGGAGTCTGCGGTCCATTAAGCACTGGTTTGACGACATCAGGGCCGCGGTGAGGAAGAAGATGGCGCAGGAGGCCGAGGGGCGGAGGGTCAAGTTTGAGTTTGATTGAGTTTGAGTTTGATTGAGTTTGATTGAGTTTGAGTTTGATTGAGTTTGATTGAGATTTCTACACATATTTGCAATACACATAGGTGTTCCAAAATGCTTCTTCAATAGGGCTTGACAAGAACTTATTTTCAGCCTAGCCCAGCAGGACCGTGTAGTTCCTACTACCTCTGGTACAGAAGATGGCTTCAGGATAGGTACCACGCCCAGGAATATGTGCAGAGTATAATGCAGATAGGATATTAGTGGCCTCAGACATGGGCCACTCCCCACACATGATAGAAGCACACAGTAAATAGCCGCATACCTTGTATATATGCAAACTGTAACTGACCCTTCCACATTGTTTAGGAAAGTATTGATCTAGCGTGTTTCATCAGCGCCACTCAGGTCCAGAGTGAGAGGTGCTGTACACCCCTCCCACTGCTGTCACAGGCTCTGTCCACTTAAGGTTGATTACTGCAGTTAGTTACAACATTGATATCCACCAGAAATAGTGTTATAGGCGATCAGAATGGGGGACGAGTGGGGAGCAGGCAAACCCACTAAAACATTTCTTAATTTCTCTTTCTTTTCTTTTCAGGTGGTGATGGATGGAGAGGAGCAGAGGGGAGAGGAGTGGCAGGGAGTCCTGGGGCGTGGAGGTGGGGAAGAGGAGGGGAGGAGTGAGGAGGAGGAGGTAGTAGTTGAGGAGGGGGAGGTAAGTGAGGAGGGGGAGGTAGTTGAAGAGCAGGTGGGAGGAGGAGAGGCGGAGGGAGGAGAGGAGGAGGAGAGGAGGATGAGGGAGGAGAGGAGGAGGGAGGAGAGGAGGAGGAGTGAGAGGAGGAGGAAGGAGAGGAGGAGGGAGGAGAGGAGGGAGGAGAGGAATAGAGAGGAGGAAGGAGGGAGGAGTGGAGGAGGGAGGAGAGGAGGAGAAGGATGGAGGAGAGGAGAGTAAGGAGGGAGGAGAGGAGGGAAGGAGGAAGGAGGGAGGAGAGGAGAGTAAGGAGGGAGGAGAGTAGAGGAAGGAGGGAGGAGAGTAGAGGAAGGAGGGAGGAGAGGAGAGGAGGGAGGAGGGGGAGGAGAGTAGGAGGAGGAAGGAGGAGGAGGAGGGAGGAGAGGAGGGAGGAGGAGAGTGGAGAGGGTCCTCAACCCCAGTCTGGAGAGCAAGAGGCTGGCGGCAGGTCCAGGGCCCACAATTATAGCCGGGAGGAGAACATGGTCCTCCTGGAGGCCATCCGTGCCCGCCCCGTCATCACCTCGGGGGGTAGGGAAGTCAAGGCTGGGCCCAGGGCTAATGCTTGGCAGCAGGTGGTCGATCTGGTCAATGGTGTGGCGGGCTGTGGACGGAGTCTGCGGTCCATTAAGCACCGGTTTGACGACATCAGGGCCGCGGTGAGGAAGAAGATGGAGCAGGAGGCCGAGGGGCGGAGGGTCAAGTACCTGGGACATGAAGTAATTGCAAGGGCCATACTTGCACCCTCCGCCGCAGCTGGAGCTTGAGGCCCGGTGGAGCAGCAGGACCCAGCCTCCATGGCAGGTGAATATGACATACAGCAACATGCCACCACATGTGCATCACACACACTACACATGGACATGACACTGACATGTCAGCTCCATGAAATTAACAAGGGATAGATGGATGCATCATTAAATTCATGAAGCTGACAAATCACTGTCATTCCTGGTCATCACAACAGTAATCAAGCAATAGAGCAGGTGTGTCCAAACTCGGTCCTGGTGGGCCACACACATGCCTGGATTTGATAACCCTGCTGCGCACAGGTGAGTCAATCGCTTCTTCAGTCATCCTGATTGACTCACCTGTGCACAGAAAGGATATCTTCCAATCCAGGAAAGAGTTTGGACACCCCTGTAATAGTGAGTCCATGTATTGGTGTGCCCGTTCAGCCTATGCAGTTACAGACAGCAGCCGTAATACAGATAGCGTTGTGAGCCGAGAACCATCAAGAACAGAAACCTAAGAATAGATAACAGCTAGTATAAGATAGCTAATCAGAGTTGCAAAGAGGAGAATCATCCATATTCAAGGCTAGATGTCAGATAATTAGAAATGAACACATATCAATGCGCTAATCAACATACTAATGACATGTACCTTTCTTCTCTATCTCTCAGCATCCAGGAGGAGCTCTGGGTCCTGTGACCAGGCAGAGGAGACGGGGCCATCGGCCCCGTACCAGGATCTTCCAGCACAGGGGGAGGAGGAAGGAAGATCGGAGGGCCCAGGGTCAGAGGATGGGCTGGTCATTGACCTCGCAAGCTCAACTGCTACAAGCCCTGGGACTATGCCCATCCTCCAAAGACTTGCTCTGGGGCCCTCCCACGCCCTTGGGACAGCACCTCCTTCCCCACACAGTGTGCTGGCCTGGTCACCACCGGGCGCATTGTCACCCCAGGCTCCAGCTGTGGACCTCCCCACTACACCTCACCAGGCCCACCCAGGGGTGTCGTCGCCGCAGAGCCAGGCTGTGCTGGTGGAGATGCTGGCCGTCATGAAGGAGCAGCTGGCAAGCTCACAAAGGATCGAGGCCAGCATGCAGGAGTTGACGGCCAGCCAGCTCGGGATGGAGGCCAGCATCTCTGGCCTCTGGTCGCATATGACCCACAGCCTGGCCAGGCTGTCCAGGGAGGTGAGGAGGCACCACATGACAGCAGAACACCTTCAGGTCAGGCTGCTCAGACAGGAGATGGTCCCCAGCCCGACATCAACGGGGATCTCCCAATCCCCCAGTCAAGAGCAGCCTGGCCCCTCCTCTCCTCCCATGTGTCCGCCACCGGCCAGACCACCGCTGCCTGGTAGTTAGTGAACTTCTATCCAAAAGCAAAGTCTTCACTAACTACAAACGTCTGTAACTAAATATATGCTCTGTGCTTATATAGAGCCCTTTTCAATTGGCCAAATCGCAATTGAATGACGCCCATAGGGTCTGCAGACATGTTTTTGCCTTCTCAACAGCACTCCTCAGTGACCATCAATTGGTGACAGGTTAAACAGAACACAAAGGGCCTCATTAAAATGTGATTTGGTCAATTGAATAGGGCTCTATATAAGCACATAGGATATTTTTTTTACAGAAGTTTTTAGTTAGTGAAGACCTGGCTTTTGCATAGAAGTTCCCTAACTAAAAACTTCTTTCAAAAAATATGCTGTGTGCTTATATAGAGCCCTATTCAATTTGTTAAATAGCAATTTAATAAGGCTGTTAATTAGTAGTGTGACCAATAAATTGTCACTAAGGAGTGCTGTTGAGAAGAGATGCTGCAGGCCCTATGATGTTTTCAGGCCTTATTTCGTAGGTTTTGTCTTTTTTTGCTTCTTTTTGGGTTTTTTAGGTCCATGAAGGCATCTCCTGCATCTGCAAGCATTGTGGAGGAATTATATGAGGTGTAAGGTTTTCCCAGTGCCTCTCAGGTAGACATGCCTTCAATGGCAGCCCCCTTAACATGTAGCTCCCACAATCTTACAGCTATCATATTGCCAGATATCTCAGACATGATTGTTGTTAGCTTAAATGTAGACTAATACCGCTATGGCGGTGGACTTGCAAAGTCTCACAATGGCATGTTAACGACAGCCGGCAATAATATATGCAGTAGTGAAGCATGTGATCCTGACCTTAATATCAGTCTGAGAACAGATCTTTGGGTCTGATGTAAGTAACATTGAATCTGGCTGCTGACCTTTGTGTCCTCTCAATAATAATAGCTATTTGCCCATATTTCTGATTATCCAGAGACCTAGCTAATAGGTAATAATGCTTGCAGATGGGAATCAGGGGAGTTGGTATATTGGTACAGTATTTAGAACTGTACTGTACATACATCGTGATTATAATTTTTTTTTGGATCCTCCTCCGCCTTTTTTTATTTGACCACTTATTTCAGATTTTTGTTTGGTTAACACACTGTATGTGTGAAACTGGATTGGATTACACAGTCCAAAGGTTGAATCATCTGTTTCATTGAGCAGATCTAGTTACAAGTTGTAAGTGCTATGCACATAAATGGTTTCTTCAGTTAAATGGAGAGATTTCTGGTTCCGGTTGCAGCGGTGTAGTGCCCGCATGTGACCCTGGTAGGTGCTATGCATCATGCTTATTCTAGACTATTAGATTGACCCCTGTAGGTTTCCCCTTTTTTCCAGCCTCTTGCTCTTCAAGGACCCGCCCACACCACACCCATGATATTAATGCAGTTTTGACCACTGCTGATTGTGGTCTGTCTAGCAAATAAAGCTTTGTTATACTGTTATGTGAATGCACAATCTTGACCACTGCTGATTGTGGTCTGTCTAGCAAATAAAGCTTTGTTATACTGTTATGTGAATGCACAATCTTGACCACTGCTGATTGTGGTCTGTCTAGCAAATAAAGCTTTGTTATACTGTTATGTGAATGCACACTCTTGACCACTGCTGATTGTGGTCTGTGTAAAAAATAAAGCTTTGTTAGACCTTTCTGACTGCGTCCTTGTGTTATGAATATGTTTGGTTATGTGAAATCCACATGCATTACATTAGTGTCACATTCCTATAAATGTAAACTGATGAGCCATAGTTAACATGCAATAGATCAATACATATAAAACTGTTGAGGAGTCAGAATAGCTTTAGATATCATATGATGCCAAATATCATATCTACTACTAATATAGTGTTAATACCCATGACAAGTCTGATTAGCGATACTGTGGAGTAGGAACATTCCCCTGAGGGCCTACAATGAATAGGACAGGTGACACTGGAGTGGTTTTCCAGTTCCTTCTCTAGTTGATTGGGATTAGTCTGACCTCTCTGATAAGACGTACCCCCCTACACTGGCCCTATGTAGTATAGCTCACAGCTTCATTGAAGTACACAAACCCCTTCACCAACATAACTTAGCATATGTATGAATACAGTTTGTTGCCCAATAATGAACATGCATTGGCTAACTATCCTTTGGTTATCATATGTTGTAATGGTCATGCACATGCCAATATAACAAACCATGCTGCAACATGCATAATATGATTAAAGCTACACTACCCAATTCAATAGCAAGAGTAAAACATGAGTCAGGTCATATGAACCCTTTGCCACGCACATGAGCTCTATTGTGATCCCTTAAATCTCTATCTAATTGCATATACATCTCGCTCATCACATCTACATTTGGTAACACAATTATTTTGCTAATTACACCGCCACATGGCAAATATCAAGTAGCAGGGAAACATTGTAATGTACGGTATGTTGTTCAGTTCTTCAGTTGTGTCTGACTCTCTGTGACCCTAGGAGCTGCAGTGCATTCAGCTAGGTCTCTGCCTGTGCTGTTATCCACGGGACCAGGGGAACACCACACATATCTACTCTGACCCATCAGGAAGGGCCGCAAGCCCAAAGGGAGACAGTCCAGAGGCTCTGGGATCGACAGCAAACTCACCGCCATCAGGCATAATCTCTGCTACGCCCATCCTGGTGGGAGCCATATGCCAGGTGTCTAGTTATTCCCATTTGGTGAACTTCCAAACTGTTCTGCTATTTATCAATTTACATGTGTGAGGGTTGCTAAGTGGTGGTGGTGGTGAAGCAGCTTGTGTACCTGAATGAAGCTGTGAGCTACTGTAGGTGGGCAGGTCACAGCAGAGAGATCAGACAAATCCCAATCCACTAGAGGAGGAATTGACAACCCACTCCAATCTCTTTGGCCTTCAAACTTTGGAGAACAGCACAGGCAGAGACCTAGCTGAATGTGCTGCAGTCCATAGGGTCACAGAGAGTCAGACACAACTGAAGTACTTAACCACATATATTGAAATATTCCCCTGGTACTTGATATATGCCAAGTGGCGGTCTGATTTGGTCACTATTTGTATTCTCTAATGTGGATATGATGAGCGAGATGTGTATTCTATTGTTGATCAACTATATAGCGTGCAATGAATGTGCGCTGTCATCTGCGCACCCACCGACACATGCGCGCATCAACAACAGCAGGCCCGACAGGAGGCTAGCAGATCTAATGATTAGGATTAGGCTGTGGGGTGTAACGGTTAGGATTAGGCTGCGGCTACAAGGGTTAGAAGGGTTTATGGCATTAGGTCATCGACGTGCAGTAGTCAAAAACATTAGAACTGCGCAATGATGTGGGACCGCTCATGTCAGCTACATGTTGTCAAAACACATTTGCTCTGCGCGCCAATGTTGGGGTGACATATTCTATTATAGGGCTGTTTTAGAGGCTACAATGGAACCTGTATGTGTGTTGACCAATCAAACATATGAGGAATATTAAACCAATTTGAACAATTGTTAATTTGGAGGCTGTAATGCTTGGGCCTCCATTTTAGGGTTACAGGCTGCAGACTGCAAAAACCGTAACAAAATGGATACCTTCAACCTCCAAGCAAGTACGGGCTTTAAGAACGAGCTACGGGCTTGGAGGACATGCACCATCCAAGCCCGCACGGGCTTGAATAAGGAGCTACGGGCTTGATCATGGGACTTGGACGGATTTTAAAATCAAAGTACAATTTGGCGATGTGCAAGCTTGAGAATGTTTTGCTATTAATCCTCATGCCCCCCCATTATGTTCCCTATCATTTACAGTGCTTTGCAGTGCTGGATTGAATATATATTGGCTTCTACAATGCTTTGTTTGCGGCCCTCCACCTCCGAACCCGTACGGGTTTTAACAAGGACGAGAGCGCGGGACTACAGGATGGAAAGTAAACCGTAAATGATATATCGGATGTGGGCTGATGTGCAAGCTTTAGAGGGTGTTGCTATTAATCCTCATGTCCCCCATTATGATGCCTAGCATTCACGGAGCTTTACAGTGCCATCTTGAATTTATATTTCCAATTACAGTTTTCTGACTTTGCGGCCGGAAAACAAGATTTACGGGCGCTGGAAAAACGCTTCCGGACGTTTGCATGATATGCGGCCGGCCGGAAGGGGGATATCCTTGCGGCGCCGTCTATTTGAATTGCAAGGTAAAGGTAGCTCTACACGGGGCCGTAAGACGGCCGCAAGGAATCACAGCTTTGCGGACGTTTTACGGCCGATAATTGAATGAGGCCCCCTGTATTTTAAAGTGCAGTAGTGAGTTTATATTTGCTTTGACAGTGTTACGAACAGGTGTTTAACCCAATTGCGAGTCCGATCAAGAACTCGTCGATATTTTTGATACATTTGCCATTTACAGGTTTGAAGGCAATTGCCGGCTTGTTGAATTGTTGCAATTGAATAAGGATTTTGCGTTTTTAGCACTGGTAACATTTATGGGCTTGAAACATCAAAGGAGTAGATAGGACGGAGTTACATTTTTGACAACCACAGTGCTTTTGAGCGTGTAACTTGCAAATCAATTGCCGGTAGGTAGAAGTGACCAATTAAATATCAGTAACTTTTATGGGCTATATTATGGGCTCCAGTAATTACAATTTGGCCAACTGAATGGGGGCCACATTCTGGTAACTTTAGAGAGGGGGCTGTCTCCTATAAAATTATATAAAAGGAGCCATGTCTGAAATGGTATTGAATTATAGAGCGAAGCCTTTGGGGCACATTTGCATGTTCCTACCCAGGTTCCCGGAATGCAGTTCAATAACTGTGTTTCTCAGAATTCTGAGCATGAATTTTTTTACTTATTTTAGACGTTCAAACGTGAACATAAATGTACTATTTATTTATTATATCTTTTATATATATATATATATAATAATTTAATGTATGGTGGGCAAAAGAGTAATAGAAGTCCTCCACCATTGTACAGTAGTAAAAGAAATAAATATTACATTTGTGTTCACATTTGAACATCTAAAACAAGTTAAAAGACGTGTTTCCCACTCAAAATTACAAGAAATACAGTTATTACACTGCATTCTGGGAGCCTGGGCAGGGACGTGCAAATGTGCCTGCAAAGGCTTCGCTCTTGTAATCCATTACCATTTAAAACATGGCTTCCTTTAAACATATGCCTGCTGTATTATATTGCTTTGAGCAGAGCTCAGGATGGATTATGCACTAGCTAGGAATCCTACCCACAAACAGATGTTTCAAGGTTACTGCCTCTCATTGGTGTGGGGCGTGTACCGGGCTTGTGTAGCCTCATTTTCGTTTGTTTTGGCCGCCATTTTTTCTGTAGCTTAGGGGATTTTTGAGTGTCTAAACTCTGTGAATTGGACTTAAATTTGCGTGCAACCTGACTCCCAGACGTCCTAGCTGTCCTCCCTTGCTGTGTGTAATGTTTTTTTTATTTGTGTTAGTATTTTGTGTGTTTTCAATGTTTTTCTCTGTGCGTGGTTCGGCCGTTAAATTTGTATTTTTGCGACCTCGTAATTTAGCATTTTTGTACCTCAAATGTCCTTGGCAAAAGTCATACGTGCCTGGCTGTTATTTTGGGTTTGGGTCGTGTAGCCTTGTTTCCATTTTTTTCGGCCGCCATTTTTTTTCTCGCTTAGCCTATTTTCAAGTTCTAAAACTCCTTAAACTAGACTTTAATTGGGTGGCAACCTCACTGGCAGATGTCATGGGTGTCCCTCCATGCTGTGTGTGTATTTATTTTTATTTTTTTAATAGTTTTTTTTGTTTGTGGATGTCTGCGTTACAGCCGTTAATTTCGTATTTTTTGCGAGTTCCTAATTTTTTTTTTCCGAAGTCCCGCATCTCGCATTTTTTTATGTAAGTCCATGTTATAGTTTTTTTTTCAAAGTCCCGCTTCTGTGGCTGTTTGTAACCGCAAGTGAGGTGCCATAGAGCCTCCACCTAAGCAAATACTTTGCGAGGGTACGCATTTGCGGCCTGCAATGAGCCTCTACCTCCGCAAATGGTCCCTTGCTTTGCGAGGGACGCAGTTCTTGCGAGCTCGCTTGACGACGACTCACAGTTTGACAACTATTATATGTGATATATATATATATATATCCCCTTCTGGATCGCTACCTTTTTGTGGTAAAGGGGCTTGTGTTGTTTATATATAACTATAAAAGTTTCCTGGTGCCTGACACCCATTTGTGTAAAATAATACTATTAGTAAGTAGAAAACAATGTAGAAATCGACAAAAACGGACTGAAAAAACTTATATAAAGTCTGTCCAATATGAATAATTGATATTGGGATGACTGAAAAAAGAGGTAACTATAGGTATCCCTTATGTAGGTATATACACCTCTATCTGTACCGGTAGTTCCAACAAGGAATCAACCCCACTGTGAGGATAAATATGTTCCCCCAAATCTCTTCATACAAATCCCATTGCAACTTTACTCATATGGCAAATTACTTTGCTAATCCTATGGAAGGTTTAAATTATTACAGCTCTATAAAAGTTAAAAACAAAACAAAAGGTTGCATAATAACTCTTTAAATGCTAAATAAGCAGTAAATGGGGAGTATAAAGTAAGGCTCAAGTTTAGGGCAGCTAAACGCTTAGCCCTATATTACCATAAACCACTGTATATCATGAGTGCACACAAGCAATTCACAGCAGTAGTTACAAAAACGGTAGTAACAAGCCAGTAGTTACAAAACAAACTTTCTCCCCCTAATTAAACAATAGAGTACTTGCGCATCAAAAAGATAATCCTGACGGTCCGTTTCGACCCTAATTCAGGCTTACTCATGGACTACTAATGGTCAGTCTTACTCAGGCTTTTAAAGCCCATATCCTACCTATTTCCGATGTAAGCTGCGTAATCGCGTCATTACGTCACTTTGCGTATTGACATCACCACCTACCCGGCACGTGCCGGAACATTCAACCACCTCTCTGGTGATCGGGTCATTGCGTCATTGAACGCACAACTCCTTCCCTGGGACGCAAACTCAACCAGTGTAGTGACAGAACTAAATGTGGTAACGTGTACCCATGACCTGCTTTCTGAATTATTGTGGACTCAAAAGGTTTAAAACTCTCCAATGTATATAGTAACATTATAGTTAGATTTCACAATTGGTCCTGCTGAGATCTGATCAATTACCAAAAACTTCCTAACTTCAGATCTATTGCCATGAAATTGCTTCATATGTCTAGATACAGAAGTGTCCATTTTTTTGGTGACTGTATAGGCATGCTCTAAGATTCACCTCCTCAATTGGCGTATAGGTTTTGCCTATATATATCTTTGGACATGGACACGTTATTGCATAAATAACGTGAGTAGAGCCGCAGTTAATAAAATTCCTAATTGGATATTTATTGTTGGTATTTGGGTCCGTAAATTCTTTACTAGGCTGAATGAACTTGCAGGCCTTACATCTTCCACATTGAATAACCCTTTCGTGGGTGAGAGCTACGTTTTTTTAGTTGAGTTAGACGATTTGAAAAAGCTTTTCACTAATTCATCTTTCATACTTTTATTCTTGCGATATGTATCACAAGCTTGTTCTCTTTCCAATCTCTGCCATATGCCATAATGCATCTAATCTGTTGATCCTCCTGCATTTCTTTTCTTGCATACAAAAGGTCTTGTCTATTAGATTCTAAAGCTCTCTTTTACGCTTTTTTCAGTATACGATTGGGGTACCCGCAAGCTTTAAATTTATTCCATAGTTGGTCAGCCTGGGTCTTGAAATCTTTTGGGTTGTTACAATTCCTCTTTACCCATAAGTCAATACCCGACTTTAAGGCTCTGGGATGATGAGTCGACCATTTTAACAATTAATTAGTTGCCGTAGAGTTAGTAAAGGTGGATGTACAAATTTTACCCATTGTATCTTTAGTTATCGTTAAATCCAAGAATTCAATTGTGTTATTATCCAAGACATATGTGAATTTCAAAACCAATGGGTTTTCATTCAACTTCTTCATAAAGTTAGTGAATTCCGGGATGTCGCCTACCCATAAGACCAAAATGTTGTTGATAAAACAATGCCATGATAAAATCTTATTCCAAAAATATGACGTGGTCAGAATATACATATCTTTTTTCCCCAGAACCCTAAGTACAGGTTAGCGTAATTCGGAGCACATTGTGTGCCCATGGCCGTTCCAATAATTTGGTAATACCAGCAATTATTAAATATAAAGAAATTCTTCGTTAATGTGAATCTGAGTAAAGATATAATAAAAGTATTCATTGCCCTGTAATTGCTGGCTTAATGTTTAAAAAATGCTCAACCGCTAAGATGCCTTGATCATGCGGTATGCTGGAATAAAGCTGTTCCACGTCAATGGATATCAGTATGGTTTCTTTCGGAACTGTGATGTCATCTAGATGTTTCAGTAAATCCAATGTATCTTTCAGATATGACGGTATGGTGGGCACAATTTCTTTGAGGTAATCATTTACATATTCACTTATTTTCTCCGTAAGGCAACAGTTTCCAGATACAATTGGTCACCCCGGTATAGGCACCTTTTTTGGCAAAGCATCGAAATTTGTCACCAAGGGCCGTTTTGGAAACAAAAACATAATAGGTGTTCTGATTAATGATCTTGTCTTGCTTGGCTTGACTTAGTAATTGTTTTAACTCTTTTTAGAATTCATGTAGTGGATTGTTTTGTGAAGCCACATATGTTGATTTATCAGATAGTAATTTACTACACATTCTTAAACACTCTTGTTCCTCTAAAAGAACAGTATTCCCTCCCTTATCGGCAGGTTTGATTGCTACCTTGCTCCTTTTCAATTCATTTAAAGCTTTTAATTCCTTTACGTTCAAATTTTGTTTACAGTTCCCCATCTTGTTACGATTGCAATCAAATAAACTTTTCAGATCTTTTGTTACCAGATCCACAAATATTTGCATATTGTTTGAATTCCGGTGTAAAAGTACTTTTATTTTTTCTAGTCATTTCTATTGGGGAAGATCCTTCCTCTTTTTGTTCATTTATTAAAGACATCATAGCGGCTCATATTTTATTATGCAAGTCCATGTTATAGTTTTTTTCTCAAAGTCCTGCTTCTGTGGCTGTTTGTAACCGCGGGTGAGACGCCGTAGGGCCTCCACCTACGCAAAAGCGGCCCCTCGCTTTGCGAGGGTCCGCATTTGCGACCTGCAATGAGCCTTCGGCCTTTGCGAGGTGAGCAGGAGCGCCTTTGTTGCACATTTCTGTCTAAATCCCGCGTGTTTCAATGCCTCAACTGCTCGCCTTGCTAAGTGTTCCGAGTTTCAGTGCCTCAACTGCTCGCCTCGCGGAGCACCTTCGGCGCTCATCGGCTAAGTGCTCCGAGCTCTTCTGTGCTCCAATGGCTCGCAACGCTAGGCGAGGCTCGCAAGTGTGAGAAACAAATCACAGTTTGACAATTATAAAATGTGATATAATTTTATAGGAGCCACAAAGGCTTTCCTCTTAGGGCCTGGAAGAAAGCCCTTCAGGGAGATACATTATACTGTGGAAACACATTTTGCAGCCTGCCTGTTTTCAATTAGGTGGAGATGTGAGTATGAAATGTATGATACTCTTACAGAGCTCACAAGAAACAGCTTAGTGTCATGCTTCTATCTAAACTGTGATGTGTACTGCACTAACTCCACTATGTTATTCCTCCTCTTACTAGCTTAAACACTTTCATCCTACACAGCTCTGAACCGGAAGTTACGCAGCTTTTGTTGTATCTTCCGGTGTCCTGCACAACTGTGTTATCTGGACTACTGTGTTGCGGTAGTTGTTGGGAGCGCGCTCGCACGCTCTTCTTCAACTCTGCAGATCTTTGAAGGAACATAAATCAGCAGTAAAGCAAAAACAGGTAATTTCTCTTGCTAGTCTACACACCTCCTCTTCTCGCCCCCTAAATACATTATGTAGGGCGTTACTTAAAAAAGGACAAATTATAATTCTTCCTATATAAACTACCTTATCAATCTACATATTATTTACTTGTGTGTGTTATAGAGGCATGAGTGTATGTAGGTTAGTTTTATGTAGCTTTTAAGCTGCCTTAGGCCATGCTGATATGTGAGCCCCCCATGCCCCACTTGCTGCTCCTCCTTATCTATATCACTGTATTATTATCACTGTATATATACAGCACTACATCTCCAGGCAGAAACAAGTATCGGAAATATTACTTTTCAGTAAAATTATAATTTGTCAATTACCTGTATTTGAACCTTTGAGGGCGTTTACATTTTAGTAAGGGGGAGAAAATGTGGTGTGTATAGATTTACCAGAAAAGGCAGCTGTTGTTTTACTTCTATGAACATATTTGCTTTATTCCTGATTAATGGTCCTTCAAGGACCTGCAGAGTCTAGAACGGGAGAGAGCTTACGTGCGCGCTCCCTGCATCACTAGTTCAGGTTACACAATTGTGCCCTATACTGGTGAAGCTGCTTCCTGTGATATTTGACAGGGGCGGTTGGAAAACGGGAAATAAGGTAACCGAGTCTTGCCGTTATAAATATGTATACAGGCTTCATTACTGCACATCTATGTCCCTTCTGTATATGGGAAGTGCTAGCGTGTAAATAGCTGCATCAAGTGATCTGTGCAGGTGTGGTGTATATACACAGTCAATATTCAGCGGGTTTAGTGTTTATAATATGTCAGCATATCTCAACATGCAGTATATTACTGTGTAGTATATCTGTCCCTAGTCTTTATACAGTGCAGATGTAGTGTAGATGAAGCGAGTCACATACACACCATTGTTGTACAGTGAGGTGTTTGTATCTAGCTATAGATCCACTATAAGTATGTGTGTGTGTGTGTATATATATATATATATATATATATATATATATATAAAATTATATACTATATTATATAATTAATTTTTTGCAGGTGTGGCCAGATATAGTGTCAGATATGGGTGTGTGAGTACTTTTGCATTCCATATAGAGAAATTATTGTGTTCTGTAATAGTATAAATACATACATGAATCATCCAATAACCGCTGTTTACAGTGTTGAACATGGGCATATTGAGGTGGCATTTGTACTGTATTTCATAAATAAACAATATTCTTCCCAGAAATTTTACCAGTTGGGTGATATGAAGGAGTATTCGGGTGGGTATATTGTTTGCTTCTCAAGCAAGGTGGCACTGTATAAAGTTGGTGTTTTTGAGTATGTATGTGGGTGTGTATATATATATATATATATATATATATATATCACATATTATATTTGTCCTGCTACGAGTCGTCGTCACGCTGTTTGCGTGGTCCGTCCGAATAGCGGGCTTAGCGATGGGGCGAGCCGTTAACCCGTAGAACTTTAGCGGGCTTAGCGATGAGCGCCGCAGGCGCTTATCGCCTAGCGAGCCTCGCGAAGCGTAAGGGCCGTTGCTCACGCTTGCGGGCTCGCATAGCGAGCCCGCGGCCCTCGCGTAGCGAGGGCCTGCGGGCAAGGGCCTCAGTTGCTGGGATGGATCCCAGCAACTGAGGCCGTTGCTCACACTTGCGGGCTTGCATAGCGAGCCCGCGGCCCTCAGTTGCTGGGAGATGTCATCTACACCCGGGGACCCGCGCCAGACCCACAACCCACCACACAGTAGTCCACCAGCCACCCGGACAGGCCTCCGACACCCACGGAGGAGGCTGGGAACCCCGCCCCCAGGGACAGGGCCGAGCCCGACATCCAGGGCCCCCAGGACATGGTGAGGGTCATGAGGAACACAGCAGAGGGAGAGGGTGGAATGAGAGGGAGGGAGAGGGGGGAAGAGACACAGGGGGTTAGAGAGGGGGGAAGACACACAGGGGGTTACAGAGGGGGGAAAGAGACACAGGAGAGGGAGTAGATGGGGAAGAGACATAGGAGAGAGGGGAAAGACAGGGGAGGGAGAGGGGGTGGAAGAGACACAGGGGAGAAAGAGGAGGAGGAAAGAGAAACGGGAGGGAGGGGAAAATACATAGCGGAGGGAGAGGGAAAAAAGAGACACAGGGGAGGGAGGAAAGAGACACAGGGGAGGAAGAGGGTGGGGAAAGAGACACCTGGGAGGGAAAGTAGGGGGAAATGACACACAATGGAGGGAGAGGAGGGGGAAATGAGACACAAGTGAGGGAGGCAATGGCAGAAATGAGACACAAAGGAGGGAGAGGAGGGGGGAAGGAGACATAAGGGAGAGGAGAGGGAAAAGGAGATACAAGGGAGGGAAAGGAGGGGGAAAGGAGACACAGCAGCACCCCACCACTAATGCTCCAGCAACATCAAAACAGATTGTCAGCTCTTTAACACAATGCTTCAAAATAGGTAAAGTATATTCATTTATTAATGTATTATATATTTCATTATTATACACCAAACAGCATTAGCTACCTTACAATTTCATTGCCGTCATTTTTTGACGGGCAAGTCGCTAGTATATATATGTGTATATATATATATATATATATAATCACATATATAGTTGTGAGCATACGAGTTGTTGCTAACGCTTGCGGGCTCGCATAGCGAGCTTGCGGCCCTCGCACAGCGCTCCTTGCCAGCAACTGCGGCCCTTGCAAAGCGAGGGTCACAGTTGCGGCTCTCGTTGCCAGCAATTGTGACCCTCTTAAACTTTACGTTTCAACGCAAACGACATACGAGACACGTTACCACTCATTACGGCCTCACAAAAACCGTCCGCAACCCGCGGACAGGAAACAATGAAAAACACAATAAATACACACAACACATACATTAAAAGCTTACCTACAGCAAGAAGGAGCTTCCAGGACCTCAAAAAATGAAGTTACATCTTAATTTAACTCAAAATAAAAGAGTTTAGACACTCGAAAATTCTGTAAGCGAGAGAAAAAATGGCCACCGAACAAAACGAAAACGAGGCTACAGCACTATAAACGCGCAAAACACCCACGGATATTCCAATACAGACGTATACCACACATTACCCGCCATTTTAGAACAATGCGGAAGTACACAACTACGCTAACGGTTTGGTCTCGCACACTATTACACTACACACATTCATCACGCTTACACAGCAGCTCCACACCACTAATGCTGCAGCAACATCAAAACAGATTGCCAGCTCTTCAACACAATGCTTCGTGCATTTTTGACGGGCAATTCGCTAGTATATATATATAAAATTTATAGTATATCAGAAATGGATCTTTCCTGTTGGTCCACCAGTAGCAGTGCCGGTGAGCGGCCACTAGGTGGTATGGCGAACATTTGCGTCAATTTATAACGCTAAACCATAATCCTAACACCCAACGCTAGGAAATTGAGGAAAATCTCGTCTGAAATGACAGTACTTACTGCCAAGCAGCCGCAAAGGCAAATAAAATATTAGCATTTATTAAGAAGAGTATAGAAGCAAATATATAGGTTTTCAACTGACAAGAGGACACCCCCTTGAGATTAGAAGTAAAACGATTCCACCTTAAAGAAAGAAAAGGGTTCTTCACAGTAAGGGGGGGTTAATCTGTGGAATTCTCTACCAAAGGAGGTGGTGACAGCAGAGTTGATAGATAACTTTAACAAGGGCATTCAGGGCTAGCCTGGATAATCAGAGAGGGAGTATTGATCCCCCCTTTGGATCAGTTAACAACTAATCTGCATTTGCAGATCCGAGATAATCTAAAAAGGTTGAACTTGATGGACTAAAAGTATTTTTTCAACTTCAATTACTATATAACTATAAATTCATTAACCACCTAGTGGCCGCTCACTGCCCCTGTTGGCAGCCAACCAACAGGAAAGGTCTATAGAAAGTTTCAAGAACATTTAAAGACAGAAATATGCATCTTAAGGCAGTCTACTTCCGCCTCGTAAATGTGTTGATCTTGTAATGGGCCCAGGACAGAAACGCACTTCTGGCATGGAAGTGGGTTTTCAACCTCACAGCACCTTAGCTTCTCTTGCCCTGCTGATCTCTATCCTTGACCTTTGCTTCCTCAGGCTGGTTGCCCAGTGCTGCAAACAGGAAACAAGCTATCAGCATTATGGGGACTTCCATAATCCTAGTTTGCTGTCCCAGCAACCGCACAACCACATGACCATTCATTCCTTTCCTTTACACTGCACTGGCTGGAGGAGCAGCTTTATGTCCCATGCAGTATAAGCCCAATCTGCAGAGTATAAGCGGCAGAATTGACTCACACCTGCCTGCATCAAGTCTCTTGAGAACACAGATGGATGGGAATGTTTAAAAGGCAATGACAGTACTGCTGCTACTACTACTGGTAGGGGAGGTGGGGGTTGTCTCAGGAGACCTGTGTCCCCAAAATGGAGCCCTCTTGGGCCTCAGACCTAAAGGCAAATATGACTTTGGGGAGACTCCTTTTTCAAATATGGGGTCTTAAAGGTTACTGTATTTTTTTAGACATATAATACTAGCGACTTGCCCGTCAAAAATGACGGCAAGAAAATTGGGAGCCCCACAATGCTGTTGTTTGCCACACAATGCAAGGTTTTCTGCCCTTCTAACTTGCACTCATTGCAAGCCTTTCCCCCCTCTCTACGGGCCACGAAATGAGTGCCTTTGGAGCTCATTTTGAGCCTTTACCCACCCTACTTTACAATTAGTGTCTTTTGGTGGCCTCCCAACGGGTTCCGAGTTACGGGCTTGAAAAAAAATGTCGCCCATTAAAAACTTAACTGTTTATCAACTCGGAAGCACTTTGCGGGCTTGGGGAAAATGATCAATTTCCCCAAGCCAGCAAATGTTTTCACACCCTTAAATGGCAAAAGGAGCACAGGGAAGGGAGAGGGGGGAAAAGAGACACGGGGGGGGGGGGAGAGAGACACCGGGGAGTGAGTAGGGGGAAAGAGACACAGTGGTGAGAGAGGGGGTGGGAAAGACACAGGGGAGTGAGTAGGGGGGAAAGAGACACTCCTTCAGGGTCATTGCGCATGCGCAAGCCTGTCATTTTTAACAGTGCGTTACCAATAAACTTGCATATACGACAACTATATATATGATACCTGCTTAACTATTTACTTTTATGTGCTTTATTTTATTAAGATGTGATTATAAGCTCAGTTTTTACTGCCTAAAATCAAACAAATAATCCCTGTATGGATGTGTTCACTTCAACATATGCAGAGACATACTCTGTAGGGCTGGATGTGCATTGTAGTATTCTAGCCTATCAGGGACCATGTCTCCGCAGCATATTTTAGCATATTGCTGAGAGACGGTAACTGATTGGTTAGTATGAGACACAGCACAGCAAGTAAGGTAGAATCTGTGTTTTCATGATCTGCATTTGTGTGAGTTTAGGCAGTAAAAACAGAGCTTATAAGTCAGCCCTGCTGGCAACTCTGAAGGGTTTGTGAGTGGAGCCTCAACTTGCTCCTTCCTCAAGGTCTCCGGGCCAGTGCCCTCAGCTGAACTCCCATACCTATCTGGATCCACCTGATCCATGCTGGGCAAGAGTTTCAGGTTCTAAGCCTCATTCCCCTATCTGCTATCCCACTCTCCCTGTCAACCTTGGCGCCTGGACATCAGCAGTCTGGTTCAGGACAGGTGACAATCCATGGGTAGTTGGGCAGACTCTCAGGACTTGTACCTTTCTCTGCAGACAGTTGAGACTCTAGCTCCTCGCCCTTGGTTAGTGTCTGGAACTTTTCTGATTGTTGTCCATCTCCCAGTGGCTGGTGCTGCTTAACACTGCCCCCTCAACTTTGCATCTACTAGGATCTGGACTGTTCTCCGGGCCTCTCTATCCTTGCGAGTTCCCCAAAGTCCCTCAGGTCTCGCCTGTTATGTAGCCGTCAAATGTCCAGGTACCTTCTTGTGTCCTTCCTCCACTTTATAGGGGTGTAGCCAACAGTAATTTTCTCTTGCAGTATATCCTCTGCTAGCTCAGCTGGGGAAGCATGGGGTAGCTCCAAGTACTCGAGCCAGGTCCCACCTGGGCACACCTCCTCAAGCAGTTCCTCGTACTCTTTTTCCAACTCCGTTTCTTTATGGATCAACGATTTGAGCAATTTTTCCTCTTCTGTCCCTGGGTCTATTTTCATGTAATCTTGGTGTTGTACCAGTAGGATTTCCCAGTGCTCTGAGGTTCCCAGGCCTATCAGGAAGCCCTTCCATCAGCCAAAAGTGTGTAGGAGGGCCAATGTGATGCAGGAGTTGGAAGCATTAGGTGCACATACCCATGTTCCAAGTCAAGCTCCAACCACACCAGGTCCTCAAGCCGTTCTGCTAGCTTCTCACCTGACTGGAGCCCAAGGAAACCATCCGCTGATTCTAGAATAGCTGTACATTTATCCTTGTCTGTGGCAATCCGTTGCCTTCGCCGCTCCAGCATACTGGTGATGAGGCCCCTTTTCTCCCTGATCACCTCTGTTCTGCAGGCCTCCATGTGGTCACTCTTCCCTCTATCCAGGGCTGGCCTTCCTTGGACTTGGACCTGGATTTGAAGGTTTGGCAAAATCGCAGAGTTGTTTCTGCTTCCCCACCAAGCCACAGAAAGTACTGGACTTCAAAACTGCATAGATCACCATATCCCGTCCTTGCTGCTGGTTCTTGCATGGAGATTCTACCACTGCCGACCAGTTGTGACAATTCAAAAGTAGGGGCTATACAAGCCCAGAGCCACCTGCTATAGACTACAGGTTATCTAACCACAAGGACCGTTGGGTTCTTTGAAATCTCGGCACCAGCACCCTGATATCTGGCTTCTGTATCAGTCAGATTCTCTCCATCAGTAATCAGCGCTTCCAGGAGTCCCAGTAACCTTCCTGTGATAGTGAACAGGACAGGTTACTTAGAGGGTGGAGTTAGGTTCAATATCGCAGCCACCAGGAGCAAAATAAGAGAACATGCATCTTCTATATGCCCCAAAGTGAACTGATTTATTTTTGAAATCACAGCATTATTTATAGAGGATAGATAGAGGGGGTGTACACAATGTAACAATGAGAGGGGTGGCTGACAATTACAGGAGATGACCCCACATGGTGTCTGGCAGTAGCTTCCTGAGAGCAAATAGGCTTAACCTTCAATACACATCCTGCCATCTCTGTGTCTGAGTGGTCCAGACCTTAGATAGAGTACATGGCAGATGGGATTAACTTAATTTGCTAACAATGGGTCAGAGCGTATTATAAATACAATGGAGGTGTTTACGTACATAATCCAGTGGTTGGAGCCAAGCTTTCTGTCCTTTAAAGAGCTCAACGGGCCAGCACCCAGGCTGAGAAAAAGGAGTCTGTGACAGTCCTCTTGTCAGTTGAAAACTTCTTGGCCCAAAATGCTCACATGACAAAGCCTTATACTGACCGTGTATGTATTTATATAGGGTAATCATATCTCCTCTTGGATGCCTTTTTTCTAGAGATAATACATTTAATTTGGTTAGTCTTTCTTCATAACTTAGCCCCTCCATTCCCCTTATTAGTCTTGTAGCCCTTCTCTGTGCCTTTTCCAGCTCTAAAATGTCCTTTTTATGAAGTGGTGCCCAAAATTCTACTCCATATTCCAAATGAGGGTGTACTAGGGATTTGTATAGTGGCAGAATTATATTTGCTTCCCTTGCGTCTGTACCCTTCTTAATACATGCTAATATTTTATTTGCCTTTGCAGATGCTGCTTGGCATTGAGCACTGTTACCTAGGTGGTTGTCCACAAGTACTCCCAAATCCCTTTCAATATCCGATACCCCTAGATTTGCTCCTTTAAGATTTTAAATTGCATCTCTATTTTTTTTCTTTCCAGATGCATAACTTTACATTTATTTGCATTAAATCTCATCTGGCATTTAGATGTCCATTCCTCTAATTTATGTAAATCCCTTTGGAGAGAAAGTACATCATTATCTGATTTAATTACCTTGCACAACTTCGTATCATCAGCAAAAATGGAGACAATACTTTCCAGCCCCACTTCTCAGTAATTAATAAATATGTTAAAAAGGAGAGGACCTAATACTGAACCCTGAGGAACCCCACTTACCACATTAGTCCAATCTGAGTACGTTCCATTTACAACAACCCTTTGTTTCCTGTTTTTTAGCCAGCTCTCAATCCATGAGCAGATATTTACTGCAATACCTGTATCCATTAGTTTGCACAACTAAACAATGTTTTGGCTATTACAGAACCCATTTCCTCAGTACCCTTGGATGTATTCTATCAGGACCTGGGGCTTTATTAAAATGTATTTTTTCCAACCTTTTGGATTTCTTCCTGCATTAACCAATTATTTAGTGCAGCCCAATTATGTTGCGGTGTCCCAGCCACTGGTACCTCCCTTGTGTATACCAAAGAAAATAACCTATTTAGCTCATCTGCCTTTTCCTGGTCACTAATTATCAGACGGCCTGTGTCACATTGTAATGTACCTATGGCTTTCTTACTGGCCTTCTTTCCATTAACATATATAAAAAATATTTTATGGTTAATCTTACTCTCCTTTGCAACTATCTTTTCATTTTCTATTTTAGCCAGTCTAATCGCGCTTTTGCAAGCCTTGTTGATTTCCTTGTACTCCCGTAAAGCAGTCTCTGCCCCCTCTTGTTTGTATAATTTAAATGACAATTTTTTACTCCTCATCTTTATCCTTAAGTTATTGTTAAGCCACATGGGTTGTGATTTATTCTGACTTTTATTCCCACATGGTGTATGGTGATAAGTATGTATATTTAATAAGGATTTGATTGTTCAGTAATTTTACCCATCGGTTTTGTCCCAGTCTATACTTTGTATTGCTGCCCTTAGCCCGTAAAAATCTGCCCTTTTAATATTAAGAGTTTTTGTTGGCCCCTTACAGTTTTTTTTTTAATTCAATCTCAAATAAGACTGTGTTGTGATCACTTTTTCCCAAAGGTTGCCCTATTTCAACATTTGATACCATATCAATATTAAATGTGATAACTAAATCCAAAATTGCCTAATTTATAGTATAGGTTCTTCTTTAACCTGGGCCAGATAATGATCCCTGAGTGTACTCAAGAACCTGCTCGCCTTAGATGAACTGCTGGTCTCATTTATCCAGTTTATTTCAAGGTAGTTCAAATCTCCCATTATTAAAACTTGCCCATGCTTAGCTGCATTTCCAAACTGTAACAATAATTGCAGTAACTCGCTTTTGTTGTAATGTTCCTATAGCCTCCTTTCTTTAGTGCTACGGAATATGTTGTCGAATTACAAATAAATAATACTTTTGAAATATTTGGGAGCCAGCAGTGCAAATGTTAGGTTCATGGGAAATCTCTACTCCTATACATCGTGATTTAACAGCTATCTTGTACATGTTTCATGTAAAACCAGTGTTTTGTTTTTTGTTCACCATTAAATAACATTAAAAACACATGCAAACCGGAAGCAAATGCAATTCTTTAACAAGCCAATATTATTTATAAAAAACTTTTACTTCATTAATGGCCACTGTGTACACAGAAACATAATAATTGAGTTTGAAAAAAATACTTTTAGTCCATCAAGTTTTTTAATAATGATCAGAATAATGAGAATGGTGAGGAGGAGTACAGTAGAGGCCATATTTTCTGGCTAAAGTTTTGAGTTGCTGCTGTTTGCACATGCATTTTTTAATGTCAATGGTGAACTAAAAAAAAAAAAGGGGGTTTAACATGAAAAGGGCTTACATTGGCTAATAGAAATGCTATGACAGTGTTTGCAGACTATTGAAGCATCACTAACTCATTTTATGTGCTGTGATGTAGAACAATGCTTACCATGTTTATATGGATAATGTATGTGCAGCTGTGTATAAATAATCAGTATCATTTTCAAACTTGTGTAGGTTTTATAATGATTTTAAATATCCATAGACTCTTTACAAATTTGCTGGTACATTTAAAATGATAACGCCATAGATAATTGTCCATCTTTGACTTTCAGGTTAAAGATCTTAATCCCCTGAAAACACAAAACCAGTCCAACCGCCTCCCCTGCCCTCCCCCTTACCCAAAATACCGGCCTGATGACAACCTGCAAAACTTCATCTCCTGGGCAGGAGAGTGGCCAGTCCAGCAGTGTCAGTAGAAGGGAGGCTGAAGATCTAGAACTAACAGAGCTTGGACCGCTTCTGGAGACAGGAAAAACTGCAGCCTGTGTGAGTATATATTTAAACCGTGAAAATGACATAAACAGCATATATTTGTATATGGCACCCATTTAAGGTGACACTGAAGTTCCATATTCTCATTACGTATTTCAAAAGAGCATGTGTGTGTCCATGAGGTCACAGAGAGTCGGACACAACTGAGCCATGCAAACAACAACAGTGTTGATATATTTAATGACAATTCTGTAGTAGCAGAATTGTCTTAATTTATTATAAGATTTTTATCAGATCTGTTAATGGGGCACACCTCAGGTCACTGATCTCCAACAAGAAAATAGTTGTCAAAACCTATGCTTTAATATAAATCTTTAAAATATGAGCATTAATTAAAAACAAAGCAAACAGTATAGGATTAGAGAATACGTGGATCTCCGTTTTTGTTTGTTTTTTTTGGACATCCTGTGTTAATAAGATGGAGAGCTAAATTCAAGTAATGCCTTAAATGCCCCACATAAAGTTATGTGCCACAACTAAAGTGACCAGTGCTTATAGAGAATTTATATAATTATTAAATGATTGTTTTATATCAACAGTGTCTTAATGTGAAAATTAATTCTAAATTAAAGTGACCTAGGATAATTAGCCAAATATTGCTCAGCTAATATTCCTCAGGAAATTTAGGAAGTTGCGGCGCAAATTGATGTTATCATTAGGATGCGTCACACCTGAGATGCGCGCTGGGGAATAGGAAAATAGAGAAATAGGCAGTGTACTGCATTCTAAAGAAAGTAATCTAAATTATGTATTGAGCTTGTAATTAAAGAAACATTTAGGTTCCTCCAGGAATAGCGGATAGAAAAATGAAGACTTTGTGTGGACCATGAAATATTGTAGCTCAAGAATTAGATTATATATCGCTATACAGTATACTTGAGTAAGCGATACAATAGATGGATCATAATTGCAGAAAGTCAATTGAACATACAAGAACAAATAACAATGAATACACGGAGTACTATGACATGTTATAAATTCAGACATTTTCCAGGAAAGAGTGTATTTTTATCTGCATTTCAAGAACCGACTATAAAAAAAGGTTTCATCAGTTCTATATGGGATGTTGATCATTATTTCCAACCGTGTACTTATTATTATTATAATAATAATAATAATAACCAGCCTAAATGTAACTGATATAAATAAATATACTACAGTAAAGTTTATTGCTTCCAAAGCGTAAAAAACTAATCGGTACTTAAATCACTTTATTTATTTTTCAAGACTTACTAGCTCCTCTGATCAATATTAGGTTAATTAGCACTAGGTCACTTTATTTAGAATTAATTTTCACATTAAAACACTTTTGATATAAAACAATCACATATAATAGTTGTGGTAAGTTACAAATCTTGGTCATCGCAATGTTAAATGTTACGTGCTTGTGCATGGCGTAGGCGCTCATCGCTAGGCCCACACGACTTTGCTGCAATGGACCGATGGAGAATGGAAACAGATCGGAGTCGAAGCCGCTCATTGCAGGGACTGTTCGCAATGAGCACCAAATTGTATTACCGTTATTTTTGACAGGTAAGTCATTTAATAGTTATATAAATTATCTATAAGGTCACTCTAATTGTGGCATATAGTAACTTTATGTTGGGGAAATAGAAGACCTTACTTGGATTTAGTTCTAACGCAGGATTGTCCATAAAAATACGGCTTTTGCAACTGAGATCCACATATTCTCTATTCCTATACATACCGCTGTTTGCTTAGTTTTCAATTAATTCTCATTTTTTAAAGATGCATATTAAAGGATAAGTTTTAACAATTATTCTCTTGCTGATTAGTGACCTGAGGTGTGCCATAGGATCTGTTCTTTTTTTATTTTTGTGGTATTTATATTTATCTATAGGAGCACTTCAGAAGTGAGGCATTGGTATTTATTCCCTGAGCCAATACTTATTTTTGTTATAAGATTTGTATCATCCTTAATTTATAATAATACAACATCTCTATGTGAAGTAATATATTTAAATGTACTGATAAAAAAGTAGTTGAGATGATATAATTATGAACTAATATCTGATATGTATAGTATGATTTATTTTAGGTGAATGAAGATCCAACAGGTAAAATATCTCAGGAAGAAGAGGAGGAGGAGGAGGAAGAGGTGAGAGTCTTGACTTTGCCTCTTCAGGCCCATCATGCAATGGAGAAGATGGAAGAGTTTGTATATAAGGTTAGAGTTCATGATTTTATTTTGAGGCTCTGTAAATTAGCATGCATCATTTTATGTGTACTCCCCAATATACATTAAAGGTAGCATGAAAGCAATCTTTAAACATCTTCCATCATTAATAAGATTCATATTATTTTTTTTTAAACTCAATGTTCAATATTAAATTTACTTTTAAGTTAGGAGTTAGAGAATGGGTGGCCCTGGTGCAAAAAAAAATGTTTTACACACAAATATACTCACACTCGCTCGCCAAATATGCATACAATCACAAATGTACATGCATACACGCACAAATGTACACGCATACTCATACACGCACAAATGTACACGCATAAATATACATAGTAAATGAGGTTGAAAAAAATACTTTTCGGCCATAAAGTTCAACCTTTTAAGACCTCCTCTGATCTGCAATATGCGGATTAGATGTAAAAAGGTTGAACTTGATAGACTAAAAGTCTTTTTTTCAACCTCAATTGCTATGTAACAATTTGTAGCAATGTTATTGTACATATGTGAAATAACAGTTAAAGTTCATACCCTCCGTGAAACCCATAGGTGATTTTGCATTAAAAAGAAAAAAAGAAACAACCCAGCATAAATCTCTCCGTAATAACTTTCTATTTTTGTGAGCAACACAATCTGAAAAATTACAGCCTTATTAAATTGCGATTCGGTAAATTTAAATGGGCTCTATTTAAGCACACAGCATATTTTTTTTACAGAAGTTTTTAGTTAGTGAACTTCTATCCAAAAGCAAGGTCTTCACTAACTAAAAACTTTTGTAAATAAAATATGCTGTGTGCTTAAATAAAGCCCTTTTAAATTTACCGAATCCCAGTTTAATAAGGCTGTTAAGGTCTTGTTTTAGTTGCGCACAAGTCTCCAAGTTCTCTAAATGTTTACTCTGGGTCGCACATTTATTTTTTTCTAAATCACATTTTCACATAAAATTCAAATAATTCATATTCATTGATGCAGCTCTTAAGTGGTTTACACATTGTGTATTAACCCCCAACACATTCTACTGTCTGTGGCTTTAATGAAAATAATGCACCAATGTGGGCATAAACCTTAATAAGCTTATTGTGTGCAGGTCCTTTTCTAAACCTATAAACATAATATAACCTCAAATTCTACCTCTATTTTATATACAGTTATGCTGCAGTATAATCTATCAAATTCTTTTTGGTCAACTTCCTGAGGTGGGAGAATGAATTTACAGGAGGTTTCTATCCGCACAATGGGAACAAGATGCTATTTTCCTTTTGAAAACTTTATGGATCGCAAGCGAGAAAATATTTTATTTTTATATTAATAAAAATGTTCTATCCTGTAGAGAGAAGGAGATGATCACAGCCCTAATTAATAGTTTTTGTATATTTTATGACCATTTTTATCAAAGGTATGGGAAGGACGCTGGAGAGTTATCCCATATGACGTGCTTCCGGATTGGCTGAAAGATAATGATTACCTTCTGCATGGTCACCGCCCCCCAATGCCATCATTCAGAGCATGTTTCAGGAGCATATTCCGAATACACACTGAAACCGGCAATATTTGGACTCACTTACTAGGTGAGAAGCTAAAGTATCTGTAATTTTATAACTAATTTATAAAACTGCATAATTCTTAATTGCATTATGTAACCAATAATGTTTACTTTGAATAAACTAAAGATGGACATTATAATCAAGAGCTTAAGCAGTTAAGCAGTACTACCTTTTATAACCAGAGAGCGAATAACCAATTAAAATGTACCATTCTGACTCCGTCTGCAGATTCCACTTCTGCTCTAAGTGCCTTTAGAATTTATCTGTCTTTATTTCCTACTAGCAACTTGCCCGTCAAAAATGACGGGAGTAACATTGTATGCCTGTCAATGCTGTTTGCCACACAACTCGAGGATATGAGCCCTCTGAGCCCCTTCGGCGCTCATTGCGAGCCTCTTCCCCTGTGTACCACCTTGGGTTAAGAGTTAGTGCCGTGGGTTATGTGTTACTGCCTTGTATCAAGTGTGGTTTGCATTAAGTCTTAGTGCTTACGGCTCGTATTTACATCATTCGGTCTCTTTTTTTACGTCTTTCGGCCTCATTTTCTTTTTTTTTTTTTTACACTTTTTTTTCGGCTGCCATTTTATTTCTCGCTTCAGCGATGTTTTTTTTTTTTTATCGTGAAAAAAGCCAAAATATGCCTCAAATTAACTTGCAACCTCACTCACAGGCTTCTTGTGTAAGTTAACTTGAGGCATATTTGTGTGTTTTTGCAGCTATTTTCATTTCGGTGGTTCGGCCGTTTAAAGTCTTAATTCTGCGAGCCCCATAGTCCATCTATGTGCTTCGGGTCCCAAGTCATACGGGCCGTAATTTTGCGGCCGTCTCGAAGTCATTGCAGCTAAGTCCTGTGTGTTTCAACTGTTTGTGCCCGAAGTCCTACTGGCCTTCAGCACTCATTGCTGCCTAAGTCCCGTGTGCCTCAACTGCTCGCCTCACTTTGCGAGGCTCGCAGTGCAATGAGTGCCTTAAGCTGCAATGAGCGCCAAAGTCCCACGTGGCCGCAAACAGCTCACCTTGCTTCGTGAGGCTTGCAAATTGTGACCAACCTCGTACTTTTGATTTTAACTTCAAGGCCCAACAATCTCCTATGGTGGGATGAGACAAAAATACAAGAAAGTGTGAGATAAAGAACAGATTAATACATGTATAATCTTATACTACTGAATAGTTAGAGGGTACCTAATTGTTTTTGTTGGATCATATCTCTGCAGGTTTTGTCTTGTTTCTCTTCCTGGGAGTTTTAACTATGTTGAGACCAAACATGTACTTCATGGCTCCTCTACAGGAAAAGGTTGTATTTGGAATGTTTTTTCTCGGGGCTGTGCTGTGTCTCAGTTTCTCCTGGCTATTCCATACTGTGTACTGTCACTCGGAGAAAGTGTCCCGTACCTTCTCAAAGTAAGTGGACTGTGGGAAAAGGCTAAAAAATAAATGTAATATCTTGTAGGTGATCAAAAATCTATATAATTTTTTAATTGACTATTTAAAAGTAAAGTGACCTCATTCTACCCCCTCATCTATTAAACCCTTCCTAGGTTCAATTTAATAATATGTATCTCAATAATTGCTGATGTCACCAATTTAAATACTGGCTTTACAAAACAAATATCTGTGCATTAAAAATTTAAATTCAGTTCACCATGTAAGTAGTGTAAACCGCAGTAAGAAAATCTCTAAACAGAAAATATAATTTAAAAGCAGTTGTCTGCACTACTGAAAGGAACTGGAAGGTTTCAACTGTGATAACATTGGTTAGGATCTCCTGGTAAGGCTTGAATAATTTTATCACAAGTTTAAATCTGCCACTTCTTTTTTAATTTAAAGACCTTGTATTAAAATGATTTTAGAGTGTATATGAATAATCCACATTAATTATATCATCGTTCAATGACCATAAAACATTCCACCTCACCTTTTATAACTCTCCCCCACCCCATAAAACATTTGATGTTCCTTTGCAATCTTCCAACAATCACCCTAGCCCAATGGGTGAGAACATTCAACCTAAATAGGGAGGTGGACACAAAACTACGGATTCCAAATCCCATCTAACAAAGGCTTGGAGTCCATGCTGAACATATCTAAAATAATAAAATTATATCATATATACAGGGTAAAAAAAAATCTTCTTTCCAGCCCTTGCAAATGAGCTGATGCAAGAAATATTGTCACAGTTAGGATTTACCTGCACATGTTGATGGTAATATTTCTATTACCGAGAGCTCTCAGGAACCGAGAATGGAAGTAAACGGGTAGGGGACTTGTATGCCAGGATAGACTGGTACTGATAGGAGCTGAGGACTGTAGTAAGCAGGAACCGGCTTTAGACACAGACAGGAAAGGAGTTTTGGAGCAAGCAACCAGTGAAATCAGAGAATAGGAACATGTAACCTATGCAGGGACACAGAAGAAGAGAGCAAAGGAAAAGCTGCAGACAAAGCTGGAACCAAACACTGCAGCAAACAGGAGCTTGCACAAAATACTAGGATTCTAAACCGGCCTTGAGTTACTAGGTTAACTCAAAGGGAAATGGATTCTACATTTCTCTAGGAATATAATATACATATGTTTAGATTTACTTATTTTATGAAGAAGTGCTTAGAAGCTCCTTTTTCTGCCTAAAATCATTTAATTCATCATTACACAGTCTGTGCAGTGCATGGTTTCAAATTAACCAATCAGTGACCTCCTTCAAGTAGCATTTTGCCACTGATCCGGTACTATGAGACACTACACACTCTGTACTTAAAAGTACACTGTCTTCATAAGCTGCTGAGGGGAGAAACCAGTTGGAAACTATTTGTAATTCTAGGCATAAAAAAGAGAGCTTTTAAGCATGTCTTAATAAAATAAAGTACATAAAAGTAAAGCATTGCATAGGTATATTATATTTCTAGTGAAATCCAGACATCTTCCATGTCCCTTTTTAAATAGATGAAAGTCTGTGATTGTACACATTTTTAAGAATTCAACTAAGTCCAGTATGACCCCCTGGGAACTGCAGCAGATGCTGTGAGACAGGAAAGAAGAGGCACCCTGGGGGCTTTTTTAAAGTGTCTTTCAAAAAAAATTCCATGTTTTAATTCCCTCTCTCTGAAATGTGATTTGGCAGCACTTTCCTGACACTCTTAGCACTTAATTTGACTGTTGGAGCTCCTCTTAGGAGGACCACTCTGGTCCCATTTTTTTTTCTTCTATGGTTATATATTCTTTTGAATGAGTAAGCTTTCTTTTACTTTATTCCTTTTTTATTCAATTATACTGAAGCTCAGTTTTTTTTCAAGCTCTGCTGCAGTGACACAAAGTGAAAAAGTATAATTTATGTAATGATTCCAAAGCAGGGGGCCTCCATAAAGCTCACCGTGTTCTATTTTTATCACAGAAGAAATGTATTAATTCCAGGTAATCAGATATAGATAATGAGTTAATGATTGTAAAATAATAAGTACATGATCTCAGAGTCTTGTGTTTCTTAAAGAGACATGGAAGGTTCCCTGTTCTTTAATATTAATATCAACTACCTAAATGTCTTTGCATATCTAAAACATGTTTTTTAAGAAGTGCTTAAATGCTTTGTTTTTACTTACTAAAACATTCCAAATAGTCCCTGCAAAAGTCCACCATCTGTAGCTCTTGCGTATAGCCTTTCTATGGTACTATATGTAGTAGGGAATGAAAGGCTGTATCTCGGCATCATTTTAGCAACATGCTTCTGAGATGAAATCTACTATAGTATTAGATGTACTAGCCAATGATAAAGTATGCATGAGCTACAGGGGGTACCTTTGCAGAAACTCTTTGGAAGGTTTCAGGGAGTAAAAAAAGAGCTTTTAAGCACTTGCTAATAAAATGATTAAATATGCAAATAAACACTTTGGTAGTTTTATTTTAATATTATAAACCACAAACCCTCCATGTTCCTTTTATGTATATAGTGGTAACTGCATGGTAGTCATTGTTTTTCCTTGTTCCACAGGTTGGACTACTCTGGCATCGCTTTGCTGATCATGGGAAGCTTTGTTCCTTGGCTCTATTACTCCTTCTATTGTTCACCTCAACCACGTCTTATCTATTTGTCTATCGTCTGTGCACTGGGCATCTCTGCAATAGTTGTAGCACAGTGGGATCGCTTTTCCACTCCCAAGCATAGGCCAACACGAGCAGGTAACTTTTTTTGAAGAATCTACATTTTCTATAATTCTGTACAAAGAAACAGGACTAGTTTTGATCTGTAGAGGAATGGCGAGACTGTGATTCGGAGGGGAGTATAAACCAAATAACCAACAACAGTTGAGTATGTGGACAGTTTGCTGTGTCCCGGGTGCTCGGGTTTGGCATGTTGTGGATCGGGTAGATAAATTATTGGGAGGGTCTGGTACATATTGGTACCAATGACAAAGTTAGTGGAAGATGGAGTGTCCTAAAGAATAATTTTAGATAACTAGGGAATAAGCTTAACGCAAGGACCTCCAATGTAGTATTTTCTGAGATACTACCTGTGCCACGTGCTAGCCCAGGCAGACAGGAGATTAGGGAAGTTAAAGCCTAGCTAAAAAAAAAAGTAGTTCATCGAGGAGGGGTTTTAGAGCACTGGGCTGACTTCTCACTTGGGTACAATCTCTATAGCAGGGATAGATTGCACTTAATGATGAGTGAGCTTGTGTGCTATGGGAAAGGATGATAGAACAGCTGGGGGAGTTTTTAAACTAGTGGGTGGGAGGGGGGTCTAGAGGAATGTAATGGGATAGAAAGTGTAGAGGGCATAAGGGATGAATGAACTACTCGTGGGAGGAGATGGGGAGGATTAGTATAGTCAATAGGGAGGTATTACAAAGTAACTCCAATACAGTGGCAGGCACTTCAGCTACAAACTCAGAACATAAGGTGTATGCTTGCTAATGGCAGAAGCTTGCCAGGAAAAATGGGAGAGTTCGAATAATTAGCAGTTAATGAAAAATTGAATTTAATAGGCATTACTGAAACATGGTGGGATGAATCTCATGACTGGACTGTTAATCTGGATGGTTATAACCTATTTAGGAAAGATAGGATTTATCTGTATGTTAAGCCTGAATTTATGCCCATAGTCAGAGAAGATATTTATGATGGAACTAGCGATAATTTTGAATGATTGTGGGTAGAGTTAAATAGCGGAGCTGCAAATACAAAAGAATATTGGTAAGAGTATGCTATAAACCCCCAAATATAACTGAAAGTGAGGAAATGCAATTATTGTAAATATTGGAAATGCAGCAAGTTTTAATAATGGGAGATTTTAACTACACTGAAATTAGCTGGATGAATGAAACCAGAAGTTGCACACCAGGGATCATTATCTAACCCAGGTTATAGAAGGACCTACTAGAAACGAGGCTATCTTGGATTTAGTTATCACAAATAATATTGATATGGTATCAAATGTTGCAATAGGGCAACCTTTGGGAAACGGTGATCATAACACAGTCTCATTTGAGATTGACATAAAAAAGCAAAACTGTAAGGGGCCAACAAAAACTCTTAATTTTAAAAGGGCAGATTTTAACGGTCCAAGGGCAGCAATACAATGTATAGATTAGGCCAAATAACTGATGGGTAAAAATACTGAACATAAATGGAACAACATTTAAATCTGTACTAAATATATATATGTGTATATATTATATATATATATATATATATATATATAGGCATATTCCATGTGGGCGTAAATGATTTAAAGATCAAGATACAGCGTAAAAAACAGACATTTAAATTATACAAACAAGAGGGTACAGAGACTATTGGACTGGCTAAAATAGAAAATGAAAAATTAGTTGCAAACGAGAGTAAGACTAACCCTAAAATGTTTTTTAAATATATTAATGGGAAGAAGGCCAGGAAGGAAGCTATAGGAGCATTACAATGTGACACAGGCCGTCTGATAATTTTATAACCAGGAAAAGGCAGCTGAGTTAAATAGTTTTTTTTCTTCGTTGTACACAAGGGAGGTACCAGTGGTTGGGAAACTACAACATAATGGGGCTACACTACCTTCGTTGAATAATTGGTTAACGCAGGAAGAAATCCAAAACCGGTTGGAAAAAATAAATGTTAATAATGCCCCAGGTCCTGATGGAATACATCCAAGGATACTGAGGAAACTGTTCTCTGTAATAGCCAAACCATTATATTTAATTTTTCAAGATTCACTCAACACTGGGTCGCTAACAGATGACTGGCGAAAAGCATAGGTGATACCTATATTTAAGAAGGGAGCAAGAGCAATTCCGGGGAATTATAGACCAGCGAGCCTCACTTCTGTAGTGGGAAAGCTTTTAGAAGGGTTAATAAGGGATACTATACAAGAACATGTCTATTTTACTAGGATTATAAGTAGTGGATGTATGAGGGATAGATCATGTCAAACAAATTAATTAGTTTCTATGAGGAGGTTAGTAGGAACCTGGATCAAGGCAACTCAGTGGATGTAGTCTTTTTGGATTTTGCAAAGGCTTTTGATACAGTGCCACATGGAAGACTATTGTTCAAACTAATTGATGCAGGAATTGCAGTAAATATCTGCTCATGGTTTGAGAGCTGGCTAAAAGACAGGAAGCAAAGAGTTGTGGTAAATGGAACCTACTCCGATTGGTCTAATGTGGTAAGTGGGGTTTCTCAGGGTTCAGTATTAGGTCCTCTCTTTTTTAACATATTTATTAATGACTTCGAAGTAGGATTGGAAAGTAGTGTCTCCATTTTTGTGGATTACACAAAGTTGTGCAAGGTAATTAAATCAGATAATGATGTGCTTTCCCTCCAAAGGAATTTACATAAAATAGAGGAATGGGCATCTAAATGGCAGCTGAGATTTAATACAAATAAAGTAGATAAGTTATGCACCTGGGAAGGAAAAATAGTCATGCAATTTATCATCTTAATTGAGCAAATATAGGGGTATCAGATATTGAAAGGAAGTTGGGAATGCTTATGGACAACCACCTAGGCAACAGAGCTCAATGACAAGCAGCAGCTGCAAAGTCAAATAAAATATTAGCATGTATTAAGAAGGGTATAGAAGCAAGGGAAGTAAATCTAATTCTGCCATTATACAAATACCTAGTACGCCCTCATTTGGAATATGGAGTACAATTTTGGGCACCACTTCATAAAAAGGACATTCTAGAGCTGGAAAAGGTACAGAGAATGACAACCAAACTAATAAGGGGAGTGGAGGGGCTAAGTTATGAAGAAAAACTAGCCAAATTAAGCTTATTTTCTCTAGAAAAAATGCATCTAAGAGGAGATATGATTACCTTATATAAATACATCCAGGGTCAGTATAAAGATTTGTGTGCTTCAAGTGAGCTTTTTGTGCCAAGAGATTTCCAACTGAAATCCAAGGACATCCTTTGAGGTTAGAAGTAAAAAGATTCCACCTTAAAGAAAGAAAAGGGTTCTTCACAGTAAGGGTGATTAATCTGTGGAATTATCTACCGGAGGAGGTGGTGACAGCGGATTCGATTGATAACTTTAAAAGGGGACTGGATTTATTTCTAATCAAAAGGGTCATTCAGGGTTATCCTGGATAACTAAAGAGGGAGTATTGATCCAGGGAGGGATCCGATCGCCAGTATCTGGAGTCAGGAAGGAATTTATTTTTTCCCTTTTGAGATTCACTTGTTTTTTTTTTTGTTTGCATTCCTCTGGATTCAATTAATTAACAACTAATCCGCATATTGCAGATCAGAGGAGATCTTAAAAGGTTGAGCTTGATGGACTAAAAGACTCTCTTTTTTCAACCGCAATTACTATGTAATAGATAATAATAGGACACTATTATGGGGAATAATTTGCAAGTGCAACAACATATTTTAAACCTTAGGAAGACAGTATTATTTTCAGTGGCATTTTACTACACCGATCCTTGTCTTAAAATATAATACTTTTTAAATACTAACTTATTCCCAGTAAGTCTTACTATAATTAGTTTTTTTTGTCTTTCTTTTAATAGTATAATAAAAGTCGCATTGAAGAAAAAAATGTTTTTACTAGATGTTGATAATTTGTTAAGGATGTTTACTGTATGGATATCCTCTGCTTTTCTTTGTTGCTTTATTTTTTTAAATTGGGCACCCAATACCCTTCACTGTCGTAGTGAATAAATAGTCAACAGTAGGGAGGTAGTACCGTATTTTTCAGTGTATAAAACTATATTTTTTACCAAAATGTTTAAATTTAAAATAAGGGGTCGTCTTATACACAGAAGCGGGCACAAGGGGGTGTCCGGGGCTTCCACGGGAGCGGGCGCAAAGGGTGTCCGGGGCTTCCGCGGGAGCAAGGGTGTGCCCGGGTCTTCCGCGGGAGCAAGGGTGTGCCCGGGTCTTCCGCGGGAGCAAGGGTGTGCCCGGGTCTTCCGCGGGAGCAAGGGTGTGCCCGGGTCTTCCGCGGGAGCAAGGGTGTGCCCGGGTCTTCCGCGGGAGCAAGGGTGTGCCCGGGTCTTCCGCGGGAGCAAGGGTGTGCCCGGGTCTTCCGCGGGAGCAAGGGGGTGCCCGGGTCTTCCGCGGGAGCAAGGGGGTGCCCGGGTCTTCCGCGGGAGCAAGGGGGTGCCCGGTTCTTCCGCGGGAGCAGGAGCAAGGGGGTGCCCGGGGCTTCCGCGGGAGCGCCCGGGGCTTCCGCAGGAGCAAGGGGGTGCCCGGGGCTTCCGCGGGAGCGCCCGGTGCTTCCGCAGGAGCAAGGGGTGCCGGGGCTTCCGCGGGAGCGCCCGGGGCTTCCGCAGGAGCAAAGGGGTGCCCGGGGCTTCCGCGGGAGCGCCCGGGGCTTCCGCAGGAGCAAAGGGGTGCCCGGGGCTTCCGCGGGAGCGCCCGGGGCTTCCACGGGAGCAGGCGCAAGGGGGTGCGCAGGGCTTCCACAGGCGCGGCTGCAAGGATTTGACCGGGGCTTCATTTAATCAATAGTGTATGTCTCCCAATCACCCCGTCCTGTCTCCATTCCATCAACTCTTTGTCTCTCCCCCTTCTGTCTCCCCTCCTTCTGTCTCCCCTCCTGTACCTTTCTCCTCCTGTCTGGTGCACACGCTGTTATCTGGCGCCTAGTTGTCAGTGCGCGTTCTTGGTGGCGCGCAGTGGTCAGCGCACGCTTATCTATTGCCCAGTGCTGCAGTGGAGCCTTTACTATAACTTCCCTGCATTAACAGTTTTTTGAGCAATGGCCCATTAAAATTTCAGAAAAAAAAAAAAGTTTGTCTAAATATATCGGTAAAGTTGTTCTGGTTTTGAATTTTTTTAATAAAATATCAAAATTGCTCTGTGTGGGGTTTTTAAATAATTTATTTTTTCATTTTGGGCTCAAAAAATAGCGGTCGTCTTATACACGGACAAATACGGTAATCAAACCGCACAGTCCATTTTAGATCCATCTATATTTTTAATTTTACAGCATGAGACCCAATGAGCAGCTGCCTTTACGGGGAAAGTGTCACATCCCATTTATAGTCCAGGGATTGTCCCACAGGCTATTCCCTGTGTCTGTAGTGAACTGAGTCTACAGCTGTATACATGGACTTAATAATTTTGTTGTATACATAGCTAAAATAAATCATAAAATGTATGCTCCATATATAAAAATGAAACCCCTTATTTAAAAGAAGGTAAGATTGGGGTCCTCATCAAGCACCTCTACTTTCCACTTTTTTTCCTGATAATATAGTGGTTATCAAGTCATCACCGATTTTATCACCTAATGTTTAGAGGGGCATTCAATTCTTTCAAAAGAGGATTTTTACATCCTTATCATATGGTGAAGATGGTGTTTTGGAGCTCCTGGCAGCTAAAGGCAGAAAGATACCAGAGTGTGAATGGATTTTATCCCTTTTTGAGGGCAGTGTCAATTTAAAGGCATACGGAAGGTTTCTGGATGTTATTATGTCTATGTTATACCTGTGTATTTATATACGTTTATGTACTTTTATTTTCTTAAGAAGTGATTATAAGCTCTGTTTTTACTGAGTAAAATCAGACAATTATTACCTGTTTGGTTGTGCCATCTGCAGTTCACAAAGACACAGACTCTGCTGTACTTGCTGTGCTGTGTCTCATGCTAACCAATCGGTGACCATCTCTGAGCAACATGCTGCTGAGACATGGTCCCTGATAGACTAGGACACTACACTGCACATCCAGCACTACAGAGACTCTATCTGCATACAATGTTATAAACACTTCTTAATAAGGAAAGAAAGGAGCTCATGAGGGCAAAGGGACGTGACAATGTGTTATGTTTGCAGTTATGTTATGAGTATAAATACAGCTGTAAAATGCAGTTAGATCCTCCAATGGAATTGACATGGAAATTGTGATCAAACACTTTTTTTTTTTTTTTAGTAAATTCTGTTTGTTTTGTTTATATACAGCCCAGTACAATGTATATACCAGTATATTTAAGGTAGTAATTAATATCACCCCTTTCTATGCTAGGTGTATTTCTTGGGCTTGGCCTGAGTGGCATTGTGCCCACCCTTCATTTCACCATTGCAGAGGGCTTTGTAAAGGCAACTACAGTTGGTCAGATGGGCTGGTTCTTTCTTATGGCCGTCATGTATATCACTGGGGCAGGACTGTATGCAGCAAGAATTCCTGAGCGCTTTTTCCCTGGCAAATTTGACATTTGGGTAAGAGTTTTTATTTTATTAATATTGTTGTATAATATACAGGTTGTTACTGAATTGTGTTAGCATCGGACCATGCTTAAACCCCCCTTCCCAACACCCCCCCCCCCCCCCCCCCCCCCCCCAGGTAACATGTTCCCTGTGTACTCATTTAATTATGCAGTACTTGTATAGCATGACTTACAACAAATAAATACCCCTGCCTAGTTCTGCAGTCATCTCTAATAAAATACTAAATATATTTACTATGTCCCTTTATGCCAAAGTGCCTTAAACTGCTTTGACAAGACCACATTGAATGGTATTTACAACTGATCACATATTTTTTCTTCTTTCCAGTTCCAGTCCCACCAAATCTTCCATGTCCTGGTTGTAGCTGCAGCTTTTATCCACTTCTATGGAGTTTCCAACCTGCAGGAATTCCGTTATGGACTAGAGGGGGGCTGCACAGACGATTCTCTCCTGTAACCAGTATTGGACAATAGGGGACCTCGGCTCAGCCCAGCCCTTCCATTTGGTGTCCTACAAGAGGCGCTTGAGAATCAAATTAGACTGACCTGCTAAGTTTCTGTATCTAGACTGGAATATATCTCGTCAACATTGGTTACTCTTTAATGGAGTCTCTGCTCCCTCATTATTTTGGGCTAAGTGGATTGCTCTTGCACAGTATCCTAATATAAGAGGAGTAAAGGAGCTGAGGTGCCTTTTCAACATCACCTGGAAGTAAATTTCCTTATTTCATAAAAGGAAAGTTCCATTACTACTATTATTTTGCTATATTTTATGGTATTTGCTAGAAAACAGAGGACCATTTGTTGGGTTACAGTGTAAGATGAATTCTCCTATAGATCATGTGTAAATAGACCATTTTGAGAGCTACAAAAAGAATATGCAAAACAGTCGCACTCCATTTTTGACATACTAGTGAAATTATTAGGTCAGCTTTTTAGTTAAAGCATAAAACATTTTTTCTGGAGGTTTTTAAGTTAGAGGTGTTTTTATATATTTTTTGAGGTGGTTAGCCATTAAAAGGTAGCATACTACTCTTTTCTGAATGGAACATTCAATAGAATGTCCTTAATTTATATGTCCGTAGCTTATACTTGTTTTGTCATAGAAGTCTAACTTTAAGTAGATCAGTGAAAATGTTATAATATTCCAAGCCTACACAAATGTTTCTGTGCCATTACCAGTTGTGTTGGACCTCACTTTTTATTTCTGGCTTACCTGTTTTTTTCTACTGTACTCGATCAGGTACTGTATGTCAAAGCAGCATCTCCACTCCAAGAACTAAATCACTTAACAATAACAGTATATTTATATATGTTTGCTTCCCTAAAGTGAGTTGGACTAAATTCTAAATGCACTCAATACTTAATAATGAAGTCCAAATAATATTAAGATCAATTGGTATTTGTATATTTCATAATGGAAAAAATGCTGTCTTGCATATCTGCTGAATATCTATAAATACTGCCTACCCATGATAATATACTATTACGTTAATGGCTCCACAATATACTCTGGATTAAAGGACCACACAAGTGTCATATTTATAATATGCTCAGGAGAATGGAACACAATGTTGTAGAAAGTTTAAAAATTAAAGGCTGTAATTAATTTTCTTACTAGCTTATTTAATTTTGCTTTAATGGGAAGAATATTTGATTTTGATTTGAGATAATCAGACACCTGGAAGGGACCATGGTTGCAAATAACTTCTCTATTCAAATGCTCTAAATGTTGAAACACTTGACAATAGGATTAAATTGAAGCACAGTTTATAGCATGTTATCTTCTCCATATGGCAATCTCCACTCACAATCTGCGTCTGCTGAAAAAAAATCATTTATCTTAAAATGCTTTTTATGCTCATGTCTTACTTAGCTGTTAATTTTGTTAGTTTGTTAAAAAAAATTGAAGTCTTTCCCAAATGACAGTAGTCCTTTAGGAAGTCTCTGTTGGTGAAGTGATGTTAAATTATGGAAAAATAAATAGAATGACTATACATTACACCACTTCATACTACGACTACGGTGGATTCCTACTACTACTACTACTACTACTACTACTACTACTACTACTACTCGGAAGTCTAGTATAAAAGCTGCAATGTCATAATTGATGTACTGCAATGTGCAATTTTAAAAAAATATATAGTTGAACAGTTTAACGATACAAGCATTCCTAGTATTCTTAATAGTGTTGTACAGAAACACTATAATAATATTTGTTTCCTAGTTTTTGAGGATACAGAAAGATTTGTTTCTGTACCAGAAGGGTCGAATGCACATAGATTAGCATTAGAAAGAAAACTCCAGAAAAACCCAAGTTGTGTTATTATTATATTTACAAAAGTAACTTCAGACCAGATACATTTAACGCAAGTTATTACGACAAGATATTTATTTGCTGAATTCAGTTATATTTAACAGCATAACATAGCGTATTGGCACATTAGAATTAATTGCACAATAGTCTCAAGCCCGCATATTGGCAATCATTTTTTATGGTCTCGAATATAAGCCGCACCCGTAATTTCCAAGCTCGGAAAACAAGTGCTGCTTATATTCGGGCCAATACAGTAATTACTTGTTATTGAATCTGAATAGTGCTAGATACATTTTGTTAAACTTTCTAGAGAAACTGGATGAAGGAGATCAGCAGTTCCGCTAAGGGGAGAAGGTTCTACACTCAGAGATCATTCTCTGGCCCAGGTTATACAAGAGTCTACTAGAAAAGAAGCTATCTTGGATTTAGTCATCACAAATAATATTGATATAGTATCAAATGTTGAACTAGGGCAACCTTTGGCGAACAGTGATCACAACACAGTCTCATTTGAGATTGAACTAAAGAAAAAAACTGTAAGGGACCAACAAATACTCCATTTTAAAAGTGCAGATTTTAACGTCTAAGGGCAGCAATAAAAAGTATAGACTGGGACCGAGAACTGACAGGTAAAAATACTGAACGTAAATGGGCAAAGTTCAATTCCTTACTAAATATACATACTTATCACCATATACCATGTAGAAAGAGTAAATCACATACCATGTGACTTAACAATGACTTCAAGATGAAGATGAGGAGTAAAGAAACAGGCATGTCAATTATACAAAAAAGAGGGGACAGAGACTGCTTTATGTGAGTACAAGGAAGTCAACAAGGCTTGCAAAAGGGCTATAGTAAATGAAAAAGTTAGTTGCAAAAGAGCGTAAGACTAACCCTAACATATTTTTTAAATATATTCATGGGGAGAAGGCCATAGTTATAGGAGCATTACAATGTGAAATAGGCGGTCTGACAACTAGTGACCAGGAAAAGGCACATGAGCTAAATAGGTTATTTTCTTCTGTATATACAAGGGAGGTACCAGTGGTTGGGATATTGCAACATAATGAAGCTACACTACCTTCGTCAAATAATTGGTTGACACAGGAAAAAATCTAAAAGACGTTGGGAAAAGAAAATGTTAAAAAAGCCCAAGGTCCTGATGGAATACATCCAAGGGAACTGGGTTCTGTAATAGGCAAACCATTATATCTAAATTTTCAAGATTCACTCAACACAGTGTATGTATGAATGGAGAAAAGCAGAGGTGTTACCTATATTTAAGAAGGGACAAATCCCAGAAATTATAGACCTGCAAACCTCACTTCTATAGTGGGAAAGCTTTTAGAAGGGTTAATAAGGAATAGTATACAAGAACATGTCTATTTGAACAAGATTATAAGTAGGAATCAACATGGATTTATGAGGGATAGGTCATGTCACCTAATTAACCTAATTAGTTTTTATATAATGAGGTTAGTAGCAAATCAGTGGATATAGTCGTTTTGGATTTTACAAAGGCTTTTGATACAGTGTCACATGGGAGACTATTGAGTAAACTAAGGGATACAGGAATTGCAGTAAATATCTGCTCATGGATTGAGAGCTGGCTAAAAGACAGGAAGCAAAGTGTTGTGGTAAATGGAACATACTCCGATTGGACTAATGTGGTAAGTGTTGTTTCTCAGGGTCCAGTATTCAGTCCTCTCCTTTTTAACATATTTATTAATGACTTAGAAGTGGGCCTGGAAAGTATTGTCTCCATTTTTATCGATGACACGAAGTTGTGCAACTTAATTAAATCAGATAATGATGCACTTTTCCTGCATAAATTAGAGAAATGGGCAACTAAATGGCAGATGAGATTTAATATAAATAAATGTAAATTTATATGGGAAGGAAAAATAGCCATGCAATTTATAATCTTAATGGAGCAAATCTAGAGGTATCAGATATTGAAAGGGATTTGGGAGTGCCTGTGGACAACCACCTAGGTAACACTAATAAGGGGAATTGAGGGGCTTAGTTATGAAGAAAGTTAACCGAATTCAACATATTTTTTCTAGAAAAAAGGCAAGAGGGGATATGATTACCTTATATAAATATATCCAGGTACAATACAAGGCTTTGTCAAGTGAGTTTTTGTGCCAAGACGTTTTCAACGGACAAGAGGACATCCTTTGAGATTAGAAGTAAAAACATTTCACCTTAAAGAAAGAAAAGGGTTCTTCACAGTAAGGGTGGTTAATCTGTTGAAGTCTTTATTAAAGGTGGTGCTGACAGCAGATTCGATAGATAACTTTAAAAAGGGATTTGATATATTTTTAAATAAAAAAGGCATTCAGGGTTATCCTGGATAATTAGAGAGGGAGTATTGATCCAGGCAGCAGTCCGATCACCAGTATCTAAGTTCAGGAAGGAATTTTATATATTTTTTCCCCTTTTGAGACAATTGGCAACGTTTCACTGTTTTTTTTTTCTGTTTGCCTGCCTCTGGATCAATTAACAATTAATTTGCATATTGCAGATTGGAGGAGATCTAAAAAGTTTGAACTTGATGGACTAAAATTCTTTTTTTTAACCTATATTACTATGTAACTATGTATAAATATGGCTTCAGGGGAAAAAAAGTTAAATTAAACTAGTAACAGTAAGTTACTTACTGTATATATATTTTTATTTTCCCATTACATTTCTTTTGCTTCCTACATTCCCATTCTTTTGTGCAACTATTTCAGAAAACTAAATTTTCTAAAATCTTTAGTTGAAGTGTGGGATTTTAGTTTTTCTTTTTTTCTGAACTTTTAACACATGGTAAGAGCACAATTGGGGGTTTCTTTTTGAGAGTTTACTCACTTTGATGGCAAGAGATTTGTGGCAATCTGCTTCCTTCAGTTAGGCTTGATAAGGCTGTTATGGCCAAACCTACCCAGCAGATCCACAAGGATCTTTTGATCCCTTAACCAAGACAGCTGATGTCTCTAAAATGCGATTATTATTTATGCAGCATTTAAAAATATGAACGCAGCCTCAGCATTATAAAAATCAGGAACTGCTTTTATTGCTGTGGAAACTCCATTACAGGTCTAATAGATGTATATTTAAACTTGAACTGATAAAATTCTGTAATAGTCTGTGAGTCTTCTGGGTTTTGTATTAATGACTTATACAGTTATTGACACGGTTTCATGTGCAAGGCATTATAACATCTTTACATCCATTTCACTAGTTGTACAGGACCTGGGCAGCTATAATCTCTTACACTCTGACAAACACATATATATATCTTCCAGATATCTTATTCCATATATAATAATCCAGTCAGACAGTGTGATAACTCATATCTTCTATAGGGATTCTGATACATATATATATATATATATATATATATATATATATATATATATATATCCTCTAGATATCATATATATATATATATATATATATATATATCCTCTAGATATCATATATATATATATATATATATATATATATATATATATATATATATATGATATCTCAGAGTCACTAAAAGCTGTTACCTTTCCTTCCTCCTGTCAGAGACATCACAGACTACAGTCAAAACTGTTTTTACGAGACGGACACATGGTGGCTGAGCTCCTGCGATTTGAGGGCAAAACCCACTAAATTAGTAATACTTTGGGACTAAAAAAAGCTCCTTAAATCAGACCACACACTAGAAGGCTTCCCAGGAATGGTACCGGGAGTCTGGAGACGCACATCGCGATTGAGACAGAGTGGCGGCGGTCTCAGTGCGGAGCCTCTCAGTGCTGTGGACGGCAGGGGAGGCGGCGGCGGCGGCTTGAGGCCTGGAGGTGCTGTGCCCAGCATATTGCAGGGAGACCCGAAACAATGGGTGCTTTCCCGAACTTCTCAGGTGTCCATCTCACAACCTGGCATAAGCAGCAAAGTCCGCAGAGGCTGCCCAGAACAGATAATCGACATTAACCCCAAGAAACACTCTCCTCCAGAAAGTAACAGCAAAGGGACAATATAGGGAACCACTGGGGGAAAAATTACAGAAGGAAAGAGGAACCAAACTGAAAAAGTCAGCTGGGAAGCGAAGTGGAAGGCAGCCATCTTAGCTCCCCATTCACTCACACAATCTGGCTAGTATAATAGAACTTGGGGACCCGAAGATTTGCCTTATTTACCCTCAAGATCCCGGGCTAGATGGTTGTGTTGGACACTTTTGGGGCCAAAAATAAATAAATAAATAAAAAATAAAAAAGTTCAACTGTCAGCAACTGCTTACTATGGCCCTCATTCAATTGCAATTTGGCCAATTGAATAGGGGTCTAAATAAGCACATAACATATTTTTTTAAATAAGTTTTTACTTAGTAAACATCTATCCAAAAGCAAGGTTTTCACTAACTAAAAACGTATTTAAAAAAAATATGTTATGGGGGGCGGAGCTGGTGTCTGACTGTGACAGACGTGCACAGAAGGAGCTCCTGCTATTAAAACTGTAATTGGGCAGATAAAGCGCCCTAAACAAAACAAAAAACTCACAAGCAGCCCAGGTAACAACTGGGGATAGAGGAGGGGGTGATCCGGAGCCGTGCCAAGAGGGGAGGGAGAGACTCCCTTACGCCACGGGCAGTGGTGCCCTTCCCCAGGGAGCCCAGAGCATCGGAGAGCGGCGGGGGTGAGCCGAGGGCACCGGGAGCAACAGCCTCTGTGCTGCTGAGGCTGCCGAACCAGCGCAGAGAAGGAGGAGAGAGGCAGCAAAGCCCGCGAGCGCGCGGCCGCCATCTTGGAGGTGGCGAGGGGGGCCAAGCTCGGAGGCCATCTTGGAGGTGGCAAACAGCCTAAATAAGAGGCCCAGCACACCGAAAAGACCCCGGGGCCCCTCAGGAGACATCTGGAGGTGGCGTGGTAAGCCTGGAAGAGCCCTGGAGCAGCAGATACAGAGCAAGCTAGAGAGGCAGCAGAAGAGAGCCAGCCAGTGATAGGGCGGCCGCCATCTTGGCTCAGCCATGCGGCCGGTGTGCTGAATCGGTCCTGCAGCAGCCACATCCCAGGGCTACCATACCATATGAGGTGGTAAAGAAGACCAAAAGGCACCCTGACGGCGGCTGGCCTGACTACATCCCCAAGAAGGGCTAGGGAAGAAAGGGGCTGGAGCGGCCATTTTCCCTCCTCCTCCTCCATTAGTGCAGGCACATAAGCACATGAATCCATGTGACCTGTGGGCACAATATACAATAACAACACCCTTATACCCAGCGTCAACAGCATACAGAATATATATTTATGTGAGCTTTGGCTTATCTCACAGTCTCCCTTTCATCTGCAACAAGTTTATAACTTTTACACAAAATTAGTGCATCAGCTACAAGCTGCTGGAACCTTCTGCTGAAAGAACTTTGGCCTATAAAGAGCTACCTACAATCTCTGCACAGCACCCGGCTTTTGGCATAGCCTGATTAGGCAAGTTGGGGCGTGGGAGACCTACATTCCCCCCGACTGGAGTCCCTGCCCAGCGGCATATACAGCAAACTGACTATACTACCCGCGGGACATTGCTGGCCGAATAGCAATCTAAGCATGTCTCCCTAAGATCAACAAGACATCCCGGGGGGGTGGACACGCGAGCCTGGGGAGAATGTTGATGTTGTGAGCATATATTACCAGACCAAGCTGGGCGAGAGGATATAATCCAGGGACCCTGATAAACGATCCAGCCCATTCCATCTCTCAGACTCAGTCTTTCAAGCACAGCCGGGTTCTTGGGGGTGCAAGCATGAAGATGGGGAAAAATAAGGGGCGCGCAGGCAAAACGCATTATAACGGACCACTTTGGACATCCAGGAGCAAGCTCTAGCCCACCCCATGCTTCCCACTCAGAACCGTCCGAAAACTCAGACTCTAAAGGGCCGCCAGTGGCCCTACCACAACAACACATGCATCTCTCGCCCGAATCATTGGCAATTTTTGAGGAAATGTTTTTGGCCCACCTCACAAAAACAGTAGACTCTCTTAAAAAGGACATTGGTGACCTAGGGCAGAGAACCCACCTCTCGAAGAATCCACAGACCACATAGTGGAAGCGCAAGACAGAGACAGGGCTGAGATTGGTCAGAACTCAACACGCATTTCTATCCTCGAAGAAAATTTTGAGAATTAGTGGTGTACCTAGAGCAGTCCAGGACCTGATGCAGTACTTGAAAGCAACCATCGGCAGCATCTTACCGGACGTCCTAGAATCGATCTGGGAGATGGAAAGGGCCCACAGAGCACTAGGAGCCTCAAAGAACCAGAACTTGCCAAAGGATGTGATAATTAGATTTCTGAGGCAAAATTCAAGGGACCTCATCTTATCGGCCTCCAGGAAGATGGCAGTTATTAAGGGCCCGGACAACTCGGAGCTCCAAATCTACTCGGATCTGTCTCCCATCACTTTGGCCAGACGGAGAGAGATGAAGCCAGCATTGGAGGTTCTGATCAGACATAAAATACAATATATATGGAGCTTCCCATTTGCCTTGTTGTTTCATCATAATAGTTCCTCTTATTCAGCCAGCTCCCGGGAGGAGTGCCAAGAGCTTCTCAAACGCCTCCACTTGTTGCCCGCAGAGGAATCGAGCGAGGCTCAGGCTAATATGCCGATGCCACTTCCTACCAAGCAATGGCGGGAAGTAATCCATGTTAAACAGGCAAAGGAGCCCTCTTCAAGGGGAGACAATCTCTCTCTGTGCCCCTCACAGGGCGGACCATCCTGGCAGAGCCCCTCCGCTTCGGCAGACCCTACTTGAGACTGTTTTTTGGGAGTCCTGGAACGCTTTTTGCACTTGTATCTTCCTCTGGACAGCTGCTAACAGTTAATTGTTTACTTTGTTTATTTTAGAATGTTGAGGTTTAAGGAAGCTGAACGGCCAATTTTCCATAGCCCTAATCGGTGCACTAGGACTAGGTCTAGAATAAAGAATGTGCCAGGTACTGAAGGGACCTCACGGGAAAAGTACTAGGGCCCTTAGTTGTACACTTTAACCTAAATTAGTAGGCTTCTCTACCCCGGCACTACAAGTGGTCATTAGCCAGGCCAGCACCAGTCCTCATAGCGAGGCCCTATGGGTCTTATTCTCCCCCCTTCCCCGAGACATACTCTAACTGTTTCTAGTACCCCTCCCTTTGAGGGTAGTTTGGAGGTATGGTCAGCCAAACCTCCACCCCTGAATCCGCCACTGCAGTTAGGTGGCTAGGGAGGTTATGTTTATTATGTCCATTAAGTTGTTTACTCGTTTGTTTCTTGTTTATGGCATCTTATGTGAAAACTGAAAGTTTAACGTTATTATTACTTTTCTCTCCTTCCTTTGTTCTTGTCTCACCTTCTCCTGGCGGGAAATATCTCCACTCCACTCTACCTCAACATGCTCGGGCTCACAAGCTGAGGTTACGGGCTCCGTCTGGTCTCCCCGCCCCGCGGGGCCTGGATCCAGGGATGGGTGAGTCAGCAGCTGATGAGCACTCCTCACTTCAACACGGTCATGGCTAGTGTAGAGTATATATTTGTGACGCATAATGTACAAGGCTTCAATTCCCAATTCAAGAGGAGGAAGGCTTTCCTTTACTATAAAGAGATTAAGCCATCAGTGCTCTTCTTGCAAGAGACCCACTTCTCCCGTAACCATGTCCCTAGCTACTTACACAAAGACTACCCGGTATTTTTCTCAGCGACACAACCTACTAGGAAAGCAGGCACCTCAATACTCATCCACCGAGAGATCCCCTTCATTTTGTAATCAAAAAAGGTAGATAAGGAGGGACACTATATTATCCTAAATGGCTCTGTAAATGGCCAGCCCATAACTCTAGTCTCCATATACGCTCCCACCACATCCCCTCATAAAAGGATTCTAGAAACACAGGCCAATGGGAGGGTGATAGTGGGGGGTGACTTCAACCTAACTCTTGATCACACATTGGACAGATCTAATAGTTTAACGAATGGGCGCTTCTCCAACAAAATAAAACAAATGAATAAATGTCTGGATGGGTTGGGACTGGTGGCCGCATGGAGGGGACATTATCCCAGGTCGAGAGAGTATACATACTATTCACACACTCATGGGTCTTATTCGCGCATAGATTCCCTACTAATAGACTTGTCCCTTTTTGACTCCTCCAAGGAGGCTAAAATTCTCCCCTGCACTTGGTCGGACCACTCGGCTGTTCTTATTACCTTGAATTTGGGATCCCAGCTTAAACCCCCTTATGCATGGAAATTGAACGAGCTACTTCTCACAATTCCCATCTGCATGAACAAATGGCCGGTGACTTGCAATTATTCTTCAACCAGAATTCGCTCACAGACGTGGGAATTGGTTGGACCTGGGTCGCCCATAAGGCATTTATGAGAGGTACTTGTATAAAGCTAGCATCGGGCTATAAGAAGCAATGTAGGCTGCGAGAATCGGAGCTTAGGGAGGAGTTGGGGTTACTGGAATGTCAGAACGAGGTTAATTCTAAGGCCCAGCTGTGCCAAAAAATTGAAACTTGTAGACTTGAATTAGATAACCTCCTGAGCGATAGAACAGAAAAGGCCCTCCGGCGCACTAAACATCTATTTTATGCTAAAGCCAATAAACCAGGCTCCATGTTAGCAAGGAGGCTTAAAACAAAATCTGGCAAAACCACTATCTCTAGAGTCAAAACACCTACTAGTGGCATTACGGTGAGCCAAAATGAAATTCAGAAAACTTTTGCTGAATTCTACCAAGATATTTACACCTCAAAGCCCAAAACAGTGCAGAAGCCATACAATCATATTTGGATAAATACGACTTCCCATCGGTGTCAGACCAGAATTTAAGCAAACTTAACTCGAATATCACAGAGGAGGAAGTTCAAACGGCCATTAAGAACCTTAAGACGGGCAAAGCCCCTGGGCCTGACGGGTTCACTAACTCATATTACAAAAAGTTTGCGGCCCAATTATCCCCCTTTCTCTGTAAACTATTCAATTCAATTCTTGATGGTGACTCGATGCTTAACAGGGCGGATCTAGTCCTCTTTCCCAAAGAGGGCAGGGACCCTCTCGAGGCCAAGAATTATCGACCGATCTCCCTTATGAATGGAGACATTAAGCTCCTGGCTAAGATAATGGCGGGCAGGGTCTCGGACTTCCTGCCAGATTTGGTTCATAAGGACCAAACAGGCTTCATCCCCTATCGACAGACAGCAGATAATATCAGGAGGACGCTGAATGTCTTGCACTCTGCGCAAGTAGCTAGCACACCTTTGTGCGTTCTGGCGCTGGATATCGAGAAGGCCTTCGACACGGTCGAGTGGCCTTATCTCTATTCAGTCCTGGGGAAGTTTGGCTTCGGGGGATGCTTCATTAACCTAATTAAAACACTTTATCATTACCCAGCAGCCATTATTAGATTACCAGGAACAAAGAAAGTGGATATTAAAATGCAGAGAGGTACTAGGCAGGGATGTCCACTCTCTCCACTATTATTTGCTTTGGCGATAGAGCCCCCTCGCCCAGGTTATTAGGACCAGATCCGACATACAGGGCCCGGAGGTGGGATTTCAACACTTTAAATGTTCGCTATTCGCGGACGATCTTCTCTGCACTCTGACAAATCCGGTAGCATTGATTGCCAATCTTATGCTGACTATCGAAGAGTTTAGCTTACACTCGGGTCTGAAAATTAACTGGGACAAGACTGAGGCGATGGGCGTGGGGATGCAGCAGACGGACATCCAGGTTCTGAAACTTAGGTACAAATTTGTCTGGCCGTCAGACGGCATACAATACCTGGGGGTCAGGATCACGGAGAGAGTCTCAGGGATGTATAAAGCAAACTACCCCCCACTGTTTTGGAAACTGTTAGACGACTTGCAAAAATGGTCTAAATATAATATATCATGGACAGGGCGTATCGCTACTATTAAAATGAATGTGTTACCTAAAATTCTTTACCTATTTAGGACACTGGCCATCCCAGTAGAAACCCGAGATCTAGAAAGAATGCAACAACATATTTTTAAATTTATTTGGGCAAACAAACCACCGCGGATAGCTAAGCAGTTAATGTACAGGCATAGAACCCAAGGGGGTCTCTCCTGCCCCAATCTTAGGCTGTATCTAAGAGCCGCTCAGCTAGCTTTCTTACCTAGAGCCCACTCAGTCAAACACCAGCCTTCCTGGGTGTTTATGGAGAATCAAGATCTCAAGCCCTGGACGTGGGACACTATTATATGGCATCCAGGGTCTAACCAGCCTCTTCCTAAATTTTGCAACCCAATGATTAAAATAACTCTCTCGGTATGGGATTGGGCAGTCAAGAAGCATCAGTTGTCAACCCCGCTGTCCCCTCTAACCTCCATTAGTTCCTTTCCCAATTTTAAAGAAGTTTTTCACGCAGAGTCTTGTCACTGGTGGGCTCTTGGACAACTAGATAGGAAAAATTTACCCACACGCTCAAATGCTGGATAAGTACGATATCCCGCCAAGAGAAAATTGGCGTTACCTGCGTCTTAGGCACTGGTTAACGTCATTGGTACAGAGTCTAGGACCCCCAAGATCAACCTGGTTCTTGGTGGTGTGTAAGAACCTGCCTCTGACTAGGGGTTCACTGGGGGCCCTGTACTCCTTTTTTAATAGGGCTGATAAAACTCCTAAACCCCCCTTTATGCACAAATGGGAACAGGACCTGGGAAGGGGACTGGGGCCAGCGGAGTGGAAGGAGGCCTTTACCAATCTGTCTAGGGGCTCTATTACATATAATATTCTGGAGGTGTCGCTTAAAGTACTACACAGGACATACCTCACCCCCGCTAAAATGCATTATATGAACTCACAGAACAACGATAAATGCTATAGGGGCTGTCATCAGAAAGGGGAGTTTTTGCATATTTGGTGGTCATGCCCAGTGGCTAGGGACATTTGGGAACAAGCTATGAGTCTCGGATCCAAATTATTTGGTAGCCCAATTCGACCCTCAATTGAAAATTGACTTTTAGGAATGCATATTGAAGCCTTAACTAAAATACTAAATAAGCTATTGCAATTTATTAATTTAGCAGTTAAACAGCATATAGCTAGAAAATGGAAATCCCCAAGGCTTAGCTTAGGTGAGATAATCACCAAGGTTAACTTCATTATGATTAATGAAAGATTAACCAGTACTTTAGAAGATCAGTACCCCCAGTTTTTAAAGATATGGACCCCTTGGCTAGGCTCCCAACATAGTATATCGATTAGGTAAGGCACACTATTCTCTCCTCTGTGTCCCTGGCCCTGCGGGGAGGCGGAGGCCGGCTGGACCATGGACCGGAAGGGATCATGAGTGAGGTAACTAACCAGGAGAGGCCTTTTGTCCTTTTTTCTATCTTTCTCTTTCTTTCCTTTTTTTCTGTGTAATTTTTTAGTTATTTTTTTTGTCTTCTTTTTAATTACAGTTTCTGTTTATACTAGATGTTATGTTAAGTTAATTAGTTGCAATTACCGAGTTTTTTTGGCTAATTTCAGAGTTCCTCAATATTTTATATATCGAGTAGGCTAAGTTTAGATTTGAGGAGGGAACTCCTCAGTAAGTAAATCACAGAAAATTATTCAAAAAATGTGTGAACACTGCAGAATATCCTTGGATTGATTGCACCTTGTATTTAAGTTTTCAATTCTGACACTGTGTTTATGTTTAACATATAATGCTTGGCAATGGACAATCTGTCTATCTGATCCATCATTACATGCTGTGTTTTACCTTTGGTCTTTAATAAAAAGATTGGAATAAAAAAAAAAATATGTTATGTGCTTATTTAGAGCACTATTCAATTGGCCAAATCGCAATTGAATGAGGGCCTAAGTAAATACAACTAAAGCAAAGTAACGAATAGAACATTTGGAGACACACTCTCCTGCACAAAACTAATCTATCCATCAAGTGTGGGACTATAAGGAATATTATTCCCATGGCATTAAACTGCCTGAAACTTGAATAGTGGTTATTTCTTGGTGGCCATCTTGGAGACTGACTTTCCTAATAGGATCAGTTCAAGCACACTGAGCTTTTCAGAGTTGCTGTAATTCTGAGCAGGACCATACTGCTACCTACAGGAGACTCAGAAAACTAAAATTTGTCTAATGGTCAATTGCACATAGATTCCACAGGATTAAAGCAATAAGACAAAGGATTCAGAAAAAGAACGTTGATGTGTATGTTATATTTGCTTTTCTATCAGCAGTTGAGCTGCATCTTAAGCAAGGTATACATAAACAACAGAAGACCATGAGGTCTAATCCCTATCTTTGCTCTCACTGTTGCTTCACTTTACATGGATAGTATATACAGTATCTCACAAAAGTGAGTACAACCCTCACATTTTGAGTCCTGCCGGCATTGGGGAGCTACAGTTCATTGAGGAAACCATGGATGCCAGCATGTACATTGACATACTGAAGCAGAACATGATCCCCTCCCTTTCGGAGACTGGGCCCCAGGGCAGTATTCCAGAATGATAACAACCCCAAACACACCTCCAAGATGACCACTGCCTTGCTAAAGAAGCTGAAGGTACAGGTGATGGACTGGCCAAGCATGTCTCCAAACCCAAACCCTATTGAGCATCTGTGGGGCATCCTCAAACAGAAGGTGGGGCAAGGTCTCTAATATACACCAGCTCCGTGATGTCATCATGGAGGAGTGGAAGAGGACTTCATCTGAAACCTGTGAAGCTCTGGTGAACTCTATGCCCATGAGGGTTAAGGCAGTGCTGGAAAATAATGGTGGCCATTCAAAATATTGACACTTTGGGCCCAATTTGGACATTTCCACTTATCGGTGTACTCACTTTTGTTGCCCACGGATTAGACATTAATGGCTGTGTGTTCAGTTATTTTGAGGCGACAGAAAATATACACTGCTATACAGGCTGTACACTTACTACTTTATATTGTAGCAGAGTGTCATTTCTTCAGTGTTGTCACATGAAAAGATATAATAAAATATTTACAAAAATGTGAGGTGTGTACTCACTTTTGTGAGATACTGTATGTACCTATATAAAATAATTATCTTATTTCCAAGTAAGAGATGTAAAGGATGAACTTCTATTACTTGTAATAATATAGTGAGTTTAGATCCAACAACAAAGTGAACCCTCATGACAATTATAGGGACACTAATTGAGATTTTGTTACCTGTGGTTGCAACTCTGGGCCAAAAATGGGCAAGGCCAAAAAGAGTCTCACTGCTAAAAGTATCCCAGAGCATTTCAAAATGCAGCACCCTCACATAAATCAGTTACAGCTTTTTCAGAAGGATCAGATGCGGAGGGAGATTCTGGAAATCCTTACCCAAATGTCAATTTGTCAGACTTTTCACTTGCTAAGTTTGATCAATTATTGCAATCCCATTTATCTCTTGTGGTCAATGAGCTTAAACAAGATTTGTGGGACTTGGGGCAACGTACACATACATTGGAAACTATTTCTGAACAATTGGTGGAAACTCAATCACAGAATAAAGCGGATATTGCTTTGAACTTCAACCGCATTCTCAATCTAGAATCCAAGTTGGAGTATTTAGAGAATAGATCAAGAAGACATAACATACACTTGAGAGGCATGCCAACTGCAAATACCGATCTACTCTCATATCTAAAAGATGTTATTGTACACTTCCTGCGTCAGAGAACAAAAGATCTTGTGGTTCAGGCAGCCAGGAGAATGCCTGCTATTGTGGGTCCAGATGGTGCGCCACTACAGATATATACCTATATTGTCCCAATCACTTTACTCAAACGCAAACAGCTTCACCCAGCATTGCTGATTCTAAACAAAAATAACATTAAATACAGATGGGGGTTCCCATTTAGTCTCACCTTTCAAGTTGGATCTAGCTCACACACTGTACATAGCTTTGAGGAATGCCTATTACTACTCATCGGCCTAAAATTGATTCAAGAGGAGGAACTTCAACGACTTCCTGAACCAAACTCCAGTCCTCAGATGTCAAGTCAATGGACCGAAATTTCTTGGGACAAATGATGCCCATGCCTTTGGGTGGGGAGAGAAGATTCTTTAAGCATAGTGGAAGCTAACCCCTCCACATCTTAGTGATGCTGATGGCATTTCTACAGACATAATCTAATATACAGACCTCTAAATCAAGGGATTCCAAGGGTTATACATTAGTTCCAGTCTGCATTAGATGGGCCTCCTTGCCACTTATCAAGAAACAAAAACTGGAGCACAGGACTAGATAATTCCCTTCTCCTACTGAAGATCTGGACTTCATTAGACATTTCAGGAAGTAAAGACTGCTCAGACAGGATGATCATTTGATACTTCCTTGTCAGCATACTTTGATCTTTCTGCTTTGGCCCTGTTAAATTGAGTCCTCAGATTTATATATGAACTTTGTTGTATAGCATGCTTTGCTATTACCAGATAGTAATAATGATCTTTAACTGAATCTAATGAGAGATTACCTATAATGGCGTATGTATGCTTCATTTTCAGAGTTAATATATGGATGAACACATCAACTGTTTTCGAATGTTGGTTTGTATAGATAAGTTGGAATTGATTGATAGACTCATTTGCAACTCTATCCAGAATTCTATAACGGCTCACCTGGACAAGGTAGACAAGCTTCAATGTTATGTTTTGAATTTGAATATACTTATACTTGCGATTTAGCAAGGACTAATATATTTTCACATTCCTCCTAAGGGGGCTTTGTTAGACCGAAAAAGTTACTCTTGCCCTCTGGCACCATGGTGCCTAAAGTATTGTGTGGAGGAAATATGTTGACTTCTGTTTATATATGTGTTACTCTGTTCTTGTTGTTCCTTTCTAGAGATGTCGAGAACAGTTCGCCCGCGAACTATTCACAGCGATTTTGGCATGTTCGCATTCGCAGCGGACGGCGAACACATGCGCTTTTCGGTTCGCCCCCTATACTTTATCATTGAGGAAACTTTGACCCTGCACCTCACAGTCAGCAGACACATTCCAGCCAATCAGCAGCATACACTCCCTTCCAGAGCCTTCCATCTGAAGGACAGGCTAATATTCTGCTCTGTTTCACCAGTCATAGTTGGTGTACCATACATTGAAAAAAAACAATTGTGCTCAGTGACATAAAACAACACTTTTTTGACTGTAATAGATTGAATAGCAATTGCCTGCCTACAGGCGTGTGTGTGAGGCCTACAGCGCCTACTCTGCCAACTTTTGCCAGTGCACAGTGACACTCATATCTGGTGGCACCTTATATTGCACGCGCAGTGCCCCAAATTTGAAGTAGGAGGTCCGACCAAGCATCTTTTTCCATCTCCCTGTTCCAAAAATCAATGCCATATACACGTCCCCTATTAGTGGACGTAACAGGGATTAAACCGATAGGAATAGTACTACTTAACAGTACACACCTTATAATAACGTAGACAGAGGCAACGCAGAGAGAGGAGTCTGAAGAAGAGGAGTCAGAGGAGGAAGGTGGCTTTGAGGAGGTGGAAGACCAAACACAGGAGGCATCCCAGGCTGCTTGTTGTCACCTTTCGGGGACCCTTGGTGGCTGGGTGGAAGAAGAGACCTTCAATGACATCAGTGAGGACAAGGAACGGGACATGGCTAGCTTGGTATCCAACCTTGTGCAAATGGGGAGTTTGCGGTTGTGCAAAGGGACTGTTTGCGGTTGTTTGCGGTGCATTAAACGGGGAGATTGGTCTGTTACTGTGAAACCCTTACACTACCTGATCGATACAACATCATACCTGATGTTTTAAAGCATGTTATTTCAAACAATTTAGGAATGTTAGGTGATTTATGCCCTTTATGGCTTAAAACCAGACTCTGCATCAACTATGTAATTTTCCGTGGGAGTTTTGCCATGGATCCCCCTCCGGCATGCCACAGTCCAGGTGTTAGTCCCCTTGAAACAACTTTCCCATCACTATTGTGGCCAGAAAGAGTCCCTGTGGGTTTTGAAATTCGCCTGCCCATTGAAGTCTATGGCGGTTCGCCGGGTTCGCCCATTCGCAAACATTTGATGGAAGTTCGCATCCGCTGTTCGCGAACCGAAAATTTGATGTTCGCGACATCACTATTCCGTTCCCTTTCCCCTTCTGCACACGCAGCTACCCGATCACACCAGATGGACAGACCTGAATGCTGAGATCCCGGGTCTCCTCCTACTTGGTTTCGTCTACTCCTCTGTAAGATGAGGGGCTCCCTTGGGCAATCAGTAGACTCTATGTATAGGGGATTTAATGCACAATTTAAAAGACGAAAAGCATTTATTTCTTATAAACAGCTCCACCCCTCAGTAATATTTATGCAAGAGACGCACTTTGTCCACAACAAAATACCGAAATACTTGCATAAGCATTACCCTACATATTTTGCATCCAGCCACTTTACAAAACGAGCGGGGGCTGCAATCCTTTTACATAAGCACTTCCCCTTTACTGTAGAACATAGCAAAATTGACCCTGAAGGTAATTTTATCATCCTTGGAATGTAAGCTGTCTTTGATCATTTTATACTTGCCTACTACAATGCCCCCAAACCGTCCCCAAATTTAGGGAACATAATATTGGGGGTTGACTTAAATGTGGTGCTAAACCCCAGTCTAGATAGGTCGGGACAACAGCGGGACAGTCGGTTCTCTAACAAGCTCAAGCAAATCCAAACACTTTTGAATGAGCTGCACCTTGTGCATGCCTGGATGCTGTTGCATGCATAAGATAAGGAATCCCCTTTTAATTCCTGGTACATAAGACCTACTCTAGAATCGACACCTTCTTAGAAAGACTCCCCCTTTACAGATCATATTATCAAGGCCGATAACCATCATTCTCCCTGGTAAGACCATTCTGTAGTTAGTATATCTTGGAATTGGGCTTTAGACCTCCCCACTCTTGGCACTTAAATAAGATGCTTTTGTCCAATCCAGAGTTTGGAGAACAGATTGCCCGAGACATTGAGGGCTTTTTTTCTGCAAATGGAACTCCGGATTCTTTTTTATTTTTTTTATTACAAACAAGTACAAAACAATACATAAATATACAATACATTCACCTTACAATCTTTTGTTTCAACTTTATACTTGAAAGATAAAAAGGAAGAAAAAAACAATAAAAAAATAAATGAAAAAGCAATAATTATTCCAGGCAACATTCTTATAATCTCTTTGTCTCATTGTTAAAATTAGTTGGATGCAGGAAAGTATTTTAAGTTGCAGTTTACTAACTGTTTGAGTAATATTTATCCCACAGTCTCCATGTCATATCTCTTTCTTTTAATAAAGTGCTTATTTCATGGTTATTCTTTTTAATATCTCTGTTTTTCTCAATAGCATATTGTATCTCTGACCACTTAGGTACTTTAATTAGTGTTGCTTTACATACCATTAAAACATGAACTATTAGTTTCTTAGCTCAGTATTTGATTTCTTTAGGTAATATATGCAATAACACTGCTTTAGGAGTCTTCAGTAGGTTTATATTTGTGATGTCTACTCTTGACAGGCTAGTTTCCCAAAATTTAGCAACTTTGGGACATTCCCACCATAGGTGATAGAATGTCCCAATCTGCCCACATTCTTTCCAACACTTGTCTGACACCTGGTCATCGAATTGAGCTAATTTTATTGGTACATAGTACCATTGTTGCACTAATTTAAAGTAAATCTCTCTGTACATTGTACATTTAACTGCTGTTGTTGTTAAAGCAAAGGCATCAAACCACATTGTTTCATTCCATGTCTCTCCAATATCTTGTTCCCATCGTTCCTTTCTTTTATTGTTATACCTCTCATTTTATATAGATATAATTTTATAACATTTTGTTATAAGTTTAATTTTGTTCATGTTTAAGCAGATTTTTTCAAATTTGGTTAAATCATAATCCTTATTTATTTTATAGTTGTTTTTATTTAATGTTTGCAACAAATAATTCAATTTTAACCAGTACGAGATTGGATGGTGTATGCTAAAAATGGATTATTTTTCAGATCATATATTTTTTTTAATACTGCCCAGTATTTTGAATTAGTTTTAATTACCCCTGTGGCATTTTGTAGAGTATCTTTATTTGAATCCATCCATAAAAGATCCAACAATTCAGTTGTTCCCATAAAAAATTGTTCTATATCAAACCAGCAGGGTGTCTCTTCTGTTTGTGCCCAGTTGGCTAAATGGGCCAATCTTACCGCCCAATAATAGTTTTTTACGTTAGGTGATGCTAGACCTCCTCTAGTTAGTTTCCTTTTAGTTATTGTAAGATTTATTCTTAAGAAGACTATTCTGGGTCCTATGTGTGGTCTCAAATTGAGAGGGCCTTGGTTCCTTGCATAGACCTCAAACTGTTATTTTTTATGGACTGTAAGGTACGAAAGTTTTTTTTAAATGGCTCTCAAATTGTTAAGAACATTTATAAATTTGTGGAGATTGATCACATATATAGTTGTGAGCGAACGGGCCGTTGCTCACTCTTGCGGGCTCGCATAGCGAGCCCGCGGCCCTCGCATAGCGCGGGCTGCGGGCAAGGGCCTTAGTTGCTGGGATGGAGCGCCCCATGCCAGCAACTGAGGCCCTCGCGAAGCGAGGGCCTCGGTTGCTGGCATGAGCGGCCCACACATATCAGTTGTCCGGGGGGACAATGCGCTGCGGGTTGACGCTCTTAACTCCTCCCCCCGTCGCTCTCAACACCTCCATCGTCACTCTCAACTCCTCCCCCGGTGCTCTCGACTCCTCCCCAGGCTGCTCTCAACTCCTCCCCCGGCTGCTCTCAACTACTCCCCAGGCTGCTCTCAACTCCTCCCCCGGCTGCTCTCAACTCCTCCCTGGGGAGGGACCGGTGGACATGCTGGGGACTGAGGCGAGAGAGACACCCTGGAGGGAAAGAGAGACAAGAGGGACAGATAGACGGGAGGGACACAGATAGAGAGACACAGGAGGGACACAGATAGATAGAGACAGGAGGGAGAGAGACAGAGAGAGACATGAGGGACACAAAGAGAGACAGGAGGGACACAGACAGAGAGAGAGAGACATGAGGGACACAGACAGAGAGAGAGAGAGACATGAGGGACACAGAGAGAGAGAGAGAGGCAGGAGGGACACAGAGAGAGACAGGAGGGACACAGAGAGAGAGAGAGACAGGAGGGACACGGAGAGAGAGAGAGACAGGAGGGACACAGAGATAGAGAGAGACAGGAGGGACACAGAGATAGAAAGACAGGAGGGACACACAGAGAGAGACAGGAGGGAAACACAGAGAGAGACAGGGGGCACAGAGAGAGACAGGAGGGACACAGAGAGAGATAGGGGGCACAGAGAGAGACAGGAGGGACACAGAGAGAGACAGGAGGGACACAGAGAGAGACAGGAGGGACACAGAGAGAGGCAGGAGGGACACAGAGAGAGAGACAGCAGGGACAGAGCAAGGGACAGAGAGAGATGAGGGACAGAGAGAGACAGCAGGGACAGAGAGAGAGACAGCAGGGACAGAAGGGACAGAGAGAGAGACAGGAGGGACAGAGAGAGACAGGAGGGATAGAGAGAGAAAGAGACAGGCGGGACACAGAGAGAGACAGAGAGAGACACAGGAGGGACAGAGAGAGAGAGAGACAGACAGGAAGGAGGGACAGAGAGACAGGAGGGATTGAAAGAGAGAGAGAGAGACAGGGAGGAGGGACAGAGAGACAGGCAGGAATGAGGGACAGAGAACAGGAAGGAGGGACAGAAAGATAGACAGAAAGGATGGACAGGGCGAAAGATACACAGGAAGGAGCGACAGAGAGAGAGAGAGACTGACAGGAAGGAGTGACAGACAGAGATGTGAAAAGTGAAGTGGAAGAGACAGGAGGGAAAGCGGGGTGGAAGAGACAAGGGAATGGATATCAGGGTGGAAGAGACAAGGGAAGGGAGAGGGGGGAAGAGAAACAGGGGAGGGAGAGGGGGAAGAGAAACGGGAGGGAGAGGGGTGGAAGAAACACAGGAAAGGGAGATGGGGGGGAAGAGGAGGGAAAAGAAACGGGAGGGAGAGGGAGGGAAAAGAAACTGGAGGCAGAGGGAGGGAAAAGAAACGGAGGGAAGAGACACCACAGGGGAGGGAGAGAGGGGAAAGGGGACACCGTGGAGTGAGAGAGGGGAGGGAGAGTGGGAAAAGGGGACACATGGGAGGGAGAGGGGGGAAGAGACACAGGGGAGGGAGAGAGGGGATGAGACACAGAGGAGGGAGAGGGGGGAAGAGACACATGGGGGGAAGATGCTCGCAATAAGCACCTTTGCCGCTCATTCCAAAGCCCATGATGATCGTCAAAGGTGCTTAACGCAAGGACAGTAAAGTAGAGGGGGAGAGGCTCTCATTGAGAGCCTACCGTCAAGTAGAGGGTGGAGAAGTAAAGGGGGAGAGGCTCGCCAAAGGCGCTCATCGCAAGGCCAGTTAAGTAGAGGGGTAGAGGCGTGCAATGTGTGGCAAACACCATTGCCAGACTTCAAATTTTATTGCCGTCATTTTTGACGGGCAAGTCGCTAGTAAATAATAAATAGCAGCTAATTCTTGTCAATAGCATTTATAATTCAAAACCTCCCAGCCCTTACATTTCAAAAGTTTGGTTTATGTTCTGAGAGAGAACTAGTAACACTATTTATAAAAGATCTTTATTATGAGGGCCGTCTCCTTTCTTTAGAACAACTTTTTTCTAACTATGGGCTTCCTTCTAGTTGTTGGCTAAAAGTCAAGCAACTATCTACGCTTTTATCCGTATTTTATTCAACTAACATGGCAGAAGGTTGTTTGACATCATTAGAAAAACTTATCAACTCTAACAACTATAGCCGCTTACTATCTAAATGCTATAATATTATAGGGAGACCCTTAGCCCCTTATTAAGACATCGGGTATGGAGAACTGGGAAAGAGATCTTGGTATCTCTTTCCCTTGGGAGATATGGGAATCCTCACTCTATGGGACAAACAGGATCGTTAAACACCCTTCGGATAGAGAACTCCATATTAAACTTCTAAATAGGTGGTATATGGTGCCCTCTCAAATTTATCAATTTTCACATAATCCTCAAGACAGTATGTGTTGGAGACTATGTGGTATATATGGTGATTTTCTTCACATATTTTGGGAATGCCCATTAATTAAACCCTTGTGGCTTGAAGGTTATGAGTTCATTGAACGATCTATAGAATCTAAACTTTCCTTTCTACCTCAGTATAGTTTATTGCATATTTTTCCAAAATCGTTAAATTTAGATAAGAAAGCTTTCATTATTTTAATTTGTATGGCAATAAAAAGATCAATTATTTCCCAATGGAAATCTAATAAAATTCCTACTTGGAATGAAATCTTAGTAATGATTCAATGAGTAAGAGATCTTCAAGCCAATTGGGAAGTTACAGGCACTTCCCACAACAACTCCCTTAAGTGGAAATTATGGGATTCTATACATAAAAGGGTTTCTTAAATCTGTAAACAACAATAGCTGCTACCTCTTGCATAATGGAAACGCTTGCTGCTCCCGGCTTGGTTTCTTATAGTAATATTTTTGCTGTCTCTCTCTCATTGATTCCGGGTCTTTTTCTTTTAGTTTTTTTTTCTTTTGCTATTTGTTTTTTGTTTTTTTATTACTATTTATTACTATTTATTACTAATCATCTTTGTCAATTTAAAGCTTAATATCATGATCATTTAAATGAAAGTGTATGCATGACGAGTGAATGTTCTTTTTTAAATGTTTTACCTTATGTATTGTATGCTTTTCCTTTTTCTGTTGTTTATTTTAATGTACTGTGTTATTAACTGTATTTATGATATATATGATATTTATATGGTACATTGTTATATTTTTGTAGAAACAATAAATACTATTAAAAAAAAAGTAAGATTATTTTTTCTTACTAGAAATATTTCTGTCTGTCACCTTTTGAAACTTGTATTTTCAATGGCATGCAACTTAACAAATAATTATTCTTAAGCAGGATAGCCATTTTAATGGCTGCAATCCTGCCTGACCAGGATAAGTTGTTATCTCCCCAGTGAGTTCTTTCTACTCAGATTGTCTAAAGTTGGTTCAAGTTTTATACCTAAATGTATCAAACTATTATTTTTCCAATTATCAGAATATTTCCACTTCAATCTTTCTATCTCTGATTTTTCTACCCCTGACCACATTGTTTGGGTTTTATTTTATTTTCATTTATAATTTGATACTTTGCTATATTCATCAAGCAATCTATGTACTGTGGATAAAGATATATCTGGCTTACCTATGGTTATTATTGTGTCATCTGCAAAGGCCTTCACTTTATATATATTCTCACCAATAGAAATCCCAAATATGTCCTTAGACATTCTAAGACTTTTGAAAAGAGGTTCCATAATTACTATAAAAATCAAGGGGGAAAGGGGGCATCCCTGTCGAGTTCTGTTTGTTTTATCAAATTTATCACTCTTAAAATCAATACCAATCACTTGGGTTTTAGGTTTATAATATAAAGCCTTTATGGCTTTAAGATCAAAATCCCCTAGGTCATATTTTTGTAAAACTTATTCCATGAACAACCAATCTACTAGGTTGGATAGCTTTTCAGCATCAAGTCCCAGAGATAACATAGGTATATTATTTTTTTGTGTATATGATGTAATATTAATTGATTTTCTGATGTTTTCAGGACCTTGTCATTTTTGCACAAAACCTGTCTGACTTTTATTTATTAACTTTGGAATTAGATGTTTTAACCTAGTTGCGAGAATTTTAGAATATAACTTCGTATCGATGTTCATAAGTGATATTGGCCTATAATTCAAGCAGTTAGTAGGATTTTTATTTTGTTTGGGAATAGAAATTATAGCGGCTTCAGTCATTTCTACTGGCATCTGACCTTTTTTTATTTATTTTATCAAACACATTTTGCAGTCTGGGGGCTAAGATGTCACTAAACAATGCCCAACAAACCCATCTGGGCCGGTGCCTTTTTGATTTAAAAATCTAAAATGGCTTCTTGAATTTCAGCCAAAGTTATTGGCAAATTAAGTGTCTCTAGTTCAGTTTTTCAGATTTTTGGAACCTGGATCTGTTTTAATCCTGATATTATTTTGTCTCTCTCTGTCTTCCTGAGCATTACCTTTACCTCTAAGTGTATCAATTACCTCCTTCATTGTCTTGACATAATTAAGGGTTTTACTATAACTGTTCTTAAGATTAGTATAATCTGTTGAGTTCTCTAGTTTCTTTTGCATTATTCATTATATCTTGTCACATTTCATCTTTCAATTTTATTTGGAATTCATCTAATAGCTTTTTCATGCTAGATACTGTCATCTTCCACTAAATTTTGGTCTCCTGTAGTTTTGCCCAACTCAGTAAGATTTTTGCTTAAATTTAATTGAGATGCCATTGAAAGGGAGAACGTCTCCAATTGTGAGGCCTCAGGATTTGACACTTTTTAGGGGGAAAAAAGGTGGTCACCCCCTTTGTATTATTTTTTGTATCCCTTTCTTTAATCTTAGTTGCCATTTTTCCCCCTTTGAATAAATATTAATGCAATCTAGTGTTTTTTTGAATATAATAACACTTCCCCCAGGTCAACTGAGATTTCTCATATTCTTCCACCTGTATCTTTAAAATTCCAGGTCTAATCGAGTATTTAACCCGTATTCCTATAGAAAAATCGATATTCCCCTTTTCTAATGTTATTATGCCTGCCTACTCATTTTCCTTTCAATTTCTCAACCTTTCATTTTCAATCTAGGCAGTCATACTTTTCTCCAATTTTCCAGTGATATACATAACATTTTGTATCTAAGCATGAGACTGTATTTTAACTACTTAATAGTCATACAAATTCAAACAACAATTCTATGGGTAACTCCAAATCCTCTCAGGGTTAAGTCCTGAATCACAATAGTCAGTCAAAGGGACATAGTCCAATCTTCATAAAGTACCCAATATCTTTATAATCATTAGTTTATTTTTATCAACCCAGATTCCATATTCGTCTCCATGAATTGTTTGAGTTCTTTAGATTATGTTTAACTTGTTCTCCTTTTATAAGGCACCTTGTTTGTCCAATGTCCATTAAAACAGTATGTTGAACTGAACCTCGATTTTTTTCTTTTCTTTTTGTTTTAACCCTGCAGGTGGCATGGCATAATAATATGGATTTTTTAAGGTTTCTTGCTTAACTTGACCTCCTTTGAATGAAACCCTTTAAGTGTCCATTGTCAGCCAGAGATATATGCTCATACAGCTGCCCCTCTATTTTACCATGCAGGTTGCACAAAAATAGTAGTGAGGTCTTTTTAGGTTTTGATTAACTTATCCTTCTCTTCCATGAAGCATATTGATAGTACCCCGTCAGCTAGAGCTATATGCTCATACAGCTGAATTTTTAATCAGGCATGCGTCACAGACAAATCATTCTTCTTAGTAAAACATCAAGTATGAAAATCTTATATGAACTTCAAGTGAGTTCCTCCCTCTTTAATATTCTCTTATCCTTGTATTCCTTCACATTAAATCACAGTGTTTTGCGTAAAAGTGTCTACGTTTGGTATCATAAACTTATATTGCTGATTAGCAAATAGTAGAAATTGATAGACTCAGAAAATCTACATTGAGGGCCACATGCTCATACAATTGTTATTAGCTTTTTTTACTCAGAGTTATTTCCACCATTTGTTATATTGTCTTTGACCTCTAGTTTAAATCTTATGTTGTTCCCAATCTTTGTATCAGTACTGTTTGTATCTCTCATAAAGATAACATTGTGGGAGATATGTCCATCTAGTCACAGGAAGGTACTCATACTCTGTATTTTTTTATTTTCTTTTTACATCATATTATATAAGTTAGTGCTTAGTCAATGTTTAGTTGTAGGAATCAGTCAATCTTTTAGCTTTTACCTTTGGTTACAACGTTACACATACAAGGGAGTTAGCTCTCAGCCGATCTGGTAGGTGCTCACTTTATTATCGCGAGCTCCCCATCTTTCGGCTTCTCCCTGGGTCCGTTTGTCCGATGGAGCTCTCTCTCACGCAGCTCACAGCTAGGTGTTCTGCTCACCCCGCGTTAGTATACCACCATTCTGGTGAAGGATGGATATGGGTATCTCACAAAGCTTATATAAGAGGGTTATGCATTAAACTTGCCTCGATGTACAAAAAACAACAGAGACATAAGGTGATGACCCTACAAAAAAATGTAGGTGACCTAGAGAAAAGGGATCAACCGAAACCCTCTGAGGCTTTACGGGTAAAATAGAAAAAATAGATTAGAACTTGATTAGGCATTATCTGACCACACAGAAAAAGTGATTTGGTGGACCCAGCATACATTTTATACAAAAGCCAATAAATTAGATTCCCTCCTAGCCAGAAAATTAAGGAAGAAAGCTGCCCAATCAAAACATTTCCAGAGTTACTAAGTTACTACTAGCCCCACTGAGATCCAAAAGATATTTGTAGACTTTTTTCAAAAACTATTTTCCTCCACAGCACAGCCAATGCAACAGCAAATGTCCTTGTTTTTAAATGCATGTGATCTCCCTTCTTTATCTACCCTAGATCAAAGAGCCCTGAGTGCAGAGATTACAGAGGAGGAAGTGAAAGAGACTATACAGACTTTAAAGATGGGTAAAGCGCCGGGGCCAGATGGATTCAGGAACGTATACTATACAAAATTTGCAGTTCTGCTATCTCCCCATCTGGTAAAACTTTTTAATAGAATTGTGGAAGGACCCCCCCCCTCCAAAGTAGGGCTGGGATCCTCTAGAAGTAAAGAATTATAGGCCAATCTCACTGCTGAATGGGGACATAAAGATTCTTGCAAAACTCATGGCCAACAGAGTAGCACTTTTCCTACCTAACCTTATTTACAAGGATCAGGTGGGATTCATACCACATAGACAAGAGAGAGACAATGTGCACAGGGAGATGAATGTGGTTCACATGGCCAATTTACATAAACTTCCCACCTGTGTTTTATCCTTAGATATTGAAAAGGCCTTTGATTTGGTGGAGTGGTCTTATCTCCGGGCAGTACTATGGAAATTTTGCTTCCCTAAGCCGTTCATCAATCTGATTAATTCCTACTACAGCACCCCCAAAGTGCTGCTGAAATTACCTGGTGATTTTAGGGCATATATCAACATTCAAAGGGGTACCAGGCAGGGCTGTCCACTTTCCCCTCTATTGTTCGCTGTAGCAAATAAACCTCTGGTGCAGTCGATACGGTGTAACTCTAATATTAAGCCTATGAAGGTAGGTTCACACCATCTCAAATGCTGCTTATTTTTTCGCAGATGACTTCTTATGCTCTATTACAGAATCAACTGTCTTTGTCCCAGCGATACTCCTAGTCATGAATGACTTTGGGGAATTTACAGGCCTAAAGATAAACGTAGGGAAATCAGAGGTGCTGAGCGTCTGGATGTGCTCGCAGGATATCAAGACTCTTAACAGGTAATATAACTTTGCATGGCCCAAGTCTCACATAAGATATTTGGGAGTCAATATCACATGAAGTAACAGATCTTTATAGGATGAATTACCCTAATCTCTTTAGAGAATTGAGCCTGGACATGCAAAGATGATCTATGGGCTAACTATCGTGGCTGGGGCGGATAAACTCAGTCAAGATGAACGCGTTACCCCACCTCTTTTAATTATTTTGTACTTTACCTATAAAAATTACCTACAAAGAAGATTCCAAAAACGTATCTTTAATTTTATATGGGGTAAAAAAATACTTTGCATAGCCAAAAAGGTGATGTTCCAACATAGAACTAAAGGGGGCCTATCATGACCAAATCTTAAAATGTACTTCAAGGCTGCCCAACTATCCTTCCTATCTCTGGCACATTCCTTCATTCCAACAGCCGCTATGGGTGACACTTGAGAACCCTTTCTCATGGGATACTATTATTTGGGTACCTAAACCCTCAACTCTAATTGGGACTATATTGAGTCCATTTATCAGACAGACTCTTGACCTATGTGTGTGGGCCAACCATAAGTTTCAGGGGCCCCAGTACTCACTCTGCTAATCTCCCATCCGGATATTGCCTTAACACTTTCTGTGAATTTTCTAGCCTGGTGGAAGACTAAGGGGCTATTGAGATGTTGGATGTGGTTTACAGGCAAAATGTTGCTAACCTTTGAGGACTGAGGGATAACTTTAACCTCCCCTTGGTGGAACATTTCACATACCTCAGAATAATACATTTTCTTATACATTCCTCGGGAGGCCTGAAGGTCAATTAGTTTACTAAGTTGTGTGATGCTTTTACTATACAAAACTTTTAACATAAATCAATCTCATCAAAAATGTAAATATATGACTCATTGGGAAAGAGATGTAGGCCACGGTATAGACTCAGGAGAGTGGAATAGGTATGGGTGCACTCTCACTAAAGGGTGTTATAACTTCAGCAGATTGGATACCTCCATTAAAGTCTTGCACAGAGTGTATATCACACCTGATAAACTATTTAATTGGAAAGTCATAACAGATCCTAGCTGCTTTCCTGGTTTTCCAGACATTGGCTCATTCACACATATATGGTGGTCGTGTCCTAGGGTACAACAGTTGTGGAAAGGGGTTGCAGCCATGGCCTCCACTCTATTGGATACCCAAATTACAGTGATTATTGAAACATGTCTTCTAGGCCTTCCCTGTCAAAATTTGCCAAATCCACTAAATTAGCTTATACAATTTATAACACTGGCTACAAAAAGCCATATTGCCAAACAATGGAAATCAAATATGCTAAACTTGTGGGCGGTTCTAAATAAAATAAATTATATATCTATTAATGAAAGGATGTCTCATTTTCTAACTGACTCTATGCCCAATTTTCTTGAGATTTGGGGGCCTTGGCTGCAATCTCCACTTAGCATACTCTGCATGGGAGATAGAAAGTCTGGATAGGGCCCTTTTATATAGTGGAGAAGGACAAAATGAGACTGGAGTCTCGGCATGAGTTTGAGAAAAAAAAAAAAAAAAGATACAAAGAGGTAAGTGATTACCTCTTAAAACCAAGTTTGGGTATGTTTATTGCTAGTCGGAGGATTCTTGGCTTCTCCCCCCCTCCCCCATTGATAGAGAAAAAAAGAGACACACATTACATAACCGACAGATTACATAACGGACTTTATCCATGGCAGTTACTGTCTACCTCAACATTCTAAATCAGTTAACTGTTCATGAACCAAACATGAAACACACAGACTCCAACATCACAAGCCCAACACACAGAGTAGCAACATAACATACAGTAATTAACATACATAGGGTAATCAACTTAACAAAACATATTAAATAACTATAAAACATACTGAGCCCAGTCCCACAACCACATATTCCCAGGAGGCAGTCCTGATAGGAGTCTTTAAGCAGCCAGGGTAATGGCCATCCTCAAAATCCTAATCATCCTGGGCGGATCATATGGTCAGAGGGATCATAACAACTACTCCCCCTTTTAGATGCAGCATCCCAGTGATCATCTCTATCAGATGAACACAGACATGCTGCAAAAATGCAGTCTATGTGTAAATCCTTGTCTGTGGTGGGGCAACCAGTAGTCCAAATATGTCCACAGTCCAATCATTGCTAAGGGATACTGCTACTCCAATGGACAAATGTAGAAAATAATTACCCTCTGCATTCCCCTGCCCGAGGTCTTTTTCTGAGTGTACATGGCAGATTTCTGTCCTTTTTCTCCTGTGCACATTTCAGGGGGAAAAATACTCCTAAAGTGACTCTAGTGGATCCCTTGCCAGCACAACCCTCCCCAACCAAGCCAGTCCCAACAACAGTCTTGTTATATCTAACAGAGTCCATGGGCCTATGGGACCAAAAGTGGGCAGTAGAACCAGATGATAAAATGCTTGTAATTTCTCGATCTGTAATTGCAACTCTGTGTTGTGATTATGCAGAGCTTTGTTGTATTCCTCAACTTTGTTGGACACTTTTGCAAGCTCATTCTGAAGTTGCTCATCGAGAGATCTTATTTTCCCATCTTTTGTGCTCTCCAAAACAGTTCCTTCCCTTTCCGACGAAAGGGCATCTGTTTTTTTCTGAAGTAGCAATTAGGTCAGCTGGTTCCTTCTTCCAGAGTCTAGTGAGCACAGTTTCTCCAAACTAGTCTCTCCCCTTGACTTGAGTCTCTAAATTGTCCCATTTCTCTCCCACCTCCATGTTGTTAGCAGTGGTACTCCAGCTAACTGGGTATAGCTGGTTCGTCTGTTTTTGGTGTGGCAGGATCTCAAGGCTTATCCCTGTCCCTGCCTCTGCGTCTAAATCCCTGACAGTGGTTATCAGCTGGAGCTATATTGCTTGTTCACAGTCCAGGCTTGGTTCTTTCAAGAGCCCTGGAGCAAGGTGGCTCCCCTGTTGGCCATCTACTTGGTCTGCTTTCTGTAAATAATATTCTGTCACACGTTCCAGGACTGTATTTCCCAAAGAAGCATTGCTCTCTGATGGCAAACAACTATCCAAACTGTTGTGTGCTTCAAAGACCTCCTGGTGGCAGGATGCATCTTCTTGATCCTCAACCAATTGGCAGGGCTCCTTCCACCCTTTGAGCCAGGTCCTACTCTGGACTGCCTCCAACATCATCTCCAGATAACTGGTTTCCAGCTCCAACACTTGCTGGATCAAGGGTTTAATCAATACAGCCTCCTTGGACCCTGGTTTTAGTCCCAGTTCATGGCAGCGCTGATTATACAGGATCACCCCCTTTTATTAGCTCCACCCACTAACATGAGGGATGTTGCAATAAGATAGTTGGCTCCATCAGATCATCATACTGCTCCTCCAAAGCGATCTCATCCCACACCAGTCCCTTCAGCCATTTTGGTAGCTCACTTCCCTGCTGGAGCCCAAGGAATGCCATCCACTGATCCATAAGAGCTGCTGCCAGGTCATTCTCCTTGGCAACCTGAAGTACTTTCTGCTCCATCATAATTGTGATCTGCCTCCTTTTCTCCTGAATCACCTCTACTCTGCAGGAAATCAGGAACCTAGTCTTAGAGTACTTGGCAAATTGTCTATCTATGCATCTCCTCCAAGCCGCGGAAAGTACTCGGTTTCTATCTTGGATAAGTTTCCATGTGCCATCCTGGCTGCTGGTTTTATGATGAAGGAATCCCACTTCTGCTTTTTCTTCAGTCAGGCTTCATAAGGCTGCTATGGCCAAACCTACCCAGCAGATCCAACAGGTTCTTTTATTTCCCTTCACCAAGGTAACAGATGTCTCTTTGGACCCTTACTCAGATGCAGCATTTAAAAATATGAACGCAGGCTCAGAATTATAAAAATCAGGAACTGCTTTTATTTCTGTGGAAACTTCATTACTCTTATCATCTTCTATAGGGATTCTGATACATAAATATACATCCTTCAGATATCTTATTCCATGTATATATTAATCTTCTCAGAGACACTGAAAGTTGTTACCTTCCCTTTCTCCTGCCAGAGACATCACAGACTGCATCAAAAACTGTCTTTACCTCAGAGACACACATTACATAACTGACAGATTACATAACTACAGTGGATATAACCCCTGTTAAAATGTCAGGTTTCTGTGCTGTAAAAAATTTAGACAAAGATAAATCATTTCAGAACTTTTTCCACCTTTAATGTGACCTATAAACTGTACAACTCAATTGAAAAACAAACTGAAATATTTTAGGTGGAGGGAAGAAAAAAAAAATAATGTGGTTGCATAAGTCTGCACACCCTCTTATAACTGGGGATGTAGCTGTGTTCAGAATTAAGCAATCACATTCCAAATCGTGTTAAATAGGAGTCAGCATACACCTGCCATCATTGTGCCTCTGATTAACCCCAAATAAAGTTCAGCTGCTCTAGTTGGTCTTTCCTGAAATTTTCTTAGTCGCATCCCACAGCAAAAGCCATGGTCCACAGAGAGCTTCGAAAGCATCAGAGGGATCTCATTGTTAAAAGGTATCAGTCAAGAGAAGGGTACAAAAGAATTTCCAAGGCATTAGATATACCATGGAACACAGTGAAGACAGTCATCATCAAGTGAAGAAAATATGGCACAACAGTGACATTACCAAGAACTGGAGCTCCCTCCAAAATTGATGAAAAGACAAGAAGAAAACGGGTCTGGGAGGCTACCAAGAGGCCTACAGCAACATTAAAGGAGTTGCAGGAATATCTGGCAAGTACTGGCTGTGTGGTACATGTGACAACAATCTCCTGTATACTTCATGTGTCTGGGCTATGGGGTAGAGTGGCAAGACGACAGCCTTTTCTTACGAAGAAAAACATCCAAGCCAGGCTACATTTTGCAAAAACACATCTGAAGTCTCCCAAAGCATGTGGGAAAAGGTGTTATGGTCTGATGAAACCAAGGTTGAACTTTTTGGCCATAATTCCAAAAGATATGTTTGGTGCAAAAACAACACTGCACATCACCAAAAGAACACCATACCCACAGTGAAGCATGGTGGTGGCAGCATCATGCTTTGGGGCTGTTTTTCTTCAGCTGGAACTGGGGCCTTAGTTAAGATAGAGGGAATTATGAACAGTTCCAAATACCAGTCGATATTGGCACAAAACCTTCAGGCTTCTGCTAGAAAGCTGAACATGAAGAGGAACTTCATCTTTCAGCATGACAACGACCCAAAGCATACATCCAAATCAACAAAGGAATGGCTTCACCAGAAGAAGATAAACGTTTTGGAATGGCCCAGCCAGAGCCCAGACCTGAATTCGATTGAAAATTTGTGGGGTGATCTGAAAAGGGCTGTGCACAGGAGATACCCCCCCCCCCCCAATCTGACAGATTTTGAGTGTTTTTGCAAAGAAAAGTGGGCAAATCTTGCCAAGTCAAAATGTGCCATGCTGATAGACTCATACCCAAAAAGACTGAGTGCTGTAATAAAATCAAAAGTTGCTTCAACAAAGTATTAGTTTAAGGGTGTGCATACTTATGCAACCATATTATTTTCTTTTTATATTTTTTCTTCCCTCTACCTAAAAGATTTCAGTTTGTTTATTCAATTGAGTTGTAGTATATAGGGCACATTAAAGGTGGAAAAAGTTCTGAAATTATTTATCTTTGTCTCGTTTTTTTGCAGCACAGAAACCTGACATTTTAACAGGGGTGTGTAGACTTTTTATATCCACTGCAACTCTAACCATGGAAGTTACTGTCTACCTCAACATTCTAAATCAGTTAACTGTTCATAACATACAGTAATTAACATACATAGGGTAATCAACTGAACAAAGCATATTAAATAACTATAAAACATACTGAGCCCAGTACCCCAATAACATATTCCCAGGAGGCACTCCTGATAGAAGTCTTTAAACAGCCTGGGTTATGGCCATCCTCAAAATCCTCATCATCCTGGGTGGATCATATGAGTCCAAAGGACTGGTGTTCAGGGGATCATGACAATATGTCTATTTGAACAGGATTATAAGTAGAAGTCAACATGGATTTATGAGGGATAGGTCATGTCAAACAAATCTAATCAGTTTCTGTGAGGAGGTTAGTAGGAACTTGGATCAAGGCAAATCAGTGGATGTAGTCTTTTTGGGTTTTGTAAAGGCTTTTGATACATTGCCACATGGCAGGCTATGGAGCAAACTAAGGGATACAGAAATTGCAGTAAATATCTGCTCATGGATCTAAAGATGGCTAAAAGACAGGAAGCAAAGGGTTGTGGTAAATGGAACATACTCCAATTGGACTATTGTGGTAAGTGGGGATCCTTAGGGTTCAGTATAAGGTCCTCTCCATTTTTTAACATAATTATTAATGAATTAGAAGTGGGACTAGAAAGTAGGGTCTCCATTTTTGCTGATGACACGCAGTTGTGGAAGGTAATTAAAGATAATGATGTACTTTCCCTCCAAAGGAATTTACATAAATTAGAGGAATGGGCATCTAAATGGCAGATGAGATTTAATACGACTAAATCCAAAGTAATGCATCTGGGAAGGAAAAATAGCCATGCAATTTATCATTTTAATGGAGCAAATCTAGGGTTATCTGATATTGAAAGGGATTTGGGAGTACTTGTGGACAACTAATAAGGGGAATGGAAGGGCTAAGTTATGAAGAAAAACAAACTAAATGAAACTTATTTTCTCTAGAAAAAAGGCATTGATTACAATATATAAATATGCACAGCTTTTTGTGCCAAGAGGTTTTCAACTGACAAGAGGACATCCTTTGAGGTTAGAAGTAAAAAGATTCTACCTTAAATAAAGAAAAGGGTTCTTCACAGTAAGGGTGGTTAATCTGTGGAATTCTCTACCAGAGGAGGTGGTGACAGCAGATTCAATAGGTAACTTTAAAAATGGACTAGATATATTTTTAATTAAAAAGGGCATTCAGGGTTATCCTGGTTAATTAGAGAGGGAGTATTGATCCAGAGAGGAATCCGATTGCCAGTATCTGGAATTATTTTTTCCCCCCTTTTGAGAGTATTGGCTAAGTTTCACTGGGGTTTTTATTTTCTGTTTGCCTTTCTCTGGATCAATTAACAACTAATCCGCATATTACAGAGGATAACTTAAAAGGTTGAACTTGATGGACTAAAATATTTTTTTTCAACCTCAATTACTATGTAACTATATATAATAATAGCTATGATGAGGTCAAGAGAGCGACCTCTCTTTATCAAGTCAAAAGCATTATTAATTAGGTTGCCAGTCAGAGAAAGAAATTCAAAGTGACTTGAGTAATGTTCTGTTCAGTCAACAGTGCATACTGTATGTCTGCATACATTTTGGATAAAAGGAAACCAGAGTAATAAATAGGGCCATAAGTGCCCTCATATCTAAAGGAGTAGAAGAACAGCTAGAAAAAAAGGCAAAAAAAACATGACCAGGAGTGTTAGAGCGTCACAAGAATTTTTTGTAGTGACACAGAAATCCCGAATCTATAAAAGGGACTCTATTTTTAGTATTAAAGAGGGTTATCATTTTCAGTTCAAAAGTATTTTTTTCCTGTATATTTTTTAAATGTCCGAGTATTTTGATTTTCAGGTTTTGGATTGAGTGGTTAGTCTGCATAAGTGGTGTCCAACTGTAGTACAATAGCGGTCTCTATTGTGCTTTTTGATGGAAAGTGCAGATTTAAGATTCATCCTTGTGCAGTTTTTGGCCGTTTTCCCCAATTTAGCAGCCCCACTCACATACAGTACATAGTATTATGCAAACTACATTGGAGGATGTGCATTAATATGACCCTCTGATGTTATAGGTCTCGTTACATGTGGCTGTGTCCTCTTTACAGATGTGTTGACATAATTTGCAGCACATTTTATTACAAGGTTTGGTACCATTTTCTTTGTTATGTAGTTAATTGGCCAATCTTCTATTGACTGATGTTTGTCCCAGGTTTGGTGTCTGCCTAAATTCAATAATGGGCAGTTGGGAAATATATGTTTTAGTTCTGCTCCTCTGTTAGTAATGGCTGTAAATCTTTAAATCTTTTATGTATTTCTTTTAAAGCCGGCTGGTATGTAGTTACCAGAGGTGCATGTGAAGTACTTTTTTTAAAATGTTGTATTGCAATAAGTGTTCTTGAGGGAAGTAATCCATTTTAAGTTTAAAAGATGGGTCGAAGCTTTTGAAAGAATTATGTAAGTCTACGTTTTTTTCTCTTCTTCTGTCCATATGATGAACAGGTCTATGTAACAGTAGTATCTGTAAGGTTTTTGGACATATAGTGACAAGAATCTATGTTCCAGGTTGGCCAGAAAAAGATTAGAGTTTTGTGGTGCCATTTTGGTATCCATTGCGGTCCCCATTATTTGCAGGTAAACATGTTGGTTGAAAGTGAAGTAAGTTATGGGTCAGGATATATTCTAGTAGTTTTGCAATGGTATCAGGGTTATATAGAATTTCTGACTCGGAGTGTGTGTTGAGAGAAACTTAAGGCATGCCTCAGTGCCATCTTTATGTGGGATGTTGCTGTAAAGAGATTCAACATGGTTATAAGTAGTGTTTTAGCATGTAGGTCCTCAATCTGAGTTTGTTAAGAAAATCAGTGGTGTCCTCTATATAGCTCCTGGTGTTTTTAACTCGTAGTTTACGTTTTTTTTCTTCAAAAAAGACCAGATAACTGTTCTATCCGTGCATCCATACCTATAAAAATTGGTCTCCATGGGTTGCCTAGTTTGTGGATCTTTGGCAGCATGTAGAAAGTCCCAGTTGGAGGATGAATGGGTATAAACTGCTCAAATTTGTGCTGCATATTCTTGAAAGAGTTTCCTGAGCTGAGTTCCTTAAGTGAAGTAGCCGTGAGTGTCCAGTAATCTAGATAAAAATCAGAGTGTTGCAAGCTTTTGAGAGTTGTACCTCTCTTCATCAGTATTGTTTCTGAATTGATAAACAGAGGTACAACTATAAGATGCTTGTCACTCTAACAAAACGTTTGTATACTGTAATACTCTGATCACACACAATATCTAATTTATATATATATATATATATATATTGTGATCAGGATGGCCGCGTATAGCGGTGGTTTCTTGAAATGAGGGCTGATACGGCTTGGAAGTGCAGCAAATTGGTTTATTTACAGAAAAGAAAATAACGGCTGTAGCAGTAGCTCTGCTTCAATTAACGGAAAACAAACAATTAGGTCTCCGTGAGGTGGGAGAATGCCACCTTGTGGCCAGGTATATACAGTCCTTTTAACTTGGGTAGTCTGCCACCTTGTGGTCAGGAAGTAAACAGTCTCTTTATAGGTGAGGGTCCCAGCGAGATTAGGTCGCCCTCTTCAGCAACCTCTGGGACCCCGCTCCACTCTGGGTCACAGCTCCGCTCTGTGGGACACAGCTCTCCTCTCTAGCTCCTCACTCTGTGGGACACAGCTCTCCTCTCTAGCTCCTCACTCTGTGGGACACAGCGCTCCTCTCTCGGACTCAGCGCTCCTCTCTCGGACTCAGCGCTCCTCTCTGGGACACAGCGCTCCTCTCTGGGACACAGCGCTCCTCTCTGGGACACAGCTCTCTTCTCTGGGACACAGCGCTCCTCTCTGGGACACAGCTCTCTTCTCTGGGACACGGTTGCGGGTGAAGCATAGGGCCCGCCCGTCTCTCCCGTATGCTTCACCCCAGGGACCCTTGCATACACAAACTCACTTGTATTCACTTCTCTTTATCTTCACTACTTCCCTGGGGCATAATACTTCAGCACCAACCGTGCCTAGGCCTTTAAGGCAAAACTCTGCCTGGGATTCTTCACTAATCCCCTTCACTTACGTGGCTTCCTTGTGACTTCACCTCCTGAGTCTGAAGTCAATCTTCCAGCTCATACGACTTGCTGTAGTCCCCGTTCTCCCAGTAACAGTCACTTGGCGATCCTTTACAGGGCAGTTCACAACTTCACTGTATATCCACACCAGATCACCTTCCTCTCTGTGCTTGTTCCTCTCAGCAGTACAGCTGCCTAGGGCCTAGTCAGCCCCTCCTCCACCTTTCCATGCTTGCTTTCCAGTCTTTTAAAGGGGAGTTGCTCTAATTAGGAGTTCTTTCAGAAGTGTTAACTCCTTCACTTCTGACAAGAACTCACACTCCACTTGCTTGTCATCACTTCCAAGGAGCAAACGATCACACCCCCCCCCCCTCAGCTCAACAACACGGTGTTGGGCGACATGCCGAGAGGCCGGACATCCGGTAGGGTCGCTCACCACTCAAGAACTCCTCGCTCTGTGCCGTCCGCATTGAGGTAGCAGGCTGCGATCGTGGCCGCCTGTAAATCCATCTTCTCATTTCCTTACTGGTCTGTTGGCCTCCTTCATGTGTGTTGCCTTTATCAGGAGGGAGTGAATATCTCAACTTTGTAGCGCTGTCCTCGAACAGCCTTGCTTTCAGAATTGGGAGCTTTTCAACTGGTTTTCTCTGAATTCTCTCATCAGTTGTTTCAGCAGACCCCATGACAGATACCACATCTGCCCTTAGCTCCTCCTGTCCATCTGCCGTCGTCCCTTTACGGACGATATTTAGGTTAACTTTCCTCTCAATCACAGGCTTGGCTTTATGCAGGGAGTGCTTCAGAAAACGCTCTTTCCAAACTTCTAGTTCTTTATTTTGCTTATGTTCATCCAACTTAACAAATGAGCCATCATCGGGGCACCAACAGGGCTTTTCCAGCTTGGAAAGCTTTGCTTTATGTTGTTTTGGTACCGGATATTTAGAGGTCTCCTCAACAGTCTGAGAATCCAGTAGGGGCACAGGGATTTCCTGCTGGATTTCACAAGTAGGATCTACATCTTCACTTACAGGCCTCGGAATGGATTCTGGCTTATCCACCTGGTCCTCCGAATCCACTGTGTGCCAAGCCCTGGGTGGCTCATCAGAACTCTTGGCAGGCTCACTTCCTCCAACTTTAGTTCCTTCTAATACCTCGCCCATACAAGCCTGTGATGCTTGGGTGGAATTATTTGCATTCCCTTTAGATTTTTCTGCTGGAGCAGAGTCTCTTGTTTTGACTTCTTTTTTATCACTCATGACCAACTTGCGTTCCAAACTGCATGGCTGATACTTTGTTGATTTAATAAGCTGCAAGTCATACCCTTCGCAAGGTGGCCTTGGCCGATGCTTGAAGAAAGCATGAATGCTTTCTGCAGGCAGTTCCTTTGCTGCCTCCTCCATCAGATATGTAAATTCTTCTTCTTTACCATCAGCAGGGATGATTTCAGGGAGTTTTTCGTCAAGTGGTGGCACATTTTCAATTGTGCCAATAATTTCAAAGCCCACAGTATTCGTTTCCATAATGTCTACTACATGATGTACAGTTTCTGCTTCTACAGACAGCTTTGTACTTTCTGCCACTGCTTGAAGGATGTGATCAACAGGCTTCTGTTGTTCTTCCACCCTCTTTGCCTTGTCGCTTTCCTCTGGCACAGGTGTAGCTTCATCTGTTGTTGCAGGTGAGTCTTCTAATAGGGGAACCGCCGACAACATTTCAGTGGTCTCTTCAGCACACAAGATTTCGATTGCCTCCTCCAGAGCTGGTAATGCTCCTGAAGTTAACTCTACCTCATGGGTTAGAACATTCTCAGTTTCAAGTTTATTTTTGTTTGTAGACAACTGAAGTTCCTTTGCTTGCTTAGCCGCATCAAACTCAACCAGCGGAACTACGGTTGGTTCATCAGAGTCGTCATCAAATCCTTCTGCCTGTGCAGCTTGTCCAGCTTCCTTAAGTGGCGTGTGCTCCAGTTTTGATACAGGAACAGTCTTTTCTAAGGTGTTCACATCGGACACTGGCCTAGCAAAACACTTTCTAGCTGGTCTCCATTAGACGCCTCTTTGTTACTTTCCCCACTGTCTAAGGTCAACAGTGGTATTCGTCGGGGCTTCTGTTGAAATTGAGAGATGTTCTCCTCTTTATCACTGTGTGGCCGCTCCCACACCACTGATTCGTTCAGCTTAGGCTTTGGGGGACATATCCTCCGCTCCCAAATAGGCATCAATTTCTCATTCCTGTAGGACACTGGGTAGTCCTCGAATGTCGGCTTCCTCTGCCATTCAGGGATATACTCAGGCCTCATTTTACCGTGGGCTTGTCTTTGGAGCCTTACAAAACGCTGTTTCTCCTCCTCTAAGGCCATTCTATCTGCACCAGCAGGCTTTTTGGGGCTCTCAGCGACCTCTTTGGGGCTCTCAGCGACCTCTTTGGGGATCTCAGCAATCTCTTTGGCTGGATCGGCCGACTCTGCGGGCACTCTCTCCGACTCTGCGGGCACTCTCTCCGACTCTGCGGGCACTCTCTCCGACTCTGCGGGCTCTGGGGAGCCTTCTGCGGCACCCTCTGTGGACTCTGGGGTGCCTTCTGCGGCCTCACTCACGGCTCCTGCCGTCTCACTCATGGCACTGCAACTGGTGGCTTTTTCCACTCTCGGTTTCTCCTTGTTTACTACTAGGTGAGGTTTGGTTGGCCTTCCCTTAACAGGGAAACTGTATCTTATACTTGGCCCGACAAGTATATCTCTTGGGTAGCGATACGCTTGTCTGGCAAAAAAATTCCAGGGGTGCGCTCTCTGTACTTTCTTTACTCCTATACGATCAAGGATCTCCTCTTTCAGGGTGCAATAATTGGTTGCCATTTCTTCAGGCAAAAACCCATACGCTTCCTGTGCTTCTCCACACAGATAGGGACCCAGGACAGTGGCCCAATGCTGTTTAGGCCAACCTTCCCTGGTAGCAATCTTCTCAAAATTCAGGAGGTAGGTTTCTACATCATCTTGAGCTGTCATTTTCTTTAGAAAGCAATTAGGGTTCATAACCCTGCTTGATTTTGGACACACATTGTTCTCTGTAGATCTCAATCGCTGCAGCTGCACTTTCTGTGCTTCTAAAGACTCTCTCATCTGTACCCTGTCGACTTCCATTTGTCTCTGCCATTTCTCTGTGGCCTCTCTAAATCTTGCAGTAACCTCTCCAAAACCTTTATCTTCCTCTTTTGCGGCTTGGATGCTATGCTCTGCAATCATTTCTCTTTTCTGACTGGCTCTGACCAAGCTTAGCAGCCAGCACTCTGTTCAACTCGGCTTGCTGTTTGTTCAACCCCCGCTGGGCTTCTATAAAAGCTTTAAAGGCCTCTTCCATATTTATGCTGTACGGTGGGCTGTCTTCTTCAACACAGACATTTTTCAATCCCACAAATGACACCAGTGTGATCAGGATGGCCGCGTATAGCGGTGGTTTCTTGAAATGAGGGCTGATACGGCTTGGAAGTGCAGCAAATTGGTTTATTTACAGAAAAGAAAATAACGGCTGTAGCAGTAGCTCTGCTTCAATTAACGGAAAACAAACAATTAGGTCTCCGTGAGGTGGGAGAATGCCACCTTGGGGCCAGGTATATACAGTCCTTTTAACTTGGGTAGTCTGCCACCTTATGGTCAGGAAGTAAACAGTCTCTTTACTGGGGTAGTGCCACCTTGTGGCCAGGAAATAAACAGTCTCTTTACAGGTGAGGGTCCCAGCAAGATTAGGTTGCCCTCTTCAGCAACCTCTGGGACCCTGCTCCACTCTGGGTCACAGCTCCGCTCTGTGGGACACAGCTCTCCTCTCTAGCTCCTCACTCTGTGGGACACAGCGCTCCCCTCTCTGGGACACAGCGCTCCCCTCTCTGGGACACAGCGCTCCCCTCTCTGGGACACAGCGCTCCCCTCTCTGGGACACAGCGCTCCCCTCTCTGGGACACAGCGCTCCTCTCTGGGACACGGTTGCGGGTGAAGCATAGGGCCCGCCCTTCTCTCCCGTATGCTTCACCCCAGGGACCCTTGCATACACAAACTCACTTGTATTCACTTCTCTTTATCTTCACTACTTCCCTGGGGCATAATACTTCAGCACCAACCGTGCCTAGGCCTTTAAGGCAAAACTCTGCCTGGGATTCTTCACTAATCCCCTTCACTTACGTGGCTTCCTTGTGACTTCACCTCCAGAGTACGACTTGCTGTAGTCCCCGTTCTCCCAGTAACAGTCACTTGGCGATCCTTTACAGGGTAGTTCACAACTTCACTGTATATCCACACCAGATCACCTTCCTCTCTGTGCTTGTTCCTCTCAGCAGCACAGCTGCCTAGGGCCTAGTCAGCCCCTCCTCCACCTTTCCATGCTTGCTTTCCAGTCTTTTAAAGGGGAGTTGCTCTAATTAGGAGTTCTTTCAGAAGTGTTAACTCCTTCACTTCTGACAAGAACTCACACTCCACTTGCTTGTCATCACTTCCAAGGAGCAAACGATCACAATATATATTATATATATATATATTTACACGTGTAAACGTGAGTCTAATGTTAGTCATCATTGCAACCCTTACACTGCCTTACAATCCCCGATACATTCACTAGCGGTCTACTGCAGTAGCTCAAGGTAATTTAGATTTAAAATAAAAAGAAAGTTGACATTCATTGTAAAGTTTAACTCGGAGTGAAAACATTTCCTTGTAATGTTGGTTTTAATCATTCCATTTAACACTGCAAGGCAAAAACAATATGTACACTGAATAAAAAGCTTTTATAACAGAAATATTAATAAAAAGAAAGCTGTGAAACATATGGTGCCAGTAAAAAAAAAAAAAAGTTTTATTGTAACATCACTATATAAAACGGTCTAAATTTGGTTTACATTGTAAGCAGATGTATATGTACAAGTGAATGAATACAAATAATATTAATTTAATAAAGAAAAATAAAAAATGGAGACATGAGTTGGTAAATATTTATTACAATTATATCGCATATCACAAATAATAAAAAATTCCAGTCTATCCAATGGTATTTATCTATACAAACAAAATTAAAAATAGTTTAGTTGAGGCATCGTCTGTGTTTCTGTTTTTTATGAAATGCATGCTGTGAAACATTTTTTTACTGCATCCCTGTGAAAACAAACAAGAAAATCAATAATAAATTAAACAACGACCAACAATGGCCAAATATTTTAGAAAGTTAAACAAAAAGCAATACAGCCTCTTATGTATTACCTTATTATTACTTAATTTAAATATATTATATTATGCTTTAGTGGTAGTTACTATTTTTGCTTCAATAGATGGGAAAAAGAAAATTGAACAGAGAATTGTATATACAATTAGTTATTATTTAGTATAATAAGTTGAGGACCTTCCCTACTTTGCATCTCAAGGAGTGATGATGTTATGTTAATGACACTAATTTAACTCTGCAGCTACATGTTAGGCCATTTAGAATAACGCTATGAATTGAAATAATTATTATAATTTTTATGTGCACTCGAAAAATCACACCAACTGCGTCCAATGAAACACAGACTCTTATACATTCTGAAGTTTCAGAGTCCTTAAAATGTACAACATGTTGTCAACAAACAAACATCTGAAATGTGGCAATGCTTATTGACTGTGCTTTCAATATGTCCACTGAAATCAAAAGCAGTTTGTAAAAAACTCCAGTCTACAACTAAGGGGAAAAAAAACTAATGTAAATGTAAGTTTCTTGCAAAAAAAAATAAAAATAATAATAATTCCTAATCAATTTAATCATAATAAAACAGAAAGATTGGTTCCTTAAATTGCATATGATTTATTTTTAAAATTGCAAAATGTCTTCAATTTAGGGCCTCTTGATCTTTTCATGTGTATACATGTTATTTTATTAGATACTTGTACACAGCTATGGAATATGTTGTCACATTACAAATAAACAACACGAATAATAAATATAGTAATATAAAAGAAATATTATGTACATCAAGTTATACACTATAAGGTTAAACAAGTAAACTTACCTTGCAAATGGAATGTAGGAAATGCTGTACCTAGAAATAAAAAAAATATATATAATTGCATAAATATCATGAAGAACACATCTTATCTAGTTAAAAAGGGAAAATGCATATAAATACTATACAGTTTTCCTCCTCTTGTGCGCCACTGATTTGGCATAATTTGTTGCTTGACTCAAGAAAACTGTTAACCTTTTCTCAAATTGGCAATATAAATATGTGGCAAATTATTTGTGCCCATTGTATGTGCATTACATATGTGAAGTATAATCGGATCATCAAACTCTTGGTGGAATAAGTGATTGGAAACCAAATACAGGCAGAGGTGAGGTATAAGCTGCTCCAAAAAAAGGACCAAATAAAATTGGAAAAGGCAATTCATATATTCAATTTATAAGTTGAAAGTATTTCTAGCATGGAAGTGAATTTCTGGTTGACTACAATTTATTAGTTGTATAAATTGTAAGAAAGAATCAGCATTAACAAACAAAACCTTCTACTCTGCCATTAGCCATCATGCCAACTGGAAGTTTAACATTTGAATCATAGGCTGGCAGAAGAAAAACACCAATTATAGTACACTATTATTTGTAGAGGATCAACTTACAATCAAAAACAACAGCTTCCATCCTAAGCACACAAAATATCTGCTCTCAAACCACAGACCAAGGCCCCTTTTCAATTGATGTTTCAGGAGATCTGGATGCCCGTAGGTGAGGTCACAAGCTACTTTGCTATTCAATTGGTATCTTTTTGCGGGCTCGCAACAGTTTCTTTATAACGGGCTTGACAAAATAGTGATTGTTAACCTCGCAACATACAGCCACCAGAAGCCTTTGACCTTTCACTTTCACAAGACTAAAATAGCAAATCGCTATAGAATTGCTCAATTTCCCCAAGCCCGCAAATATAGCTATAGAGGACCCGCAAGGGGGTAAGCACCTATTCGTAGCACTGTAAATGCAAATAAAAAATCATTACTGCACTGTAAATAACGGGGAAAGAAATTAAAGACATTAGAATTAACTACAGTCTAAAGCTCGCAAATTGGAAGGAAATTAAATGTATTTGTATGTGTCATTTCGGGGGTTAAATCGATCTCGGGTATCAATGAGTTATTACATATCAGGCCACCCATATGGACTAGAACAGTATTGGCATTCATTTTCATGATTCTTTATTTTTCGGGTTTGAGAGTCTGACAGCATATCGGACCCCCGGACCCAATTGATTGGCATGTAACCTCCATGTTTTACTGCCGTAATAATGACAGTATCATTTTCTATTGGCGGATTCGAAACGGGCGGTTACGGGCTTGCTGAATTGATCATATTCCCACCCTGAACTGCTCCAAACCAGTGCATGGTTTACGGTTTTGGCTTTGGGCTTGAGCAATTGAATAGCATCGCAATCAGAGACGAACGGAAGCCCACACCACACTCGCAGACATTCGGCTGTCTGCGATAGAGTTGCAGGCTTGCAATTGAATATGGCCCAAAGACTGGCAACTACAGACTCTCAGACTCAGGAATGACTGTATCAGACAGGAATACATGCCAAAGTTACAGACAGCAACAAACATTCCTATAAACACTCTCCTAGAATAGGATCAGCCCACTAAAAAGGAAAAAGGGTACCATTGGTTTACACCTACTACCCCCAAAAAGAAACACGGTGCAAAGTATTCCACAAACAGATAAAATACTAAGGGAGAGATTCCCCCTTCACAATCTCCCAACCTGTAATAGGTTTATAGAGAGGTCCTCCCCTTACCAAAACCAATACAAATATTTCCTGTCGGCAAAAAAAAATAATAGATGTGAAACATATACAGTGTCTTGCAAAATTATTCACCCCCCTTGACTTTTTACCTATTTTGTTACATAACAGCCTTAAGTTCAATGTTTTGTTAATCTGAATTTCATGTGATGGATCAGAACACAATCGTCTAAGCTGGTGAAGTGAAATGAGAAAATATATACATAAAACTATTTTTTAGAAATAAAAAACAGAAAATTAGCATGTGCGTATGTATTCCGCCCCTTTGTTATGAAGCCCATAAAAAGCTCTGGTGCAACTAATTACCTTCAGAAGTCACATAATTAGTGAAATGGTGTCCACCTGTGTGCAATCTAAGTGTCACATGATCTGTCATTACATATACACACACCTTTTTTGAAAGGTTCCAGAGGCTGCAACACCTAAGCAAGAGGCACCACTAACCAAACACTGCCATGAACACCAAGGAACTCTCCAAACAAGTAAGGGACAATGTTGTTGAGAAGTACAAGTCAGGGTTAGGTTAAAAAAAAAAATATCCAAATCTTTGATGATCCCCAAGAGCACCATCAAATCCATCTTAACCAAATGGAAAGAACATGGCACAACATCAAACCTGCCAAGAAACGGCTGCCCACCAAAACTCACGGATCGGGCAAGGAGGGCATTAATCAAAGAGGCAGCACAGAGACCTAAGGTAACCCTGGAGGAGCTGCAGAGTTCCACAGCAGAGACTGGAGTATCTGTACATAGGACGACAATAAGCCATACGCTCCATAGAGTTGGGCTTTATGGCAGAGTGGCCAGAAGAAAGACATTATTTTAAGCAAAAAACAAAATGGCATGTTTTGAGTTTGCGAAAAAGCATGTGGGAGACTCCCAGAATGTATGGAGAAAGGTGCTCTGTTCTGATGAGACTAAAATTGAACTTTTTGGCCATCAACAAAAACGCTATGTCTGGCGCAAACACATCACATCACCCAAAGAACACCATATCCACAGTAAAACATGGTGGTGGCAGCATCATGCTGTGGGGATGTTTTTCAGCAGCCGGGACTTGGAAACTGGTCAGAGTTGAGGAAAAGATGGATGGTGCTAAATACAGGGATATTCTTGAGCAAAACCTGTACTACTCTGTGCGTGATTTGAGGCTAGGACGAAGGTTCACCTTCCAGCAGGACAATGACCCCAAACACAATGTTAAAGCAACACTTGAGTGGTTTAAGGGGAAACATGTAAATTTGTTGGAATGGCCTAGTCAAAGCCTAGACCTCAATCCAATAGAAAAGCTGTGGTCAGACTTGAAGATTGCTGTTCACAGGCGCAAACCATCCAACTTGAAGGAGCTGGAGCAGTTTTGCAAGGAGGAATGGGCAAAAATCCCAGTGGTAAGATGTGGCAAGCTCATAGAGACTTATCCAAAGCGACTTGGAGCTGTTATTGCTGCAAAAGGTGGCTCTACAAATTATTGACTTTAGGGGGGTGAATAGTTATGCACATTTACTTTTTCTGGTATTTTGTCCTACTTCAAAAGTTGTGGGCATGTTCTGTAAATTAAATAATGCAAATCCTCAAACAATCCATTTTAATTTCAGGTAGTGCGGCAACAAACACGAAAAAATAATTTTAGTCCAAGTTCAACCTTTTTAGATCTCCTCTGTTCTGAAATATGCAGATTAATTGTTAACTGATCCAGAGGAAGGCAAACAGAAAAAAAAAGAAAAAAGTGAAGCTTTGCCAATTGTCTCAAAAGGGGAAAAAATATTAAATTCCTTCATGACCCCAGAAACTAGTGATCGGACTCCTCCCTGGATCAATACTCCCTCTCTAATTATTCATTCTAATTATCCAGGATAACCCTAAATGCCCTTTTTATTTAAAAATATATCCAAACCTTTTTAAAAAGTTATTTATTGAATCTGCTGTCACCACCTCCGTTGGTAAAGCATTCCACAGATTAACTACCATTACTGTGAGAAACCCTTTTCTTTCTTTAAGGTGGAATATTTTTACTTCTAACCTCAAAGGATGTCCTCTTGTCAGTTGAAAATCTCTTGGCACAAAAAGCTCCCTTGACAAATCTTTATACTGACAGCGTGAAGAAGAGAAAAAGACAGATATACAGAGCAGCCAATTTTGATATCCATGGATATTCTTTCTTGTAAAACAGTTTTATTTGTAGTCTGAAGATTGAAAGTGTGCTGCTCTTACTGTTCTCTAGTGCTAGGGAAACAAGACTTGGCTTATTAGGTGTCAACTTGTTTTGTTTCATAAAGAAGTTAACTGCATATTATCCTCATGGACACAGACCCAACCACTGGAAGAACAAGTACAGAGTAAAACTTTGCTAAAATAAGATGAATATAATACAACATAATATAAATACATACCATGTCATCGCCAAGAACTGTAAAAGACAGAAAAGTAACGCAAGACCTTTGATTTTCCACTAAAAAGAAATGTTAAAAGTCTCATTAGTACAAGAACAACTTAGTATTAATTTCAAAACAAAATATGTTTTCTATCAAAATTAGCTGGACTGTTGGTTTGATACAACACTTCTGTACAAGCTCCTAATTATCCATCTGATTTTAGCTTGTTTGAGCTTACAAGCTAGTTCTTTGTGTGTTTAATTAGGTAACCTCCAAAGAAAGCACTAACTGCTCAGAGGTAGTGGAAGGGTTTAAGTCTTCCATCAAGACCCCATTGGTGGCATTCCAGTGCTAGTTGCCGAAGTTTTACGGATCATCCAGGCATGGAAAAGATCGATGGCACATGCTGAAGCAGGGTGGAGACTCCCAGATAAAAGAGGAGTGGGTGTTTGGAGGTCTATGGCGGATAAAACTACATTGCATCCAGGGTGGTCACCTTAAAGTGCAGAAGGTAACCCCATATTTGAGGAGTGTATCTGTTTTATGAAGCGAGATATAGTGTAGATGGATAAGGAGCCAGCAGCTCTAATTGATAATAAGATCCTCTGAATGCTAATAGTTAGTTGTCTACTACATTTAAGCCACCTACAGATGCTTTACAAAAAGGATTAGATGCCTTAAAGAAAGAAGAGAGATTTGAACTCTAGATTGTTGATGGCAAAGCAAAGTATTTCTGATTTACAGAAAACACTGGGGACATTATCAGCAAAGAAGTTAATGACGGTTTCTAAACAGTAAAAGGACCTGTTTCACAAATTGAATAAGCTTAAAAATGTAGAGAGATGCAATAATCTTTAATTATTTCATGTATGCCAACTAATTTAAGGGTAATATTTAATATGCTTTGTTGAAAAATGAACTTCCTAAATTGCTTTATATGAATCCACATCATGATACAGTAGTTGTAGAAAGGGTCTATAGAGTAGGACCCCAAAGAAATGACTTTAATAGGAAAATGTGCGATAGACTCTTATGATTAAAAACCCTAATTTTCAAGGATTTTGACTGTACCCTTGAACATTAGGGTATTTAATCATAACAAGTCTAACATACATTTTAGAAAATGAGATAGCACTTCTAATGAAGTTTCAAGCATAGAAACGTTTATTGATTATTCTGCAGAAGTGTCTTGTAAAAGGAAGTAGTATGCAAAATTTTGTATGCAGTTATTTATAGATGGTAGGCATTTGCTTTCCTATATCAGGCCAGGTTACGTCTGGATACAAACACATGATTAATGATATTGAACAAACAAGATTAAGTATTTCACTTTCTGGAGGATAGAAGGACATGGAGTAAGTGTTGAGTTTTTAATTGTTGATTGTTTTACAGTAAGGGTCTTTTTTTTACTTTGGCTTTAGGACCATTAAGGAAATTATTGATATTTATCAATTTGAAATTAGTAAAATGTTATTTAAAATCCAGGGAGTTCATGGACAGAAGCTAAATATTAAGATATTTAAGCTTCTTATCATTTAAAGGATTACGTTATAATGTGTAAGATTGTTTGTTCGACTTTAGGGGACATCAACTCACCTGTGAAAGGGGCTGCAATTTTGAAACATTTAAAGAAAATTGGAACAGATGTGGTTTTATTGCAGGAAGCAAATGTTGAGGATTTAGAGCACACCAAAAATATAGTTGAGCTTGCATAAAGGAGGAATTATACGCATCATACAAATAAAAGAAAAAGGGGGTAGCTACTCTGTAAAAATTGTAGTTTGTTTCCTATTATTGACATTAAACAGGATGAAGGTCAACAATTAAGTTATTAAAATGCTTTTAAATAATTTGAAGGTAATGTTATGTAATATTTATGCCCCAATAAAAAAAAGCAACAATTGTGTGATACCTTTCTTGGACCTCCATATTTTCATTGGAGGGTTTTTCAATGTGGCGCCTAAGGGGATTTTTGATAGACTTAGAAACTTCTTAACAAACTGAGTCTTTCACCTATATTTCTGAATATACAGAGATCTTGGCATTACTGGTGTAACATTTTTTTTGCAGGCACAATAGTACTAATGTATCTTAGTGCTGACTATAATAGATATAGAGAAGCCTCTGTAAAATAGCAATGTTCAAAATATCTAAAGTCTAGCTAAGCGTTGTTTGCTGCTTGCTCTCTGGCGGCAGCACGCTGGCGCTAACTGACTATGTCATCAGACCATGCGGTTTCACTACTACAGCAGCTTAATCATAGGAGGGGGCAAAAGCATTTTAAGCTCTATCATTATAAGAACAATGTTCCAGGTCTAAAATTTGCATAGTGTATGCTCTAAACTAGGAGTCATCTTTGTTGTTTTTAAAAAAAAGTCTTTTATATTTTTCTCTATGGATATAATAAAGATAATTAATAAATTCCTCACAAGAATCTATCTAGACAAGGTAATAATTTGTACATCACCACATTATTAATTTGGTTAGTCTTTCTTCATATCTAAGCCCCTCCATTCTCGTTATTACAGTGCCTTGCAAAAGTATTCATGCCCCTTGGCATTTTTTGTGTTTGGTTGCCTCACAACCTGGAATTAACATGGACTTACAGCACATGCCCACAACTTTTTTTTTAAATTATTGTTAGAGCAAACAAATAGGACAAAATAACAGAAAAAGGTCAATGTGCATAACTATCCACCCCCCTAAACGCAATACTTTGTAGAGAAAACTGTTGCAGCAATCACAGCTCCAAGTCACTTTGGATAAGTCTCTATGAGCTTGCCACATCTTACCACTGGGATTTTTGCCCATTTCTCCTTCCAAAACTGCTCCAGCTCCTTCAAGTTGGATGGTTTGCGCTTTTGAACAGCAATCTTTAAGTATGACCACAGATGTTCTATTGGATTGAGGTCTGGGCTTTGACTACACCATTCCAACACATTTACATGTTTCCCCTTAAACCACTCAAGTCTTGCTTTAGCAGTGTGTTTGGGGTCATTGTCCTGCTGGAAGGTGAACCTCCGTCCTAGCCTCAAATCATGCACAGAGTGGTACAGATTTTGCTCAAGAATATCCCTGTATTTAGCACCATCCATCTTTCTCCTTAAACTCTGACCAGTTTCCAAGTCCCGGCTGTTGAAAAATGGTGTTCTTTGGGTGAAGTGATGTGTTCGGTTTGCGCCAGACATAGCGTTTTCTTTGATGGCCTAAAAGTTCAATTTTAGTCTCATCAGACCAGAGCACCTTCCTCCATACATTTTGGGAGTCTCCCACATGTCTTTTTGCAAATTCAAAACGTGCCATTTTGTTTTTTGCTGAAAGTAATGGCTTTCTTCTGGCCACTCTGCCATAAAGCCCAACTCTATGGAGCGTACGACTTATTGTTGTCCTATGTACAGATACTCCAGTCTCTGCTGTGGAACTCTGCAGCTCCTCCAGGGTTACCGAAGGTCTCTGTGCTGCCTCTCCGATTAATGCCCTCCTTGCCCAGAGTTTTGGTGGACGTCCGTCTCTTGGCAGGTTTGCTGTTGTGCCATGTTCTTTCCATTTGGTTATGATAGATTTGATGGTGCTCCTGGGGATCATCAAAAGATTTGGATATTTTTTTTATAACCTAACCCTGACTTGTACTTCTCAACAACATTACTTGTTTGGAGAGTTCCTTGGTGTTCATTACAGTGTTTGGTTAGTGGTGCCTCTTGCTTAGGTGTTGCAGCCTCTGGGGCCTTTAAAAAAAAGGTGTGTATATGTAAATGACAGATCATGTGACACAGATTGCACACAGGTGGACATCATTTCACTAATTATGTGACTTCTGAAGGCAATTTGTTGCACCCGAGCTTCTTATGGGCTTCAAAACAAAGGGGGTGAATACATACGCACATGCCAATTTTGTTTTCTATTCCTAATAAAATAGTTTTATGTACAGTCAGGTCCATAAATACTGAGACATCGACACAATTCTAAACTTTTTGGCTCTATACACCACCACAATGGATTTGAAATGATGTGCTTTAACTGCAGACTTTCAGCTTTCATTTGAGGGTATTTACATCCAAATCAGGTGAACGGTGTAGGAATTACAACAGTTTGTATATGTGCCTACCACTTTTTAAGGGACCAAAAGTAATGGGACAATTGGCTGCTCAGCTGTTCCATGGCCAGGTGTGTGTTATTCCCTCATTATCCAATTTACAAAGAGTAGATACAAGCTCCAGTGTTCATTTCAAGTGTGCTATCTGCATTTGTTGCTGTTAACTCTCAATATGAGATCCAAAGAGCTGTCACTAACAGTGAAGCAAGCCATCATTAGGCTGAAAAAACAAAACAAACCCATCAGAGAGATAGCAAAAACATTAGGTGTGGCCAAATCAACTGTTTGGAACATACTTAAAAAGAATGAAGGCACTGGTGAGCTCAGCAACACCAAAAGACCCGGAAGACCACGGAAAACAACTGTGATGGATGACCGAAGAATTATTTCCCTGGTGAAAAAAACACCCTTCACAACAGTTGGCCAGATCAAGAATACTCTCCAGGAGGTAGGTGTATGTGTGTCAATGTCAACAATCAAGAGAAGACTTCAACAGAGTAAATACAGAGGGTTCACCACAAGATGTAAACCATTGGTGAGCCTCAAAAATAGGAAGGCCAGATTAGAGTTTTCCAAACAACACCTAAAAAAGCCTTCACAGTTCTGGAACAACATCCTATGGACAGATGAGACTAAGATCAACTTGTACCAGAGTGATGGGAAGAGAAGAGTATGGAGACGGAAAGGAACTGCTCATGATCCAAAGCATACCACCTCATCAGTGAAGCATGGTGGTGGTAGTGTCATGGCGTGGGCATGTATGGCTGCCAATGGAACTGGTTCTCTTGTATTTATTGATGATGTGACTGCTGACAAAAGCAGCAGGATGAATTCTGAAGTGTTTCGGGCAATATTATCTGCTCATATTAAGCCAAATGCTTCAGAACTCTTTGGACGGCGCTTCACAGTGCAGATGGACAATGACCCGAAGCATACTGCAAAAGCAACCAAAGAGTTTTTTTAAGGGAAAGAAGTGGAATGTTATGCAATGGCCAAGTCAATCACCTGATCTGAATCCGATTGAGCATGCATTTCACTTGCTGAAGACAAAACTGAAGGGAAAATGCCCCAAGAACAAGCAGGAACTGAAGACAGTTGCAATAGAGGTCTGGCAGAGCATCACCAGGGATGAAACCCAGCGTCTGGTGATGTCTATGCGTTCCAGACTTCAGGCTGTAATTGACTGCAAAGGATTTGCAATCAAGTATTAAAAAGTGAAAGTTTGTTTTATGACTGTTAATCTGTCCCATTAATTTTGGTCCCTTAAAAAGTGGGAGGCACATATACAAACTGTTGTAAATCCTACACCGTTCACCTGATTTGGATGCAAATACCCTCAAATTAAAGCTGAAAGTCTGCAGTTAAAGCACATCTTGTTAGTTTCATTTCAAATCCATTGTGGTGGTGTATAGAGCCAAAAAGTTTAGAATTGTGTCGATGTCCCAATATTTATGGACCTGACTGTATATATTTTTCTCATTTCACTTGACCAGCTTAGACGATTGTGTTCTGATCCATCACAGAATATTCAGATTAACAAAAAACATTGACCTTAAGGCTGTAATGTAACAAAATAGGTAAAAAGTCAAGGGGGGGGGGGGGGGGGGGGTACTTTTGCAAGGCACTGTAGTTTTGTTGCCCTTCTCTGTACTTCTCCAGCTCTAAAATGTCCTTTTTTATGAAGTGGTGCCCACAATTGTACTCCATATTCCAAATGAGGGCATACTAGGGATTTGTATTGTGGCCGAATTATATTTGCTTCCCTCGCTTCTATACCCTTCTTAATACATGTTAATATTTTACTTGCCTTTGCAGATGCTGCTTGGCATTGAGCACTGTTACCTAGGTGGTTGTCTCCAAGCCCTCCCACAAAGCTTTCAATATCAGATACCCCTAGATTTGCTCCATTAAGATTATACATTGTTTGTTTTTATTTTCCTTCCCAAAATCTGCCATTTAGTTGCCCATTTCTAGAATTTATAATTTTAATACTAACCTTTCTTAGTAGCAATTAAAATAATGTAGCTAAAGCTAAAACCATAGAGTTAAACAATGATCTAAAATAGTGGGAAGGGGAATGTAATTGTGACTTCCTGAAGTTGAACTTTAAGCTGTTGAAGACACTGAAAAACGGAAGGAAATGTATCCTCAAAAACCTCAGTGCTAAGCGGGGGCCGCAGTTGCTGGCAAGGATAATTTGCGATTCATGTTTTGCAAGTTTTGAATATTAAAATTTGTATTCAGTAAAATACGGTACCTATAATAAATATTAAAGATCAATTATAGCATACATTTTGTTTACTAAGAAACACAGATTAAATAGAGATCTTTATTTAAAAAATGTATGCAGAATTCATGTTTAAAGTACAGTACTTACCCAAAAGGCAGAACATAATGTAAGGACAAAACATGCCTAAAACAAAATAAATAAATACAAATGTAAAACTACAGTACAATGTTAGGATAGAAATATAGTATACATTTTTACATTTTAAGTTGGAGATATATTTCTTAAATGTATAACTACTATTCAATAAGCCTGCTATGTTTCCTTTAAAGTGGGTAAATGTGTATTATCATTTAGGAATTGTGCAGGTATTTTCTGTTCCTTGGCACTTAGGTTATATTCAAAGAACACTAAAAAGAAGTGTCAGGAGATCAAAAGGGAGGATCTATTTCTTTGAATCTATTTTGTAATTCTCTAGCCTGTAGATTGAATTCATCTTCTGATAAAAAATTCCTTTTGACCTGCAAGTATTGCCCAATTGGTATGCCTCTTAAAAGAGAGAGGGGGGGGGGGGGGGGGGGGTGATGATGACTTTGTGCATGCAATAAAACTATTTGTGGTTTTTGGAAAAATCAAACAATAAGTGCAAAGGCAAGAACTTTTTGGAAAAAAGTCCAGAACTGTTATTATATGAAAAATTGAACTTAGGTGCTCAAGGAGAGAGACACAGAGACAGAGACACAGAGATAGAGACAGAGACAGAACGAACACACACACACACACAGAGGGTGTACTGAAAAAGAGAGGGCGCACAGAGTTATTGATGTGGCACAGGTTATAGTATTATATACAGTATATGTTACATGCAGAGTGTAAATTAAACTTAAAACCTTGCTTGATTAAACTTGTCAAGCAAAAAAGTTCTTCTAAAAATATACAATTGTGTAATTACAAAGGCCAAAGTAATTGGAATAAGGATTTAAGAACAATATAACAGGATACTTTGGATGGCCCTAGTATGAGGTTGTTATAGGGCCTAGGACATAATCCATTCCTCTACTGACCTCACCGGGGCTTTTAAGCCTCTATTGGGTCGCAGGAATTTGCAAGGTGAAGTATTGTGTCCAGGGGAATATAATCTACTTTTAGCAAACCAAGACTATCATTAAAAAATCAACTTCTCATAAACTGTATGGGGGGCCTGGGCTGACTGACAAGTTCAAGTATATACAAAGTAGTGGTTTACCGCAAGAAAATGGATCAAGGGGAAAGCACTTACAACAGTACTTGGCAACTCCTGACATTTGCCTACTGAAAGTGTTTCACTTGTTGTTTGAGACATCAGGTAGCGTTATCTAGGTTGTCAGTCAGCCTTGCAGACAGTCCCATTAAAGTCTATGGAGCCCAAAACTGACGCTACCACATGGATCAAGACTCCCTCTCTAAATTAACCAGGATAACCCTGTATGCCCTTTTTATTTAAAAATATACAATCCTTTTTTTTAAAGTTATCCATCGTATCCCTGTCACCACCTCCTTTAATAGAGAATTGCACAGATTAACCACCTTTTCTGTGACAAAGCCTTTTCTTTAAGGTGAAATTTTTTTACTTCTAACCTCAAAGGATGTCCTCTTGTCAGTTGAAAAAATCTAGGCACAAAAAGTTTACTTGACAAAGCCTTGTATTGACCCTGGATATATTTATATAAAAGGTAATCATATCCCGTCTTAGACACCTTTTTCTAGAGAAAATAAGTTTAATAACTTAGCCCTTCCATTCCCCTTTTTAGTTTTGTTGCCCTTCTCTGTACTTTTTCCAGCTCTAAAATGTCCTTTTTTTATGAAGTGGTGCCCAAAATTGTACTCCATATTCCAAATGAGGGCGCACTAGAGATTTGTATAGTGGCAGAATTATATTTGCTTCCCTTGCGTCTATATCCTTCTTCGTACATGCTAATATTTTACTTGCCTTTGCAGATGTTGCTTGGCTTTGAGCACTGTTACCTAGGTGGTTGTCCACAAGCACTCCCAAATCCATTTCAATATCTGATACCCCTAGATTTGCTCGATTAAGGATTATAAAAAGACTACATCCACGGAGTTGCCTTGACCCAAGTTCCTACTAACCTCTTCATAGAAACTAATTAGGTTAATTAGGTGACATGACCTATCCCTCATAAATCCATGTTGATTCCTACTTATAATCTTGTTTAAATAGACATATTCTTGTATACTATCCATCATTACCATTCTAAAAGCTTTCCCACTACAGAAGTGAGGCTTACAGGTCTATAATTCTGTGGATTTGCTCCGGCTCCCTTCTTAAATATAGGTACCACCTCTGCTTTTTTTCAGTCATCTGGTAGCGACCCTGTGTTAAAAGAATCTTGAAAAATTAGATATAATGGTTTGGCCATTACAGATCCAAGTTCCCTCAGTACCCTTGGATGCATTTTATCAGGACCTGGGGCTTTATTAACATTTATTTTTACCAACCTCTTTTGGATTTCTTCCTGCGTTAACCAGTTTTTTGGTGAAGGTAGTGTAGCCCCATTATGTTGCAGTGTCCCAACCACTGGTATCTCCCTTGTGTATACCACAGAAAAAACCCTATTTAGCTCATCTTTATATAGGATACAGCAGCCCTTTATATATACACATTAATAGATACAGCACAACACATTTAGTGTATAGAGTGAGCGCTATACAACTATATTATTTACAGCTTATTTTGAGATAAAATTCTAATTCCTGATGAAAAAGTAAGTCCTATATTATTAGATAGCTATCCTAATCAGGCAAACGTGTTATCCATTAGTGTGTTGGCACAGGTAATTACATATGGAGATTGTATGGGCACTTAGCACTTTCTTAGTTTAGTAGAGGGATATATTAGTATAGTTTAGTTTTTGTTACAGTTTATGGGGGAAGTGGTGGATTCCCAGTTCTACCACTTAGAACAGGGATAGCTTCTATAGGCAGGTGTAAACACAGAGGAGTAAGTGGTAGGCTCTGCTACCACCATAACAATTAAGGGATATTTAGATATTTGTTTTGCAGTAGCACTTTAATGTATATAGTTTTTGTGTTTTTTTCCTGTGCCCACAGAGTTTGGTCCTGAGACTATTGAGTATCAATTTTTCTTGGTGAAAAAGTCTGGAATATTTGATTATAATAATTCATCAGTGTGTGATTTGTGATTAATTTTTTTACTATTTTAATTGTCGTTGTTTAAATTTATTCAATAAACTTTTTATTTTAATTACATGCTGTGTCTTCAATTTTGCCATGATATTATAATTTACAACCTAGAAGAGGTACTATGGGGCTCTTTAAGTGTCTTTTTTTTTGTATATTCAGTATTTTTTCCTGTCAGTTCTTTGTCTCAGTCTTTACTTTATATTACTGCCCTTATACCGTTAAAATCTGCCCTTTTAAAATTGAGAGTTTTTGTTGACCCCTTACAGTTGTTTCTTTTACTTTAATCTCAAATATGATTGTGTTGTGATCACTATTTCCCAAAGGTTGCCATATTTCAAAATTTGTCATGACTAAATCCAAGATAGCTTAATTTCTAGTAGGTTCTTGTATAACCTGGGCCAGATAATTAGCTGAACTGTCTCATTCGTCCAGTTTATTTCAGGGTAATTAAAATCTCCCATTATTAAAACTTGCCAATGCTTAGCTGCATTTACAATCTGTAATAATAATTGCATTTTCTCGCTTTCAATTATATTTAGGGGTCTTTAGCATACTCCTACCAATATTCTTGTAGAATTTGCTGCTCCGCTATTTAACTCTACTCACAAACATCATCACGAGTTCCAGCATAAATATATCTTTATGTATACATTTTGTTTCTTCAACAAATACTTTTCTAAGTAGCTTTAAAAAAATATTATTGCCAGTAAAAAAAGAAGAACAAACCATAGGGAAATATTTGTGTATGTAAATGTCCATTAATAAATACATTTTATTAATAATAATAATAATAATAATAATTCCCCATGAAAAAATATATTGGTATACTTCTAAAAATGTAGTTATGGCTCAAAAACACCAATATTTAAGGATATATTGTATATACTCGAGTATAAGCTGACCCGAGTATAAGCCGAGGCACCTATTTTACCACAAAATACAGGGTAAAATGAGTGACTTGAGTATAAGCGGAGGGTGGGAAATGTGCTGCCCCCTGTGTCCCTCTTGTGCCCTCTGTGTCCCCCCTCTCTCTCCCATGTCTCTTCTCCCCTCTCCCTTCCCTGTGTCTCTTCTCCCCTCTCCCTTCCCTGTGTCTCTTCTCCCCTCTCCCTTCCCTGTGTCTCTTCTCCCCTCTCCCTTCCCTGTGTCTCTTCTCCCCTCTCCCTTCCCTGTGTCTCTTCTCCCCTCTCCCTTCCCTGTGTCTCTTCTCCCCTCTCCCTTCCCTGTGTCTCTTCCCCACTCCACATCCTCAACCTCCCTCCTCATCCTCAACCTCCCTCCTCATCCTCAACCTCCCTCCTCATCCTCAACCTCCCTCCTCATCCTCAACCTCCCTCCTCAACCCCCCCATTCTCCCTCCTCAACCCCCCCATTCTCCCTCCTCAACCCCCCTTATCCTCATCCTCCCTCCTCAACCCCCCATCCTCATCCTCCCTCCTCAACTCCCCCATCCTCATCCTCCCTCCTCAACCCCCCCATCCTCATCCTCCCTTCTCAACCCCCCCATCCTCATCCTCCCTTCTCAACCCCCCCATCCTCATCCTCCCTTCTCAACCCCCCCATCCTCATCCTCCCTCCTCAACCCCCCCATCCTCATCCTCCCTCCTCAACCCCCCCATCCTCATCCTCCCTCCTCAACCCCCCATCCTCATCCTCCCTCCTCAACCCCCCCACCCTCATCCTCCCTCCTCAACCCCCCCATCCTCATCCTCCCTCCTCAACCCCCCATCCTCATCCTCCCTCCTCAACCCCCCCACCCTCATCCTCCCTCCTCAACCCCCCCCACCCTTATCCTCAACCCCTTCCTCAACCTCCCTCCTCAACCCAAACTCCCCTAAATACCTGCCCCTCTCCCTTTCCCCTCACTTACCTGCTTCCGCTCCGGCCTCCGCTCCTTTTTGACCCACGTCATTAGTATATACCGGGTGCCGTCTTGACCACGGCGCGCATGTGACGTCACATGCGCGCCACGTCATTAGTATATGCTAATGACGCGGCGCGCATGTGATGTCACATGCGCGCCGCGTCATTAGCATATACCGGGTGCCGGCACCCGGTATATGCTAATGACGTGGCACGCATTTGACGTCACATGCGCGCCGTGGTCAAGACAGCACCCGGTATATACTAATGACGTGGGTCAAAAAGGAGCGGAGGCCGGAGCAGAAGCAGGTAAGCGAGGGGAGAGGGGGAGGTATTTAGGGGGGTTTAGAATGAGGAGCGGGGTTTAGAATGAGTGGGGGGTTGAGGATGAGGAGGGGCGAGGGAAAGAGACAAGGGGGGATGGTTAGAGAGACACTGGGTGGGTTAGAGTGACTCAAGTATAAGCCGAGGGGGCCCTTTTTAGCCTTAAAAAAGGGCTGAAAAACTCAGCTTATACTCGAGTATATACGGTATATGTTTTCCAAAATTTAGAATAACCAAATGGCAGTTAAGATTTGAATTAAAACACTTCTGATGCTCTTTAGTTTGACTAAATAGTTTTTGCTAATGAAATTTACTTTTTGTCAAATGTTATAAAACAGTTTTTAATATATAAATAATTGGATGAGGAATATGGAATTAAATGATCACTGAAGTTTTGGTGGTAGGGGACTCTATTATTAAGAAGGTAGACAGGGTAATTTGTCACCCAGATCCCAGCAATTGAACAGTTTGCTGTCTCCCGGGTGCTCGGGTTCGGCATGTTGTGGATCAAGTGGATAAATTATTGGGAGGGGCTGGTAATGAACCGGCGGTCTTGGTACACATTGGTACCAATGACAAGGTTAGTGGAAGATGGAGCGTCATAAATAATGATTTTAGAGAACTAGGGAATAACCTTAAAGCAAGGACCTCCAAGGTAGCATTTTCTGAGATACTACCAGTGCCACGTGCTAGCCCAGGGAGGCAGAAGGAGCTTAGGGAGGTTAATGCGTGGCTAAAAAAGTGGTGCAGTGCAGAGGGTTTGGGTTTTTTAGAGCACTGGGCTGACTTATCACTTGGGTACAATCTCTATAGCAAGGGTGGATTGCAACTTAGTGATAAGGGAGCTTTTGTGCTAGGGGATAGGATGGTAGAATGGGAGTTTTTAAACTTGTAGGTGGGGGGAGGGTCTATATAGAAGTATTGGGGTAAATAGGGTAGAGAGGGAAAGGGATGAATTAGTTACCCATGGGGGAGGGTTACAATAGACAGTAGGGAGGTATTAATAGGGGCCTCAAATTCAGTGGCAAGCACTTCACAACGGCAGAGCCATAGCAACATAAAGTGTAGTGAAGTTTGCCTGGGAAAATGGACGAGCTAGAATTATTAGCAGTACAAGAAAAATGGGGCTTAATATGCATTACTGAAACATGGTGGGATGAATCTCATGACTGGACTGTTAATCTGGATGGTTATAACCTGTTTAGGAAAGATAGGGGAAATGGAAAAAAAGAGGAGGGATCTGTCTGTATGTTAAGCCTGAATTTAAGCCTATAGTCAGAGAAGATATTTATGCTGGAACCAACGGCATCATTGAATCTTTGTGGGTTGAGCTAAATAGTGGAGGAGCCAATTCTAAACGCATATTGGTGGGAGTATGCTATAAACCCCCAAATATAGCTTAAAGTGAGGAAAAACAATTATTGTTACAGATTGGAAATGAAGCTAAGCACGGGCAAGTTCTAATAATGGGAGACTTTAATTACCCTGAAATAAACTGGATTAATGAGACCAACAGCTCAGCTAAGGGGAGCAGGTTCTTGAGTACACTCAGGGATCATTATCTGGCCCAGGTAATACAAGAACCTACTAGAAATGGGGCCATATTGGATTTAGTCATCACAAGTAATATTGATATAATATCAAATGTTAAAATAGGGGAACCCTTGGGGAATAGTGATCACAAAACAGTATCATTTGAGATTGAACACAAAAAACAGAGTTTTAAAGGTGCCAACAAAAACTCTAAATTTTAAAAGGGCTAACTTTAATGGGCTAAGGGCAGCAATACTACCTATAGACTGGGACAAAGAACTTACAGGGAAAAATACTGAAAATAAATGGACAACATTCAAATCCTTACTAAATAAACATACTCATCGGCATGTACCATGTGGAAAAAAAAAGGAATAGGAGTAAATCATATCCCATGTGGCTTAACAATGACTTAAAGATCATGATGAGGAAAAAGAAACATGCATTTAAATTATACAAGAAGGAGGGAACAGAGGCAGCTTTATGTGACTATAAGGAAATCAACATGGCTTGCAAAAGGGCTATTAGACTGGCTAAAATAGAAAATGAGAAGTCCGTTGCAAAGGAAAGTAAGACTAACCCTAAAATATTTTTTAAGTATATTAATGGGAAGAAGGCGAGGAAGGAAGCTATAGGAACATTACAATGCGACACAGGCCATCTGATAATTAGTGACCAGGAAAAGGCAGATGAGCTAAATACGTTCTTTTCGTCAGTATACACAAGGGAGGTACCAGTGGTTGGGACACCGCAACATAATGGGGCTACACTACCATCACTAAATAATTGGTTAACACAGGAAGAAATCCAAAAGAGATTGGAGAAAATAAATGTTAATAAAGCCCCAGGTCCTGATGGAATACATCCAAGGGAGCTGGGTTCTGTAATAGCCAAACCATTATATGTAATCTTTCAAGACTAACTCACTATAAGGTCTCTACCGGATGACTGGAGAAAAGCAGAGGTGATACTTATATTTAAGAAGGGATCAAGAGCAAATCTGGGGAATTATAGACCAGTGAGCCTCATATCTGTAGTTGGGAAGCTTTTAGAAGGGTTAATAAGGGACAGAATACAAGAATATGTCTATTTGAACAAGATCATAGGTAGCAGTCAACACGGATTTATGAAGGATAGGTCGTGTCAGACCAATCTAATTAGTTTCTATGAGGAGGTTAGTAGGAACTTGGATCAGGGCAACTCAGTGGATGTAGTCTTTTTGGATTTTTCAAAGGCATTTGATACAATGCCACATGGGAGACTATTGTGCAGACCAAGGGATACAGAAATTGCAGTAAATATATGTACATGAATTGAGAGCTGGCTAAAAGACAGGAAGCAAAGGGTTGTTGTAAATGGAACATACTCCGATTGGACTAATGTGATAAGTGGGGTTCCTCAAGGTTCAGTATTAGGTCCTCTCCTTTTTAACATATTTATTAATGACGTAGAAGTAGGACTCGAAAGTAGTGTCTCCATTTTTGCTGATGACACTAAGTTGTGCAAGGTAATAAAATCAGATAATGATGTACTTTCCCTACAAAGGGATTTGCATAAATTAGAGAAATGGGCGGCTAAATGGCAGATGAGATTTAATACAAATAAATGCAAGGTTATGCATCTGGGAAGGAAAAATAGTCATGCAATTTATTATCTTAATGGAGCAAATCTAGGGTTATCAGATATTGAAAAGGATTTGGGAGTACTAGTGGACAACCACCTAGGTAGCAGTGCTCAATGCCAAGCAGCAGCTGCAAAAGGCAAGTAACATATTAGCATGAATTAAGAAGGGTATAGAAGCAAGGGAAGCAAATATAACCATTATACCACTATACAAATCCCTTGTACGCCCTCATTTGGAATATGGAGTACAATTTTGGGCACCACTTCATAAAAAGGACATTTTAGAGCTGGAAAAAGTACAGAGAAGGGCAACAAAACTAATAAGGGGAATAGAGGGGGTAAGTTATGAAGAAAGAATAACCAAATTAAACTTATTTTCTCTAGAAAAAAAAGGTGTCTACGAGGGGATATTATTACCTTATTTAAATACATCCAGGGTCAATATAGGGCTTTGTCAAGTGAACTTTTTGTAGCAAGAGATTTTCAACTGACAAGAGGACATCCTTTGAGGTTAGAGGAAAAAAGATTTCACCTTAAACAAAGAAAAGGGTTCTTCACAGTTAGGGTGGTTAAACTGTGGAATTCTCTACCAAAGGAGGTGGTGACTGCGAATTCGATAGACAACTTCAAAAAGGGGTTAGATATATTTTTGAATAAAGAGGGCATTCAAGGCTATCCTAGATAACTAGCGAAGGAATATTGATCCAGGGAGAAATTTGATCGCCAGTTTCTGGAGTCAGGAAGGAATTTTGCTTTTTTTCCCCTTATAAGACAATTGGCAAAGTTTCAATGTTTTTTTTTTTCTGTTTGCCTTCCTCTGGATCAATAACCAATAAATAATAAATAGTCCACATATTAAAAAGCACAATAGAGATCTAAAAAGGTTGAACTTGATGGACTAACTCTTTATTCATCCTCAAATACTATACTATTAATAATTATTTAACAACTAATTCATTAAATCCGCATATTGCAGATCAGAGGAGATCTTAACAGGTTGAACTTGATGGACTGAAAGTCTTTTTTCAACCTTAATTACTATGGGCCTCATTCTATTATCGGCCGTAAAACAGCCGCAAAGCTGCGATTCCTTGCGGCCGTCTTACGGCCCCGTGTAGAGCTACCTTTACCTTGCAATTCAAATGGACGGCGCAGCAAGGATTTCCCCCTTACGGCCGGCCGCATATCATGCAACCGGCTGCAAGGTCAGAAAACTTTAAATGCAAATATAAATTCAAGATGGCATTGTAAAGCTCTGTAAATGATAGGCATCATAATGGGGGACATGAGGATTAATAACACCCTCTCAAGCTTGCACATCGCCCAAATCCGCTATTTCATTAACAGGTTATTTTCCGTCCAGCAGCCTGGGCGGGTCTGAGGTGCTCCAAGCCCTCGGGACTTTGCCCACGGATATTTGACATGAATTAAAATAAATATTATTTTCAGATTTGAGTGTAGGGTAATGTTGTGCTATGAATGCTAACACCTCCAATCACTTTATCGTCTCATCAGAGTGCAGGATGGCTTTTTTATGGCTTTATTATGTGCTTAATTGTGTGATTGCGGGACCTTTTTGGTGCAAGTAAGCTGCGGCTCGGTTTTAGCCTTGACGAGAGGGTTCCCGTAGCAATTGAATAGCAACCAGGGCTTTCTTGCAACCGGAACTCTTGCGGCCGTTTAAGATCAAAGGCTTTCCTGCTGCGCGTGCGGCCGCAAGGGATAACAGGGTGCCGGCCGCAAGCCTGCCGGAGCCCTCAGCCGGAAGGGAATAGAATAGGCAAATAGGCTGCGGCCGGTCCTTGCGGCCCAGCATCTCCTACGGCCGATAATAGAATGAGGCCCTATGTAACTATGTAGTCATATATTTAAAATATATACTATTTAACTATTTTTACGTATAGTTCTTCAAGATTGTACAAAAACTAAAAATTACATACAGCCTTCACTGTTCACACAATTCAAATTGCCATTTTAAATTTCACTGTATTATCCTGAGGTGAGCAGAGACTCTGAAAGCACAAGAGCCTTTTATCTGAACAATGGAAATGTGGCAGCAAAAACTCACTAATGAAAATGTTGTTCTCTTAAAAAGGGCCTACTTCCAAGGCAGAAGTTGCAAGAAGCAGCCAAGTAAAGGAAATAGAAGTCAGATATAGAGAATAATTGCATATAAAGTAAAAAAAAAATATGATTGTGTTTATTTTTTTTACTTTCTGAAACATTTTACCTTTTATCAGGTTTACTGAATCAAAGAACCATATAGCAAAAATGGAACTAGAATGGTCAATTAAGGATGACCATACATATGCAAAATTAATAGTTTGTTATATTTGGTTTCTGATAAGAAGCCTTAAACATGAAATGTATACCTCATATTAAAATTCCAAGCTACATTACATCTAAAATGTTTCCTTATGCAGGGTTAAGACCCAATGCATCAATTATCTGTCGGCATATTTATATAGATAATACATATTATTTGAACCATGTAAGCAACATTATTTACTAACAATGTGTAATTGCAGAAATCAGAAGGAGTAGCTTGTGAAAGTTTGCAACCTAAGACTGTATTTTATGGTGTTGCACCTTAATAAAAACAAATTTAATTCAATTTATGAATGAATACTTACCAACATAACAATTGTAGCTATTAATCGAGTGGCTTCAAACATTCTTTTTAGTTGTTTAATTGGTCCCATTAAAAACATTGTGCTGAAAAAAAAAAAAAAAAAGTTAAAACAGGATTATATAATCAAACAATAGAAAAACCTCCACCTTTAAAAGCATAAACCTTTATATTTGAAGGAGGCACACATATATGCTTACCTATCAAAAATATTATTTACTAGAGACTTTCAAGTGACTTTCATGGGAATGCTGTTTGACACAGTTTGTAAACAGTTTTGGACTGTGAGGACATTCGGCGCTCATTGCGAGCCTCTCCTGTCGTGTACTTTTGGTCCTCTGAGAGAGAGAGAGATATCTTTCTATATGTATGTAGTCAAGTAATAATTAATGATTTATTAAATAAATTAATCTACTTTAATTATTTATAATTCATATATGCAGCAAGCAAAGGGGCTCAAGAGCTACCAATCTGTTTGTATTTTCCGACAGCATAGAATATACATTGTGAGTTGTAAGTGCCCTGCTTATAAAGTGTAATGAATGTTCCAAGTGTGCATTCTAAATAGGCTGAGTGCGCGAGGTAAAGACGTTGGTTTATTGTGTAAAGCGGCATTGTATAGTCGTAATGTTATTGTGTTACGCGTCTCGGGAGTATTTTCCGGCTTTTGTAATAGTGTATTTTGTAGGTCGTAGTGTGAGGTGTAAAGTGAAATGCGTTTGTCAGTGTTTTGCGCGGTCTGTGGTCGTGTAGCTTCGTTTTCATCGGCCATTTTTTTCCCCTCGCTTAGACGATTTTCGAGTGTCTAAAAATCGGCTAAATTGAGTTAAATTTGCGTTCCACCTCACTCCCAGACGTCCTGGCTGTTGCCCCGTGCTGTCTGTGATGGTTTTGTAATTTTTGGGGGTGTATTAAGTGTGTTTTTATTTTTGACGTTTGGCCGCTAATCTCGTAATATTTTGCGTTACGTATCTTTTTTTTTTCTAAGTCCTGTGTCTAGTATATTTTTTTCTAAGTCCTGCGGTTGTGAACCTTGTTTAGGAAGTGTTTTTCGGCTAAGTCCTGAGCTTTGTAGTAGCTTAACAGCTCGCAGCTATGAGCTCCTCCTAACTCATACGCACCTCGCAAAGCGTGACAACGTCTCGCAGTTTGCTATTTTATGTAATTATGAAAAGTGTAATGGAAAAAACTTTAAATCTAACAAATATTTTGTACAAAGTGTGCCTGTATTTATATCAAAACCTAATATACTACAAATGAATGCTATAAATAAACTAGCGACTTGCCCGTCAAAAAATTACGGTCAATAAAAGTTGAAGCCATGGCAATGCGGTTTGCCACACAATTTTTTTTGTACTGTTTTTGTCCTATGAGGGCCTTCGGCGCTCATTGCGAGCCTCTCCTCTGGTATTCCTCTGAGCAGCCTCTGCGCTCATCACAGAGACAGATACATGTGTCTATATTTTTGTAAATAATAATAAATTAGTTACTTGAATTAATTAATATACTTTACCTATTTGTAATTAATATATCCATCAATCATTAGGCTTAAGAGCTAACAATCTTTTTCTATTTTCCCGCAGCATATAATGACCAGTTGGACTGTTGCTGGCCTGTGGAGATATTTTTATGAATGTCCCAACTGTGCATTAGAAGTAGGCTGTGTGCGCGAGGGCAAACCGTTGGTTTATGTGTGTAAAGCGCTACTGTAGATGCGTAATGTTGTGATTTGCAAGTTTGGAGTGTAAAGTAGCGTTGTTTATGTATGTGCTACGCGGTTCGCCAGTATTTGGCGTCCTTTGTAGTAGTGTATTTTGTACCTCGTATGTTCCTGTGTGAAATTAAGTGTTACGCTTTGTCGGTGTGTTGCGCGGTCCAGGGTCGTGTAGCCTCGTTTTAAATTTTTCTTGGCCACCATTTTTTTTCCTCGCTTTGCCGATTTTCGAGTGCCGAAACTCTTGAAAAATCGACTTCAATTCGCGTTCCACCCCACTTCTAGACATCCTGCTTGTTCCCCCGTGCTGTGTGTGATTTTTTTCTAATTTTTTTTGTGTATTTTGTTTTATGTGGTTCAGCCTTTAACTTCGTATTTTTCGTTCCTCTTATTCCTCTCGTATTTTATTTTTTACGGAGTCCTGCGTCTCATAATGGGATTTTTTCTAAGTTTCGCGTTCGTCAACTGCTTGCAGCCTACCAGACTTATTAATTTGCGAATATGGCAATTGAATATGGCTCTATATAAGCACATAGCATATATTTTTTTACAGAAGTATTTTGTTAGTGAACTTCTTTCTATGCAAAAGCAAGGTCTTCAGGAACTAAAAACGTATAAAAAAATAAAAATAAAAAAAAAGATGCTATGTGCTTATATAGAGCCCTATTCAATTGGGTGAATGTCAATTTAATAGGTCTGTAAGGGGATACTGCATTTCCTAAGTGTTTCTAGGCTGAGTCCCGCGTGTTTCATTGCCTCCACTGCTTGCCTCGCTTTGCGAGGCTCGCAGGCGAATGAGCTCTTTTGCAGCTTATCGGCCAAGTGCTGGGAATTGTAGTGCCTTAACGGCTCACCTCGCAATGCGACGCTCGAAGGTAATGAGCGCCAGCCCCAGCCCAAGTGCTGTGCCCAAGTCGTACGCACAATGCAAAGTGTGACGACGTCTCGTAGTTCTACAATTATAATATGTGATTATTATATCGTTTGCCATTTATTAGTAGCCTACAAACTTAGCAAATTAATTTTAGGACCATGCAGAAGTAACAAAGTACAAGGAAAAAAAAATAAAGAACCTTGACGCAATTTAAAAATAAAACCAATGTATTAACCATGACTCTGGAAGAGTTATTTATTTATGCAGCTTTTAAAACTTCTATGAAAGCAAACTGTTTTAAAGTACAGTAAATGTTTTCAAACTTTTAGGCCATTAGACATACATGGTCACCATGATTTCTACAGATCTTGCCGTGCATTTTGTTGGGTAAAAGAAAAGTTATATCTAAATACTATCTACCTTATATGGTTGTCCATTGGCATTGCTGTGACTATTGTAAACACATGCGTACACTATGCCTTTTTAACATAAGAAGAGTTCAAACATTTTCCTGTTAAAATGAAATAAACCTCTAAGTTGGTAAATAGGTTTTATCAAACCAAGACTTGGCCAGGCCAAGTCTTGGATTTCCTCACATGGGTGAGAAAGACTCCTCAAGATGAAACATTGTGAAGGTCTCAAGACAGCCTCTCTCCTCACTACCACATTGTTCAAAACAGCATTATCAAGCAGGTGTTAAGATTAAGCGCACAATGGCCTAGTCTCTAACCAAAAATAATTGGCTGACAATATAGGACACAGGTCACATAAAATGTCATAATAATTAATTTTAATACTTGTAACCATAGCGCTCTCAAGCGGATAGAAACCGATATACACAACATGTTTATCAATACATTCTAATTATGCCTATACATGCGAACAGGGAGTAACCTATTGTAATTGGTGGACCTTGTGACTATGAGGAAGAAATAGTTTATCTAATAGGCAGAGAGAAGGATCTGGGTCTTTTCTGTCTTGGCTGGTATTTTCCTTGTTCTGTTCTATTTTCTGACTTGTCTTTGCCATTCTCTCGCGTCTAGCTGGTCTTTTGTGTCTGTCCTGACAGTCCTGTCTGAACTCCTGTGACTGATTCTCTGGCCTAAGCCTATACCCTTTATATCATCTCTAAGCTATCTTACTATATCTATCTGTCTACATTAAAATTCTAGCCTATCTCTACAACTCTAACAAATCAGTAACACAAAAAGGGATTACTTCAAACTATCTTGAGAAGGGATCCTAAAATGAGACATGTGCAATCCTGAAATTCTATACATAGGTAATGTATAAACTTTCCAATTTGTAATGGAGGTAAATTAATCAAATTACTACAATCCTTCCGTTACCCTTTTGGTGGTGACAGAAACAAGACTAATTAGCACCTTCATGCCGGACTGTAGGTGTTAATCAAAATATTTCAACTAGCGACTTGCCCGTCAAATTACGGCAATAGTATTGTAAAGCAGGTAATGCTGTTTGCTACACAAAAGTAAGTATTTTGGTTGTGTGAGTACCTTCGGCGCTCATTGCAAGGTTTGCGCTGATGGCCTTTTGGTTCCCATTGTGAGCCTCTCCCCTGGTGTTGTTGTGGTCCTCTAAACACTGTTGGCACGCTTTGTGAGGCACACGCTGAGCGCCTTTAGCATTTATTGTGATTCTGTTTTTTAAAAATGTTTGTGTATGTATTTTGTAATGCTAATTAATCAATTTGTAAAGTTATAAAATAATATACTTTACCTATTTGTAATTAATATATGCAGGAAGCAATATGCTGAAGAGCTAACAATCTGTTTTGATGTTCCTGCAGCATAATATGTAGATTTTCACTGTTGGTGAGCTGAGGTGTAAGGGTCAGCAATGTGTGCAGTGAAAATACGCTGCGTGCGCGAGGGGAAACCGTTTGTTTAGCTGTGTAGTTCCGCATTTTGTAATGGTAATGTTATTAGTTTACAGTTATTGTTGTAAAATGGCTGCAATTGGGTATGTGTTAGGCGAGTGTGGAGCATTTAGGGTCCTTCCTTATAGTGTATTTAGTAGGTTGTATGGGTCTGTGTTAAAGGCGTATGTGCTTGGCTGTGTTTTGGGTGCTTAGGGGTCATGTAGCCTAGTTTTTTTTTTGCGGCTCGTATTTTTTTTCTATTTTTTCGAAGTAGCGGTTTCTTTTTTTTAAGGGTTACGGGCTGTAATTTTTTTATAAGCGATTTCGTATTTGAGTTTTGTGTTGATGTGTAGTTCCGCAGGTTGTAGGTATGAGGCGCAAGTCGTACATGGTCGTAGGGTTGAGCGTCTACGGCACTCCTTGCCTGGCCGCAACCGCCGCATCGCGAGCAGTTTAAACGTTGCTTTACCAACGGATTTTGGCAAGGTTGCGCTGCTGTGAACTATATATGTGATCTGTGCCATATTCTCTACAACAGTCTGATTGACTCAATATTACTGTTTTTGTAAGCTACATGCTATGCTGAAATGTATTGTTCTTTATTTTACGCTGCTGTGTTATTATCTACAACATGATCTATAGACTTACATACTGACCTATCAGGACATTATTCACAGTGCTGGTCTGTTTCCCACTTAACTCTGGCCAATGAAATTTTGTCTTTCTTGTTTTCCCAATTTTTTTTTTCTTCTTCTCCGCTTTCTGTTTACTGTTTTTAGTTCATACTTGTATCAGTATCGCTTTTTGACTTGATAAAGAGAGGTATTATCCCTCGAAAGCTCGTTGCTTTATTATGAATACATTTGTCCAATAAAAAAAGGTATCACTATTGACTGCAATACTCATTATTTAACTGGGATTACTGGACATTCACGGCTACCTCACTCATATAAATTATTATATATATATATATATATATATATATATATATATATATATATATATATATATATATATATATATATATATATATACATACATACATACACACACACACACACACACATATACATATATATACATATACATATATACAGTTACAAGCAAAAGTATGTGAACCCTTTGGAATTATATGGATTTCTGCACAAATTGGTCATAAAATGTGATCTGATCTTCATCTAAGTCACAACAATAGTCAATCACACTCTGCTTAAACTAATAACACACAAAGAATTAAATGTTACCATGTTGTTATTGAACACACCATGTAAACATTCACAGTGCAGGTGGAAAAAGTATGTGAACCCTTGGATTTAATAACTGGTTGAACCTCCTTTGGCAGCAATAACTTCAACCAAACGTTTCCTGTAGTTGCAGATCAGATGTGCACAACGGTCAGGAGTAATTCTCGACCATTCCTCTTTACAGAACTGTTTCAGTTCAGCAATATTCTCGGGATGTCTGGTGTGAATCGCTTTCTTGAGGTCATGCCACAGCATCTCAAATCGGGTTGAGGTCAGGACTCTGACTGGGCCACTTCAGAAGGCATATTTTCTTCTGTTTAAGCCATTCTGTTGTTGATTTACTTCTATGCTTTGGGTCATTGTCCTGTTGCAACACCCATCTTCTGTTGAGCTTCAGCTGGTGGAAAGATGGCCTTAAGTTCTCCTTCAAAATGTCTTGATAAACTTTGGAATTCATTTTTCCTTCAATGATAGCAATCCGTCCAGGCCCTGACGCAGCAAAGCAGCCCCAAACCATGATGCCCCCACCACCGTTCTTCACAGTTGGGATGAGGTTTTGATGTTGGTGTGCTGTGCCTCTTTTTCTCCACACATAGTGTTGTGTGTTTCTTCCAAACAACTCACCTTTGGTTTCATCTGTCCACAGAATATTTTGCCGGTTCTGCTGTGGAACATCCAGGTGCTCTTGTGCAAACTGTAAGCGTGCAGCAATGTTTTGCTTGGATAGCAGTGGCTTCCTCTGTGGTATCCAATTTGTGCAGAAATCCATATCATTCCAAAGGGTTCACATACTTTGCTTGCAACTGTATGTGTATATATATATATATATATATATATATATATATATATATATATAATTAATTGTGAAGTATCTCTTGAATTTCTTCCTGAAGTAAAGGAAATGCAGTGTGGTTTTGTTGCAATGACCCTACTATTGGTACCGCTCATATTAAGTGCATACAGAATACAAATATTATAACGTTAGATAATCCCTGTTGAAAAACAAGTAATCCGGTATTTGAGTTGATTATATGCTATAGAGCAATCTCTTTTAGCTCACTTTAAACTTATTTCACCTTTTGTGAAAAGTCTCTTTACTGGAGATATATAGGAAAACAATAGGAAAATGTGATGATTTTACAATCTTTTTATTTTAGATTTTATACGGTCACAATTCACTTAAAAATGTACAGGCTGCTGGATGCAAAAAGTTTAAGGGAATCAGAATTAAAATATAATCCTAGAAATCGGAATGATCTCCCAACTAAACAATATAACTCAGGTCAATTGCACTCTAAGCATTTGTTGTTGTTGGATTCTCAGTGACCCAATGGATCACAACACACCAGGCACATCTGTCAGCCACTGCCCCTCTGAACACCTTCATGCTCATTGCTTCGATGAACTTGTCTATCCATCTCCACCTCTAATGCTGGGAAAGATTAAAGGCTCAAAAAGGGGATAGAAGAGTCTTTTCTAGAGAATCCTGTATTCACATTTAATAGCCAAAATATTTGAGCTTTAGCCTCATGATCATACCTTTAGTAAACAGTTTGGTTTGATTTCCTGTGGTAGATTGGTTTGATAATTTTCCAGACCAAGGGTCTCTAAGCAGTTTTCTCCAGCACCACTCATACAAGGGCTAGTGAACTCCCCTAAAGGGGAAAAGATACTGAGGAAGCTGCCAAGGCAGCAAAATGTGTCTATCTATTGTTATACATACACAATACAAGCTAAGAACACATCAACTACATCTGTTTGTTAAACTGTTGAATAGAATTGACTTGAAAAAGTTTATACAGAATAAATAAAGAAGAATTTATTCAAAATTATCCATGTGGTCCATCACCTAGTTGGGGTACATCCACATCAGAGAAGTTAAAAGATAACATCCACACATACGAATATCACTTACTGTAATTCTATCTGGGCATTGGATGCTATAAAATTAATACACCATAACCAGGCTAAAGGAGTAAAGTCACTTCACACACACTAGCGCATGAGATTTGACAAGCAGCCGGACCAGAGACTTTCTTGGCGATTCAACCCATGCGAAACAATAATCCTTTGAGGTTGATCCAGGTGAGCCCATTGTAATATATGTCTGCATGTGGATATTAAGGGCAACTCTGTGAATGATGTGCACGACTTTGAAATGACGGGGGCTAGAATTAAACAAAAATTAAGTCTTTAAACGGCTGCCATTTTTTTTTATCCCGTAACTACGAAGCCGTTCAGGGGTTGCCAAAAGATCCCTATTAAATACCAATTTACCTTACAACCTCAAATGCCACAGGGGGAGAGGCAGGGAGCCTGCATGTGAGGTTGAAAGCTAATTTGCCAATCCCTTTGGGTTTTTGAACCGTCAGAAAAGTGCTATGTAAAAAAAAAACAACAAAAAAAAAACCTGAAAATGGTTTCAGAAATGTAGAGCACAGAGGAGGGAGAGGGAGGAGAAAGATGCAGGGGGGGGGGGGGGGAGATACACACAGAGGAGGGAAATAAGTGGATAAAAAACAAAGGGCAGGGAGAAGGGGGGGGGGGGGGGGGGAACAGACAAAAGGGTCAGAGACTTGCAATGAGCGCTGAAGGCCAGAAAGTTGTGGGTAAGACGCCTGCAATAAGAGGCAAAAGGTGTTGCTCAGTCCTTCAGTCGTGTCCGACTCTTGGTGACCATATGGATGCTGCACACCAGGCAAATCTGTTTCTAGTTGTGTTTATCCATATGGTTTTCTTGACAGAGTGGTTAGCCAATTCCCTCTCCAGTGGACCATGTTTTGCCTGACCTCTCTGCTAGGACCTGCCCATCTTGTGTGGCCCTACATGGTATAGCCCACAGCTTCATTGAGGTACACAAGCCCCTCACCACAACAAAGTAGCTGAGGATCGGCAGTAACCGTGAAACAGTACTGTATGTGGTTAAGTGACCTGGTTTGTGGAAAATCCATCCGTTGCTATGTCTAAAACTGTGAAATACAGTAAGCATATGCGTAAAAGGAGCTATGTTTAAAATGGTTTGGATTGACAGAGTGATGGTGCATTATGTGGCCTCATTTGCATGCCCCGCCCAGTTTTCCCAGACTGCAGTGCATATACTGTATTTCTGAGAAATTTGAGCAGGAAATAAGTTTTCATCAACTTATTTTTAAACATTCAAATGGAATCACTGATGTACTATTCCTTATTTGTACTACTGTACTTTTTACGGTGGAGGGCGTCTATCACTCTTAGCCCACTATATGTGAAACAATTGCTGTATATATACACACATATACATACACACTAGCAAATTGCCCATCAAAAAATTATGGGCATGAAATTGTAAGCCAGGGAATGCTGTTTGAGACATAATGTAAACCGTTTTTTACGGCGAGGACCTTCGGCGCTCATTGCAAGGCTGTTGGATGATGTAGTTTTTTTTGTTATTACAGGGGCTTTTGCTGTCATTGTAAGGTTGGTGCTGATCTGGTTTTTGCACATATTGCAAGGCTGTCTCCTGTGGTATGAGCAGAGTTGTCATTGGTTGTGAGGTGCGCAGTGAATGGCTTTTGTGTTTATTGTAATAGTTTTTTTTTTTTTTGTGTATATGTATTTTTTGTATGCCAATTAAATGATTAATAAAATTAATATACTTTACTTTACCTATTTGTAAATAATATATGCAGGAAGCATTGTGCTGAAGAGCTGACAATCTGATTTGATATTCCTGCAGCATACAATGTAGGTTTGCAGTGTTGTGGAGCGGAGGTGTAAGTGTCAGCAATGTGTGCAGTGTGTAGTGTAAATAGGCTGCGTGCGCGAGGGGAAGCCGTTAGTGTAGCTGTGTACTTCAGCATTGTGTAAGTTAGTGTTGTGAAATGGCGGCGAATGTGTATGTGGTACGGGTGTGTGGATGATTTAGCGTCCTTGCTAAAAGTGTATCTTTACCTCATTCGGCTTTTTTGAAAATCCGTCTGTGCGGCTTTAGGGAGGTGTAGCCTCGTTTTTGTTTGGCTGCCATTTTTTCTCTCGCTTAGGGGATTTTCGTGTGTCTAAACTCTGGAATTTGGACGTAAATTGAGGTGTAACTTCAATTGCAGAGGTCCTGGGTGACCCCCCTTGCTGTGGGTAAGCTTTTTATATCTCTTTAGTGTGTATTTATTGTGTTTTTAATGTTTTTTTTGCGAGTCCGCGTCTCGTATTTATTTTGGCTAAGTCCGTAAATTTTGGGTTGTTACAGCTGCGGTTCGTATTTTGGTGCTTGTGAGGCGCTGTAGAGCCTCCACCTACGCAAATGCGGTCTTCAATGAGCTTTTGGCTGTATGTATGTATGTATGTATGTATGTATGTATGTATGTATGTATGTATGTATGTATGTATGTATGTATGTATGTATATATATATATATATATATATATATATGTATGTATAGTTCATGGTAATTGATGTTGAAAAAAAAAAAAAAGACTTTCAGTCCATCAAGTTCAACCTTTTAAGATCTCCTCTGATCTGCAATATGCAAATTAGTTATTGATTAATTAGTTAATTAATTATTAATCGTATAGTATGAATAAAGAGTTAGTCCATCAAGTTCAACCTTTTTAGATCTCTCTTGATCTTTTTAATATGTGGACTATTTATTATTAATTGTTAATTGATCCAGAGGAAGGCAAACAGAAAAAAAAAGCCTGTTGAAACTTTGCCAATTGTCTCATAAGGGAAAAAAAAAAAAAAAAAAATCTCCAAATTTCTCCCTGGATCAATATTCCTTCGCTAGTTATGTAGGATAACCTTGAATGCCCTCTTTATTCAAGAATATATCTAACCCCTTTTTGAAGTTATCTATCGAATTCGCTGTTACCACCTCCTTTGGTAGAGAATTCCACAGTTTAACCACCCTAACTGTGAAGAACCCTTTTCTTTGTTTAAGGTGAAATATTTTTTCCTTTAACCTCAAAGAATGTCCTCTTGTCAGTTATAAATATGTTGCTACAAAAAGTTCACTTGACAAAGCCTTATATTGACCCTGGATGTATTTAATTAACGTAATCATATCCCCTCGTAGGCGCTTTTTTTCTAGCGAAAAAAAGTTTAATTTGGTTAGTCTTTCTTCATAACTTAGCCCCTCCATTACCCGTATTAGTTTTGTAGCCCTTCTCTGTACTTTTTCCAGCTCTAAAATGTCCATTTTATGAAGTGGTGCCCAAAATTGAACTCCATATTGTTGTGAAGCTGCGCCTCGTCGTCACGCTTGCGAGCCTCGTGAAGCAAGGCGAGCCGCTGAGGCATTGAAACACGCGGGACTTCGCCTGTAAGCTTGAGCAAAGCAGGACTTAGAAAAAAAAAATTCCGACCTCGCAAAAATACAAATTTTAAAAACGACCAAACCGCAAAAAATCAAAACCAAGAAAATAAAAAAAAATAAAAAAAAATTAATAAAAAAAAAAACACACACACTCTTTCTCCTCAGGTGATCAACAGTCCAACTGTACATTTTCTGATGCAGGAAACTCCAAAGAGATTGTTAACGTATATTAATTCACTGTAATAAAAACAAAATTGTATATATTTTACACTGTACTTACCGTATATACTCGAGTATAAGCCGACCCGAGTATAAGCCGAGGCACCTATTTTACCACAAAATACTGGGTAAAATAAGTTACTCGAGTATAAGCCGAGGGTGGGAAATGTGCTGCCCCCTGTGTCCCCCCTCTCTCTGCTCAACGCCCCCATCCTCAACGCCCCCATCCTCAACCTCAACCCCTCCCCATCCTCAACCCCTCCCCATCCTCAACCCCAACCCCAACCCATCCTCAACCCTCCCCATCCTCACTTTACCCCCTCTAAATACCTCCCCCTCTCACTTACTTCCATCTGCAGCTCTGCCTTAAAGGGCTAAAAAAAAACTCTGCTTATACTCGAGTATTTACGGTACTTTACCTATTTGTAATTAATATATGCAGCAAACAATGTGCTGAAGAGCTAACAATCTGTTTTGATATTCCTACAGCATACAATGTAGATTTGCAGTGTTGTTGAACTGAAGTGTAAGCAATGTGGGCAGGGTGTAGTGTAAATAGGCTGCGTGCGCAAGGGAAAGCCGTTAGTGTAGCGGTGTAAAGTGTCGGCGATTGTGTATGTGGTACGCGGGTGTGCATAATTTTGCATCCTTGCTAATAGTGTATTTTGTACCTCGTACGGGGTTGTGTAAAAGTTGTGTGTGTGTGTGTGTGTGTGTGTGTTCACTCTAGGTCATGCCTTTTGAGTTCAATCGCTCAGTGCCCAGCTCTGCTTCAGTACCATTAATCATGGCGAAGCAGGAGAGTCAAATCCCTTTTAGTTAGGATAGGATAACTCAGAAATAAATAAATACACACATGCACATTTCCTTCGTACAGACAGCCTCAGACATACCATTGCTTAGCATGTCAGAGTCAGACTGTGATATTTCCATGCAAGCAAGAATAATAAAGTTGCCAAACTCCAAAAGATTTCACCCACACACCCTCCTGTAAGAGGGGGTCTAAATCCTTAGTGTGGCCTCCCTCACCCCGTCACTAGGCCATAAACCCCCCTCCCATCGCCAGATAAACCAGAGCTTAGGGTATATCTGTCCAGGTAACTTCATATCCCAGACTTGTGTTTTGCGGTTAGGTGAAGCGTATCACTTTATGACTATACTAGACTAGGGATCTCCCCCTTAGTGTCCTCTCTGACCAAACAAACAGTCTAGGAGGCCATATACACATTCACACTCTAACATACATGGCAGAAAGTGTACCTTTGCTAGTTACAGGTAAAACAACAATACTACCATACACAGAACACCATATAGCAACCCCAACATTAATTATGGTGGGTCACACTACACACAAAAACAAAATCACAGTCCTTACAACAAAACTCATGTCCATTTTGATAGCCGTTGATATTAGCAACCCAATGTATCAGAGTCCAAAATATAAGGGTTCCTTGTGGGGTTCAGGGGGGGTTCCAAAATCAGTCATGGCAAGTTTTATCATTGTTTATACACCACTCAAACGGTTTCTTGGGACTTAGCAGGAGTCAGCTGCATCTCAGAATTTAGGGTATACTTATTAGCTTATAAAGGGCATGCTTTAAGGTCCTAAAGGAAATATAAAATTGCAAGCTCCCTCTTAATTTTTATATCTTTGCTTATGGTTGCTTTGTTCCATAGACCAAAATAAATTGCCAAGACACAGTGTAACCGGTTCATGTCCGCCCAAAGTCTAAAGATCAACATTGATGTTAAAAAAAAAAAAAACACACACACACACACACACACACAATTAAAAAAGTGCTTGTCCTGCTTTAAATAAATAAAATGACTACAGTGGTCCTTTATCATTCAGGTGAGTTGAGCTATGTTATTACAGTAAAAAAGGTAACATTTAAAGGAATAGTTTCATTTATGATTGTTCATTAATTTACAAACAGTGTTGTACATTCCTATTTTGTTTGTATTCAGTTGTGATGGATATAATATGAACTCTATAGAACTCTTAACATACCTGCAAAGCGATGCAACATTTCCAAGAGTATAAAAAACTGCAAACAGAACAGTTCCTTTTCTTGGTACCCACAGGAGACCAACACCCTAAAAATAACAAAATACAAGATATACAAATGTTTGGTTAATTGTAATTGTTTTTATAAGTTGAATTTTACAGTAGATGGTAAAAATTTGAAAAAACAAGTAAAGTATTAGCATATATTAAGAAGGGTATAGAAGCAAGGGAAGCAAATATAATTCTGCCACTATACAAATCTTACGCCGTCATTTGGAATAAGGAGTATGGAATATATACAATTTTGGGCACCACTTCATAAAAAAGGACATTTAGAGCTGGAAAAAGTACAGAGAAGGGCAACAAAACTAAGAAGGGGGAACGGAGGGACTAAGTTATGAAGAAAGACTAACCAAATATATATATATATATATATATATAAAAAGAAGGCGTTTAAGAGGGGATAGGATTACCTTACGGGATAAAAATTGTAAGGCTGGCAATGCTGTTTGCCACACAATGTGAGGCTTTTGCTCCTCTGAGCACCTTCGGCGCTCATTGCGAGCCTCTCCCCTGTGTACGTAAACTTTCCTGCTTTACACTGATCACCTTTGGCACTCATCACGATCCCCACTCATTGCAAGCCTCGCCTCCTGCCTACTGCACGGGCCGCTCATTGCAGGTCTCATTAACCTGCAAGTGTTGCGTTTGGGAATGCCATGTGTCTCTTTCCACCATCAACCACCTGTCCCTTCCCTGTGTGTCTGCTGAATCTTTGCGTGTTCGGCGCTGAAGGCCGTTTGTTTTATTGTCCTGCGTGCCTGGCGTTGTTGGTGTGCGTTACGGTCTTTGCAATCGTGTATTTTCTAAGTCCCGCGTGCCTGGCTTTGCTTAGCCTCGTTTTCATCCTGGTTCCGAATTTTTTACGTTTTTCGTCTGCCTTTTTTCCCCCCTCGCTTGGCCAATTTTAGATTGACGAAAACCGCCAAATATGGCTCAAAATCGCTTGCTCCCCCTGTGCGTTATTATATTTGTAAATTTTTTGTTTTTAGGGTTTTACGATTTACGCGCTTGGCTCGCAGTTATGATCCTCAAATGCAGCCCAAGTACTGCGAGGCTCGCATTTGTGAGGTTAGAAGTAAAAAAAGATTCCATCTTAAAAAAAGAAAAAGGTTTCTTCACAGTAAAGGTGGTTAACCTGTAAAATGCTCTACCAAAGGAAGTGGTGACAGTAGACTCAATAGATAACTTTAAGAAAGGCATGGATATATTTTTGAGTGAAAAAGGGCATTCAGGGCTTTCCTGTATAATTAGAGAGAGAGAGTATTGATACAGTTAGGAATTTGATCGCCAGTATCTGGGGGTCATGAAGGAATTATTTTTTTCCACCTTTTGAGACAAGTGGCAATGTTTCAATAGGGTTTTTTCAGTTTACCTTCCTCTGGATCAATTAACAACTAATCCGCATTTTGTAGATCAGGGGAGATCTAAAAGGGTTAAAGTTGATGGACTAAAGTATTTTTTCAACCTTAATTACTACGTGACTCTGAAAGAGGAATAATGGGGTAACTTAAGAAATTATTAACTTTCTCTTTCTTCAAAGTTATTTAGGTTCTTATGTTAATATTTATTTTTTCTCAGAGACACAGGAGAGAGGGGGACACAGAAGGCACAAAAGGGACACAGGGGGTGGCACATTTCCCACCCTCGGCTTATACTCTAGTCACTCATTTTACCCAGTATTTTGTGGTAAAATAGGTGCCTCGGCTTATACTCTAGTATATATGATTATACATACACATTTATATATATATATATATATATATATATATATATATATATATATATATATATATATATATATATATATATATATATATATATATATATATATATATATATACACACACACACACACACACACACACATATTTTGTAGCGCTGTACAGGGGACAAGAAAAAGCAAAAATTACAATATTCACAAATTGCAGAAAATGAAGGGCCCCGTTTTAAATGTAAAATCTTTGCAGAAAGTACCATTTCCAAAGCATCCTACAAGATTGTAAACTTGCTACTTACAATCTAAAGGAAATGGAGACCTGGGGAAGAGTAATAAGTAGGGAATAGGGAATCTGAATAGGGGCAGGGAGGGAAGTACTCTGAGAATTTCATAGAACTATCCCAGAGCAAAGGAGACCTGTGCACTTTTTTCAGTTGTCACAAAAAAAAAAAAAAAAAGTGGAGTGGAACATGGTGTAAGGGATAGAGATAGAGATAGACAGTAAAGACTTAGGACATGTGAGAAAAGGGAGATTTTATTATGCAAGCCATTAATGGGGAAAGGGTATGGGTAGAATGGGTAGAGCCAAGCTACATACAGCAAACATTTGCAGTTGTTGTTTAGTTGTGTCCATTTCTCCATGACCCTCTGTATAATATATTACATTTTAACGTCTAAATAAAGTTAAAAAATATAAAAAAAAATAATTATATATATATATATATATATATATATATATATATATATATATATATATATATATTTACTGCTCAGAATTGTAAGAAATATAGTTCTTGCATTGCATTCTAGGAACCTGGAAAGGGCATGCAAATGTGCCCACACAGGTTTTGTTCTTTAATCCAATATACCATTACAAACACTGCTCCTCATAAGCATATGCCTACCGTATTACACTGCTTTAAGCAAAGCCCAGGGTGCATTATGTACAAGCCAGGAAATATTATATATATATATATATATATATATATATATATATATATATATATATATATATATTTTATCACATATACACACATATACATACACACACAAAATGGGGAATTGTATGGAGCAGTAAACCTTGCAACTGCCTCCTTCTCAGCATGTGCATGGTACAGGTAGGTGTCAGATTAAACTTTTTCCCTAAAATAATTTGGTTTGTGTTCGATTGCTGCAAATGTTAGTTTTGGTATATACTTCACAAAACTGAAGTTTTTCTAAAACTGCAGTGGTTATTTACAAATTACAGCATACTTGACGATTGACATTCTTAATACAATTGGCATTGTATACTTTATGTTCAACAAAGTTGCATAAATGAGAGAACTAATTAATTTACATAGGCAGTATCATGAAAAACTTAACTTACCAGAATTGAAAAAATAACTCCAAATGCAAAGCAAGCAATAAATCCTTTGATGCGAGTGCCCCATCCAAGAGAACTTGTTTCAATTACCTAAAAAACAAAGATCACATATTATCTGGAAAAAATAATTGAGTTTTTTTTTTTGTTTTTTACTACATACAAAAAAAAAAAAAAAACACTGTGCCACAATATTTTGTTTGCAGTTTTTATCCAGTCATACGCAATAAAACCTGCATGGAAATTCCTAAAACCAGATATCTAAAACTCTTTGGCATGAAAATAGTTAGGAATAACAACAACGTACACTTTGGGAAATATACAAAACAGGCCTGTCTTCATATTAAACACCAATTTCCTTCTCTTGACCCAGAACCCGAAATGCCCATAAAATAAATATGTTAATTCGTTTTAGAAAAGTAAAATTCTAACAGATCATGGTTTAGAAAAGAAGAAGTATTGCGCATAACTTATGTATACCAGGATGTGCCAAGAAATACAATAGCACTGTCAAACAAAATTGTTGTTCAATAATTTGTTCATTTTTACAGTTACTCCTGCTTTAATATACAGGTGGTCCTCGTGTCATGGACAACTCAACATGCGCATTTAGCAAAGGCATTTTTGTTTGCACGTCTGCTCCTCCTTCCCCATTAATGCCTGGCAGACCCATCCCTGAAGAGGTAGCCTGAGTGCAGGCAAGAACTCCCATTCCTACTGTCCTCAGCACCAGATAGCAATCACTGAGCAGCTAGCAAGCAGATACCCCAGCAACAGCGTCAGTTTGTACGTTTATTAAGTGTGTGTGTGTGTGTGTGAGCTGCATGAGCAAATTAATTTTCCAGTTGTATTATTATTGGTTAAAAAGTACTGTATGTTAAAAATAGTGACAAAACGCACTAGATCTCAACTCTTGGAATTGGACTTGATTTGTTTGGGCTTGAGGTTGTGATTATACGTTTGAGGTTACGCTTTCAGAATAGAAGCAGGGATCCAAAATGAATAATAATCCCATGTAAAGCCATCCCTTTATAACATATGAATGATGTCACTACTGCACTTACCAAGCTACCAGAAAAGTACTTGAAAGACTATCGTGCTCCATCAACCACTACAGGACAAATCTGGCCATATTACATGTTGTATTGTCCTGCTGAAAGATCCCATCCACTCCAGGGAAGACATTCAACATGTATGGGTGTACTTGCCTTCCAGGAGGTATAAGTGGACCCAGACAATGCCAAGAAAACATTCTCCAGATCAAAAAGCTGCCACCATAAGCTTGTGTTCTTCCAACAATGGCTGCAGAGTACTTGTTCTTGGAGGTTTCGTTCCTGACATGCAACGTCCATCCAGTTGATGGAGCAGAAAATGTGACAATTCGCTACGGTTGTGCAAATTGAAACAGTTTCTGGTGAACCCTTCTCAGCATGGGTGCAGTGACAAGCAGTTTGCTTCAGAGCCCCATACGCAACATTGTTCATTGTACTGTCATTTTAGAGACATGTCTGGTAGCCCCCTGGTTTGTTCGGTCAGGGAGTAGTTCAACTTTATGGTGTTGGTTGGCCCTCACAGACCTCAAAAGTAGGCAGTGGCCATAATAATATGACTCGACCGTGTGTGTGTGAGATTTAAAGGAGACTCTGTGACCTGGTCTATGGAGCTGTAAATCATTTACTACTTGCAAAGGCAGATCTCAGAGAGGCCCCCTGTGGAGCTGACACCACGCTACAGCTAGTGTTAATGTAACCATTGTATTTTCCCTATAAATATAGAAAACGAATAATACATTAATAAGCCTATTTGCATGTGTAAAAGGCGGGGACATGCAAATGAGAATACAATGTACCTCACTCTTTTAATCCAAAAATAGCAACTTTATACATTGCTCCTCTAAAGCATATGCCCGCTGTATTAAACAGCTTTTAAGCAAAGCATCGGGTTGGATTTTACACAAACCAAGAATCACTCATATACAGGCCTGTTTCAAGCTTTTGGCCATCATCAGTATGAGGTAGATTCTGGTTTGTGCAATAGATTTTGTAGGATTGGGTATTCCACAATAATCATTTAGTGTATGGTGAGCACAAAAGTGAGAAAAGCTCTCCACCGTACAAATCCAACCCGATGCTTTGCTTAAAAGCTGTTTAATACAGCGGGCATATGCTTTAAGGGAGCAATGTATAAAGTTGCTATTTTTGGATTAAAAGAGTGAGGTACATTGTATTCTCATTTGCATGTCCCCGCCTTTTAGACATGCAAATGGGCTTATTAATGTATTATTCGTTTTCTGTACTTTGTACGGTGGAGAGCTTTTCTCACTTTTGTGCTCACCATACACTAAATGATTATTGTGGAATACCCTATAAATATAAAAATTCAGAGACCTGTTTTGGTTAGGACATAAGAGAAGGTCTAAGAATTCAAAGAGCGGAAAAGTGCAGAGGCCGATGGGCATTGAAATCACATTAGAGTGTATAAAAAAAAAAAAAAAAAAACATATGAGCATTTACATTCAAGAACTGATAAAACAGCTTAATATGCACACAGAGCAGGTCCGTGACAGTTCCCCAAACATATATGGTAGGTATTGGATTTTTTAATAGCCCAATGCCCAGTTAGGAATGGGTTGGTCAGGTATATACCACAATTTGTAGTTAGGTAAGGCAGTTACAGATGGATTAATTTGAACAAGGACGCAAATACAGGGCCGAAGCCTTAAAACATGCACCCATAAGTAGGCATTTCAGGGCATGATCAATTAAGCAAGCCTGTATCAATTTAGAAACAGCCAATAGTAAATGAGACCATCATCATGACGTCCGTAAAACATGGAAATTAATTAGTGCCAATAAGTAAAACCTGGCGTTTAAACCTCAATAAACTAGTGTTTAGACGTCTGATATGCAATCCGGCTCGCAATCCATATAAAACCTGAATATAATAATTTTTGATTGAAGATTTGCAAGCGTGAAACTGTTGTGTATTGAGTTTTTTTAATTTGCTTTTATAGTGTTACGAACAGGTGTTTAACTCCCTTCAGAGTCCTCTCTAGTACTGGTACGGTAGGATTTTTGGCTACATTTGCCATTTACAGGTGTAAAAACAATTGCGGGCTTGAGGAATTGTAGCAATTTGCTATTTTAGCGATTGTAACATTTCCCGGCTTGAAAAATCAGAGGCTAGGTCAGAGTTACGATTTTGACAGCCCATAAGATTTTCAATCCACAAATAGATGCCAGTTTAATAGCAGTAACTTTTGCAGGCTACAGTAACTACAATTTAATGTTTTTTCTGCATTATTACTATCAGGGGGTCACTTTATAGATTTTTAATGTTTAAGATATCAATACTTTCCTTATGTTACTTTTATATCTGCAGGGGAATTAACTTGTCTTAACATTGCTTCAAGGGTTTCTATTTACAATATTTCACACATCAGCAGCTCGTAGTACAGTAATGGGTGCAATTACAATCATTTTGGAGTGGTGATTAGATATTTTTGTATATTAATATATAAGACTTTTATCAACAAGAGACGAGAAGAAAAAAAGATTTCACCTTAAAAAGAGAGAAAGTTCCTTGTGGAACTCTATGCCAAAGGTAGTTGCGAAAGCAGATTCAAGAGATAACGGTAAAAGGGTGTTGGATACATTTTTAAAATATACTGTGTGATAATTTGGGTGCCCCTGTCCAGTCTCACAGAATGCAGAGGAAATACTGTATTTCTTGGGATTGAGCTGGAAACAGTTTTTTTTACTTTTCTTGGAGTCAGGGAGGGAACTCTTCAAAGAGATACATTATACATCTAGTAAGTATTCAAGAGATACGGCTACATCTTTATACAGTATCTCACAAAAGTGAGTGCACCCCTCACATTTTTGTACGTATTTTATTATATTTTTTCATGTGACAACACTGAAGAATTGGCACACAGTCCATCACCTTAACCTTCAGCTTCTTTAGCAAGGCAGTGGTCATCTTGGAGGTGTGTTTGGGGTCGTTATCATGTTGGAATACTGCCCTGCGGCCCAGTCTCTGAAGGGAGGGGATCATGCTCTGTTTCAGTATGTCACAGTACACGTTGGCATTCATGGTTTCCTCAATGAACTGTAGCTCCCCAATGCCGGCAGTACTCATGCAGGCCCAGACCATTACACTCCCACCACCATGCTTGACTTTAGGCAAGACACACCTGTCTTTGTACTCCTCACCTGGTTGCCTCCACACGCTTGACACCGTCTGAACCAAATACGTTTATCTTGGTCTCATCAGACCACAGGACATGGTTCCAGTAATACATGTCCTTATTCTGCTTGTCTTCAGCAAACTGTTTGCGGGCTTTCTGGTGCATCATCTTTAAAAGAGGCTTCCTTCTGGGAAGACAGCCATGCAGACCAATTTGTTGCAGTTTGCGGAGTATGGTCTGAGCACTGAAAGGCTGACCCCCCACCCCTTCAACCTCTGCAGCCATGCTGGCAGCACTCATACGTCTATTTCCCAAAGACAACCTCTGGATTTGACGCTGAGCTCAACTTCTTTGATCGACCATGGCAAGGCCTGTTCTGAGTGGAACCTGTCCTGTGAAACCACTGTATGGTCTTGCCCACCGTACAGTTTCAGGGTCTTGGCAATCTTCTTATAGCCTAGGCCATCTTTCTGTAGAGCAACAATTCTTTTATTCAGATCCTCTGAGTTCTTTGCCATGAGGTGTCATGTTGAACTTACAGTGACCAGTATGAGAGCGATAACACCAAATTTAACACACCTGCTCCCCATTCACACCTGATACCTTGTAACACTAACGAGTCACATGACACCAGGGAAGGAAAATGGCTTATTCAGTTATTTTGAAGGGACAGCACATTTACACTGTTATACAGGCTGTGCACTTACTACTTTACATTGTAGCAGAGTGTCATTTCTTCAGTGTTGTCACATGAAAAGATAAAAAAAAATATTTAAAAAATGTGAGGGGTGTACTCACTTTTGTGAGATACTGTATCTATGGTCAGAATGTAAAAAAAAAATATTTCAACTGCACTCTAGGAATGATTGGTGCTGGTACACAATATGGTAAATAATTATATTCACAAAGGCACACATTTCATTACAAATACTGCCTATAGATCTTATTTTCTTGTCTAATTTATAAAAGTTTTAGGATATTTCCTGTTAACTGGCCACTCTCAGTTGCGGTCATTGGTCACTAGCTGACGATGCTGAGATTTTAGTGAATTCCTTGTCAGTGTAAAGCTTATTATCTGCTACCGTAGTACTTTAACCATAATCCCTAACCCAAGGAAATTCACTAACATCTGAGTGCAGCCAGCTAACAGGAAAGGTCCAAGTTTTAATTTAAAAATAGATATATGTATATCAAGGGATTCACATGCCTAGACTATGAGCAAAAGTATTATTATTATCTTTTACTTGTATCGTGCCAACATATTCTGTAGCGTTGTACACGGGAGAAGAACAAGAAAATATAAAAAAATATATACTATATGTAAGATTGACAGCTGCAGAAAATGGAGGGCCCTGTTTTGAGCTTCAAAGTGCTTTTTTTCCCCCAAAGCACCCCACAAGATTAGAAACTCGCCAATTATAATCTAAAGGTAATGGACCTGGGGAAGAGTAGATAGGTAATGTATTGCTTGTGGCAACAGACAACATAAGAGGTTTACTATCTATAGAAAAGACAGCTGATACATATAGATGCAGTAAATGCAGTCTGTGGGCATTTTCATAGAAGTTGTGATTTATGGTCCTTTCAGGACCTGCAGGACGCGCTTGCGGGCGAAGTCCCCAGTGGTTTGCAAGCAAACAATTGGTGCACCACCCGGTAAAATACCAAAGTATGACATAACTTTCTACGCATATCCTATGAATCTTTCATGACACTATATCAATTTAGAAGCCAACTCCCCAGTCTGTGCTTTTATTTATATATTGATTCCATCATGGCATAAAGCCTATCTATATCGCAGCACATTTTAAATAAACAGCAAAACAATCAGCAACATTGTGTTACCATGGTTTTAAGAATTTACATTGCTCACATTTTGCTCTGGTTTCTGCTTGTATGATCCTGACTGGCTGCAATAGAGAGTGATAGCATAGTCATAGACATCTAACCTACATATTGCTTTCTAGATTGCAATATGTATGCACATGTACACACATTACCTCATCCAGCCCACTCCTGTCCTCATTATCCTGCCCACTGAGCACTTTCTTCAGCTTGTCCATTGTATGTAATGCAGCCCCTTGTACTGTATCAGTCTCTCTGTAGGTTGCTCTCCTGTCCAACAGGTTTTAAACCACTGTAATGACGTAGACGTGCAAGGTGTGTAACTAGCAGGAAATACACAAGTACAGCCCATCTCTTACAACACGGAAGACTGTGTATAACAATAAAGCTGTTCTTTAAAAAAAAAAAAAAACTAGCAGTGAGTACTGGGGATTTCGCTGGGAGAATACACAGAAATAGGTAAGAATTGGTAATTATTACAAATGAATGTTACTAGAAACAGGAAGACACCTTTTATTCTATTATCTGAAGTCTTTCTTAAATACCTTAAAGTGCCACAAGGTTGTACTTTAAAAAGTCTACAAGGAAGTGTCTTGAATGTACTTTGTGACCCTAAAATCAAGTTGCTGTTTTTAGTTTTTTTATTAAAGCGCATAAATAACTGCTTGTACATTGTATTAGCCATTTTTGGCTAAAGAATATAATTCATGAGAAATTGACTTTATTACACTTCAGCTCTGTTCAGCTCAAGAGTTGCCTGACCTGCTTCAGTTTACTTGTGTTTATAGGTGTGGAAACTAGAGGGGACCCAGATTTTTCAATATGTATATAAGTAGGGAAGTGGTGTGGTCTTTATGTACTATGAGTATTATCCACCCCACAATTTTATTTTGGCTCCTACACTCTTGCTTCTCTTGGTTCTTGTTTTAGGATATGTTCTTCCATTGTCATGTTTTTCACTGAATGGACCACTGTAGAGCAGCCGATTGTTTTGATTATCCACTAATTCTAAATAAAATTGTTATTTAATAATTTAGCATTCTAATATTTACATAGTTACATAGTTACATAGTAATTAAGGTTGAAAAAAGACTTTCAGTCCATCAAGTTCAACCTGTTAAGATCTCCTCTGATCTGCAATATGCGGATTAGTTATTAATTAAATTATTGATTAAATAATTATTAATAGTATAGTATTGGAGGATGAATAAAGAGTTAGTCCATCAAGTTCAACCTTTTTAGATCTCTATTGATCTTTTTAATGTGGACTATTTATTATTATTGTTAATTGTTAATTGATCCAGAGGAAGCCAAACAGAAAAAAAAAACTATTGAAACTTTGCCAATTGTCTCATAAGGGGGAAAAAAAGCAAAATTCCTTCCTGACCCCAGAAACTGGCTAAAAAATCTCTCTTTGGATCAATATTCCTTGCTAGTTATCTAGGATAGCCTTGAATGCCCTCTTTATTCAAAAATATATCTAACCCCTTTTTGAAGTTGTCTATCGAATTCGCTGTCACCACCTCCTTTGGTAGAGAATTCCACAGTTTAACCACCCTAACTGTGAAGAACCCTTTTCTTTGTTTAAGGTGAAATCTTTTTTCCTCTAACCTCAAAGGATGTCCTCTTGTCAGTTGAAAATCTCTTGCTACAAAAAGTTCACTTGACAAAGCCTTATATTGACCCTGGATGTATTTATATAACGTAATCATATCTCCTCTTAGATGCCTTTTTTCTAGCGAAAATAAGTTTAATTTTGTTAGTTTTTCTTCATAACTTAGCCCCTCCATTCCCCTTATTAGTTTTGTAGCACTTCTCTGTACTTTTTCCAGCTCTAAAATGTCTTTTTTATCAGGTGGTGCCCAAAATTGTACTCCATATTCCAAATGAGGGCATACTAGAGATTTGTATAGTGGCAGAATTATATCTTCTTCCCTGGCTTCTATACCCTTCCTAATACATGCTAATATTTTATTTGTCTTTGCAGCCGCTGCTTGGCTTTGAGCGCTGTTACCTAGGTGGTTGTCCACTAGTACTCCCAAATCCCTTTCAATATCTGATACCCCTAGATTTGCTCCATTAAGATTATAGATTGCTTGGCTATTGTTCCTTCCCAAATGCATAACCTTACATTTATTTGTATTAAATCTCATCTGCCATTTAGCCGCCCATTTCTCTAATTTATGCAAATCATTTTGTAGGGAAAGTACATCATTATCTGATTTTATTACCTTGCACAACTTAGTGTCATCAGCAAAAATGGAGACACTACATTCGAGTCCTACTTCAATGTCATTAATAAATATGTTAAAAAGGAGAGGACCTAATACTGAACCTTGACGAACCCCACTTATCACATTAGACCAATCGGAGTATGTTCCATTTAAAACAATCCTTTGGTTCCCCTATTTTTACATTTGATATTATATCAATATTACTTGTGATGACTAAATCCAAGATGGCCCCATTTCTAGTAGGTTCTTGTATTACCTGGGCCAGATAATGATCCCTGAGTGTACTCAAGAACCTGCTCTCCTTAGCTGAGCTGCTGGTCTTGTTTATCCAATTTATATCAGGGTAATTAAAGTCTCCCATTATTAGAACTTGCCCATGCTTAGCTGCATTTCCAATCTGTAACAATATATGTATTTCCTCACTTTCAGCTATATTTGGGGGTTTATAGCATACTCCCACCAATATGCGTTTAGAATTAGCTCCTCCATTATTTAGCTCAACCCACAAGGATTCAATGATGCCGTTAGTGCCAGCATAAATATCTTCTCTGACTATAGGCTTAAATTCAGGCTTAACATACAGACAGATCCCTCCTCCTCTTTTACCATTTCCCCTATCTTTAACCATCCAGATTAACAGTCCATTCATGAGATTCATCCCACCATGTTTCCGTAATTCCTATTAAGCCCCATTTTTCTTGTACTGCTAATATTTCTAGCTCATCCATTTTCCCAGGCAAACTTCTTGCGTTAGCAATCATACACTTTATGTTGCTATGGCTCTGCTGTTGTGAAGTGCCTGCCACTGTATTTGAGGCCCCTATTAATACCTCCCTACTTTCTATTGTAACCCTCCCCCGTTCTCCTCCCCCAACTAATTCATCCCTTTCCCTCTCTACCCTATTATCCCCAATACTTCTATATAGTCCCTCCCCCCCACCTACAAGTTTAAAAACTCCCCCAGCCGTTGTACCATCCTATCCCCTTGCACAAAAGCGCCTTCATCATTAAGGTGCAATCCATCCCTGCTATAGAGATTGTACCCAAGTGAGAAGTCAGCCCAGTGCTCTAAAAACCCAAAACCCTCTGCACTGCACCACTTTTTTAGCCACGCATTAACATCCCTAAGCTCCTTCTGTCTCCCTGGGCTAGCACGTGGCACTGGTAGTATCTCAGAAAATACTACCTTGGAGGTCCTTGTTTTAAGCTTATTCCCTAATTCTCTAAAATCATTCTTTAGGACGCTCCATCTTCCACTAACTTTGTCATTGGTACCAATGTGTACCAAGACCGCCGGTTCATTACCAGCCCCTCCCAATAATTTATCCACCCGATCCACAACATGCCGAACCCGAGCACCCGGGAGACAGCAAACTGTTCGATTGCTGGGATCTGGGTGACAAATTACCCTGTCTACCTTCCTAATAATAGAGTCCCCTACCACCAAAACATGTCTGTTGCTCTGCCAATTCTGCCCTCCCTCTCCTCCAGTAGAACTGTTCTCCGGCTGTTAGAGGGAACAGCTCTATCTGGCATTGCCATTCCTGAATGGACATCCCCAACAGTTTCACTCAATCTGGCAAATCTGTTGGTGTTTGCCAACTCAGAACTGGCCTGCCTCCTCCTGTTCCCCCTGATTCCCCTTCTAACTGTAACCCAGCTACCTCCCTGGCCATCCTCACTAGCCCCAGCTAAACTGTGCTCCGTGAGCACCAACTCCCTTTCCAGTGGAGCAATATCACTAAGTGCTGCAATTCTCCTCTCCAGATCTTCAATTTGAGCTTCCAAAGAGGCAACATGCTCACACCTGTCACAGAGGTATGGTCCCTGGTTCATCTGTTCCAGTAGTGCATACATTTGGCAGGATGTACACTAAGTGAGGTTTCCACTGGACTGACTCATGATTATCAGTTACAAAAATACAGTGAGAAAACAGAAAACAACAAAATACACACAGATATAAATTACACAGGCCAATACTACTTAGCAATACTACAGGTCCTATCCTCTTATGGTAGCGCAGCACAAGGCAGCAGCAGTGGCGGTGAGCATCCGCTAGATGGCGCTGCCGATATTCGGGTGCCATATCATAGAGTCAAGGCTTAGGTAAACTGTTAGGGTTAGTTCAAGGGTTAGGCTAACATTATAAGCTTAGAACTTCTCTCACATATCGGCAGCGCTGCAAAATATTGTCAGCGCCACCTAGCGGTTGGAGGCAGCACTGCAGCGGCGGACCTGTCCCAACACCATAACAGGATAGATCAATACTACATTATGTTTTTTTTGTAGACTATCAGCCTCCAGGTGAATCCCCTACATTAACCATATGGTTATTATGGGTTGTCTGGGGGTTTTAGCTGAGACACCGGTCTAAAGTTTTTTTTTAAGAGCAATCCGATAAGAGAATAAACGATCATTGATAGTAAAAACTTGTTGCCAAGCCAAACCTTTAACCTGACAAGCCTCCAGCCAATATAAATCATTATGTTGGTGGCAAAACATTAAAACATTATGTGTAAAAATGGACCAGCTTCCTTATAGACGGTGCCACCGTCCCCATTGACCATATAGTTGGTAGATACCAGCAGCAGCTGAATCTTGCATTCACAGTAAGATTCATATTTAATAGTGTTTTGTTTTTTTTAAATAACAATATTAAAACATTTATTGGATCTATCCTGTTATGGTGTCGGGACAGGTCCGCCGCTGCAGTGCGGCCTCCAACTTCTAGATGGTGCTGCCAATATTTAGCAGCACTGCCGATATGTGAGAGAAGTTCTAAGCCTATAATGTTAGCCTAATCCTTGAACTAACTCTCACCCTAAACCCAACCCTAACCCTAACAGTTTACTTGAGCCTTGACTCTATGATATGGCACCGGAATATCTGCAGCCACATCTAGCAGAGGCTCACCCCCACTGCTGCTGCCTTGTGCTGTGCTACCATAAGAGGATAGGACCCATGTATTTATATAGCTCTTTTCTCCCTGAAGGGACTCAAAGTGTTTAGGACTGGGTGAAGAGCATGGTTTTCAGTCTTGTTTTAAAAATGTCCAAATTAGGAGAATCTATAATTGAAAGTGGTTGAATACCTGTATTTTGGTGCTGTATACATACACACATATACACACATGGGTTTGTGGAGAGATTCTGGGATTAGTTAATACATTTTCCGCTGCAGATCTTAGTGTACGAGTTGAAACGTAAGGTGTCAGGAGCTTGGTCGTCATCATGTAGAACAGGGGTCCTTGAGTTCAGTGCTGGGGGGCCGAACACAAGCCTGGATTTGTAGATATCTTTTCTGTATCCTTTCAAGTGATTGACTTACCTGTGCGCAGCAGGGATATCATCAAATCCAGGCATGTGTGGGGCCTCTAGGACCGAACTTGAGGACCCCTGATGAAGAGGTTTGTATGTCAGTAGGACGAGCTTAAAACTTATGTGTGCTTTGATCAAAGTCTAATTAAAACATCTAGCACATGTTACAATGGTCCCTTGAAAAGGATAAGTTTCTTCAATTTATCTTTATCATAATTTTTTTTTTTTCACATGCACAAGTAAGAGAAGGAAGTATAATTCAGGCTTATTTTCTCTGAAGGAATGCACTGACACTATTATTTCCTAATATGATTACATAAATATAAGTCTTTATATCAAATACAAATTACTCAGAAATGCTGAAATATCACTTTTTAAACAAGGCTCAAATGCTACTGGAATATGAAGAAACATTGCCAAAAAACTGAAGAACTATGGTTATGTTAAAGGTCCTTTATAGATATTATGTTCCTTGTGTTACTTTTTTATCTGCAGGGGGATTAAAATGCCCATTTTATATTAGGAACCTTGCTTCTATGGTTTCTATAGCTCATAGTACAGTAACCTAATGGGTGTAATTTACATTAAGTTTGGAGTGGTGATTAGATATTTTTGTATATCAGTATAAGGCTTTGTCAGTTTGACTTTTCTCACCAAGAGGTGGGAAGAAAAAGATTTCACATTAAAGAAAGAAAAGTTCTTGTAGAACTCTCTACAAAAGGAGATTGAGACAGCAGATTCAATATATAACTGTAAAAAGGTTATAGGATATTAGGATATATTTTGAATAAAAAGGACATGTATATGATTATGCCATTTATAGGTTATTGATCAAGAGAATAATCCAATTAGTAGAAATTGATGGGCTTAAATACTTTTTTCAACCTCAATTTCACATGAATCAAGCAACTATTTTTATTCTGGCTTTTAAGTATGTAACGTCTGATAAATGTAATTATGTTACAACAAATATGGAACCAAAATTATATGAAAATAACCTAATTAAAGAAAGAATTGCTAGTGACCCTTCAAAAATGGGAAAATTATGTTAATAATATTAGCATTTTTTTTAACAATAATACCATGTAAACGTGTACTTGAATGCATAATCAAAGTATCTAAAAATATTTGTTCGATGCTTGTAGGTATCAGTCTTAACGCTTGCTGGAATGGATTCGTGGAATAATGAGCCAGACGTCAATACTAATTTCCTTTCCAATAATCAGGTAAGGCCTTCATTGTGTTTTTTAAAGTGTCACATTGGAAATGTGAAAATATAAAGATATTTGAAAAAAAAGGAAATAAATGCACACCTGAATTGATGTCAGTTACAGTACAAAATATTGGAAAAACAATTACATACATAATTTTCATAAGATCTTTCACAAATGATACCTCAAACAAATCATTGTCTTGTATAGTGGTATTCGTATGCTCTACCTACTATATCCATATATATTCATATACTTTAAAACATTAAAATGTTTTTAAATATGTCCTCATATATATTAAAAACAAACAAAAAAATACATTTGGGGGACAAAAGTACTGAAAGGTTTCCAGTTTAGAGCTGCTAGCCATATGAAACGGCTGGTGAAGTCAGACAATCAAATGCTTTTTGTTAAATCCTTAAGTGGACCTCAAGCATTTGTTTTTGTTTCATTAAGTTTTTATTGATAAGTTCTGGAAAATGACAGAATATGATACAATTGGAGTAATAATTATAGATGATATTTACACACACCAAGGACAAGTTTACATTTATAGAGTCAGTGTTCGGTTTGAGGTAGCTAGTCACACAAGATAATTGCACTGTAATTTTTGAGCATTCCCTGGAAGTGATATTAATATTGTTGATTCTGACAAAATCTAACAGTTTTTTTATATATGTATCTGAAAATAAGCATTAAACTAAAACAACTTAGAAATTAAGAAAAAAAGAAAAAGACGGGAGCAGTGTGGTGGAAGAATAAAAAAAAGGATAATATGAAAAAAAGGAAAAAAATAAAACAAAAAAGGAAATATAAGTCTCCTATCTTAGGATATACCTTTTGTTGAGACCCTGTTCCTGTTTATTTTGAAGAAACTTGGATGTGGAGTGATTATATGTGCTAATACCTCTTATTGTATAGGTGATTAAATTTGAGTGTACATTTTTTCCTTTTTTTTTTTTTTTGTATTTGAATAAATTGCACTAGGAAGTGGCGTGCACTCTCTCTTCTTTTTTTGCTATCTTAGCATGTGTTAATGCTATTGATCTGGGTATGGGTGAACTCACCTCTTTCCGTCCTCCATCACCTTACTCTCCGTTTAGGTATCTTCAAGAATGTTAACTTGAAAATTGCGGGGAATTTGAGATTACGTTAAGGAAAGCTGTGGGTTGAATCTAGCCACGGGCTCTATGTTTGCACAAACAAAGGAATATAATATTCTACAAGGTGGGAGAGCCTTTAGTTTTTAAGTATATCATTTAGTTTGTTTATAACCATTTGTAAGCTAAGAATGCGGGTTTTCCATTGTTTGGCAATATAGCTCTTTGTTGCTAGCATTAGGTATTGAAGTAGTTTGTTTTGAGATGTGGAGAGCAGGTTACACTTGTGTCTTAGGCAGATTTCTGCCTCTAGAAGTAGCTGTATATTAATGATGTCTGAGTATAATGAAAAAACTTTCCTCCACAGGTGGGACACCCAAGGGTAGGTCCACCAAATATGGAGAAAAGATCCTATCTCTGGACAGTCTCTGAAGCAGTTGGGACTAGGGGCAAGCTTCCATTTATGGAGTTTGTCAGAAGTGATATTTATCCTGTGAAGGGCTTTTATAGAAGTCTCCAAAATGCTACTATTGAGTGAGCCTCTAGTGAGGTTTTGCCATGAGTCTTGCCAAGTTTCCTAGTCCCAAGTAACATTCAGGTCATGTTCTCAAGAGGTTACATATTTTACATTTTGTGTGGCAGTGCCTGAATTCTAAGTGTCATATAAAAGACTTATGGATGCCCTTGGTAAGTGGAGCCTAATGGCAATTTGAAATTGGTTTACTTAACATGCGTTCTAAGGTATAATGAACGTGTTTGATCTTACAAAATGTAAAATGTTCTTGTAGAGGAATATTACAATGATCTCTCAGATGATTGATTGAATGATAAGATAGTGTTATCAATATACCATCAGCCGACTCTTAGAAGATCATGGGATTTCCACCATGCTAGAGAGTTGGTGGACACCTCAATAGGAAGTTTCGGGTTGGGGATAATTGGTGCGAAGGAAGAATATTTAGGTGTTAGGTCATGCCTTTGATTGGCCCAATTCCAATGGCTGAGGGTTTGCTTTATATATGGGTTTTGAACTTTCTTATCGGTATGTTTCCTTATCTGTCAAAATTGTAAATCGATAACTATAAAACCAGCAGATAAGGGCGGAAATGCAGTCATAATGAATACAGCAGACTATGTAAAGATGTGTGAAGCAATTTTGGCGGATAAGGAAACATACCGATTATTACCTTCGGATCCTACTAAGATTTTTAAGTCGGAATTGAAAGCACTATTAGATGAAGCAAAAAAAAAAAGATTGATTAGTAAAGAACGATATGATTTTCTACTGCCATCCAAAGATTTCAACATTCTATGCACTCCCAAAAGTCCACAAGGAAAAGAGACCAATTCCAGGGAGGCCCATACTGTCAGTGGTGGACAACCTAACTCAGATTATTAGTATTAACGTGGATGCTCACTTTATCAGATACAGTAGACACATTAAAGAGATTGGATGGTCTAACTGTTTCTGCGAATGCATTTATTGCAAGTATTAATGTTGAAGTACTCTATAGTTGCAGTCCGCATGACCTTGGAATCCAAGCAGTGACCTATTTTTATCAACATCAGGTTCACATCAACAATTGAAAAATCTATTTCTGTTGAAGTCACTTAAGTCTATCCTTACCATGAATTACTTTTTATTCGATGGTAAGTGGTTCCACAAGTCCAGAGGCATAGCAATGGGCCCTTCATGTGCCTCTAGCTATGCTAATCTGTATCTAGGCTGATGGGAAAACACAATAGTGTTTAGTGACCTGCTGGATGAATTTACAGAATCCATAGTGCTATGGATCAGGTATATAGATGATGTTTTGATTCTATGGATTAGAAGTGAATTAACTTTTAAGAACTTTGTGGCCTTGTTGAATGATAATACAACCGGCCTTAAACTCGCTCATGATAAAAATGAGACTTGCCTGCCTTTTTAGGACTCTATGCTCTGTAAAGATGACAAAGGAAACATCACTACCTGTGTTATGGGGAAACTACATCTAAGAACTCTCTCATTGAATGGAGTTGCCCTCAAAAACTCAAATGGGACATTCCAATCGGCCAGCATCTGAGGTATATGTCGGAACTGTAGTACAGTAACCAATTTTATTGCTGAGGCAAAAGAGTTGAGACAAAGGTTTAAAAAACAAGGTTATCCAAATCATTGTCTAAAATCAGCCTATAAAAGGGTGCTTCTAACAGATAGGGAGCAGCTCCTACATTCATCTAGAATGGCTGAGCAAAAAAACACAACTGTATAGTGATGATGTTAAGGCAATTCAAGACATTTTGGCCAAATACTGACAGACTCTGTTGCTTGATAAGGACTTGCAGTCACACGTCTCAACTTTTCCAAAAATCACTTATCGAAGGTCTGCTAGTCTAAGAGATTTTTAATTGTTCACAACCACTTCAAGTGTTACAATAAAACAATAGGCTGGTTAACACAACCTAAGGGTTGCTTCAAATGCGATTGTTGTGCAGAATGTAAATATGTCCTTCAGTCAAAATTCAGGACTGGACCTGAATACCCCATTAATTGTTTTTGCAATTGCTAGACAACAGGAGTAATTTATGTCCTCTTTGTGCTCTTGCAAAAAATTATACATGGGAAAGACAATACAGCAATTTTATTGCACTAATCAAATTTGATATATATTCTGTTTTTTTACTAATATAGAGGCAGTATCATATTTGCTCACTTTTCTTTCTCTTCATTTGAAATCGTTTGATGTCTTCTCTCCATTTTTCCAGGTTCATCAATTGGCCAATAGGCATTAATGGGTGTATGTATTTAGTTTAACAACTATGTTGGCTCGCTAGGTGGACTTTGTGAAGACGGTAGTTCAGTCTTGAGGTAGTATTTAACTAGATTAGTGTGTATTATTAATGTGTAGTAGGCCAAATGTGAACATTGGGGTGCTTAATTAACCACTGATTACTGAAGAATGTTGATCTTAGTGTTAGCAATTGTGTAGCTGTGTGATTTAGCTTCATGTGATAATGGTTTATCACACAGTGGGTCAATTGTTTTTAACCTCAAATAAAATGTAATTTTTTGTAACTCCAATAGGCCCATATGGTTGCCAACTACTATAGGGTACTATGAATAAAGATTAATAATATCTGCATAGGTAATCTAAAAGATAGTATGTGCAAACCAATACTCTTTTCCATCAGATTATACCCAAGTATGTCTAATACATACAGTTATAATCAATGATATGATATTTATAAATAGATTGTTATCTTGCAAGAAGGGGTCTGTATAGCATTATCAGTCTTGAACATATGTGACTATTTCAATTTTGAATCCACCTAGAGATTATTTAGGCACTAGCTAATTGCCCGTCAAAAATTATGGGAATAAAATGTTAAGGCTAAGAATGCTGTACCTTCGGCGCTCGTCGTGAGCGCCTTTGGTGCTCATTGCGTGGTTCACAATGAGCGCCTTTGGTGCTTGTTGCAAGTCTCTCCCCCTGTGTAGTTTATAGGTCTGGAGCTTGAGTGTTACTGGCTTGGGTTGTGTTACTACCTTGGGTTAAGACTACATTTCTACTAACCTCCTCATAGAAACTAATTAGATTTGTTTGACATGACCTACCCCTCATAAATCCATGTTGACTCCTACTTATAATCCTGTTCAAATAGACATATTCTTGTATATTATCCCTTATTAACCCTTCAAAAAGCTTCCCCACTACAGATGTGAGGCTCACTGGTCTATAATTCCCCGGATTTGCTCTTGCTCCCTTTTTAAATATAGGTATCACACCAGTTTTTCTCCAGTCATCTGGTAGAGACCCTGTGTTGAGTGAATCTTGAAAAATTAAATATAATGGTTTGGCTATTACAGAACCCAGTTCCCTTAGTACCCTTGGATGTATTCCATCAGGACCCGGGGCTTTATTAACATTTATTTTTTCCAACCTCTTTTGGATTACTTCCTGTGTTAACCAATTATTTGGCAAAGGTAGTGTAGCCCCATTATGTTGCCGTGTCCCAACCACTGGTACCTCCCTTGTGTATACAGAAGAAAAGAACCTATTTAGCTCACCTGCCTTTTGTTGGTCACTTAATCTCAGACGGCCTGTGTCACATTGTAATGTTCCTATAGCTTCCTTCCTCGCCTTCTTCCCATTAATATACTTAAAAAATATTTTATTGTTAGTCTTACTCTCTTTTGCAATTCATTTTTCATTTTCTATTTTAGCCAGTCTAATCACCCTTTTGCAAGCCTTGTTGATTTCCTTGTATTCCTGTAAAGCAGTCTCTGTCCCCTCTTGTTTGTATAATTTAAATGCCTGTTTTTTACTCCATATCTTGATCTTTAAATCATTGTTAAGCCACATTGGATGGGATTCACTCCTTTTACTTTTATTCCCACACGGTATATGCCGATTTGTATGTATATTTAGTAAGGATTTAAATGTTGTCCACTTGTGGTCAGTGTTTTTACGGTAACAGCTCTATCTGGCATTGCCATTCCTGAATGGACATCCCCAACAGTTTCACTCAATCTGGCAAATCTGTTGGTGTTTGTCAACTCAGAACTGGCCTGCCTCCTCCTGTTCCCCCTGTTTCCCCTTGTAACTGTAACCCAGCTACCTCCCTGGACATCCTCACTAGCCCCAGCTCCGCCCTCCATGCTAGGCCCAGCTAAACTGTGCTCAGTGAGCACCAACCCCCCTTCCAGTGGTGCAATATCACCAAGTGCTGCAATTCTCCGCTCCAGATCTCCAATTTGAACTCCCAGAGAGGCAACATGCTCACACCTGTCACAGAGGTATGGACCCTGGATCATCTGTTCCAGTATTGCATAAATATGACAGGATGTACACTGAGTGAGGTTGCCACTGGACTGACTCATAATTATTATAATTGTCTACAAAAATTTCAGTGGGAAAAATAAAGAATATAAAATAATATATTTGTATTAAGTTTTCCTCCTTTGTACTATAAATCTGCCCTCCCTTTTCTTTGAAGTCCCTACCCCTATTTAAACTCCTACACTTCACTAGAACTGCACCTGATACTGAAAATGTTCGCAAGCTCACAAGTTCGACCCTTCCCCGTTAATACTAACTTCTGCCTTCTCACCTCGGCACAATTAGTGCACTCTGCAATTTATCAGCCTTTATCTGTAAAGGAAAATCCACTTGTAAAAAGTTGAACTAATTTAATTATTTGAGCGATTATATATTGAAAAGTTATGTAAAATTATATAATGATATGTACATGTGTGTGCATATATATATATATATATATATATATATATATATATATATATATATATATATATATATATACAGTATATATATATATAATAAACTTTAAATAAGCAAAAAAGAAGGTGGTTACCTCATATTGACATAAGCTTTATTATATAAACTAAAGAACACACTTCTAATTTTTTTATTTTTAAACCGTAAAAAAAAAAAAAATCACTCTCAGTGGGACTTAAACCCATGCAAATCTCCACCAAATATAGCAACTTTAGCTGTGTACCACCTGTTCAGATGCTGTTTAAGTACTAGAGTAGTTACAAATCACTGGGGGCCTCATTCTATTACCGGCCGTAAATCGGCCGTAAGGCTGCGATTCCTTGCGGGGGTTCTGTTAACTCGTGATGCTATTATACGGCCCCGCAAGGATCTCCTCTTGCGGCCGGCCGCATATCTTGGAACCGGCCGTAAGCTGTGAAATCTAAAAACACAAAAATAAATTCAAGCCCGCACTGTACAGCTCTGTAAATGCTAGGGATCATATTGGGGGACATGAGGATTCAAAGTAACCCACTCTCAAGCTTGCACATCAGCCCAAACCCGAGTTCAAATTAACTGTTTATTTTCCGGCTGCGGCGTGGGCGTGTCTGAGGTGCTCCAAGCCCTCTGGACTTTTTACATGGATATTTTACGGATATTAAAAAACAAATATTTTACGGATTTGAGTATAGGGTAATTATGTGCTATTTTTGATAACACCGAATATCACTTTATAGACTCTGCAAAGTGCAGGATGGCTTTATTTGGGCTATTTTATGTGCTTAATTGGTGCTAGCGGGACCTCTTTCCTTCAAGTAAGCTGCGGCTCGCTTTTAGCCTTGCAGAGAGGGTTCCCGGAGCAATTGAATTGCAAATAGGAATTTCTTACGGCCGATTTCCTTGCGGCCGTTTAAGATCAAAGGATTTCCTCCGGCGCGAGCGTCCGCAAGAGATAGCAAGGCACCGGCCGCAAGCCTGCCGGAATACCCGGCCGGAGGGGAATAGAATAGCAGAATAGCTTGCGGCCGGTCCTTGCGGCCCCGCAATGGCTGCGGCCGCTAATAGAATGAGGCCCTTAGCCACTGCCTCCAAAGCTTCTACACCTGATTTATAATTAATATTCATTATGTTCCACGGAGTACAGAGTACTCATCCAGGCAGAGGTAATACAGTGAGATATCCTGACTTCAATTGATCATAACTCCATGAATACAGCATCAATTTTACAAATGAAAACACTTTCTCCACATGCTTTTTCAACCTCTGTCCAATGGTGCAGAGCACATAAAAGGGACTTTTGTGGTCCTTTAACAAATGCAAACCATATCATTGAAAATAAAACATGCCTTGGTTACCCTGAGTGTAATGGCACCAAATATATATGGATAAAGGTCAAACACTTTTTAGAGAATAAACTAAAACAAATTAAGTAATCTATCTGAAAATAAAGTACATACTTCCTCTGAACCGTAGTTACTTTTTGTAATTGCATAATATAAATCCTAAAAAGGGTGATCAGAGCATATTTTTGTAACTTTATAGCTCTCTAAATTAGATTTTTTTGGTAATGGCTATGCCTATAAAGTAACATAAATCATGATCTCTGAGCAGTGATCAGTTATGTGATTTAGTAATTATACCTGTTTATTATTAATTTCATGTTACATAGTATTTAAGGTTGAAAAAAGACTTTCAGTCCATCAAGTTCAACCTTTTAAGATCTCCTCTGATCTGCAATATGCAGATTAATTATTAATCAATTATTTATTTATTTATTTGTAATTTTATTTTTAATTATTAATTAATCCAGAGGAAGGCAAACAGAAAAAAAAACAAGCGAGACTTAGCCAATCGTCTCAAAGAAAGAAAAAAAAAATCCTTCCTGACCCTTGATACTGGTGATCGGATTTCTCCCTGGATCCATACTGTCTCTCTAATTATCCATTATATCCCTGAATTCCCTTTTTAATTAGAAATAAATCCAGTCCCTTTTTAAAGTTATCTATCGAATACGCTGTCACTACCTCCTCTGGTAGAGAATTCCACAGATTAACCACCCTTACTGTGATGAACCCTTTTCTTTCTTTAAGGTGGAATCTTTTTATTTCTAACCTCAAGAGATGTCCTCTTGTCAGTTGAAAACCTCTTGGCACAAAAAGCTCCCTTGACAAATCTTTATACTGACCCTGGATGTATTTATATAAGGTAATCATATCTCCTCTTAGACGCCTTTTTTCTAGAGAAAATACATTTATTTGGTTAGTATTTCTTCATAACTTAGCCCCTCCATTCCCCTTATTAGTTGTGTTGCCCTCCTCTGTACCTTTTCCAGCTCTAAAATGTCCTTTTTATGAAGTGGTGCCCAAAATTGTACTCCATATTCCAAATGAGGGCGTACTAGAGATTTGTATTGTGGCAGAATTATATTTGCTTCCCTTGCTTCTTTACCCTTCTTAATACATGCTAATATTTTATTTGCCTTTGCAGCTGCTGCTTCGCTTTGAGCACTGTTACCTAGGTGGTTGTCCACAAGCACTCCCAAATCCCTTTCAATATCTGATACACCTAGATTTGCTCCATTAAGATTATAAATTGCATGGCTATTTTTTCTTCCAAGATGCATAACTTTACATTTTTTCATATTAAATCTCATCTGCCATTTAGATGCCCATTCCTCAATTTAATGTAAATCCCTTTGGAGGGAAAGCACATCATTATCTGACTTAATTACCTTGCACAACTTTGTGTCATCAGCGAAAATGGAGACACCACACTCCAATCCTACCTCTAAGTCATTAATAAATATGTTAAAAAGTGGAGGAGCTAATACTGAACCCTGAGGAACCCCACTTACCACATTAGACCAATCGGAGTATGTTCCATTTATCTTTAAATAATTGGTGATTCAGGGAGAATGGGTATTTTTATTATTATTATTTGTCCTTATTAATTTATTTTGAAAACATTTAATCTCCACTTTGGTTCATAAGATGTTTTTTATTTGGTGGTCAGTGACTGACCTAAAATTCTCCACTGACACCTCCTCTGATGGGCTTCATTCATTGGTGGTACAATTTGTGACCTAACATGAAGCCCTCCTGTTATCTTTAGGGGGAACCAGTGGCCTCCAATTAAAAACATCTGATCTCCTACTTCTGGCTCGTAAATTGTTTTCCTCCAAATGAATTGATCATTATGAATGCAATACATTACTGGCTCCTAGAAACATCCCATTTGACTCCTGAATATTTTGTAAGTTTTTACACCTCTGCAAGTTAAAATTCCTCAGAACTAAAGCAAGCAATACATACAGTAAAGCAGATCGATGTTGTTACCTCATAAAATCTTCAATAAATACAACTAATTTTACTAATTAAAAGAGCAAATCTACAGAGTTCCTTGAATTATTATAAATAAGTAGATCTTCAGCTATCATTATGTCCTTAAAGGTATCTGAAAGTGAGGTGGGTTATTAATGCATCTGATAGAGGAGAATTTATAGTGTCTGAAAAAAGGTGTTTGCATGAAAAAAAAATCCAAAGTAAACAGTTAAACAGTTTGCCTTAAATTTGCTTAATTCCTTGCTTTTGCAAACTGTTTTCTCTCAAAGTTGACCCCCCCCTGAAAGTCCCAGGGATAATTAGCATAATTTATACAATGTTTCTTTTTGGGAATTGTGCAGACATGCTCAGTTAGCACCTGTAGTCTGCCCTACTGTGGAAAGTCACATGATGTCAGACACTTTCCTTTCCTTTAGCCAATCTGCATGCACATGTGCTGCATATTGGATATCTCATTAAAAATTAGATATCCAATATGCAAATCTAAGTTGCTGGTGTCTACATCACCCCCAGCACACTTTTTTTTTCTTTTCTGCAAAAAATGTTTGCATTTTTTTCATGCAAACATTTTTTGCTAGGTGGGTTATGATGCATTCTACAGGATGCATTCATAACCCACCTCACTTTCATATACCTTTAATATTTTTGTGTAGATGATTGGTGAAAACTTTATGAACAATTTCATATTGTCAACATTTTTTTTCTTTCAGAAACAGAGGCAAGTGACATGCAAGGACAAAATATGTTGGAAATGCAATCTTTGGATGATCATTACCTCTGTTTTTATTTTGGTTGCTTTAATAACAACTGTTACTCTTGTTCTCTATTCACGTAAGTAGCATGTAATGTTCTACTAAGGCTCCAGCTATCTGCTAGAAAAACTAACTTTACATCCCCTCTCTGTTTTTTTCATCTCTGAATGAAATCTAAATATTAATACTGTTTATCTAAGCCCGTTTTATATTTAGCAAGTTATGGTATAGAACTTTGAAAAATAAAAAAATTTGTACCATATTATGGTAGCAGATCTACTGATGTCTGTGTGACAGCAGAACTCATTATTTCCTCAGTGTCCTGTGATCACCTTAGTTACATAGTTACTATGTAGACCTGTTACATTTTTGTATCTTCCCCTAACTGATGTAATTAAGTTGAGACCATTACAATTTTAGATCAGTTAACGTTGATCTATTTTTTCCTTGTTCTAATCAATGTGATTAAAGTAAAATGTTATATTACTTGTTCCAATCCTCATCCAAAGGAGATAGACTCATAACAACATAAGGTGTATGTTTGCTAATGCCAGAAGCCTGCCAGGAAAAATGGGCGAGATAGAATTATTAGCAGTTAATGAGAAATAGGATTAAATAGGCATTACCGAAACGTGGTGGGATGACTCTCATGACTAGACTGTTAATCTGGATGGTTATAATTTACCGTATAAGCCGACCCGAGTATAAGCCGAGGCACCCATTTTACCACAAAATACTGGGTAAAATGAGTGACTCGAGTATAAGCCGAGGGTGGGAAATGTGCTGCCCCCTGTGTCCCTCTTGTGCCCTCTGTGTCCCCCTCTCTCTCCGTGTCTCTTCTCCCCTCTCCCTTCCCTGTGTCTCTTCCCCCCTCCCTTATCACCTCCTCAACCCCACTCCTCAACCTCCCTCCTCATCCTCAACCTCCCTCCTCAACCCCCCCATCCTCAATCCCCCTCCTCAACCCCCCCATCCTCATCCTCTCTCCTCAACCCCCCATCCTCAATCCCCCTCCTCAACCCCCCCATCCTCATCCTTTCTCCTCAACCCTCCTCCTCATCCTCAACCCCCCACCTCAACCCCTCCTCCTCCCTCCTCCTCCTCATCCTCCCTCCTCATCCTCCACCTCCCTCCTCATCCTCCACCTCCCTCCTCATCCTCCACCTCCCTCCTCATCCTCAAGCCCCTCCTCATCCTCCACCTCCCTCCTCATCCTCAAGCCCCTCCTCAACCTTCCTCCTCAATCCCCCTCCTCAACCCCCCCATCCTCATCCTCAAACCCCTCCTCAACCTCAACCCCCCCTCAACCCCAACCCTCCCTCCTCAACCCCCCATCCTCATCCTGTCTCCTCAACCCCCTCCTCAACCTCCCTCCTCATCCTCAACCCCCTCCTCAACCTCCCTCAACCCCCTCCTCAACCTCAACCCCTCTCAAACTCCCCCCTCAGCCTCCCTCAACCCCAACCCCCCTCCTCAACCTAAACCCCCCTCAACCCCTCTCCTCCACCTAAACCCCCCTAAATACCTCCCCTCACTTACCTGCTTGTGCTCCGGCCTCCGCTCCTTGAGGAGGGGGGAGGGAAAGAGACACGGGGGTAGAGAGACACACGGGGGGGGATTAGAGACACACTGGGGGGGGGGTTAGAGACACACGAGGGGGGTTAGAGACACACGGGGGTTTAGAGACACACGGGGGGGTTAGAGAGACATGTGGGGGGGGGGGGGTGAGAGTGACTCGAGTATAAGCCGAGGGGGGGCTTTTTTGCCTTAAAAAAAGGGCTGAAAAACTCTGCTAATACTCGAGTATATACGGTATATAGAAAAGATAGGGGAAATTGAAAAGGGAAGGAGTGATTTGTCTGTATGTTAAGCCTGAATTTAAGCCTATAGTCAGAGAAGATATTTATGCTTGAACTAGCGATATTGTTGACTCCTTGTGGGTTGAGTTAAATAGCGGAGGAGCAAATTCTAAAAATAATAGAGTATGCTATAAGCCCCCCATATATAATTGAAAGGGAGGAACTGCAATTATTGTTAAAGATTGGAAATGCAGCTAAGCGTGGTCAAGTTTTATTAATGGGAAATTTTAACCACCCTGAAATAAACTGGATGAATGAGACCAGCAGTTCAGAAAATGATGTCGTTTCTCTACAAAGTTAAAGGTATGCATTTGGGAAGGAGAAATATTATTATGAATCTTTATTTGTAATGCACCAACATATTCTGTAGCACTAAACAGGGTAGATACAATCAAAAACAAACGTAACAAATTACGAAAGAATGGAGGGCCCTTTTATTGAGTTTAAAGTCATTCATACAAAGTGCTTTCTCTAAAGCACCCAACAAGTCTGAAAACTCACAAACTTACAGTCTGTATGGGTGAGGTATAGAAAAGTGAGGTACAATATATTGCATAAATTATGGCTAAAGGTAATAAACTTGTTTAAATAGATGAGTTTTTAGTGAGGTTTTGAAGGATTGAGGTTTCTAGTGGAGCGAGTTAGGAGTTCCACAGAATAAGGGCAGCACAAGAAAAGTCTTAAAGGCATGAATGAGAGGAGGTGACAAGAGAGGAGGAAAGAAGAATGTCATTAGCAGAGCGAAGAGGACGGTTGGGAGAGTATTTAGAGACAAAAGCAGAAATATAAGAAGGTGCATGATTATTGAGGGCTATATATGTTAGGGTAAGTGTCTCTGACCCCTTTTTCTAGGCTTGGGTGTTGGCTCCTTGAACAACCATAAAAGCACAAACTGCTTGGCTCCAGCTGTGGATTATCTGCATAAACACCTCCATTGTATTTATAATCTGCTCTGGACCATTGTTAGCAAATTAAATTAATCCCATCTGCCATTTACTCTATCTAATGTCCGGACCACTCCGACACAGAGACGGCAGGATGTGTATTGGAGGTTAAGCCTTTTCCTCTCCGGAAGCTACTGCTAGACCCCATGTGGGGTCATCTCCTGTAATTGTCTGCCACAACCTCTCATTGTTACATTGCGTACACACCCTCTGTATCTAGCGGCTATAAATACTGTTTGACTTTTCAAAATAAATCAGTTCTCTTGTGAGACATATAGAAATTGTGTGGCTCTGATTGTGCTCCTGGTGGCTGCGATACGGAACCTATCTCCACGCTCTAAGTAAACTGTCCTGATCACTACCACATGGAGGTTACTGGGACTCCCTGATGGAGAGACTCTGACTGATACAGAAGCCAGATATCAAGGTGCTGGTGCTGAGATTTCAAAGAACCCAACGGTCCTTGAGAGTAGTTAACCTGTAGTCTATAGCAGGTGGCTCTGGGCTTGTATAGCCGCTGCACTTGGATCGTCACAACTGCTTTGCAGTGCTGGGATCTCAGTGTAAGAACCGGCAGCAAGGATGGGATATGGTGATCTATGCAGTTTTGAAGTCCAGTACTTTCAGCGGGGAAGCCATTCAGAGATTTTGCCAAACCTTCAAATCCAGATCCAAGTCCAAAGAAGGACAGCAATGGATAGATGGGATCAGGGAGAAAAGGAGTCTGATAACCAGTATGCTGCTGCTGCGAAGGCAACGGTTTGCCACAGACGAGGATATGTGGACAGCTATTCTAAATCAGCGGATGGCTTCCCTTGGGCTCCAGCCGGGTGAGACGCTAGCTGAACGGAATGAGGACCTGGTGTGGTTGGAGCTCGACTTACATGCGTATGTGGACCTAATGCTTCCAACTCCTGCATCACAAGGGCCCTCCTTCTACAGGCTTGGACTGGAAGGGCCCCTGGATGTGCTGCAGGGTGATCCAAAGTGTGGCCTTAAAACCGCAGAGTGCTGGGAAACCCTATTGGCACAATGCCAAAAGGATGTGGAAATAGACCCAGGGACAGAAGAAGAAAGGTTGCTCAAACTGTTAGTCCATAAAGAAATGGAGTTTGAGTATGAGGAACGGTAAGAAAGAAGAAAAAAGACACCCATATTCTTAAGAAATTATCTTCCTAAAGACATACAGTCAGGTCCATAAATATTGGGACATCGACACAATTCTAAACTTTCTGGCTCTATACACCACCACAATGGATTTGAAATGAAACTAACAAGATGTGCTTTAACTGCAGACTTTCAGCTTTAATTTGAGGTTATTTACATCCAAAATCAGGTGAACGGTGTAGGAATTACAACAGTTTGTATATGTGCCTCCCACTTTTTAAGGGACCAAAAGTAATGGGACAATTGGCTGCTCAGCTGTTCCATGGCCAGGTGTGTATTCCCTCATTATCCCATTTACAAAGAGCAGATACAAGCTCCAGTGTTCATTTCAAGTGTGCTATTTGCATTTGTTGCTGTTAACTCTCAATATGAGATCCAAAGAGCTGCCACTATCAGTGAAGCAAGCCATCATTAGGCTGAAAAAACAAAACAAACCCATCAGAGAGATAGCAAAAACATTAGGTGTGGCCAAATCAACTGTTTGGAACATACTTAAAAAGAAAGAACGCACCGGTGAGCTCAGCAACACCAAAAGACCCGTAAGACCACGGAAAACAACTGTGGTGGATGACCGAAGAATTATTTCCCTGGTGAAGAAAACGCCCTTCACAACAGTTGGCCAGATCAAGAACACTCTCCAGGAGGTAGGTGTATGTGTGTCAAAGTCAACAATCAAGAGAAGACTTCACCAGAGTAAATACAGAGGGTTCACCACAAGATGTAAACCATTGGTGAGCCTCAAAAACAGGAAGGCCAGATTAGAGTTTTCCAAACAACACCTAAAAAAGCCTTCACAGTTCTGGAACAACATCCTATGGACAGATGAGACTAAGATCAACTTGTACCAAAGTGATGGGAAGAGAAGAGTATGGAGACGGAAAGGAACTGCTCATGATCCAAAGCATACCACCTTATCAGTGAAGCATGGTGGTGGTAGTGTCATGGCGTGGGCATGTATGGCTGCCAATGGAACTGGTTCTCTTGTATTTATTGATGATGTGACTGCTGACAAAGCAGCAGGATGAATTCTGAAGTGTTTCGGGCAATATTATCTGCTCATATTCAGCCAAATGCTTCAGAACTCATTGGACGGCACCTCACAGTGCAGATGGACAATGACCCGAAGCATACTGCAAAAGCAACCAAAGAGTTTTTTAAGGGAAAAGAGTGGAATGTTATGCAATGGCCAAGTCAATCACCTGATCTGAATCAGATTGAGCATGCATTTCACTTGCTGAAGACAAAACTGAAGGGAAAATGCCCCAAGAACAAGCAGGAACTGAAGACAGTTGCAATAGAGGTCTGGCAGAGCATCACCAGGGATGAAACCCAGCGTCTGGTGATGTCTATGCGTTCCAGACTTCAGGCTGTAATTGACTGCAAAGGATTTGCAACCAAGTATTAAAAAGTGAAAGTTTGTTTTATGACTGTTAATCTGTCCAATTACTTTTGGTCCATTAAAAAGTGGGAGGCACATATACAAACTGTTGTAATTCCTACACCGTTCACCTGATTTGGATGTAAATACCCTCAAATTAAAGCTGAAAGTCTGCAGTTAAAGCACATCTTGTTAGTTTAATTTCAAATACATTGTGGTGGTGTATATAGCCAAAAAGTTTAGAATTGTGTCGATGTCCCAATATTTATGGACCTGACTGTATGTGGCAGAAAGGAGGGGGAGCCTAAAACCCCAGAAACCCTCCATCCAGAGACCCTAACCCTGAGTCCTGCTCTGTTTTTCCTTAACCCTCCCTTGACAACTAACCCTGAGGAGATTGTGCCACTAACCCTGATGAGTGCTTTTTACCCCCGCCTGAGCTGCTTCCTAGATGGGATACCCCAGAGCCACTACCTGCCTGTGGCCAAGGGACAGCAGTATGCCCCTGGATGAGATTGTAGTTCCTGAGATGTTGGATGTATCCCCAAGATTGATGAAGAGAGAAAGGGGGAAAGAGACACAGGGGAAAGGGATACAGGGGAGGGAGGAGGGGGAAAGAGACACAGGGGACAGGGGGAAAGAGACACAGGGGATAGGGGGAAAGAGACACAGGGGATAGGGGGAAAGAGACACAGGGGATAGGGGGAAAGAGACACAGGGGATAGGGGGAAAGAGACACAGGGGATAGGGGGAAAGAGACACAGGGGATAGGGGAAAGAGACACAGGGGAGGTAGGAGGGGGGAAAGAGACACAGGTGGTAGGAGAGGGGGAAGAGACACAGGGGAGACACAGGGGAGGGTGAGGGGGGTAAGAGACACAGGGGAGGGAGAGGGGGGGAAAGACACAAGAGGGGGGGAAGAGACACAGGGGAGAGAGGGGGGGAAGAGACACAGGGGAGGGAGAGGGGGGGGAAGAGATACATGTAAAAGTATACTGTAATTTTTGACTGGTAAACGACTAGCCACGTATAATAGTTGTTAAACTACGAATGGTTGTCATGCTTGCGAGTCTCGCATAGCGAGGCGAGCCTTTAAAGCACAGAAGTCTTCCGAGCTCGGAGCACAGCCTAAGGCGCTCATCGGCTGTGAGCCTCGCATAGTGAGACGAGCAGTTGAGGCATTGAAACTCGGAGCACTTCAGCCTGCGAGCCATTGAAACACGTGGGACTTAGGCAGAAATGAGGGCCAAAGGCGCTCTTGCAAGACTCGCAAAGCGAGGTGAGCTATTGAGGCATTGAAAAACGCGGGACTTAGCCTCCAAGCAGTTAGGAAATACGGGATTGCCTTAGGCTCTAAGCAGTTGAGGAACGCGGGACAGCCAGGACGTCTGGGAGTGAGGTTGCACGCAAATGTAAGCCAAATTTGCAGAGTTTTGGCACTCAAAAATCGGCTAAGCAATAAAAAAGTGGCGGCCAAAAATAACTTTCCACTGCACCAAAAAATGTTTAATTTTTACACTGCAGTTATATGTATCGCACAGAAGGTGCTCAGAGGAGCAAAAGCTTTACATTGTATGGCAAACAGCATTGCCATGGCTTCAAATTTTATTGTCCCGTCATTTTTGACGGGCAAGTATCATATAATAAGTAAAAATAAAATACAATACAACAATAAACAATTTTAAATAAAACTCACATTTTAAAACCTCTTTTATATTAGAGGAATTTAGTTCACATGGATCGGATAATGCACATTAGTCCTCTCAATGGTCCTTTTAGGAGTCCTGTTAGTAGTGACACTATTTAGTCCCCACAGTCACAGAACAAAAGATCTATTGCGATCATCTTCCTCTGAAAGGCAAACATGGTAATTAAGAGACTGAGTAACTTTGAGAAAAGGACTTCCATGTGTCCAGCAACTGTGTCCTTGAGCCCTCTTTCCGTTCCTCTAATAACATTTTGATATTGTTATATTGTTTTCTGAAGTTTGTAAAATTCATTTATTGCTTTTGCACAGATTAGTGTGCATATTTTTTAGTAATGTGCAGATATTATATACACATATCTTGATACAGCTATCATATGTAGAGTGTATGTAAAAGGTAATAAAAGGCTAGGGTATTATATGTGTGCCTGGTGTTCACAGTGGTAGGGTTCCTACTTTTTCAGTGGTCATGCTAAAAAGCTCTGCCACTGTAACATCACATATGTTTTCCCTCATTGTCACATAAACATATGTATTTATTCCCTTTCTGTCCCACAGCTGCATGATCAAGTTCACATTTTACCTAAAAGAGCTACTTTACGTTGCCACTTGTGATCTGGGATCTGTAGATGAAAATCTGTTAATAATCCCTAAAATCTCTTCACAAAACTCTGGGACTTTGCAATGCACAGAGGTGCCCGGACATTTTCAGAAAGCAACTAAAGGCACCTCTCTTCATGCAGGCCTTTAAATAATACATAACTCTCTCTTTTTTCTTTGAGTCAATTTTTGGTGAAAAGTGATATAATTATTATTTTTATGATTATTATTATTATTATTATTATTATTATTTTGATGATGATGATGAAGAACTTCACTTGTCTCCCAGGAGAGCAAAAAGTTTGTATATTGAAAAATGTTCAGAAAGTAAACTCCTTGCATGCTTGGCCTATTTTCAACATTGCAACATCGATTTAGGACTTTGCAACTATGCATCCAAATATTTATAATAATAATATTAATAATATTTTCCCTGTACATTTTTCTGATTTATAGTCTCTATATATGTTCTTTTATGTTTCATAAATGAGAAGTTTGTATATATTCCAAATAAAAAGTCTGGTTATTGCAAAATGTGAAAACTTTGTAGTATGGTTTATGCATTTTGTTTACAAAAATGCTTTATGATTTATGGTAGTAATTTGTGTCTTTTTTTTTTCTTTTGACCTCACATCAATAATCATAGAGAATATCTATACTTTATTTTAGATGTTTATGTAGATGAAGATGAAAAGTTACATCTGGAATCACCAACAAATGATAGCATCTCTATGTTTGTGGGATCTCTGCAGTTAAAGCAGAGTTGTTTATTGGAACCATCAATAAGGAATGAAACTACACTTCTAAAATTGGTAAGTTTTGAGTTTTAAAGTAGGTATTCACTATATATCTGATTAGGTTTGAGTTATATTGTGCTTTTTAGAGTATACATGTATGATAAAGTAATAACTGGAGGACTGTGTGGCAACTAACCAACATTTTGACTTTTACCTTTTGTTTGTACAATTACATTCCAATTCAGTAGTTTATTTTGTGTACATAAAATTGTCCTTAACAATACATGGTACTTGGTAGATTTTGTTCTACATTAGAGTGAAGTAATTTCCTTTTTCAATTATAATATGTAATTATATTTAAAAAATTTCAATAAAGTCTAAATAACATTAGAACAAGGAGTAAATAAGCAGACTTATTTTATTGGGTGAAAATTGTATTTAAACATGCAACTTCCTTCTAATGCAAGCTGGGAAATGTCAAACTGGGGCCTCCATTCCACTTCTGTAAGAATTCTCAGAATAGCTGAATTTCAACTGAGAGAGTTTCGTGAACTAATGGAGCTAATCTAAGGCTCACAGAAAAAAGGAATCGGGACACTCCGCCTGAAACTCAGAAGTATCCATTGCAACTGTACAGAATGGTACCCACTAACTTGAATACACTACCCCTAACTTCCCCTGTTATTGTTATCTATCTAGATAAACCCCTGGCAGGAGAGGGGTTAGATAATAAAATTAATGCAAGGGTTTATTAACCCCTCTGCCTATGGCCTACTAACCCCAGAATTCCACTTCAATAACGACTACTCTCTATGAGCTATATATCATCCTCAAAATTGCAGGAACTGTTAAAGAACCGTGTGCAACAATTGGGGTAGGAAAGGTGAGAATGAGAATATGTCCTTACCTCCTTCCAAAAGGTCTAACCTCATTTTATATAAACCAAGAAATGTGTCTTAGGAACACAAGGTACATATTGATATTGTAAGATGCCTATAAATGTACTTACAGAAAAAAAAGAGCAATGGAGAAGATGTTCACATCTCAACCAAATGCCATTAAACAGATTGTGTATATTAAACACAATCTCAAAAGCATATCAAGTTCTAACTCAGATAGTTCTCCAATGTCACTGGCATTATAGAAGATTTTTAGCCAAAGTGCTTAGGTTTACCATCACCCAGGTATTTAGCTGTTCATAACTTATCCAGACTTATAACTGGTCATAGGGAGATCTGGAACCTGGATGACAATTCATGCCAAATCCTTGTTTGGTGTTTCACCAAATATAGCGAGATGCAAAGCTCACTTTTTAATTGTAATTTTTTTTTAAGTGGGCTATAAAGTGAGAATAAATGTTTTACAATATGTTCTTTGTTATATTTCCTCTGACACACATACCACAGAAAAGTATAACCAGACTTTGCTGTTTAAAGAGACAATGTCACCACACAAGTTGTTTTCATCTTAAAGAGCATGAAAAACTGCCTATACATTATACTATATATTTTTTATCTAGATTAAATCATTCCTGAGATATGCAGAGAATATCTTTGGGTTTTCTTTGGGTCATTCCAACAGCATACAATTGGTTTGCACTTATCAAGTACAATGTATTTTGCTTAACTGTAAATCATAACTTGAATTTGAACTGCATATTGAATATTTATTACTTTTACTTCACCATTGATTTTCTGATCACAAAAGTATTTATTTATCCATAAATGAGGAAAATCTATGTGTTTTTCATAAATGTTATATCAATGTATATGATTATAATGAACTTTTTTTCATACTCACATGTAGTAACACCTGAAGCAAATGAGGCTTTCCATGATCATTTGTGTGCTAATTTCATCACAATTGTGTTCTGTGTTCTTAACCTAAAAATAATAATTGTTCCCAATAATTGCAGATAACATTTCAAATTCCCAAGCTAATGTTTCTGCTTTTAAAATAGAGGTTATTATGCAGGTTATTTGAGAAAATATTAATGTAATAATTTAACTGGAAAATTGCTTTGATTAGTTATCCTAAATGTTTTTATTTTATAGATTAACAATGCATATAGGTCATCACCTGCCTTGCAGTACCGTTTTCTTGATGCTGAAGTGCTTTCTGCTAAGTAAGTTGTTTCTGTACTATAATACTTACAGATCTTTGCATTGACAGATTATTGGATTTTGTTTAAAACCTGTGCATGATAAGTTATTAAATCTTAAAAATGTTTAATTTTTGCTGCTAGAGTTGACATTTTTTTTACCAGAACTGTTTTCAATGAATGAGAGACTCTTGAATAAAGTAATCTCTTCACAGTTTTCCTTTACTTGCCAGCATGCAGTTTTACTAAATATACATAAACATGTTCCACTATTTTTCTGTGCTGTGTCTTTTTTTTTTTTTTAACATAACCTTTCTAGAATATATCCGATATGTAGATATACATACATTGTTTGGTTCACTCACTCTGCAAAATCTAACTTGCCACTCTCTAGCATAATGCCACACTCATTAATAATGAAAACAAAGTGAACTGGAGGAAAAACAACTCAAATGTCCACAACATGATAAAAAAATAAATAAAAAAAACATACCCAAGTATGTAAAAGAGGGCACCACTTGGATCCCAATGGATGCATTCACCTACCAGACACAGGATTAAGAATGTTGGTAGATTGATTTATGTTTAATGTTCACACAAATACTCACTATTCACAATATAAACTCCTCATAGAGAAAGGAATGATCCCTGACCAGAGGAAGGGGAAATGAGATTAGGATTGTTCTGTCTCTTGACTCACTTTATATGCTGTTCAGGCTAAAAAAAAAAATGCCAATCAATCATTTGGACTTCTTATTGAATTGAGCATATTCTGCAAAATTGTATCTGTGACGGGAATCTTCTAATCTTGCTACAGTGATCCTCTATTAAGGAAACTGCACAATACTGACCCAGAAGATAAAAGTGTAATGTTTCAACTTACAAAATAAAAAATAAGCCATTACCCTTTAACCATATCACATATGTGGATACAGAATAATAAAACAATAACAGTATACATATTCAGTACATGAACTGTCATATTAGTGCAGGGTTAATTTGTGGGATAAGTGAAATATATAATTGTAATATATCCTGCATCAGTAATAGAATAGTTGTTAATGAAAAATGCTCAAAGGATAACCTCTCCTGAAATGCATTAATGTATAAAAGAAATGTATTTATCAACATTCAGCTCAAATATATTTAGCCAATAAAACACAGACTCTTAACACTAAAAGTGAGTATCTCTGATAACATGCCAAGCATAAAAGAAAACTGCAATTTAAGGAAAAAGTCACTTGTAAAAACTAACATTTTATATTCGTAGCTGTGTAAGCTAGGGAATATTCTGTTTATAAGTACAGGAATACATTTTGTTTTTGTTCCATCAATCCTCAGAGCTGAATCATGAGGGGTGTGTTATGGCTAATAACAAAGAGAGTGTGGGGAAAGGGAGAACCATATTTGCGTATATATCAATCTTCAATGTTCGTTCTCTCTCACTGGCCCAAAAGCAGACTTCTTGCATCATTCACTACAATAATAGCTCTCAAAATGTAAACTCCTCTTACACATTCATAAATAACTTTCACCAGTGTATAATGTATACCGCCACGGTCCTGCTGATACATCAACATTTATTTTTTATATTTAAAAAGTATACGTATGACTTTTTTCCCTGCATGGAACCTAACTTTTTGTTCATGCATTTAAAAGAGCATACTTTAAACATCATAATTGTTTTTACTGGGAAAATGTATTTTGTTTGTTTGCTGTGTATAGATTGTTAAAAACAGTATTTAGTTTAAAATAAAAGTTAACTTCTTTTTTTTTCTTATTTGTTAAGTGGTTTGTATTCTTCCCAAGGAGAGCTGCATATGTCTATATCTATCAGGGGTGTGACCAGCTCTTCCTGTGTGCTGGACTAAAAATGAAGTCTAACCAGTTTAGGTTCTGCTTCACATTGAACATGTTGAGTAAAGGTGGAGGGGCTATGATGGCTCATGCACTGGGTAGGGCCAAGGAAGCAACTGCAAGCAGGTTACAATAGAGCCATTACCAGCCTGCTTCCAAGCTCCATGATAGACCACCAGACAGGCACAGCTAGCCACACCACTGATATACAAAGGTAGGGGAGATACATTGCTTTAAAACCACTCTTTCCTCAAGTAGAGCTAAGAAAAATGTTAACTTTTTATTTATTTTAAATGGTATACTGTTTTGTTAATAACCTAGTGCCAAAAAGCAAGAATATGAGCTTTACTTGTAATTGCACTACAGTGGACCTTTAGGCAAAACCTCCTTTAAACATCATTGAAACTAAAAGGAAATGCAGAGAGCATAGATCTTCTTGGCTGACAGAGGACAATATTGCTAGAGCAGTTAAACACTGGGATATGTTTTTGTGTTTTAACACCTTCATTTGAAAAAAGAAAACACACAGACACATTATCAATTACCATCTTTCTGATGCAATAAAGAAAAATAATTTCCATGTCCCTTTAAGATTGTGGTTTTCTCTTGTACTATACCATCTGTTTATTGACTTTCACAAGCTATCCAATGAAAATGTACATGTGGTCATCATCATAATCCATGTTTGTGCTTCTGAGATTTGCATTTTATCTCACTTGCACATTTAACTGATATATCAATTTGTATACCTTGCTGATATTGACGCCATATTGTGAAACAGAGAGCCTTTTTGTAAAATGATGCCAGTTATTAACATATATGAAGGCCAAGTGTCAAGCAAGTTCATACCCATGAGGTCCCATTGAGAAACTAATTAAAGGAATTGGAAAAAATACCCTTTGGGTACGACCTTTGCTGGGTACGTCCCCTTGCTTGTCTGGATACCATTTCCCCTAAATAGTAGTTTAGCTGAGATATTTTGTGATGATGACCCCCAATAAGAACCTCCTGGGGTTTTTGATTTTGGACCATACTGCATTCTTATTATCTATAAAAGTCCAGTAACTTTTGCAACAAAACTAACAAAAGTGTGTAAATATGATATATTTTAAAGGATAACTGATGGAATAACGTGATTTTTCTGAACATTGTGGTTTAGAGTATCCTCTGTATGCCACATTTGTGTTATACAAGTACCTGTACTCTTACCTATTCTACTACCTAAAATAGTCAAACTGTTTGACTTCTAACAAATTAAGTCTTTCATTTTTATTATTTTTTTTAGAGATGAAGACAATGCTGCAGTTTTTAGACTGAATTTTTCCTCCTCTTCAATGACTGTAAATCAAATCAAGTATATATTCAGTAAAGAGTTCGTAGGTGCAATATTGAGTCAAAACATTTATGATCAAGAAATAATGACTTGCAGAAACTCCGGCATTGTGGTGCAACCCATCGACTTCACAAACATCTTGTAAAAAAATGCTACAAAACAATCATACTTTTACAAATCTGAGTTTGTAAACAATTGCTAAATAATCAAAGATAAATTGATGTTTGTGGGATATCATGTTTTTTAAGTATGTCTGGATATTTGTGTAAGTATATTTGTAATTCAAAGTATGTTTGAAATTTCTTGTGTGAGCACTGTAACGGAACCCATCACTGTACAAGCATCTTTTATAGGCAGGGGGTCCTAGCCAATGACCTGTGGGGAGCTGTGTCTTAATAAATCAGCTGTTAGCATCACACCTGCCTCCCAAGAAGCTTTGTCTTAGATAATGAGAAGGGACACAGATACATTATTGTACCTGCAGGGGATTGAACAAATGAATTGTAATCTAAAAATGTTTTCCTTGGGTTTTGTTAAAACACTGTAAGAACCTTTTTGATTAACCTCACTGAGGACTCTCACGTGAATACGGGTAGTGTATCAAGTGAAAGAAAAAATGTCTGCTAGGTCTCACATTTACAGTTTCATTCTTGGTACTAATCCGTTTTAACTTTATATATTGAGACCTCAGATTAACTTAACTATTGATACATTGATTACTGCATGAAATATTAAATGTAAAGAACTTTGGTTACTTAGTGCTTAGAGACAAACAGCCTGTTTTTTATTAATTATTGTTTATCAGTCTTTATCAGCTGTCTTTATCTCTAAATCAAACATTAAAGTCCATTGTAACAAATCAATTTGTATATTTGTTGTTTTACATGCAAAATTGAAATTGACAAACACATTAAAGAACCACTGCAGTTCAAGAGAAAAATAAAGTTTTTTGTCAAGCATGCACCAAATTAATATTAGCAGATATGTAAGCTGTGGGCATAAAACCTTTTTCTAGCAAAATCTGAATTTTTGAAGTCTATGTTAATAAGTACAGGAATCCATTTTATGTTAAATCACTTCATTAAAGCTGAATTCTTCTTCCTGCTAATTAATGCTCCAACTCAAAGTTTCAAAAAACATTTGTTTTTCATTGTGTGGTGGTCCTTTACCAGTACCAGGTAAATATTAACTTTTTTAACACTGTTGTACCTATGAAACTATATTAAATGTAAAGTAGTAGGCTTTATTTACATATTAAAACTTATAATATGTAAAGTCCGTTTCTGTGCATCAAATCTGGTTACTGTAAAGTTTGTTTTAAGAGAATAAATGATATTCATAATTCCTGTGGCAGTTAAATAGATAACCAAATCTCAAATTCCTATTATACATATAGTTAATGGCTGCACCAGCTTGAATTGATTGAATACAGTGGGAGATAATTTAATCAGCGAAGTTACCACTCACAATATAGAAAGTACCCTGATTTTTAAATTTACTTTTTGAATTGCTTTATTTCATAAAATCTGTTGAATGTTCTTGCAATCTCTTTTTTTTTTTTTATAACTTTAAAGTTGCATGTCTAAGTAGCTTATGGTAGTATTTGTCGAACAGCAGCATTTGTAGGTTGTAGAAATGGCTGGGAGACCTATAGCGTACCATATAAAGTGGAGTAAATGTTTTTTTGTGGAGAATGTAATGTATTGCACCTTTTTATATAATGAAAAGAGAAGTTGAAAACAGTCCAAATTCATAATAATAAACAATTTACCATTAGTTTGCAACCAATTGTTCTACTATAGTTTGTGTATTCTATTCAGATAAACAAATAATGTAAGTATCTTGGTTTCATTAAAACAATTTTACATTTCTCAGGATTTTTTTTTACTTTTTCAAATAAAGTGTATATTTTTTCATCAAAGGAATTCAAAACCGCACACAATATATCTAAGCTTCAACATTCGTCTTAACACAATTTGAGATTTAGAAAAATTATTATTAAAATAGTTCAATAGAGCTTGACTTCTACTTATAATAAAACATGATGGTAAAGAAGTGTGATACATCAATTTGCTATTGCTTTGCCGTCACCAGTATATTTTCAAAAAGGTTATACACAGCAAAAATTGTGCAATTTAACATTATAGCTAGTAAAAACTATTTTGTTACTATGTAAAAATGTAATATGAATAGTTGAGAAAGTAGTAATAATAGGGGTTTAAAAATGTAGTCTGTTAAATTCAACCATTTAAGATCTCCCTGATCCTTGCAAATTGTGGATTAATTGTTAATTGATCCCCAGGAAGGCAAAAAGGAAATTCCCACGGAAACATTGCCAATTGTCTCATAAAGGGGAAAATACTGGGAGTCTGATTACTCCCTGAATCAATTCCCCTCCTTCTCAAGCTATCAAAAATAACCCTGTATCCAATTTTTATTCAAATATATACCCAAAACATTTTTTTATGTAATCGCTTATACTCCATATTAGGGATTTATATAGTGGCAGAAAAGAAAGGAAAGAAAAAACGTAGAAAATTGCACTCATGGATTGGACTGGTAAATAAATGTTAAAATATAAGTTTTAATGGTATCAATAAAAATGTATCAAAGTCAGTATTGTTGGTGTTCACACCTAAATCACATATATAGTTGTGAGCGTACGAGTTGTTGCTAACGCTAACGAAGCGAGGGCAGTGGCCGAGGGTCTCAGTTGCTGGCATGGAGCGCCATAGGCGCTCCATGCCAGCACCTGAGGACCTCGCAAAGCGAGGGCCGCAGTTGCTGGCATGGAGCGCCGAAGGCGCTCCATGCCAGCAACTGCGACCCTCGCAAACTTTACGTCGCAAACCAAACAGCACGACACACACATTACGACACTCGCAAACAACATACGACACACGTTCACACACATTACGGCCTCGCAACACTCGGACGCAACTCGCGAACATTACAAAATGTAAAACACAATACATACACACAGCACATACATAAAAAACTTACCTACACCAAGAGGGAGCACCCAGGACCTCAAAAATACAACTTACACCTCGATTTTACTCGAAATAAAACAGTTTACAGACTAAAAAAAAATCGAAGCGAGAGAAAAAATGGCCGCCGAACAAAACGAAAACGAGGCTACAGCAATCTAAACTCGCAAAACACCACAAGAAACTCACAAAACACCTACGGATATTCCGATTCAGACGTATACCACACATTACTCGCCATTTTACGCCAATGCGGAAGTACACGACTACGCTAACGGTTTGGTCTCGCGCACGCACAGTGTTACACTGCACACATTCAGCACGCTTACACAGCAGATCCACACCACTAATGCTGCAGCAACATCAAAACACATTCACAGCTCTTCCACTCAATGCTTTACAATAGGTAAAGTATATTCATTTATTAATGTATTATATATTTCATTATTACACACTAAACAGCATTAGCTACCTTACAATTTCATTGCCGTCATTTTTTGACGGGCAATTCGCTAGTAAAGTATATTTAGGGTACATGGGATAAGTTCACACTATGTAACAAAAAACAAGCATGTCATTACCATGGCTTAATCATAGTCCTTGGGTATTTGAAGAAAACCAGTCTTTAGGTAATAAAGGAGTTCCACAACAAAATTGTATGTAGTTAAGTATTTGCAGGAATTGTCAAGTTATGAAATATTCACATTGTCAAAAAACACAGTAAAATTTATGATCCTAGTATATTAGATGAAAATAAGTGCCAGGAAAATATCACTGCATTAATTGTGGTGCCCCCAATGCAAAAGTTTCCCAAGGTATAATCCAATGTTTTATAGATTAATAAGGCAATGGATGTTCATATTGTCCTAAGAGTGCAATAAACTTACATACCTTAAGTCCAGTGTCTCCAACTGGAAAAAGTACAAATTCAAAAGGAAGGTACTCCACTGTATAAATCTTGGGACTCCTGATGCATGTAGAAAGCGCACTAAAGTAGAAAATTCCACAATCCTTTGCCTCCATAGTGTGAAAAGGAGTTTTTGGTGACAAACAAATTGAGAAAGCTATACAGGGAAATGCATCTGCAGAACGTTGGTAACTTTTTTGGGGACATTTGGTAATTCTTATTAGCTTTTAAATCATTGTTAAGCCACATATACTTTTATTTTCATTTCAGCGTAGTATTTGCTGAAATTTTATTAAATAAACATACATGTTGTTCATCTAATTTCTGTCATTTTACCTGTTTTCGTCCCAATCTATGCAGTGAATTGCTGCCCTTCAACCATTAAGATTTGCCAGTTTTAAAATTGAGTTTTTGTGGGCCCATTATAACTCTGTTTCAAATGAGACTGGGTTATTATTATTATTATCCTTTATTTGTAACGCGCCAACATATTCCGTAGTGCTATACAGGGGTTAGGTACAAGTCAAATTGAACACAAATGCAAAAGGAATGGAAGACCCTGTTAATGAGCTTTCAATCAAACACACAGTGTTTTCCCTAAAGCACTGAACAAGATTGAAAACTCGCAAAATTACATTCTAAAGGGTATGGGTGAGGCACAGGAGAGTGATCAATGCATTGTGCATATAGAGGCTAAAGATGATCAGCTTCTTTGAATAGATGTGTTGTTAATGAGGTTTTGAAAGATTCAAGGCAGAAGATAGTCTAGTGGAGCGAGGCAAGGAGTTCCAAATAATAGGGGCAGCACAAGAGAAGTCCTGAAGGCAGGAGCGAGAGGAGGTGATAATAGAGGAGGAAAGAAGGTCACTAGCAGAGCAAGGAGGTCAGTGGGAATGTATTTTGAGACCAGGGCAGAGATATAGCAGGGTGCAATATTGTGGAGAGCTTTATATGCTAGGATCATGATTTTGAATTTTATTCTAGAGGCTATGGGAAGCCAGTGGAGTGCCTGACAGAGGGGCTGTGGACAATGTGCGTCGATTGTGGAATATGAGTCTAGCAGATGCGTTCAATATGGATTGGTGTAGAGACAGCCGTGTTATGGGAAGGCCAGTAAGGAGAGAGTTGCAGTAGTCGAGGCTAGATATGATGAGAGTGTGAATTAGAATTGTAATCATGTCTTGTGTAAGGTAAGGATGTATTTTGGATATATTGTTTAGGTGAAAATTACAAGATAGAGTGAATGTGAGGAATGAAAGCGAGGGCAGGGTCCAAAAGAATTCCAAGACATCGTGCCTGGGAGGTAGGAGTGATGATGGAATTGTCGACAGTGAGAGGTATGTGAGGAATGGAAACTGAGGAAGAGGGTGGAAAGATAAGGAGTTCAGTCTTAGACATGTTAAGTTCGAGATGACGGGCAGACATCCAGGAGTGTATGCTAGAGAGGCAGTTGGCAACTTAAGCTAGCAGAGAGAGGGGGATAGGTCAGGTGCCGAGAAGTAGATTTGGGTGTCATCTGCATATGGATGATACTGAAATCCAAAAGATGTTATTAGGGTACCAAGGGAGGATGTATAGATGGAGAAAAGGAGGGGGCCAAGGACTGAGCCTTGGGGTACACCGACAGCAAGAGGGTGAAGCAAAGAAGAGGTGCCTGAGAAGGAAACCCTAAATGTTCGATTTTCTAGATAAGATGTGACCCTAGTGAGAGCAGTATCACAGATGCAAAGAGAGTGGAGAGTTTGGATAAGAAGAGGGTGATCAACGGTGTCAAATGCAGCAGAGAAATCAAGGAGAATTAGGATAGAGAAATTACCATTTGACTTGGCGGACAACAAGTCATTACTAACTTGGGAGAGGTGTCTCAGTGGTATGTTGGGGATGGAAGCAGGATTGGAAGGAGTCAGAGGGAGTTTGAGGAAATAAATTGGGCAAGGCGATTGTCATCTACAAAGATTGAAATAGAACACTGACAATATTATTTGTAATTACTAAATCCAAGATAGCCTCATGACTAGTATGTTCTTCTATAAGTTGGGACAGATAATGATCTCCAAGTATAAATCAAGAACCTGCTCCCCTTACCTGGACACCCAGTCTCATTCATCCAGTTTATTTTAGGGTACTTAAAATCTCCCATCATTAGTGCTTGACATGCGTAGCTGCATCTCCAGTGTAATTCCTCATTTTGAGTTATATTTGGGGGTTAACAGCATATTCCTACCAATATTTTTTTTCATGATTTGTTCCTCCTTTATTTAACTAAACCACAATGTTTCAACATCACTGGTTCCACCATAAAGATCTTCTCAGACTTTAAACCTTAAATCTAGCTGAACATCCAGACGAATCCCTCCTCTTCTACCATTTTCCTTATCTTTTCTAAATAGGTTAAGACATCCAAATTAACAGTCCAGCCATGAAAATCATCCCACTGTATTTCAGTAATATCTGTCCAATCCCATTTCTCAATTTCTGTTAATTCTAGGTCACCCCTTTCGCATTATACACATTAGGTTATCTCTCTGTAGGTTTGAAGAACTTGAGTTGCATACCATTACCTCGCTATTGCCTATACTAACTGTATTTTACTAGGTATGTTTAATGTAAGAAAAAGTACGTTTTTTTAAGTCATCTATCCAACAAGCTTTGTTTGTATCGAGCTATAGCTCACCCTCAAATTTCTGGTACAAATGGATTGGTGTATATTGATTTTGAGATTTTGGATAGAGTGATCCCTGACTAATTCATTGTGTTTTTAATGTGATTTCTGTGCAAATTCAGGCGTAGTTTTGGCCAGCACTACTTCACAATCATTTCATTGTAACATGTATACTATTTGGGATATAGACCTTTCATACCGTTTGACTGGGGTTAGATGCATTTATAAATTTGCTGACAGTTTTCATTAAGGTTCTTACTTTCTGTATTGTAGCATGTGTTCACGTTTTCAGTCTAACAGTAGTTTAGTACTCATTTTTATACTTTGCGATCAACAGTGTTTTCAGATTTTGTTGCAATCTTTTGTATTTGAGCATATAGGATGGTTATCTGGTAGCTTGCCTGGTGCGAGAGTAGTAAGTAAAAAGGTGTGGAAATAATTGTATCTGGCAGTTGATTTTGTGTAAATCGAGGGGTTGAGCTTGCCCTTAATTATGGTTAAGCTATTATCTAGTTTACATTAATTTCAAGCTAAATGTGATAAATGAATGCAGTTTATGTAATCTGAAAGTCAGTGATAATATTTATGAGGGATCTTGATTCAACGTCAACCATAAATACCATAACTTGGTACCATTTTTTGGATGGTTGCAAGTACTTGTATATATTTTTAGTTTTTAACATTAGCTGCATTAAGATTTAGTGGAGTCACTGTTCAAATCCTTAAACAGGGAGCCCACTAACAGATATTAAGAACCTGTAGAAAGCGCCAGGTGTAGGATAGTTGGCATGAAGATTTCACATTCTAATTGGAAGTCCTGGGTGAATGTATTAATCAGAGTCTTTAGCTGGATATAGAGCATTTCATTTTTCACTGGAGTATTATTAAAAAATAAATAAATAAATGATGAAGGATCAGACACCTTGTCAACAAAAAAACTGTTCATGACCATAGTAGCAACTTGCATTTGCTGCTTTTATGGGGATTTTATCATTGTCTTTAAAAGGAAAACGTAGCCTTATATCTTAGTCAGGATGAAGATGGATTTAATGCTCTAACAGGGGAACTCAAGTTCAATCCTTGAGGGGCACACACTTTCCTCTCTGTACACAGATGACTCACCTGTGTGGAGCAGGGATAACAAATCCAGGTATGTGTGTGGCCCTCCAGGACCTGAACTTAAGTACCCCCTGCTCTAAAATATTTAAAGGAATTATCCAGGATGGTGTAAATAGTACATTCATTTTAAAATTCTAACGTACAGTCGGGCCTGAATAATTTTTCCAGAGCCAATTCAGCTGTTGTTGCGACACCAGAAAAATCTTAATCCGTTGGATAGAGAGGACATGGATACAGATATCCATCTAAAATGTATGTATGTATGTATTTTTATATACTTATTTTTCTAATGTATGCAATAAGCACTATGTACTTTCCTAACAATTAAACAGGTATAAACTGTAACAAGCTGCCAAATTGTAGATGAACACACAGATAAATATCAAATATTGCATTTAGTAAAGAAATTATGTACATTTATAATCTAAATAGAGCAAATACATGAGAAGCAGAGATGGAAGTGGACAACCAGCTGTCAGACAGCTGCTACAAAAGTCTAGTACAAGATTAAAATGCATTAAAAGAAGTTGAGCAAAATATAATTTGCCACGCTATAAAACCTCACATACAGCCTCATTCAATTGCTTCGATTTTGACATCCGGGCTTGCAAGTTACTTTGCTATACCTTTGTGGGCTCCGATCGAGTTACTTCCCTCAAGGCTTTGATCTTTCACGGCAGCAGGAGTTGCGATCGCTAAAAATCGATATTCAATTTCTACGATTTTCCTGCGCTAACTACTTTGTCAAACTCGAGCCACAGGTCACTGGTACCAAGGAGGTCTTGCAAAGTGCTTAATAACAAAACGAAGCACTTTAAAAAAGCAAATATAAAATCAATACAGCACTGTAAAGAACAGAACACAAAGCACATAATTCTCAAGCTCGCACATTGGGCAAAATAAAATTATTTATTTCATGTTTAACTTCCGTTTAAAGTCCTACTCGTTATTCAAGCCCGTAGGACTTCAATGAAATATGGGAGGTTGAAGCACGTAGGACTTGGGACGGAAATTAAACATGATATAAAGTATTATATATTGGCGATGTGCGAGCTTGAGAATGTTGTGCTTTTGATTCTAATTTCATCCATTGTGTTTCATCCCCATCATTTACAGTGATGTATTGATTTTATATTTTTATTTATAGTGCTCCGATTTTTCAGTCTTGAAGCACGATTTACGGGCTTATGTCCGCAAGCCTGTGAATACTACCATCGAGAGCATTGTTTGTGATTCACGCGACCGGCGCCTAACTTGCGGGCCCGGCCAATTCAGCAGAGTAAAAGTAGACCTACTGGAGCACGCAACTCAATCACAGAAAATAGTCCATCTGCGATGGAGTTACAGCCCTGAATTGAATGAGGCTGATAGAAAGCAACTATAGTTTTGTACACTTTGAGAAAGGAGATGAGCAACACAATGGAAAGTGGAAGTATTAAACTATAACAAACTGGTAAGTATTAAACATTGAACAAACTGGTAACAGAAACAGCCTTAAATATGTACTTCAATCTCTGATGTTTAATAGTTTCTATGACATAATTACTTTTTGCATTCAATATATAACAAATGCATCAGAGTACACAATACAGATGCCTCCAATATTGGGGAGAGGATGCTGAAGCTCCCACTTAAAGAATATTGCAGCGGTTTGTAAAACCGGCCATTTACATAATGGGAAATAAATAAAAATTGTGTGTCAATGAGTCCATAGTTTGTTTTTGTTTTTTACTGCTGGGAGATCCATGAATGCTTTCTTCTAGTGAATAATCATTCTCTAAAAACTCTTCTTTCTGTACTTTCAAAAGCAATGTATTACTATGTATTATCCGGAAACACAGTAATAATTTACCAAAAAATACAGAAGTCAGGTTGCCAAAAAGCCCAACGAAGCTGTTGCAGATTTAATCTGTACCTCACTTTTAATCATCATTCATTTTAACTGTATTTGAATGCAGACAAAACACAGCATCCGCAGTTCCTCCTTTTAGTAGCCTCTCAGACTGTGTAGATATCCACAGCAATTTCATAGGAGCAAATATGTCAAGGTGTCAACAAATCCTTGCCCAAATGGCATAACACAGGCTCCATTCCAGGCAACAGTTTAAATCGTGTGACTCAAATGATTGTCCACATTACTGGTACTGCTGGTAACCTCCAAAGGGTGAAGCAGGGGGCATCTGTGTGGCATCTTCAGGTAGTGGGGGACCTAAGAGCAAAGAGAAATAGGTTGTAAGTATTGCAAACATATTGTAATGGTAAGTGCTCACTGAGGTCCTAAAAATAAATGGTTTCTGGCTCTTTTTAATCTGCCATATTACGGTTTCTAGAATATTTATATAATTTCTGTAATGTTATTCATTCTACATAACACAGAAAAAACATCTGAAATCATTGCTACTGCAATTAAAATTTTAAGTTGATACAAAATGTCAAAATGGATAATTACATCACTTCCTCAAGAGCACCAAAACTGTGAAGTGTTCCTTCACCTTCAAAATGATACTCTACTGCTTTTTTTCTGTCAAGGATCCATATCTCTTCGAGCCAGTCTTTAGCACCTTACCACTACTTTAGATACTAAAATCCTGGACTGTTGGCTGCCTTGGTAGGACCAAGTATATTCACGTTCTCTATGGCCAGGTGAGCTACTTAATTTTAATTTATTCCAATTGATGCATCTGGCCTTAAGCAGAGAAATACTGAAATCCTTGACTGTGCGTGGTCATTGTAGCACTGAGTTGGTCATCACTGATCTTTTTTACTGCTTACTAAATTACTAGTACCTGTCACCAATGATCCATTGCCAATAACCTCCATCTCAAGCGCTGAGCCACACCACCAACTACTGTGACCCCTTAAATACTCAAATAGGCATCTCATTTCCAACTGCCCTAGCGGTCTAATTACTACACATCCAGTTACACATGTTAATTTCATCTGAAGCATCACTTCTCACATAAGGGAAGCAAAATGGTATCCCCACTCCACCTGGTATCCCCACTCCACCTGGTATCCCCACTCCACCATCCAAGTGCCAATCAGTCATGAATTCTTCCACTACACTCAGTGTTGTTCATTGTTCAGGTTATGGGCTCTGAGTGGAGCTTAAAATGGACTCCCTTTCTTACTGATGATCCTTTGGACACGGACACATTTAGCTACATTGACAGCAGAGGGGCTTCACACTACTAGTGTAATTCTGCTGTATGCAGACACAATGCATGCCACTTTTTGCAACAGCATTACACTGGTAGTGTAAATGAAGACCCTCACATGGGGCATCTTAAAAAGTCAAGGGGAAATGGTATATTACATCTGGAATGATAAAAGTAACTACTTTAAGACTGTATTTTTTACTTAAAATGTGTACAGAGTCCCTTTAAATTCCAGCTTGTTTACATGTCCTTAAATCAAACTGGATTATTGTTTAAGCTGGTTTCCATATTCCTCGTAAGGGTCATGTTTGGCTTACTGGTAACTCATGCCCCTGCTACTATTCATTAGAACTGTTCGAATTACTGACTGTGCACTCAGTCTAGATTTAAAATTACCATAATATTTCATATTTAGATGGTGCAAAGGCAAATTTAATACAGAGATCACAATTATTATACCCGATTTTATTCTGTGAGGGGTGGGGGTGGGGGTAAGCCCCAAGCAAATTAAAGACCATACAATAAGGCTCAATCAGTTGTAAACTCTTTCCTACAGTAGTAAACCTCCCCATTTTGTTCAGTAAATAAGATGTACCCTGAACACTTCCTACAAGCTTTGAGACATAGAAAAATGATTGCTTACAGAAGCCCAACAATAAAAAATATATATATTATAGCCCTCAGTCGGAAGATGAACAATTCTGGGTAGGTTTGTTCTATGGGAAGAATAACCGATGCAGAGTGCAGCACTCTTAACTCATTGTGCCTTAAGGAGCACAGCTACACCTCATCAACAAGACTCAAAAAGGCTATAACTGTTCAGTGGAGAATTGCATGGCATTTCAGGACTGGATCACTCTTGTGAAGGAACAAGTGAGCTAAGAGTGCTACTCTGAGTCAACAAACTTATGTAGGTTTGCAGATCCTCAGATTGAGCGCCTTTGTAAAGTTGGTAATACATTTTACATGCAAAAACAAACTGAAGGTTTTATCTAAAATACAGAGCACTTTAATCATGTAAAGCAGGGGCAGGCATCCTTTCGGAAGGTGTGTGCCAAGTCTTCATTTAATTACACCAATTTAAGATACATTTTAGGAGTTTGACAATCTTTCCTTTAGGATTAAACGACTGTTCAATATAAAAGAAATGCAGAGGAATGTCTACCAACAATCTTTATTAGTTTGAGATTAAATTATTTAATTTTTAAATGTGGTTCTTGCACTTGTATTCCCTACAGATTTCCCCCATGTACATCTCTGGACACAGAGTGCTGAGATGTCCCGTTATCCAATTCTCAATGAATCAGCAACACACCTAATCAAATTTCCTAAATAAATATATTACCCTTCTATGCCATGCCTATTATTTATTTAACTCTTCTTAACCCTTATCTCAAAGAATTGCCACCATTAGATTCCTCATCTCATCAAAAACTATTACAATACAACACACATATATATATATATATATACATATATATATACACATATATATATATATATATATATATATATATATATATATATATAAATAAAATACTCATTTAGTAGCCCTGCTCTCTTACTATAGAGGGAACCAAAATTCCCTTTGATCCGGCTACAAGCACAAGTGTCATATGTTGTGAACCCTGGTGTAATGTATTCAGTTTATAGTTCGCAGAAATCACTTACCATTTGGAAACTGTGCAGAGGCAAAGCGAGTAAGGAGAATACCGGCACCTTCTATCAAGGCTAGAAGAATTCCTCCCATTGCTGCAGAACCCATCATGGCAACTGGACCATCTGAAATTATGGAACGTAACATTACAGAGTGAACAGACACACACACACAGAACTTAGAGAATTGATGCATCATTTCGTCTCCTTTACAATGCATACTTTGCATTTGGACAGAGAATACACACCCTCTAACTGTTTCATCATGCAAACGACTATGTTAACTGATCTTGTACACTACAAAATACACAAAGCATAATCATAACATTGTACAAACCAATACTGATAAATAGGTTAGTTAACGTTATGATTCTTGGAAGAATTGAGTAGTCTCATTTTGGGCAGGTTGTCAGTGTGATAGGGTTTATATGCAGATACTGGACATCTATCAGTATTGTCGAGCTATCTGATGAAATAGGGTGAATCTCCAGTATATCCTGAATTTTGAAAAAATTACAGTAATCCCAGTAACTTTACTCTGATATGGTAATCAAATTTCCTGGGCTGTTTATGTATTTTTAATTTCCTTGTCAGAGCACAAATATGAAATTCCTCCCCTTAAACTGGATAGGGTTCAAAATCAAACCCTTCAAGAGACATTTCCCTTACCCCCATTCTAATCTAATTCCAAATTTATATTTTGGATGGCAAAATAAACCTTGTAATGCTGCTATGTCTGGTTATGTGGAAAATAAATTTGCCATAAAGAACAGAATTTTGATATATGCTTGTCATCATTAGAGGAGTCATATCCAAGCTATAAAGGGTGTTAAGAAGAGATCCTGGAAACATTGTTCTTATTCCTGGTGCACCTTCACTGGAAGAACCCTCAACTCAAAATCAGGAGTTTGATGACATGGTGTTCATTATGGGGGCATTTGAGTAGGTTTAATATGTTAGGTGAAAGACGCAACCATGCCACTTGCATCAATAGAGGCACAGGTTGTGAGCCTTAAAAGAACACGGTCACCCAAAAAAAGAAAGTGGTTTCATCTTACAGAGTATTAATGTTGTTAAATTGTTCAGTTGTGTCAGACTCTCTGTAACCCTATGGACCACAGCACACCAGGCATATCTATTGTTATGTCCTGGTCGTGCTTATCCATAAAGAGTTATTTGTTAAAAAGATACTGGAGTGGGTTGCCAGTTCCTACTCCAGTAGACCACTATTTGTTTGACCTCTCTGCTACGACTGCCCATGTTGGGTCACCATACATGGTATAGCTTGCAGCTTCATTGAAGTACACCTCACCACCACAAATTAGCAATATCCAGAAGGAGAAAAAGTATGATACACCAAACTAGCATTTTTCTCTACAGTAAGTCATTATGGAGACATACAGCAGTTTTTGTTGTGAATGTACAACTGTGTGCTAATTTGTCAGAATACTTGGTAAGAGTAATTGATTACTGCATACTACAGAAAACACCCTTTATCTTCCAGCAGTAATTCACAGATCAGAGCCAATCAGCTCAAACACTAGTCTGAATTACTGATGAAAGAGAGGGGGGGGGGGGGGAGAAGGTAGTGGTTTTGACTGTGTAAACTTATATCTGTGTGTAACGTGTGTATACGATTGCCTCTGATCTGTGAATTACTACTGGAAGCTAAAGGGTGTTTTCTTGATTGTGCAGTAATCAGTCAGCAGGGGGATAGTCAGAATCCAAATGAAACAAGGGAAGGAGCAAACAGTTCTATTTTAAGTGCAGTTATAGAGTAAGTGTGGGAGTTTAAATAAAAGAAGGGAGTTCAAAGAAAAAGGGGTTTAATTGTAGCTGAATATAAGATTTTTTTTTTTATATTGAGGAATAGAAAAAAAAAACAACATCTTTATACACATATATTAATGTTTTCTCGCTGAATTTTTGTAATTAGTCAGTCTAGTGGTAACCTCACATGTATTTACCCCTGAAAATCCCATTCTTACTTTGATTGCCTCCCTAGTTCATAGGACCTTTGAGTAATGGGATTATGTTATGGGATCTTTTCTGGCCACTATCCCCATTTTCCCAACACCTTTATCTCTGCTTGTGCTTTATACTTATATTCAATATGCACTATTCATTTGTTTTATTAGCTATTATCTTTTTTTTTGGTCTGTGTGTACACTCAGATTCATACATTACAACATGGTGAGAGCTGCACCTCTCTTCATCTATGGTATACACCCACTGCTTATCTAAACAGTAGTTTTATTACTCATCATCTCCTAGTGTTTTACACTTTTAGGGCCTTTGGCTCTTACTGTTTGCTGGCATTAGGAGAGGGTTTTTTAGCCACCACCCCATGAATTTATACTGTTTGCCATATACTTATTCTATGGGGTTTATCCTCTAGGGAAAACAGCTTCTTCTTTACCTGAAAGCTTTGGAAGATATTCCACTATTACAGTGAGCATCAATAGAACCTGCTGTGTGTATATATTGACGAAAGAGATCTACACATGTGAGCCTTTTTTATACTTTTTTTTTTTACATACCTCTTACTTGTTGAGGACTCTAAGTGTGAATTACTCTATTGTCATTTTTTCTAGAAATTTGTATTGATCTGCACCATCAAGATTTCTTGGCGCTTCTTCGCCCCCATTCCCTCTTGTTCTCTATATACTGAGACCACACTAGTGAACAGTGATGGTTTATAAGAAGCAGCCGAAAACCACACAGACAAAGATCCGTACTACACCAAATCCATCCCAGGAACTTGATAAAAAAAGATCATCTGGCGGAATTTGGACAATTGAACCTATTAACCTTTGTCGTTATTGGACTCGTTATTTCAAAGTAAGAGATATTTTCTCCATATTGAGATTGTATTATAACAGAATATAGTGATATTGACTTTATTTTATATATTTGTACATATTGAGATTACTACTACTACTTTTGATATAGTGCCGCCATCTGCATCTATTCATATATATTTATTAAATGCATCTACTTTTTGTGTATGAACTATTGTGTTTTTACTAGCACTGCAGTGTAAGTCAACTCCTACATATCTGGTGTGTTGCCTTTTGTATTGTTGCACTTCTATTCCATTTTCCAAACAGGCTACGATTGTTAGGATGGTAGCGTAGCAGCCGAATGTAATCCTCCTACAACACTACACTGGCATAGGAAAGTTATGGAAGTGTTGTGGTTAACCGCAGACAACTGATATATAAGGAATAGCCTTTACAACACTTAGCCAATGAGGTGATTGTTGTGGGAAAATGCAGAGGTTAAGGAGGTTAACAAGACAGGTTGTTAACTTTCTTCCCATGTTTATCTAACCGGTCTAGCCTGTTAGTATAATGCTCATACCCACACAGTGATCATGGCTAGACCTGCATTACCACTTTGCTGTTAAATTCCAACTCCAGTAACAGTACAAGAGTTGTAAGGGTGGTTCTCTTCCTTAATGGGACAGTCTGTACTTTTCTATCTTATCGCTTCCAACAATACAGTGATTTATTTTTATTATTATTATTACAAAACCATAAATTATGTATACCTGTCCAAGTGTCTATGTTTGCAGCTATGATAGCCATGCATCATTTAGTCAAAAATGAGTCTGGCATTTAGTTCTTGGTTTCTCTCAGAGCTATGTTTGTCAGACTGATATACTTACTTCTAGCAGCCAGGATGGCCCCAGTCATTGCACCACTGGTAATTGAGTTCCAAGGATCCTCCTTCCCTCTCATCTTCACCATGCTGCAGTCTATCATAGAAAATAGACCTCCCCATACTGCAAAACTTCCTGAGAAACAAAAATGTCAGTGAAGTCTCTTCAGTTGAAAAAACGTTACTTCAACAATAATGGATTTTGTATGCTTAGCAGAACCTTTCTACACCAGACTTTGAGCAACAACAGTACATCAGTACCCACTAACAAGCAAGATTTTAAAAGGGGACATTATAATGAATTGCAAAGCAGCTGCCCAAGGCTGCATAGATGGTCAGTCTTATAGGACCACCTCTGTGTGAATACTGAAAACCACCCACATTACACTTATTGTACAATTTACACATAAACATATTTATAACTGCGATACAGTAGCTCAAGTATGTGTATAACAGAAAAAAGCATACTGTAGACAAGACTTCAGTAATCCTTTAAGGGGCAGAGTGAGTAGAAGTGGGTTTAATAACTAATCCTATGTTTGTTATCCCCCAAGGACTGGGAGTTCAAAAACTAAAATATAATCTAGTGTTTTTAAACTCCAAAAAGGGCCAATAACAGGACAGCATTCAAGGATATCCATTATGGTGAATGAGGCACTCTGAGCATAGGTGATAAGAATGAACGAACGATCTACAAATAGTGATATCCTGAATTTATGGCCGGGTACTGGTTCCAGAAAAAAATGTAGTGAAAACACTGTTCTAGGCCATTTATAGGGCCATTCATGTAACCACATGATATAGATATTTTTAGTTAGGGGATGCAGTATGTTTCAGTCACAGATGGACACATACCTATATTACATAGTCTGAGTTACACGGAGAGACCTCAGTGGAAGAGCATTTGACAAAGTTAAAGGTTAAAAATCAGATGCCCCCTGCTTTATGATTTTGATCACATGATAAAAACAGGTACAGTGTAGCAGTAAAGACAGTGTCTATAGGAAGTAAATGGTCCTATAATGTTGGAGATAGTTCAGAGGAGAAAATGAAATAGTTAGGGACCACACATTGTCGCACTATGTGCTTCCGATAGAGAGACTGGCAATGGTCTGGTGCGTCAAGGTATAAATTGTAAGAGATGTGTATAAGAAAAACAAGACCTCTAAAGTGTCTTGACATTTATCACACACAAAGTTCACCTGCCAAAGGAAAAAAAAACTATTTTTCAGATGATATTAAAATTAGATATTGATAGAACAGTTTAAGCTTAACCCTATTACAGCTGTCTAAACCCTTAAAAAGGGACATGGGATGTTTCTAGATTTCACTAGGTATTCAATTTACAGGAATATGTTGGTGTGTTAGATAAATGATAATAATAATAATAATAATAATAAGTATTTATTTAAATTTTAAAGAGCTCTAAAAAGAACTAGTCTTACAGTCTAAAACCATATAAATATTTCCTGCATGAGTCTGCCACTTGCAGAGTATGCAGACTCCGTAGTGCTGACCACATCTCAGCAGCATGTTTTCTAAAACATGGTCTATGACAGGCTAGTGCGCTACCTGTCTGTCTGCATGCGCTGCAGAGGGTAGACCTATGCAGGAAATATCTGTATGATTTTAGGCAGTAAAAACAGTTAGAATTTCGTAATACAAAACATACATAAAAAGTAATTAAACAGATTGGTATATTATATACCAATAAAATCCATAAAACTACCATGTCCCTTTAAGAGCTTGGATTGCTGGGCCTTGCAGCAGCTTATCGCTTCTAGGGGTTCACTTAGCTGTGCTCCATTCACTTAAATAGATGGTTGCATGAAGCAACTGTTTTAAATATTTTATGAATAGGTGAAATCTGGCCAAATTACAAAACTAAGATCAGAGCTGTAAAAAGCATTGAAAGCACTCTCACCTCCTAACTGGGGAGCACGGGTCCGGATTGAGATGAGGCTGCCCTTGAACCGATGGTTCACACCCTGACAATAAGAAATGGAATTACATCAGGTGCAGTAACTATTCCTGCATGATTCAAACCAAAGAGGTACTAGTTATGGCAGTGTTTGTGTTAAGTAACACATAAATGATCATTTACAGATGCACATATTTTTATCTCGATCTTACACAAAAGTAAACCAGTCAGTATTCAGAGCAGTAACACAGCAGAGGTTTTGTTTCAAATTTGCTGGAAATTAGAATAGAGACAATAAGTACTTTATCAACTGAACATTACATTTTAAGCTGTTGGTCAGCCTTTTTGGTCCACCTACCAAATTGTTCTAACCGTTTGCCTCAGGGGCTTATCGGAAATGAATGCTCTCGGTCCATTATCTTCCTAGCTGTTGCTTGAACATCAAGGTCTAGACTCTTGTGCACTAACGACAATGGATCAAATATCTCAGGAGCTTATGAATAATTAAATGCCAGCAATCTTATTAACAAAAGATTATATCTTTCAGAGTGGATCAAATAGGTTGACCGCTCCAAATAGTAAATTCCAACATTAATTTACTGTAGGGAAATGCATTCTAAACATTCATTTGAGAATGTATTTTTAACACCCCCCCCCCCCCCCCCCCCTTTTTTTATTTTTAAAGCATAACATATGGAATCTCTACGGCTTCACTTAAAATATGACAAACAATAATTGTCCTGCCACTAACTTATAAATGTACAAAATGTTACCTCAAAAAAGACAGTGTGAAAAAGTTGGGGCAACAGGGGATGTAGACATAAATTGCATTTAATATGAATCCATTTTCCATGAGAAAGAGAAGAATGAAATAAATTAACTAAATATATTTAATAGGGATATGGGAGATGTCTGGATTTTACCAAGAACGTAATTTGTCTATGTATTTACTTGTATGTACTTTGATCTATTAAGGGCAACTTAAAAGCTCTGTTATTGCATACAACTAGTCCCTAGTTGGGTCTGCCAATTCCAGCATATGTAGACAGACATGGCTGGATGCGCATTATCCATGCCTATCAGGGTCTCAGAAAAATATTAGGCTAGGATGCTGCACATTGAACCCTTCAGAACTTGTGTCTACATACACTGCAGTGGCCAGACCCATTTAGTGACCATTTAACGTTTGGGAGTAAAAATAGAGCTTTTATATGCTTCTTAATAAAATAAAGTTCATTTAAGTAAACAAAAAATATATAATAATAAATACATGGTTCTATTACATTGCTAGTAAAATGCAGAAACCTTCCATATCTCCTTAAGTACACATATGAAAGCTTGGGATTACAGAGAACAATTAATAGAAGTTTCCCCTGTGTTACCTATCCTAGCAGGAGAAAAAAAAATATTATTCAATGCCACAAACATCAGATTAACAAATAGGCAGAGAGGGAGATAATCACAATTCCAGTTGCCATATCTATTTAATAAATAATAAGAGACACTCATTAGTAACGTAGGTTATGGAAGCAAAGGATCTACACTCACTTGTGGAGCATTCCTAAAGCCTTTGATAGCCTGGAAGATGCCACCCCCAATGGCGCCCATCGTGAAAGCTCCACCGCAGTCATCTACAATCCTCCAAGGACTGGGAGAGAAAAAAAAAAAAAAAAGTGTAAGCATTACTTACTCTACATATTTAAAAATGATGCAATTCACAGAAGTTAAAGTTTCATCAACATGTTTTATAAATCACATTATACAATTTATTAACTACATCCTGTCCCTATGTATTCTACAGACATTAGTTTAATGAGCAGTGCGAGTAACCATTTACGCAATGAAGAGAATATGATTTTTTTAAGACATTTTTGTTTTCAATATTTTCTGATCATATCTAGTGCTTGAACTGTGTTTTTTTTTTAAATCACTGGCCTGGTGAATATGAGTGTAGGCCTAATTCTCTATTCAGTAGGGAGGTTTTTTTTTCCTCTCTCCGCAAGGAGGGGGCAGAAATGAGTACATGCACCTTTTACTTCCAATACATATCCATTTTGAGAAAACCTACATCTCTCAAACAGGTCAGGAGACAGGTTACCCCATATAACTCCAGTGAACAGTGTTCCTGCTGCCACAAAGAATTCTGGGTAATGAGAGGCTCAAAAATGTACCACCATTTCAGCTCTAGCCTCATGGGATCCATTTAAGCAAAAGTGCGCCTCTCTCCCACAACCTTCAGAACATAGCCTTGGAATAGAAACGCACTCTGCTCAAGGATGGACTAATTCTGCAGTCTAACGTGCTGCTGCCATCAAATATATCAAAGGATTTCATAAAACTTTTAGAGAAATAACATCCCAAAAAAAATATAACGGAATCAGGAGTCATGTTTAAGTTAAAGTCAGTGTGGGAAATACTATTTAAAGAGTCGCTGAAGTCATTCAAACTGCTCATGAAATACAGATAGTGCTTTTTCACATTATGCTTCTTTCAAACATATAGCTGTGTTTATATGGGCTTCTAATGCTCCTTATAGCCTTGAACCTCAATGAGCTGGTGGGTAGTACTCAATAGGCTGCATGGTGTACTGGTGTCTATGGAGCTGGTTGTGACTGACAGATCCTCCCAGCATGTTCAAAACAGTGATGAGGTCACTGCTGGAGGTTGTCCTAGCTTCTCATTCCCCAGAGACTAAATGGAGGCAGCAAAATACTTCCCCATTGGTTCCCTATAGTATGACGTTTCCTGATTTCAGACACCCCCCCTGTACATATCTTTCTGCCTGAATGCTACACTGCATTTTTTCCTGCAGCTAATATAAGGAAAAGCAAGTGAAATGCACTGAACAGAATGACATGTTTGTATGTGCATTTACACAACACTATGTTTAGAGACATTTCATGACCTTCAAAGTTCAAGGATGGTGAGATTGTACTCAGATTCAGATAAAGTTGTGTAGAGCAGATCTAAAAACAACAAGATGGGACAGTTGGGAGTTGCATTATTGGCAGGGGGCAATTATCTATGCAAGAAAAACAAGTTTGGATTTCCCATCTAATTACTGATAAAGCCATAAATTCTCTCTGTCACACACACACACACACACATCTCATTTACAAGATAGAAAATGTATCTAAATCAGAAAAAAAAAGTGTAAATCTGTACACTTATTTGTATATTTAGGAACAGAGTGCAATGTATTTGTGATGTAACACTATATGTGCATAGAATGACATGTCTATCCAGACTAACCTGCATTGTATTGTAGTACAATGGTCTGAGTAGTAATGTGTTCAGACATCATAAAAAAAAGGGACTCTCACCCAAACAGGAAGTTGATTTTCAAGAGCATTAAAATATATACATTCTACTAGATATTTGCCCTATAGTGAATCATTTAGAAACATTTTAAAATATTTTGCTGCTCCTGTATGCGAATGTGTGACTCCAAGTACATGACAAAGGTGGCAGAGGTGTCTAACTGCCAGGTAACATTGTAGGTCTTTATTTTAGCCACTACAGAGAAGCAGACGGTAATCCTAATTTGCACATCAATATGTTGCAGACTTTAAATTTGGACAAACATTGTGCCAGGCGCTGTGTTTCTCCATCTCTTTCCACCCTGCTGAGCCGATGGGGTCTCTTAGCCTTGTGTGAATGAACAGCTGAAGCAAAGTACATAATACATTTTCTATGACTTATTACATTTGTGTTGGATTTGGCAGGATTGAAGACATATACCACAAGCTCAAAAGGAAACCAGTTACTTAACAGGACACAGATGACAGATCAGGTATGGCAGGATAGTAAAGAATCCGAAATAAATAAAGATATAAAATAAAAACAAATGTGTGATATATATATATATATAAATATGCAACTGGAAGTTAATAAAAATAAGTAAAACCTGTATAAATATCATTGAAACAAACATGAAATGCACAGATATGTGTAGATTTCAATAACTGATAAGCAGGAGTCATATAACAGTGTTACAAGGGCAAGCCCCAGATCTATTTAACTCTCAATCTGTTTTGTTCTGCTTTGAGAGCTTCATGGGCTCCTTTCATAAGTGGCATCACAAAAATCATCTGCAAAAGAAAACCATTAGTGACTTGAGTGACAGCCATAGTTTAGTACATTAAAATCTAGTTGTCACTTACCAAACATTAAAAAAATTACTTGCCCGTCAAAAATGACAGCAATAAAATGTGAAGCCTGGCAATGTTGTTTGCCAAAGGCATGTCCAACTCTCCGTGACCCTATGGACCGCAGCACGACTTGTGTCTGGGTGTGCTAATCCATAAGGCAATGTTACTGGAGTGGGTTGCAAGTCCCTTCTCCAGCGAACCACAATTTGACTGACCTCTCTATATAACCAGCACAACTTGGGTGACCCTACATGGCACAGCTCACAGCTTCATTGAGATATACAAGCTCAGATACCACGACAAGGCAGAGATCCAAGGTTATATGTTAGTAGTGTCAAAGACCAATCTAAAAAAAAAAACTGAATTTAAGGGACGTCACTAAGGCAAGGTGTATTGCACTATTGACAAATAGCCTTGTTAAACGTTGTGGCACGAGCTCGTGAACCCATTCCACCTGCCTGGATTAGAACATGGTCTGCCCTACAAGTGAATGGACAGTCGGGTCACGTGGATCTTCTAAAAAGGGACCAAGCCGTTTATCCTCGGGGCAGACAATAAGCAAAGACTGAGAATCGATCAAGTATGAGCATAGTCTTACCAAGGCTCTCGTGCGTACTCCTCCATGCTGATGCCGGTGAAGGTCGAAGAGTGCTTCCGTGCAGAAGACCAGGTGACCGCTGATAGCGCTGCTCATTTGTCGCGGCTCCATGACGTTTCCGGATACCCGAAGTAACTTCCGCCAACCACTAGTGACTCTATCAAGCTGCGCCACATGAACACGGTCGCATAATGATTACACAACTCACCTATCCTGCAGCTAATATGTCCGGGTTTCCATGACGTAGTGATTACATTGCGTGTAATTCCCGCCCACCCTGATTCCAGTCACTGTTGCCGAATGATTGCATGACGTAGTTGTCTGGTTGATATAGGTGGGCAGTTTGACGTTTAATGCGTTTTCCAATCATTTCGTATTAAAGGACACTGTTTTCGCTTATCGTCTGCTTTATGTACTAAATGCTTTAAAAACAACATTACAAAGTTATTAGTACTATTCAGGCAGAAATGGGATTTTTAAATCAACAGTAAATGTGGCGTAATTATCATGAAAAGTGTTTCATGGAATATAATGGTCCAGCACACACGTAGGCTCAGTCATGACAGCTTTTGTGTGGGCTGCATACCTTGTACATTACCCTCAATAATAATCCAGGTTATAAAGATCCCATTCTGGATCGCTACCTTGTGGTGAAGAGGCTTGTGTACCTCAATGAAGCTGTGAGCTATACCATTTAGGGTCACCCAAGATGGGCAGGTCATAGCAGAGAGGTTAGATAAATCACTGTGCCCTGGAGAAGGAACTGGCAACCCACTACACCCAGACACAAGATGTGCCTGGCATGCTGCAGCCCATGGGGTCACGGACAGTTGGCTACGACTAAACACAGGTCACATCTAATGGCTAACGGGGATTACAGTGCAAGCATCCTTGATATTATAATCACTTCCTTTAGCAATGTGATATCATGGGTGTGAATAGTTCTTGGGAGCCAGGGCTCCGAAATTTGTGCTGCATTTTTCCAAACTGTAAATCTTTAGGAAAAAAATTAGCCTGTCCAACTCCTAAAGAATATTCCTGACTTGCTGCTAGTATCACATATAATAGTTGTCAAACTGCGATTCGTCATCATGCTCGCGACAAATCACAGTTTGACAAGTACGACTGATCGCTGTGCTGCACATGCGCATCGCGCCAGGGGAGGGAGAGGAGGGGGGAAGTGACACAGGGGAAGGGTAAAGAGACACGGGAGGGAGAGGAGGGGGGAGACACAGGAGAGTGAGAGGACGGGGAAGAGACAGAGAGGGGGGAGACACACAGGGGAGGGAGAGGAGTGGCGAAGAGACACAGGAGAGGGAGAGCAGGAGGGAAGATACTCAGTGGAGGGAGAGGAGGGGGAAGAGACACAGGGGGGAAGAAACACAGGGGAGGAGAGGAGCAGGATACTCAGGGGAGTGAGAGGAGGGGGGAAGAGACAGAGAGAGGGGGAGAGAGACACAGGGGAGGAGGGGGAGACACCGGGGAGGAGGGGGGAGACACAACGGGGAGGAGAGGGAGGAGACACAGCGGAGGGAGAGGGGGGGGGAGGAGACACAAGGGAGGGAGAGGAGGTAAGAGATACAGGGGGGAAGAAGCACAGGGGCGGGAGAGGGGAGAAGAGACACAAGGGAGGGAGAGGGGGCAAAGAGAAACATGAGAGGGGGAGAGACACAGGGGAGGGAGACGGGGGAAAGAGACACAGGAGAGGGGTGGAAAAAGAGACACAGGGAGGGGGGGAAGACATGGGGAGGAAGTAGAGGGGGGAGAGGCTCGCAATGAGCGCCAAATACGCTCCTTGCGAGGCCCGTGATGAGCGCCAAAGGCGCTCATTGCGAGGCATGCAATGAGCACCAAAGGCTCGCAATGAGCGCCAAAGGCGCTCACCACAGGGCTCACGATGAGTGCCGAACGTGCTCAGATTGTGTGGCAAACAGCGGTGCCAGGCTAAAAAAATGTTGCCGTCATTTTTGACGGGCAAGTCGCTAGTCACATATAATAGTTGTGGTAAGTTACGGGGGAAGAGACACAGGCGAGGGAGAGGAGGGGGAGACACAGGGGAGTGAGAGGAGGGGGGAAGAGACACGGGAAGGAGAGGAGGGGGGAAGAGACAGAGCGGGGAAGATACAGAGGGGGGGGACACACGCAGGGGAGGAGGGGGAAGAAACACGGGCGGGAGAGGGGGTGAAGAGACAGGGGAGGGAGTGGAGGGGGGAAGAGACCCGATAGAGGGTGAAAGAGACACGGGAGGGAGAGGAGGGGGAAGACACAGGAGAGTGAGAGGACGGGGGAAGAGACAGAGGGGGGGGGAAGAGAGACACAGGAGGGGGGAGACACACAGGGGAGGAGGGGTGAAGAGACACATGGGAGAGAGAGGAGGGGGAAGAGACACAGTGGAGGGAGAGGAGAGGGGAAGAGACACAGGAGAGGGAGAGCAGGGGGGAAGAGACTCAGTGGAGGGAGAGGAGGGGGAAGAGACACAGGGGAGGCAGAGGAGGGGGATACACAGGGGAGTGAGAGGAGGCGGGAAGAGACACAGGGGAGGAGGGGGGAGAGACACTGGGGGGGAGGGGGGAGACACACCGGGGAGGAGGGGGGAGACACACCAGGGAGGAGGGGGGAGGAGACACAGGGGAGGGAGAGGGGGGAAGAGACACGGGGGAAGAAACACAGGGACGGGAGAGGGGGGAAAGAGACACAGGGGAAGGAGAGGGGGCAAAGAGACACAGGGAAGGGGGGGAAGACACAGGGAGGAAGTAGAGGGGTGGAGAGGCGATAAGCACTCATTGTGATGCCCGCTCATTGTGATGCCTTTACTGCAATGAGCGCCGAATGCGCTCATTGCAGCCCTCACAAGCACCAAAGGCGCTCATTGTGAGGCCTGCACGACTTTGCAGCAATAAGCGAAGTCGGTTGTAGGCACGCAAGACTTTGAAAGAATTACGACTTTCACGGCCAATATTTTTGTCAAGCCTGTAACTCGAAAGCTGCCGGAAGACCACCAAAAGGCACTAATTAATAAAAAAAAAAATACTTACAACCTCACACACAGCACAGGGGGAGAGGCAGGGAGCCTGTGAGTGAGGTTGCAAGCTAGAAGTGGGGGGGAGGGTGAAAAGAGACACAGGGGTAGAGAGGGGGGGGGAGACACAGGAGGGAAATTAAGGGAAAAAAACACAGGACAGGGAGAGGTGAAAGCAGACACATGGAAGGGAGAGGGGGAAAAGAGGCACAGGGGTCAGAGAGTGGGGAGAGGTTCGCATTGAGCTCCGAAGGTGCAAGGCATGAAAAGTAGATGGTGGGAGAGTCTCGCAATGATTTGATTTTGATCTGTGTGGATTAACATAGGAATCACTTATTTTAATCTGTTAGCAAGGATCTTAGCATAGGTTTTTATATCAATATTAATCAGTGAGATAGGACGGTAGTTCCTACACTCCTCAGGGTTTTTTCCTTGTTTTAAAATGTTCACTATTTTAGTCTTGGATAGCTCTGGAAGTATTCTACCTGTTCGTTTAATTTCATTATAAAGGTTGCAGAGGTGATCATTTATTTCTGGTAGAAATAACTTATAATAAATTTGATCAAAACTGTCTACCCCTGGAGCTTTATTTTTCTTACCTTTTTTTTTATAAATTAAATTATTTTCTTCTTTACTAATGTCTTTATTTAAAAAGTTTAGGTATTCTTCTGTTATTCAAGGTAACTTAATCCTATCTAGAAATGTATTAATTTCATATTTTTCTGGTTTACTGAATAAATGATAGTTTTCCAAATTATATAATCTTCTGTAATGTTCCAAAAATACCTCACTGATTTTATCAGGGTGTGAATGTATTTTTTTTTGTCAGGATTTTGTATTCTCAAGGTCTTATTTTGCATTCGCTGTCTCTTTGGTTTATTAGCCAGGAATTTACCTGTTTTGTTTCCTAACACGAAGTGGGATTGCTGGTATTTCCAGAGAAGTCTATCTGCCTGACATTGCAAACATTATTTTTATTTGATTTTAATAAATAAATCATTTTATTTAATCATTTGAAATAATAATTTATTTTTTTCCCAATAATTTTGTTGGGTGCCTCTCTATTAATCTGATGGAGTTTGTCTAATTAAATATAAAGAAGTCTAAGAGGTTTCCATCTTTGTTTAGATATTTCAATTAAGGTTCTTAAAGTTGATGGAAAGCTTCAGTATCTGCACTCACCAATTCTCCAGTGATTTTAATGTTGTAGATGTTGCTTCTTTTTTAAATCTATCAAACCAACCTCTGCTAGCTGCAGAGTGTTCGCTCGTATCCTGTCTTTATCTTTGAATATGATTACAAATACTTTTGGCCTCTTCCATGATTATTGCATGACTTAATGGCATGTTGCGTTTGGTTTCATCATCAATCCAAATGGAAAAATGTTTCTCCATTCCTCTAAGGCATTGCTTCTGGATCGGGGTACCTTTGTTGCAGAAGACATTGTGTTTGCTGAACACCTAATTTTGTCTTTGTTTTTTAAACTTGTTACAGAGTTACATAGTTACATACATAGTTACATAGTTACATAGGGCCTCATTCTATTATCGGCCGTAAAATGGCCGCAAGGCCGCAAGGATCTCCCCTTACGGCCGGCCGTATATCTTGCAACCGGCCGTAAGCTCAGAAAACTTAAAACGCAAAAATAAATTCAAGAGGGCACTGTACAGCTCTGTAAATGCTAGGGATCATATTGGGGGACATGAGGATTAATAGCACCCCCCTCTCAAGCTTGCACATCAGCCCAAATCCGAGTTTACATTAACTGTTTATTTTCCGGCCGCAGCGTGGGCGGGTCTGAGGTGCTCCAAGCCCTCGGGACTTTTTACATGGATTTTTTACATAAATTAAAAAATATTTTTTTTACGGGTTTGAGTGTAGGGGAATGTTGTGCTATTTTTGCTAACACCTACAATCACTTTATAGTCTCCTCAGAGTGCAGGATGGCTTTATTTTGGCTTTAATATGTGCTTAATTGTGTGCCTGCGGGACCTTTTTCCTGCAAGTAAGCTGCGGCTCGCTTTTAGCCTTGCAGAGAGGGTTCCCGGAGCAATAGAATAGCAACCGGGCTTTTCTTGCGGCTGAAACTCTTGCGGCCGTTTTAGATCAAAGGCTTTCCTCCGGCTCGAGCGGCTGCAAGGGATAGCAAGGCGCCGGCCGAAAGCCTGCCGGAATCCCCAGCCTGAGGGGAATAGAATAGCCGAATAGCTTGCCGGCCGGTCCTTGTGGCCCTGCATCTCCTACGGCCGTTAATAGAATGAGACCCATAGTATTTAAGGTTGAAAAAAGACTTTCATTTCATCAAGTTCAACCTTTTAAGATCTCTGATCTGCAATATGCGGATTAACTATTAATTCATTAGTTGTTAATTAATTATTAATTATTTAAAGTTTTTTTGTAGGCAAATATAAAAAAAAAAACACAAGCGAGACTCAGCCAATTGTCTCAAAGGGAAATGTAAAAAAATTGGATCAATGCTGTCTCTCTAATGATCCGTGATAACCCTGAATTCCCTTTTTTATTAGAAATAAATCTAGTCCCCTTTTAAAGTTATCTATCGAATCCGCTGTCACCACCTCCTCTGGTAGAGAATTCCACAGGTTAACCACCCTTACTGTGAAGAACCCTTTTCTTTCTTTGAGGTGCAATCTTTTTACTTCTAACCTCAAGGGATGTCCTCTTGTCAGTTGAAAACCTCTTGGTACAAAAAGCTCCCCTGACAAATCTTTATACTGACCCTGGATGTATTTATATAAGGTAATCATATCTCCTCTTAGACGTCTTTTTTCTAGAGAAAATAAGTTTAATTTGGTTAGTCTTTCTTCATAACTTAGCCCCTCCATTCCCCTTATTAGTTTTGTTGCCCTTCTCTGTACATTTTCCAGCTCTAAAATGTCTTTTTTATGAAGTGGTGCCCAAAATTATACTCCATATTCCAAATGAGGGCGTACTAGAGATTTATATAATGGCAGAAATATATTTGCTTCCCTGGCTTCTATACCCTTCTTAATACATGCTAATATTTTATTTGCCTTTGCAGCTGCTGCTTGGCTTTGAGCACTGTTACCTAGGTGGTTGTCCACAAGCACTCCCAAATCCCTTTCAATATCTGATACACCTAGATTTGCTCCATTAAGATTATAAATTGCATGGCTATTTTTCCTTCCCAGATGCATAACCTTACATTTATTCGTATTAAATCTCATCTGCCATTTAGATGCCCATTCCTCAATTTTATGTAAATCCCCTTGGAGGGAAAGCACAAAATTATCTGATTTAATTACCTTGCACAACTTTGTGTCATCAGCGAAAATGGAGACCCCACACTCCAATCCTACCTCTAAGTCATTAATAAATATGTTAAAAAGGAGAGGACCTAATACTGAACCCTGAAGAACCCCACTTACCACATTAGTCCAATCGGAGTATGTTCCATTTACAACAACCCTTTGCTTCCTGTCTTTTAGCCAGCTCTCAATCCATGAGCAGATATTTACTGCAATTCCTGTATCCCTTAGTTTGCCCAATAGTCTCCCATGTGGCACTGTATCAAAAGCCTTTGCAAAATCCAAAAAGACTACTTCCACTTGATCCAGGTTCCGATAACCTCCGCATAGAAACTAATTAGATTTGTTTGACATGACCTATCCCTCATAAATCCATGTTGACTCCTACTTATAATCCTGTTCAAATAAACATATTCTTGTATATTATCCCTTATTAACCCTTCTAAAAGTTCCCCACTTGTTTATTTAGTAGAAGTAGGCAAATTTAAAGTGGCTCCAATGTCAACTTGACGTTCACCTTTTTGTAATCGCCCCATTAACTGCATTTTAATGTCAAGCAAAATGTTTTTTTTTCATTTAAATTTTTATTTGTTTCCTTTGTCAATAATATTAAAGATTACAGAGCATAAATAACATTTTGAGCAACACTTTAAATCTTATTGATATCTTTGACAATGTTTCACTGCCATATATACCTGTAATAAACAAATATAATTTTTTTGTTGATTTCCTTGGTCAATGAACAACTGCATAATGAAAAACAAAGGAATGTGACAATTATTCAGTATCTTTCCCTGATTGGTTGAATCAATGTATATTTAGGCCTTTTTTAGGCTTCCATTAGTATACTGTACCACTTTAGGACATTTTCTTATATATGACGATATACTGTCTTGCACTTCTCACCCAGAAATCTAAGACATCTTGTTCACCCCTGGGTATAGAAATAGATTTCCCGTGCTACTTAACACAAATTGTAACTGTGACAACCTACTGATTTAGTTGGACTTGATTAAATCCCATAGTCCAATAATCCCAAAAAGTCTTGGCCCCTGGACATCACAATAACATATTTGTGTATGGCATGGGGGGCACCTGAGGAGCACTGTCTAGAAGGACAGGGAGCAAAGGGTTGTTGTAAACGCAACATACTCAGATTGTACCCTTCCCGTAAACCATTCCCGCACCCGCAAGCTGACAGTTGGCTGGAATATATTCCGGCCGCAGTTACAATCCAATCCCATTATTACGGGCTGCGGCACAGGCCTCAGAGCCAATGAAAAGCGGGATCCAGGAACATGATTGATGGGGGTAGATAAAAAAGCTGCGTTCCACACACCCATGCGTTAACTTTGTTGTAGATTCTTCCAAAGTAGCACGCAGGTCCCGGAGTTGGAGGTTGGATAGAGAGAGAGAGAGAGTATGTGATTTTTACACTTATATTCATTTCTATTATCAGCATATCTATTTTACACATACATTTTGATTACACATATATACTGATTACACATAATACAAATACACATAGAGTAAATAAAACACATAGAGTCTGGTCAACACATGCACTTACCCTATACCCCCCCCCCCCCCATACACCAAAAGTTAGCAATTACACACAAAAAATACAATATTTTTAGAAAAATATACATGCATACTTTTTTTATTTATCCTTATTTTATTTTTGGAATTGAAATGGAGGGAGGAGAGAGGAGGGGAGAGAAGTGGAGAGGATGGGAGGAGAAGAGGGGGAGAGAGAGGTGGCCACAGGAAATGTTGGAGAGGAGGTGGATGAGAGCGTGGGAGAGGAGGAGATGGGACATAGTGTAGAGTGGGGGTGGGTGGGCAGTTGCCCATATTGAAAGGCACATCATCCTCAGGGTCAGAGAGGGAGGGCCCTGACTCCAGGGGGTGGGGGTATCGGGGATGAGGGACAGGCCCCAGGGACAGTTGAGGGAGAACAGAATACCCATCCACAGTTGGGAGGGCAAGAGGCTAGGGGCAGACAAATGATTCCCCCCAGGGGATGGTGGTACTCCTGCGTGCCATCCATGAGCCGACCACTATTCTTATAAAAGTTAGGCCAGGTCCTAGGGCCCAGGCATGGAAGGAGGCAGCGGCCTCAGTAACAGCATGGCGGAAAGGGATGTCAGCTCCATGTAATTTACAACATTAATCAACCAATAGCTAGTCCATGGGTGTGCTCACTGCAGCGTTTGCCGTCACAGACCGCAGCTAGAATCAATAGAGCGTTATGAGCCAAGAACAATCAAGATCAAGAACCCAACAAAGATCACATCTAGCAAATGATAGCTACTCAAATGGAAAGTTACCTCACTCTAGGTGAGATTCATTGTGTGAAAGAGCACAAGATTCTATGTTAAAGTGATCTATTGCTTTATTGTAATTTCAATAAGAACAGTTAAACATATGCAGTCTAAGGGTTGTCTACAGACACAGTGCTGATTAACAGCCCCTGCCTAAACGAACGTTTTCACATATTATGGTTTAACTGTTTACAGAAATGTAATGAGCCAGCAGTTAAAAACACTCGATTAACATGAAATCTTCTGTTCTGTCACACAATGAAGAGCACTGACAAGGAGGTCAATGGCCCTGTAAGTGATTCATCCAGGTTCAAGATGTGAGATATTTAGGAAGGAATATAAACCAATGTTTTCTTCGACATCATTAACACATATCCCTTTCTTTTCTTGTTTCTCTTTTTCAGCTTCACAGAGTCTGGGACCACTGGTGAGCCAGAGGCGGGGGTGTCGGCTTCATCGAAGCAGGAGGAAACGGAGCAAGCCCCGGCCCAGCAGGATCAGGCGCAGAGGGAAGAGAGACCAGCACAAGTCTGCGTTCTCTGGTGAGGAGGAGGACTTAACCTGGGCAGTGGGGTAACTTGAAGGACTGTATGCCACCCCTGTAGCCTACAACACCACTTCCCCATCCTCCAGCAGCTGCAGCCATCACCAGGGCACACATATTGGAGGGACGATAGGGGCATGCCATCACCTTCTCATCCCCCCTGCGGTTTGTCGGCATGGCTCCCACCACCACCAGAATGGAGCCATGCACCAGCCAGGAAACAGACCCTCCCCACCGGCCACCACCACCACCTCCTCCACAACCACCAATGGGCCCTTCAGCCAGACCTCCATCACCACCAAGCCAGGCTGCTCAGGAGGAGATGTTGGCCGTGTCAAGGCAGATCCTGGACTGTCTGCAGGGGATCCAGGCACCATCTCATGACTGAGTCCTACCTTGCTTAGGATCGGGGCGGGCCAGAGTGAGGTCCAGCAGGTAACAACGGATGCAGTTTGCCACACTCTGGTCCCCAGCCCCGCCTTATCCACCCCAGAGGCGTCCCTCCTCTCCTCCCCCCATGCTTCCACCACCGCCACCAGCACTGCCAATGTTTGTGCAGCTGTCTCATGGGGGATGACTCCCCCCCCGCATCTGTGAGACAGCAGCCGCCCACGGGGGGATTGGGGAACTTTTGCAAAGCAGAGGAGGATGTAGGGGCCGCACATATTTTTGTGCCTTCTCAACAGCACTCCTCAGTGACAATCTATTGGTCCAAATGTTACCCTAATCTAGCCTGGCTAGAGTCTTGATCTTGGCCTATGTGATGGTGATATTTTGTACGAAGATGGCTACCTCCGATCACATGGTCCATGATCCCCTTCTCTGTGGACACATAGGGTTCTGTTGAACATTTCACCAACATCAAGTCACTGAGGAATGCTGTTGAGAAGAGATGCTGCAGTTCCTATCTTTTTTAAGGCCTTATTTTTAATTTCCTTTATTGTTTTTTTGTTTAGGCACAATCCAGGTCCATGAAGGTATCTTCTGCATCTGCAAGCATTGTGAAGGAAATGTATTAAGTGTAAGAGTTTCCCAGTGCCTCTCAGGTGGACATTCCTTCAATGTCAGCCACCCTTAACATGCAGCTCCCACAATATTAAAGCTATCATATATTCAGATACATAAGACAAGACCTTTGTGTCCTTTCTGTACTAATGGGTATTATCATTTCTGAGTGTGCTCTGTGTATGACATAAATATTTCTTATACTATTCTCACAGTTTCAGTGTGTTTTCAATGGATGGGGTTTTGGGACATCCACATATATCACACTTGTGTCGCATCTGTAAACTAATGTTTACTATGCAATAGATTAATACATATAATACTAATATTAATAATAATACTAATATAATAATATAATATATATATATATATATATATATATATATATATATATATATATATATATATATATATATATTAATATACATGACAGGTTCAATTGTGACACTGTGGAGTATCAACACCCCCTGAAGGGCTGATAACAATATGACAGGTGATAATGTAAATTGATAGCAAAACACTTGATGGGATTTCACCAAATGATAAGGGGTATACATCTTGGCACATGGCCACCATCAATGTCATGGGACTTTCCAGGATGGACGTAACAAAGATTATTCCTGATGGAGGTGAGCTGGTTGTTGCTCCATTTGCCTCTGCACATCTCCAGTCTCCATGTATGTTTGTGGCACTTCCTGATGGGTTAGAGTAGATTAGTGTAGGGTAAATACCCCTGTTCCCCTTCTGGATCGCTACCTTGTGGTGGTGAAGGGGCTTGTGTACTTCAATGAAGCTGTGAGCTATATCATGTAGGGTCACTATAGATGGGCAGGTCATATCAGAGAGGTCAGACAAATGGCAGTCCTCTGGACAAGGAACGTTCATTTGGCCACTATTTCTTTTCCCAATGTAGATGTGATGAGCGAGATATATATGCAATTATATTTATATTTTGGGGTCCACATGAGAGCCTCTGTGAGGGTTAATATGGCAGGCAGTTTCATGTTTTTCTGTTGCAATTTATTCAGGTAGTGTGTCTTTCATTGCTTTATGCACGTTGCAGCAAGGCTTTTCATATTGGCATATGCATGACATTTCCAACATATGATAAAACATTTTTTTTTTTTTAAATGTCAATTTTTTATTTGTGGATTGTTGTGCAATGGATTGTAATGTCTTTCATTGCTTTCAACATATTTTAATGTCCAGTGGTGTGTTTGTATTGTCTTTTACAGTGTCTATAAACCCTTTGCGAGTCCTATTTGGAGCCCGTAATATTTTTGGCTATATTTGTAGTTTACGTGTTTGAACTCCAGTGCGTCTTTGGGGAATAGTAGCAATTTAATAGTGATTTGTGATTGCAACATTTACGGGCTTGACAGATCAAATGCTTAGCTGGGAAGGAGTTCATATTTTGATGGCCCGTAGGGTTTTTTACACATGTAACCCGCAGATCGTTTGCGGGTAGCTAAAAGAGCCCAATTTAATAGCCGTTACTTTTGTGGGCTCCTTTACGGGCTTCGGGAACTCAAAATCGGCAAATGTAATAGGGCACTAAGACGGGGTATAATTACCTTATAAAAATACAACCAGGGTCAATATAAGGCTTTGTCAAGTGAGCTTTTTGTGCCAAGAGGTTTTCAACTGACAAGAGGGCATCCTTTGAGGTTAGAAGTAAAAAGATTCCACCTTAAAGCAAGAAACTGGCTCTTCACAGTATAGGTGGTTAAACTGTGGTATTATCTACCAAAAGAGGTGGTGACAGTGGATTTGATAACTTTAAAAAGGGGTTGGATATATTTTTGAATAACATGAGTTATCCTGGATAAATTAGAGGAGTATTGATCCAGGGAGGAATCCGATTGCCAGTATCTGGGATGAGGAAGGTATTTCAATTTTTTTTTCTGTTTGCCTTCCTCTGGATCAATTCATATTTAACAATTAATCAACATATTACAAGGCCCAGAAGAGATCTAAAAAGGTTGAACTTGATGGACTAAAGATCTTTTTTGAACTTCAGTTATTATGTAACTATGTCACTGAAAGTTTGAAGAAAAGTGGTTTTGTATTATTTGGTCTTTTTCCAGACTATATGTGATTGTTTTTCTGTCTGACTTCAATCCTTTATAGTAGGGAACTTTAGCTAGATTTGGGGCATCAATATAGTTTGAGCCTTCCAGATAGGAGGACCCCTCAAGGACCATAGGCCTTTTTCGTGTTGTCTCCTCCTCTTACAAATCATTTCCTGCTTCAAGGCTGTTTCTTAAGATGTTTTTATGACTTCAAATGTACAGGACAGGCAGTAGTGAGCTATGTAATTTTTTTCTGTCCCAGTTAGACTAACAACAAGAGGCCATTCTTAGGGAAGCAACTTATGTGTCAAAGTACTAGCCTTTTTTTTGCTAATGAGTTCTCTTTATTTTATTTACTGCATTTTTCCTGTGTAAATAAAGTTATTTCCATTTTATTATCCTAGTTGCAATCCCAAAAATACATGGCAGCAGACCCTTTGGTGATCTTTCTCCAAGTATGTCCATTTTAAAGGGGGAGAAATATAATGAACCACCCTGGGCCAGTCAAGGGTATGTATATTCAGTGTACTACAGAAGTTATTTCTACTATTACCATATTATAATACAGGGTGCATTGTAATTAGGGTTAACAGCTTGTCTGTATATATAGTTAAATGTAATTTGTGTTAATTAAATGTATACTATGTGACTAGATTTATGGAAGTGTAATCAAGTTATTATTTACAAAGGCAGACCTGCCTTCTGTTGATTTTTATTGATCAGTCTGCCTGTCTTAAATGTTAAGCTTTCAATATTTTATGTTCTAACTTTTTTCCAATTATATATTTCAAAAAAGTTTTAGGGTTAGTTTTAGTCTCCTTAGCAATTAACTTTTCATTTTCTATTTTAGTCAATCTAGTTGACTTTTTGCAAGATATTATATTCCTTGCATGATCATAATGCTGCCTCAGTTCCCCTCTGCTTGTATAACTCATATGTCAGTTTTTTTCTTCCATATCGTATATTTTAGTCATTATTAAGCCACAAAGGTTGTGCTTTACTTTTTTTACATGTATCCAAAGATGGTATGTTCTAATATGTAAAGTTTCTCCACTTATTTTCTGTAGTGGGAATATCTTACAATTACTTCATTTCAGATGCAGAAGATGCCTTCATAAAAATGAATTGTGCCTAAAACAAAAATAAAAATAAATCAATAACCTGCGAAATAAGGCCTTAAAAAAGAGTGCAGAATCTCTTCTCAACAGCATACCTCAGTGACCATCATGGGAGGTAGCCATCTGTGTCCAAAATATCACCATCTCATAGGTCATGATCCTATACTCTGTAGCCAGGTTAGATTAGGTTAACATTTGGTCCAATAGATTGTCACTGAGGAATTTTGTTGATAAGGCACAAATATATGCGCAGCCCCTACATCCTCCTCTGCCTAACATCAGGGCCCCAATACCCTGTGGGCATCCACCGTCTCCTGGAAGCTGAAAAAAAGAAAAGAAAAGTATATGTGTTAATTTTGTTGAATAATACATTCGTTTCTGTTCATTCCTAACTATCTGACATCTAGGCTTAAACCTGAATGATTCACTCAATGAGTAGCTATAATTCGCTAGATGTGATCTATTCTTTAGTTCTTGATCTTGATTGTTCTTGGCTCCTAACTCTATCTTGATTCTGGCTGCGATCTGTAACTGCATACGCTGCAGTGGGCTGCGTATGGACTCTCTGTTGGTTGATTACTCGTGTTGTGCCCACGAATGACAGTGATTTGTCAACTTCATGGATTTAATGACGCATGACTGATCCATCTATCCCTTGTTAATTTCATAGAGTTGACATGTCAGTGTCCTTGTTGGTCATCATGTACATGTGTAGTGTGTGTGATGTACATGTGGTAGCATGTTGGTGTATGTGATATTAACCTGACATGAAGGCTGGATCATGCTGGTCCACCAGGCCTGAAGCTCCAGGCTTCAGCACCTGGCTCAGTAAGTCCTTGAGCACCATCCCCCACTCATTGTATCTCACAGTCACTTGGGGGGCACCACTTGGTGCTGCAGCTTCACTGGCCTCATTGGCCATCATCCTCCTCATCCTGGCCCAGATGTCATCAAAACAGTGCTTGATGGACCTCACATCCCTTTCCGCTGTGCCCACTGACTGCATCCACTACCTCCTTCCATGCCTGGGCCCTAGGTCCGTGCTTACTTCAACCCCCCCCCCCCCGCAAGGATTGTGGGACACTGACAGACAGCACAGAGGAGGACCACCATCTCCTTGTGACTGTAGTTTGGGGCCCGTTGCCTGCCCCCAGCCTCTTGCCCTTCCGACTGTGAATGAGGATCCAGCTCTCCCTCGTCTCACCCTGAGGCCTGTCCCTTTACCACACTACCACCCCCCTAGGATCAGGCCCTTCCCCCTCTGACCCTGAAATAAGAACCTGGCCCCCCCCCCCTCCTCCTCTCCTCCACTCCCCGCCTCCTCTTCTCCACTCCCCACCTCCTCTCCTCCACTCCCCGCCTCATCTTCTCCACTCCCTGTCTCCTCTCCTCAACTCCCCGCCTCCTCTCCTCAACTCCCCACCTCCTGTCCTCCACTCCCCAGGGCTACCTCTCTTTCCTCCTCACCTATCCTCCACCCTACCACTCCAGTCCTCTCCCCTCCTCTCTCCTCCCTCTATAATTATCCCAAAAATAAAATAAGGATAAATCAAAGTATTTGTGTATATATTTTTGAGATAAAAAAATGTGTATTTTATGTGTAATTATTACCTCTTGGGGTGGTTGTGTGTGTATTTAGTGACCTAGCTATATGTGTATCTATGTATATTATATACTCTATGTGTATTTTTTTCATGTGTAATCAGTAAATATGTGTACATAGTTACATAGTAATAGAGGTTAAAAAAATAATTTCAGTCCATCAAGTTGAACCTTTTAAGATCTCCTCTGATCTGCAATATGTGGATTAGTTGTTAATTGATCCAGAGGAAGGCAAACAGAAAAAAAATAAACAAGTGAAACTTAGCCAATTGTCTCAAAAGGGAAAAAAATGTTTAATTCCTCCCTGACCCCAGATACTGGCAATCAGACTCCTCCCTGGATCAATGCTGTCTCTCTCTAATTAACCAGGACAACCCTGAATACCCTTTTTAATTAAAAATATATCCAGTCCCCTTTTAAAGTTATCTATCAAATCCGCTGTCACCTTCTCCTTTGGTAGAGAATTCCACAGATAAACCACCCTTACTGTGAAGAACCCTTTTCATTCTTTAAGGTGGAATATTTTCACTTCTAACCTCAAGGATGTCCTTTTGTCAGTTGAAAAGCTCTTGGAACAAAAAGCTCCCTTAACAAATCTTTATACTGACCCTGGATCTATTTATATAATGTAATCATATCTCCTCTTAGATGCCTTTTTCTAGAGAAAATACGTTTAATTTTCTTTCTTCATAACTTAGCCCCTCCATTCACCTTAATAGTTTTGTAGCCCTTCTCTGTACCTTTTCCAGCTCTAAAATGTCCTTTTTATGAAGTGGTGCCCAAATTTGTACTCTGTATTCCAAATGAGGGCGTGCTAGAGGTTTGTATAGTGGAAGAATTATATTTGCTTCCCTGGCTTCTATACCCTTCTTAATACATGCTAATATTTTATTTGCTTTTGCAGCTGCTGCTTGACATTGAGCACTGTTACCTAGGTGGTTGGCCACAAATGCTCCCAAATCCTTTTCAATATCTGATACCCCTATATTTGCTCCATTAAGATTATAAATTGCATGGCTATTTTTCCTTCCCAGATGCATAACTTAACATTTATTCATATTAAATCTCATCTGCCACTTAAATGCTCATTCCTCTAATTTATGTAAATCCCTTTGGAGGGAAAGCACATAATTATCTGATTTAATTACATTGCACAACTTTGTGTTATTAGCAAAAATGGAGACACTATTTACCACAACCCTTTGCTTCCTGTCTTCTAGCCAGCTCTCGATCCATGAGCAGATATTTACTGCAATTCCTGTATCCATTAGTTTGCACAATAGTCTTCCATGTGGCACTGTATCAAAAGCCTTTGCAAACTTCAAAAAGACTACATCTATTGAGTTGCCTTGATCCAGGTCCCTACTAACCTCCTCATAGAAACTAATTCAATTTGTTTGACATGACCTATCCCTCATAAATCCATGTTGACTCCTGCTTATAATCCTATTCAAATAGACATATTCTTGTATATATCCCTTATTACCCTTTCTAAAAGCTTTCCCATTACAGAAGTCAGGCTCACTGGCCTATAATTCCCTGGATTTGCTCTTACTCCCTTCTAAAATATAGGCATCAGATCTGCTTTTCGCCAGGCATCTGGTAGTGACCCCGTGTTGAGTGAATCTTGAAAAATCACATATACCGTATATACTCGAGTATACGCCGAGTTTTTCAGCCCTAGAAAGGGCCCCCTCAGCTTATACTCGAATCACTCTCCCCCGTGTCTCTCTAACCCCCCTGTGTCTCTCTAACCCCCTGTGTCTCTCTAACTCCCCCCTTGTCTCTCTAACACCCCGGTGCCTCTCTACCCCTCAGTGTCTCTCTAACCCCAGTGTCTCTTTCCCTCCCCCCTCCTCATCCTCAACCCCCCTCCTCATTCTAATCCCCCCTCCTCATTCAAACCCCCCTCCTCACTTTACCCCTCTAAATACCTCCCCCTCTCCCTTTCCCCTCACTTACCTTCATCTGCAGCTTATCCTCCAGCCTCCCCTCCTTCCTGCGTCGGCACCCGGTATATGCTAATGACGTGGCGCACATGTGATGTCACGTCATTAGCATATACCGGGTGCCGATGCAACCCCCCCTCCGCCTCCTCATCCTCAACCCCCTCCTCATTCTTATCCCCCCCTCCTCATTCTAAACCCCCCTCCTCACTTTACCCCTCTAAATACCTCCCCCTCTCCCTTTCCTCTCACTTACCTTCATCTGCAGCTTCTCCTCCGGCCTCCGCTCCTTCCTGCGTCGGCAACCGGTATATGCTAATGACGTGGCGCACATGTGATGTCACGTCATTATCATATACCAGGTGCCGACACAGGAAGGATCGGAGGCCGGAGGAGAAGCTGCAGATGAAGGTAAGTGAGGGGAAAGGGAGAGGTACTTATAGGGGTAAAGTGAGGAGGGGGGTTTAGGATGAGGAGGGAGGTTGAGGATGAGGAGGGAGGATTAGGAGGGAGGTTGAGTATGAGGAGGGGGGTTGAGGTTGAGGAAGGGGTTGAGTAGGGAGGATGAGGAGGGAGGTTGAGGATGAGGAGGGGGGTTGAGGTTGCGGAGGGAGGTTGAGGTTGAGGAGGGAGGTTGAGGAGGGGGTTGAGGGTGAGGAGAGGGGTTGAGGAGGGGGTTTAGGATGAGGATGGGGTTGAGGATGGGGGGGTTGATGTTGGGGTGGGAGGTTGAGGAGGGGGTTTAGAATGAGGAGGGGGTTGGGGAGGGAGGTTGAGGGTGAGCAGGGAGGATGAGGAGGGAGGATGAGGAGGGAGGATGAGAAGGGAGGTTGAGGATGAGGAGGGGGGTTGAGGTTGAGAGGGGGTTGATGATGAGGAGGGGAGGTTTCGAATGAGGAGGGGGGTTGAGGAGGGAGGTTTCGAATGAGGAGGGGGGTTGAGGAGGGTGATAAGTGAGGGGGGAAGAGACACAGGGAAGGGAGAGGGGGAAGAGACACAGGGAAGGGAGAGGGGGGAAGAGACACAGGGGAGGGAGAGGGGTGAAGAGACACAGAGGAGAGAGAGGGGGGACACAAGAAAAGGGCACACAAGAGGTGGACACAGAGGGCACAAGAGGGACACAGGGGGCAGCACATTTCCCACCCTCGGCTTATACTCGAGTCACTCATTTTTCCCAGTATTTTGTGGTAAAATAGGTGCATTGGCTTATACACGGGTCGGCTTATACTGGAGTATATACAGTAATTGTTGTGGTAATTGTGAGTTTGTCAGTAACGCTATATTAAAATTTACGACAAACTCACAATTACTACAACTATAACTCGCAAGTTGCATATGAGTGTTGCGCCAGGGACGTGCTTGCGCAATGCGTGGCATGCACGCCGGAGCGGGAGGGAGACAGGAGACACAGGGGAGGGAGAGAGGGAGAAGGAGACACAGGGGAAGGAGAGGGGGAGAAGGAGACACAGGGGAGGGAGAGGGGGAAAGAGAAACATGGGAGGGAGATGGGGAGAAGGAGACACAGGGGAGGGAGAGGGGGGAAGTGACCCAGAGGAGGGAGATGGGGGAAAGAGTCACAGGGGGGAGAGGGGAGAAGAGACACAGGGGAGGGCACTCATCGCAAGGACCGTAAAGTAGAGAGGGAGAGAAGGCTCGCAATGTGTGGCAAACAGCATTGCCAGGCTTCAAATCTTATTGGGTCATTTTGAAGGACAAGTCGCTAGTTTAATATAATGGTTTGGCTATCACAGGACCCAGTTCCCTCAGTACCCTTGGATGTATTCCATCAGGACTTGGGGCTTCATTATCATTTTTTTTTCCAACCTCTTCTCGATTTCCAATGATTTGGTGAAGGTAGTGTAGCCCCATTATGTTGCAGTGTCCCAAGCACTGGTACCTCCCTTGTGTATACTGAAGAAAATAACATTTTTAGCTCATCTGCCTTTTCCTGGTCACTAATCTTCAGATGGCCTTTGTCACATTGTAATGTTCATATAGCTTCCCTCTTGGTCTTTTTCCCATTAATATATTTAAAAAATATTTTAGGGTTAGTCTCTTTTGCAACTAATTTTTCATTTTCTATTTTAGCCAGTCTAATAACCCTTTTGCAAGACTTGTTGATTTCCTTGTACTCCCGTAAAGCAGTCTCTGTCCCCTCTTGTTTGTATAATAAATGCCTGTTTTTTACTCTGTATCTTGATTTTAAAATCATTGTTAAGCCACATTGGATGTGATTTACTCATTTTACTTTTATTTCCACATGGTATATGGTGACAAGTATGTATATTTAGTAAGGATTTAAATGTTGTCCATTTATGTTCAGTATTTTTACCCACCAGTTCTTTGTGCCAATATATATGATATATTGCTGACCTTAGACTAGGAAAAACTGCCCTTTTAAAATTAAAAGTTTGTGTTGGCCCCTTACTGTTTTCTTTTTTTTAATTCAATCTCAAATGAGACCCAAAAATTGCCCTATTTCAATATTTGATACCATATCAATATTATTTATGATAACTAAATCTAAGATTGTCTCATTTCTAGTAGGTTCTTGTATAACCTTTTCAAGATAATGATCCTTGAGTATATCGAGGACCTGCTTCACCTTAGCTGAACTGCTGGTCTCATTTATCCTGTTTATTTCAGGTTAATAATATCTCCCATTATTAGAACTTGCCCATGCTTACCTGCATTTCCAATCTGTAACAAAAATTGCATTTCCTTGCTTTCAATTATATTCGGGGGTTTATAACATACTCCAACTAATATTCTTTTGGAATTTGCTGCTCCGCTATTTAACTCTACCCACAAACATTCAACATTACCGCTAGTTGCAGCATAAATATCTTCTCTGACTATAGGCCTAAATTCAGGCTTAACATACAGACAAATCCCTCCTCTTCTTTTACCATTTCCCCTGTCTTTCCTAAATAGGTCATAACCATCCAGATTAACAGTCCAGTCATGAGATTCATCCCACCATGTTTCAGTAATGCCTATTAAATCCCATTTTTCATAAATTGTCAATAATTCTAACTCTCTAATTTTTTCAGGCAAGCTTCTGGCATGAGCAAACATACACCTTATGTTCTGCGTTTGTAGTTGAAGTGCCTGTCTCTGTACTTGAGTTACCTTGTAATTCCTCCCTATTGACTATACTAACCCTCCCCTGTCTCCTCCCCCATGAGTGGTTAATTCATTACTTATCCCCTCTACTCTTTCTACCCAATCACAATGGTCTAGTCCTCCCCCCCCCCACTAGTTTAAAAACTCCTCCAGCCTTTCTGCCATCCTATCCCCTAGCAAAAGCTTCCTCAACATTATGGTGCAATCCATCCCTGCTATAGAGTCTGTACCCAAGTGAGAAGTCAGCCCATTGCTCTAAAAACCCAAACCCCTCCTTAGTGCGCCACATTTTTAGCCACACATTAACCTCCCTAAGCTCCTTCTATCTCCCTGGACTAGCCCGTGGCACAGGTAATATCTCAGAAAATACTACCTTGGAGGTCCTTGCTTTAAGCTTTTTCCCTAGTTCTCTAAAATCATTCTTTAGGACACTCCATCTTCCACTAACTTTGTCATTGGTACCAATATGTGCCAAGGCCATTGGTTCATTTCCAGCCCTTCCCAATAATTTATCTACTCAATCCACAACATGCCGAACCCAAACACCAAGAGACAACAAACTGTTGGATTGCTGGGATCTTGGTGTCAAATCGCCCTGTCTACCTTCCTAATAATAGAGTCCCCTACCACCAAAATCTGTCTGTTTTTCTTCTCTGTCTAATCTGCACTCCCACTCCTCCAGAGAAACAGTTCTCCCGGCTGTTAGAGGGAACAGCTCTATCTGGCATTGCCATTCCTGAATGGACATCCCCAACAGTTTCACTCAATCTGTCAAATCTGTTGGCATTTGCCAACACAGAACTGGCCTGCCTCCTCCTTCTGTTCCCCCTGCTTCCACTTGTAACCGTAACACAGCTACCTCCCTGGACATCCTCACTAGCCCCAGCTCCACCTTCCATGCTAGGCCCAGCTAAACTGTGCTCAGTGAGCACCAACTCCCTTTCCAGTGGAGCAATATCACTAAGTGCTGCAATTCTTCTCTCCAGTTATCTAATTTGAGCTTCCAGAGAGGCAACATGCTCAAACCTCTCACAGAGGTATGGACCCTGGATCATCTGTTCCAGTAGTGCATACATATGACAGGATGTACTCTGAGTGAGGTTGCCACTGGGCATAATTATTGTCTACAAAAAATCAGTGGGAAAAATAAACAATAATAACAAATATTATTTTTGTAAAATGTTATAAAAAAAACACAACTTTTTTTACTTCCCTTTTGTTCACTATAAGTTTGTCCTTTTTTTCTTTAAACACTCTCCTCTTATTTAAACTCCTACACTTACACTAGAACTGCACTTAATGCTAGAAATGTTCACAAACTCACAAGTTCGCTTCTTCCCCTGTTTAAATGAGATCCTGACTACTCACCTGTACCAATCACTGCACACAAAAATAATCACACTTTACTTGCTACAAGTAAATCCCAGTTGCAAGCAGCCCCAGACAACTCACAAACCTTTATGCAAGTTTACCGCAGACAAACCACTCACCTCTAACCTGGACAAAATTAGTACACACAGCAAATAATCACACTTTACTTGCAAGAAGTAAATCCCAGTTACAAAAAAAAATAATCAAAGTTTAAGTGTAAAATCTTTATTAGAATAATATAAAAGAATAAACCCGTAAGAACCTGCTCTGAGAAATCACCTACTCTCTCTCTATCACTGCTCAAACCACCAACTCCAGAACCTGCATGCTACTTTGTGAGAATATACAACACAGTAAACGCGTGGAACGCAGCTTTATAATCTCTCCCTGTCAATCACTTTCTGCTAGCCCCTTTCTATTAGCTCTAAGGCCTGTGTCGCACTCTGTAAACATGGGATTGGATTGTAACTACCAGCTTGTGGCCGCAGAAAGGGTTTACGGTTTTGATGTTTAGGCCCTGTACTTGTGGCCTTGTTCAATTTAATTGATCTATAACTCTTGGAAATTTCAAGCCTGCGGTTGCCTTCATACTGGCTATAAGTCTGAGGCTTGAAATTTGCAACAGTTGGAATTTAATGAGGCCCTATATGTATAAAAAAAACTTTTACATTCTGTATCATTCCAGGCCTAAGGTGCAATGTCTGTGTCCTGTGACCCACTTTGATGTCAAAACTTGTATTGGTGAAATTCATGCTTTCTGAAGTCATTGATCAACTAGTAGTAGCATCAATCAACGCACCTATACATGTCCTGTCCATGCAATTTGTTCAAGTGTTGAATACAACATCTGGAGTGAAGATCAGTCCTTTTACTTTGCCTACCAGTAACATATACACAGATGCTATTTAAGTGACAACACAAACATTCCATTTATACTACAAATTAAAATTATCTTCAAAGATAACTGCAGTTTGCTGCTATTAAAAAAAAAATCAATATTATTGGTAAATAATTGTTAATAGCTGTTAATAAAATTATGATATCCTCCTACCTGACATGCTGCCTTAGCTGAAATAATTAATTAACAGTGAGGGCAGATTAGTATGATGAGCATGACCAGTTGGTAAAAATAGAATAATGATAAGCTTATCAGTATTCAAATGTTATCACTATTCTTATTCTTTTCAAGTGAGTATGCTTGACTTGCTATTCCTTGACGACTGTTAGAGACAATAAATCATCTGATGAAAAACAGCAAGTCAAGTACGATGATCTTAAATAGTAAAAAAAAAAAAAAATCAAAATGTAACACTAGTAACATGTTAAGTTCTACTACAATTGGTATTTTGATGTGCCCTTTAAATAAAAAAAAAAGTTAATTAAACCTGTTTTTCTTTTTTGCTTAGCATTTGTATGTATAGAAGCACCTACAGACGTGTGCAAGCGGCTTTAGCTTCTACCAGTATGACAGCCATTTAGAATGTGTGCTGCTGACAATAATCTTTCTGCTTTTTCTAGTCTCTAATAATATGTTTATTGCTGAATGTCACAAATAATAGTAATGGATATAGTGTTACAGTTATGGGTCAGTCCTAAATAGACATTCCTGCTTTTGTCTGTAATATCTCACTTTGCCAAGGGTAATTCCTGAGGCAAGCACAATGTAAACAGTGTTTGGCTTTTCTAAACCAAATATGGCATTGTTAATTAATGATGCTCTGCCAACCAAAAACTAAACAGCACTGAAAAGATCTGCAACTGGTTTGTGTTCTTTTGCATATATTTATAAACACATGCGTACATTTTGAAAACGACATTCAGAAAGGATGCAGTGCTTTTTTTTACAAGTATATTCTAATTAGGAAAGTTATTAACACTAGCTAATCTGACTGACTAATTAGGGTTAGTAAACATAGTAAACATAGTAGGTAAACATAGTAGGTACTAAATGTACTTAAGATATATGTAGAAATAAAAACAGATCACCTGTCTCCTGCTCACAGAATCACTGTCTGCCGAATGCTCTTTAATCTGAGCAACCAAACTTTACACTTTCACATAAGCTTATGAGGGGAGCAGTGTACTTAGACACTCATTTATTTGTATGAATGGATGTAGCACTGCCCCTTGTGGTGACACCATGAAGACCCTGAGGCTTTGGAAACTAAATACATATCTAATTAAAACATGGATACTTGGAAGGCACACTAAGAAAAAAGGGTAAATGCATCAAGGATAATGGCGACAACTGGAGCTCCCTCCAAAATTGATGACAAGCCAAGAAAAAACTGATCTGGGAGGCTACCAGGAGGCCTACAGCAACATTAAAGGAGCTGCAGGAATATCTGGCAAGTACTGGCTGTGTGGTACATGTGACAACAATCTCCCGTATTCTTCATATCTCTGGGCTATGGGGTAGAGTGGCAAGATGAAAGCCTTTTCTTACGAAGAAAAACATCCAAGCCAGGCTACATTTAGCAAAAACACATCTGAAGTCTCCCAAAAGCATGTGGGAAAAGGTGTTATGGTCTGATGAAACCAAGGTTGAACTTTTTGGCCATAAATCCAAAAGATATGTTTGGCGCAAAAACAACACTGCACATCACCAAAAGAACACCATACCCACAGTGAAGCATGGTGGTGGAAGCATCATGCTTTGGGGCTGTTTTTCTCCAGCTGGAATTGGCGCCTTAGTTAAGATAGAGGGAATTATGAACAGTTCCAAATACACATCAATATTGGCACAAAACCTTCAGGCTTCTGCTAGAAAGCTGAACATGAAGAGGAACTTCATCTTTCAGCATGACAACGACCCAAAGCATACGTTCAAAAAAAAAAAGGAATGGCTTCACCAGAAGAAGATTAAAGTTTTGGAATGGCCCAGCCAGAGCCTAGACCTGAATCCGATTGGAAATCTGTGGGGTGATCTGAAGAGGGCTGTGCACAGGAGATGCCCTTGCAATCTGACAGATTTGGAGTGTTTTTGCAAAGAACAGTGGGCAAATCTTGCCAAGTCAAAATGTGCCATGCTGATAGACTCATACCCAAAAAGACTGAGTGCTGTAATAAAAGCAAAAGGTGCTTCAACAAAGTATTAGTTTAAGGGTGTACATACGTATGCAACCATATTATTTTATTTTTATATTTTTTCTTCCCTCTCCCTAAAAGATTTCAGTTTGTTTTTCAACTGAGTTGTACAGTTTATAGGTCACATTAACTGTGACTTTTTATATACACTGTATATATAATGTCTATGTGCTAAATTTGCTTTTTAAGTACGGTAACTGATCCTGTTCTGGAGGGGATATTCTACACAGCCCTGCAAACTTTCCTTACTCATAAATGAAAATTTTATTTAAATGATAAAAAGCTACCCTATGAATGTGTGCGGACTGTAAGACTGAATAATGAATTTAAATGTGGCTATGAGAGACTATGGGTCCCATTCCAATCTTTTGCACAGATATTTATGATACAACTTGTGCCATAACTTAGTAACTTATCAATCTCAATTCCTCAACATTTCAGCAAGTAGGCTGAAAACACCTGTGTTATCAAGTTACAGTCTACAGTTCCATTGATTTTGACATAAAGCACATTCCAATCACATTTAAAGGTCCTCATGCAAGTTACTGAAGCTGTGTAAGGCCTTACAGTAGAATATTTTTCTCTAAAAAGTTATGTGTACTGAATACCACCAGTACAAGCTCTAAGAAGCCTTGCTGAGACCTTTCAAAAGCAATTAAGCAGACAATACTGTAATCAAAATCATGAAAAAGCATGTAAAGGCAAAATAAAATGATATTTAATATTCTCATAGACACATAAATTACATTCCAAAAAAAAAGTATGATATGTGAGTCTGCACACATCTGTGAGAATCAGCTATTGTTAATAATACATGTCAACATAAAATATATCAGCTGCTAAGGTAACACAGACTCCAGTACACAAGCGTTTAATACAAATCCAGAAAGCCACATGTCCCACAACATGTGCTCTAATGCATTGCCCATTAAAGCCAAAACCCAAACAACAGTCATTAGCAGCATGGATCCAGAGCACATCAGAGTACTGAGGGTACTGTGAAGAACCCTTTTCATTCTTTAAGGTAGAATCTTTTTACTTCTAACCTCAAAGAATGCCCTCTTGTCAGGTGAAAACCACTTGGCACAGAAAGCTCACTTGACAAAGCTTTATACTGACCCTGGATGTATTTATATAGGATAATCATAATCATACCTCCTCTGGTGCCCAAAATAGTACTCCATATTCCAAATGAGGGCGTACTAGAGACTTGTATAGTGGCAGAATTATATTTCCTTCCCTTGCTTCTATACCCTTCTTAATACATGCTAATATTTTATTTGACTTTGCAGCTGCTGCCTGGCATTGAGCACTGTTACCTAGGTGGTTGGCCACAAATGCTCCCAAATCCCTTTCAATATCAGATATCCCTAGATTTGCTCCATTAAGATTATAAACTGCATGCCTATTTTTCCTTCCCAGATGCATAACTTTACATTTATTCAGGCTCATTGGCCTATAATTCCCTGGATTTGCTCTTGCTCCCTTCTTAAATATAGGTATCACATCTGCTTTTCGCCAGTTGTCTGGTAGAGACCCTGTGTTGAGTGAATCTTGAAAAATTTAATATAATGGTTTGGCTATTACATAACTCGGTTCCCTCAGTACCCTTGGATGTATTCTATCAGGACCTGGGGCTGTATTATAATTTTTGTTTTCCAACCTCTTTTGGATTTCTTCCTGCGTTAACCAATTATTTGTTGAAGGTAGTGTAGCCCCATTATGTTAAAGTGTCCCAACCACTGGTACCACCTTTGTATATACTGAAGCAAAAAGGATAAAAGGATGTTTAAAATTTAATTATCTTTTGGTTTAAAGGGCCACTTAATTCAGCTGAATTTGGACCGCATCACGGTAAAGATCTTGAAATACTTTTTTCTGTCAATAAAGGAATATCCCTGTTTATGTGAGTCCCTGACTGCCCACTCCCAGACATGCAGCTTGTTTTTTAGTTGTATCTTACTAGAACGTTTAAGCAGGTTATCTGTAGAAATGTTTAAGGTAATATTTCCTTGTGCATCTGTTTCCTGTTTCCTCTCCTTTGTCTCAGCAACTGCTTAGACAAATATCTATAGGAAGCCGTGATTAGATAAAGATTGTTTTGCTGAGTTAGACAGAAAAAGACACTTGCTTGCAAATGTGAATTTAACCCTATTTTCAACTATGCTATAAGCTGTGACGTGTGTTATGCTATATAAGGGGCTGCCGCCCAAATAAACTCAGAGATTATTCTGATGACACTCTGCCTTCTGTGCATTATTTTCTCTCATTATATCTTGGTACCCAGATATAATATATACACACATCAGAATACATGATTACTCACTAATCTGATCCTATCATTTTGGTCCTTCGAGCCGGAAGTTGTTTCCCTTACCATTCCTCGGACGGAGTAAAACGCCTTTTACCGTGCACAGGGGGTATGTCGCTGAGGACTCCCTTACCTTGAGAAAGACCTCAGGCCTGATATATACGATCAGTTGGACCACAGAGGCAAGGTGTTTTTCCGAGGGATGAAAAGGCACAGTTTACAACGAACTGACAGTGAGTATATGAATTTCTGTTGCATTTGCATGTGTGTGTATGTCCGCAGGTCCTTGCCTAACAGTGATATTAGGTAAAAGAGTTGTACAACTAGGTTTCTAGCCTAGTAATAGGTAGAAGGATTGACACTTACCCACAGAGAGGTAAAAGAGTCATTATCCTGAGGAAAAGACTATAAAATAAGTTCTCCGTACGTAACGTTATTGAGAAAGCTTACCATGAAAAAGGGGTAAATGAGTCCGACTTTTAAATGAGCTCTTGCAAGAAAATATGTATGTGTGTGCATGTTAACATTTTGTATGTTTTTAAATACCGGTACCGGGTGTATGTATGTTTGTGAGAGGTGTACCACGGATAACAGATTTATTGGTTATTGTATATACCTGTATACTTTCTGTATATTTCTGTGTACTTGTAGTTACATAGTTACATAGTTACATAGTAATTAAGGTTGAAAAAAGACTTTCAGTCCATCAAGTTCAACCTGTTAAGATCTCCTCTGATCTGCAATATGCGGATTAGTTATTAATTAAATTATTGATTAAATAATTATTAATAGTATAGTATTGGAGAATGAATAAAGAGTTAGTCCATCAAGTTCAACCTTTTTAGATCTCTATTGATCTTTTTAATTTGGACTATTTATTATTATTGTTAATTGTTAATTATTGTTAATTGATCCAGAGGAAGGCAAACATAAAAAAAACCCCATTGAAACTTTGCCAATTGTCTCATAAGGGGGAAAAAAAGCAAAATTCCTTCCTGACCCCAGAAACTGGCGATCAAATTTCTCCCTGGATCAATATTCCTTCGCTAGTTATCTAGGATAGCCTTGAATGCCCTCTTTATTCAGAAATATATCTAACCCCTTTTTGAAGTTGTCTATCGAATTCGCTGTCACCACCTCCTTTGGTAGAGAATTCCACAGTTTAACCACCCTAACTGTGAAGAACCCTTTTCTTTGTTTAAGGTGAAATCTTTTTTCCTCTAACCTCAACGGATGTCCTCTTGTCAGTTGAAAATCTCTTGCTACAAAAAGCTCACTTGACAAAGCCTTATATGGACCCTGGATGTATTTAAATAACGTAATCATATCTCCTCTTAGACGCCTTTTTTCTAGCGAAAATAAGTTTAATTTTGCTAGTCTTTCTTCATAACTTAGCCCCTCCATTCCCCTTATTAGTTTTGTAGCCCTTCTCTGTACTTTTTCCAGCTCTAAGATGTCTTTTTTGTGAGGTGGTGCCCAAAATTGTACTCCATATTCCAAATGAGGGCGTACTAGAGATTTGTATAGTGGCAGAATTATATCTTCTTCCCTGGCTTCTATACCCTTCCTAATACATGCTAATATTTTATTTGCCTTTGCAGCCGCTGCTTGGCTTTGAGCGCTGTTACCTAGGTGGTTGTCCACTAGTACTCCCAAATCCCTTTCAATATCTGATACCCCTAGATTTGCTCCATTAAGATTATAGATTGCTTGGCTATTTTTCCTTCCCAAATGCATAACCTTACATTTATTTGTATTAAATCTCATCTGCCATTTAGCCGCCCATTTCTCTAATTTATGCAAATCCTTTTGTAGGGAAAGTACATCATTATCTGATTTTATTACCTTGCACAACTTAGTGTCATCAGCAAAAATGGAGACACTACATTCGAGTCCTACTTCAATGTCATTAATAAATATGTTAAAAAGGAGAGGACCCAATACTGAGCCCTGAGGAACCCCACTTATCACATTAGACCAATCGGAGTATGTTCCATTTACAACAACCCTTTGCTTCCTGTCTTTTAGCCAGCTCTCGATCCATGAGCAGATATTTACTGCAATTCCTGTATCCCTTAGTTTGCTCACTAGTCTTCCATGTGGCACTGTATCAAATGCCTTTGAAAAATCTAAAAAGACTACATCCACTGAGTTGCCCTGATCCAAGTTCCTACTAACCTCCTCATAAAAACTAATTAGATTGGTCTGACACGACCTTTCCTTCATAAATCCATGTTGACTGCTACCTATGATCCTGTTCAAATAGACATATTCTTGTATTCTGTCCCTTATTAACCCTTCTAAAAGCTTCCCAACTACAGAAGTGAGGCTCACTGGTCTATAATTCCCCGGATTTGCTCTAGATCCCTTCTTAAATATAGGTATCACCTCTGCTTTTCTCCAGTCATCTGGTAGAGACCCTGTAGTGAGCGAGTCTTTAAAGATTAGATATAATGGTTTGGCTATTACAGAACCCAGCTCCCTCAGTACCCTTGGATGTATTCCATCAGGACCTGGGGCTTTATTAACATTTATTTTCTCCAACCTCTTTTGTATTTCTTCCTGCGTTAACCAATTATTTAGTGAAGGTAGTGTAGCCCCATTATGTTGCAGTGTCCCAACCACTGGTACCTCCCTTGTGTAAACCGAAGAAAAGAACCTATTTAGCTCATCTGCCTTTTCCTGGTCACTAATTATCAGATGGCCTGTGTCACATTGTAATGGTCCTATCGATTCCTTCCTGGCCTTCTTCCCATTAATATATTTATAAAATATTTTAGGGTTAGTCTTACTTTCCATTGCAACTGACTTCTCATTTTCTATTTTAGCCAGTCTAATAGCCCTTTTGCAAGCCTTGTTGATTTCCTTATAGTCACATAAAGATGCCTCTGTTCCCTCCTTCTTGTATAATTTAAATGCATACTTCTTTTTCCTCATCATGATCTTTAAGTCATTGTTAAGCCACATGGGATGTGATTTACTCCTATTTATTTTATTTCCACATGGTACATGCTGATGAGTATGTTTATTTAGTAAGGATTTGAAAGTTGTCCATTTATTTTCAGTATTCTTCCCTGTAAGTTCTTTGTCCCAGTCTATATGTTGTATTGCTGCCCGTAGCCCATTAAAGTTAGCCCTTTTAAAATTTAGAGTTTTTGTTGGCCCCTTACAACTCTGTTTTTTGTATTCAATCTCAAATGAGACTGTGTTGTGATCACTGTTCCCCAAGGGTTCCCCTATTTTTACATTTGATATTATATCAATATTACTTGTGATGACTAAATCCAAGATGGCCCCATTTCTAGTAGGTTCTTGTATTACCTGGGCTAGATAATGATCCCTGAGTGTACTCAAGAACCTGCTCCCCTTAGCTGAGCTGCTGGTCTCGTTTATCCAGTTTATATCAGGGTAATTAAAGTCTCCCATTATTAGAACTTGCCCATGCTTAGCTGCATTTCCAATCTGTAACAATAATTGTATTTCCTCACTTTCAGCTATATTTGGGGGTTTATAGCATACTCCCACCAATATGCATTTAGAATTAGCTCCTCCACTATTTAGCTCAACCCACAAGGATTCAATGATGCCGTTAGTGCCAGCATAAATATCTTCTCTAACTATAGGCTTAAATTCAGGCTTAACATAAAGACAGATCCCTCCTCCTCTTTTACCATTGCCCCTATCTTTCCTAAATAGGTTATAACCATCCAGATTAACAGTCCAGTCATGAGATTCATCCCACCATGTTTCCGTAATGCCTATTAAGCCCCATTTTTCTTGTACTGCTAATATTTCTAGCTCATCCATTTTCCCAGGCAAACTTCTTGCGTTTGCAATCATACACTTTATGTTGCTATGGCTCTGCTGATGTGAAGTGCCTGCCACTGTATTTGAGGCCCCTATTAATATCTCCCTACTTTCTATTGTAACCCTCCCCCCTTCTCCTCCCCCATGGGTAAATAATTCATCCCTTTCCCTCTCTACCCTATTTACCCCAATCTACCCTATTTACCCCAAGTAAGTGTATGTAGATATATATACATGTATTCTTTTGTGTTGTTCTCAAAATTCTTACCTGAAACGATCCACTTTTGGTAGTGAGTGGTCACGCATTACCCACCTAGTCTCCGAAGGGCTAATCCTGTGACTTGCCTGTGTTTATGGAAGACGCACAAACCAAAATTTGTGGCAGTCGAGCATGACAGGCATCTATAACTGCTTGAATTTCTATCTTTCTCATTCTTTAATTGGTTATACAATGTTGAAATATTTTGTCTGAAGTTTCTGTGTATTCATAACCTCTTACTAAAATACTCTGTAAGATTGTGTGTATGAAGCCCACGTCCACAAAGGCACCACACGGTATATGGTGAAGTTGGACTTTGAGTGATCTACCTGTCGGCCCTACAGGTTGGGTGGCAAGGTTTACACTAAAGGGAACTGCACAACAAGACTTCCCATTAGAAGCTACGGGCTTTATGGGTCCTTGATGTGCCGAGTATATGTGGTGGTGTTTGAGGTGTAGCGTGCGAGAGGTAGCGTGAATGACTCTCTCACTACGTGAACCAGGTTTCCACACTCGGGTGTGGAGAAGGCGGATGGTCCAAGGTGTGGGAGATATACAGATTATTTCTGGAAAATGTATTAAAGGTCTGTTGGTTGTTGTATGTATATGTAATGCTATGTATATTTCCATGTACCTGTGATCTTATTTTTTGTGTATATCTATTAACTTTAATTGATACTATAGGAGTTCAAGATATATATATATATAAGTGGATAGGCTCTCAAGGGCATAAATTGCACTGCCAGGTGTGTGGTTTCTAGACCCTGCAGTTTTCAAGGTTATCTCTAAAGAAATGTTTAATATGCATAGGGTTTCTGGTGTGCATCTGTAACTTATGTCTGGTAAAAACACACTTATGTGTGGGAATTGTGAACACTGTATTCTAGAATTGTTTTCTTATGTGTATTTGTGTATATATAAAAAGTTTCTGTGTGTTTGTAACTTTACTCGATGCTTTACCTTTGGACAGGGAGGTGACTGGTCTGCATTTTGAGACGACGTGCAGGGTCTGGCCAACCCCTCACATAGCAGACCACTCCCCTTTCCTACTCCCATTTTCTCTGTGTGTGTTTGTGTGTGTGTGTTAGTTTTTATGTGAAAATATGTCTGTCTGTATCATTGAGGGAAAATAGCAAAAGGGAGAAAGTGTGGTTGCTGTAAAGAGAGACAAAGGCATGTTATTACAACCCCTTTTTAGCGATGACGATGCTCACTACACCCACTGGATACTACCATCTACTATACTACCTCTGCTGGAATCAGTGCCCTGTATCCACTACTTCTTGGCAATATTAATCCTTATTGAAAGTAAGATATAGGAGACGTTCAAGCTTTATTGAGCTTTACTATATACAAAGAAGTATACGATAGAAAAAGTAAATGCAATGTTACTTAATTAAGGAAATAAAAATAAAAATAAAAAAAGTAAATACATTTTCTATACTAAAAATAAAAAATTGTTGAAGATAAAAACAAAAAGGCAAATATGTATAACAATGAAGGTGCCTACGGGGGGAGGGACATGTAATGTTAACCACCTCTCTCCTTCGGAAGAGGAAGAGGATATGTTTATGTGTACACAGAAAAGACTTCCACGACTGACCGCCCCTCCAACTCCTGGGAATATGGTCACTTATAGTGATGATGTAGAGGACGAATTTGATGACGCCCGCAAATACCTGCTTGCTGCCACCGCTCGAAATCCACCTCCTTCGACACCACCACCTTATGAAGAACGGCCCTCCAGAACCAGGCGGGCACCAGATCATCAATACGGAGGTAAGGGAATAACATCTGTGACATTATATCCCTTAATTGAGGTTCCCAATCCTAGGGGGGGGGGAGCTTGTAGATGGGGGAAATGTGTTGCACCCACAATGCTAGTATACCGAGCATGAACAGATGCAGATGTGAGGAGAGCTGTAGAAGGAGTCCCCCACCCAAATGACAATATGGGAATTTTCAGACTTAAGTTCCAGCGATTGCAGCAAAGTTTTAAATTAAATGGTGTTGAGGTTGCAAGATGTCTGAGGCAGATATTAGGGTCCGATTGGATCCTTAGTGAAGGTGACTGGAATCCACTGGACCCAAGGGGGAAACCATTGCAATATGGATCACAAGATCTGACCCAACGAGTAGACGCTCTAATAGGCAGAATAGCTGATAGACACAGAGAACACGCAGACTGGACTAAGATAAGCGAGTGTGTACAAAAAGATGATGAAAGTGTGGAACAATATATGCCATAGCAGGGTGGCCAGACCTAACCCATATGACAATGCTGGACCATATGCTCAGCAACTAAAAAACACTTTTCTCAGGGGATGTCATCCAGAAAAAAAATGACTTTGTGATACAGCACCAAATTACTTACAAAACATGTCCCCTTAGGGAAACCATAGAATATCCTAAACATGCAGAGGAGCAGTGTAAGAGAGCAAAAGAAAAGAAACAGAAAAAGCAAGATAGTAAACCAAAGGAGGTGTATTTGATGACTTCTGTTGATGGGAAAGCGCAACCTATAACTTCTGCTTTCTTTTCCGGTGAAGGTGGAAATAACCAAAAACGGGGAGGGAGAGGAGGTGGACGAGGACGAGGTGGAAGCAGAGGAAAATTTTATGGAAATTGTTACGTGTGTGGCAAGGCCGGCCACTTAGCACGTTCTAGCAGAAACAGAAAGTACCAGGAGGAAGAGGGAGCGGATGACCATGACCACCAGACTGACAAATGACTAGAACCAGGTTGTACCCTTCCTTTACAAATATTTGCTGAACAAGAATTGCATGAATCTGAATTGTATGGGTATGGCAATAATGATGCAAACTTGCCAGAAATAAATGATGTGTTGAATTTAGAATCATGTTTAGACTTAATGGCTCTAGAAGAACAACCAGTCATTCAACTAGATGTAGAGGGGGTAATGATAAAATTTTTATGCAATACAGGAGCATGTAGGTCAGTGTTGAGCGATGATGGCACATGGACTAGTTACATGTCATCACAAAACATATTGGTTAGGTCAGCAGCAGGACAGACAAATAGCGAACCTATATCATGTCCACTCACAGTGAGATTGTTCACCGGCCAAACATTTGAGCATCCTTTTATACTCTCCCCTAGATGCCCGATAAATCTCTTGGGTAGAGGTCTGATGCTGAAATGCAACATTAGAGTGGTTCCTACAGAGTAAGGCATGAAAGCATACATGGAGGGCATACCTGTCGATGTAAATGTAGTGCAGGGGATGGGTGAACCACATTACTTCTACACATTAGACATGGTGTCGAAAGAGCCAGGACAAGTATCCAGCAATTTGGTAGCCTTGGCTAATGACCTAGCTCCATCTTCCGGTGTAAAATAAAGCACAGGGTCATTACACTGCACTATGAAATTTGAAAGTACACCGGGGAGGGATGTGGACTATGAAAAAACATTTTTCAAAGACACCAATACCAGAATAACCTTGGATTACATATACTGGACAGAAAATGGGTATACAGGGGTGGGAGTAAAATTGAATGATCAAGACCAGCTACTCTATGCAGGACACACAGTGCCACACATATCACTGACTATGCCAGCTGGTGGAAGGTGGGTACAGGTAGGAGGGATGGTAGAAGAGGCTCAGACAGATGAAACACCATGGGAGTACTTGCCCTATGACCTCGGAGTGCAGTACTCACCGAGCAGAAAAATGTATAGGAAAAGCCTGAACTGGGTAACTGAGACAAAGTAAACATACACCAACAGCCAATATGCATTCTCAACTGTGCACATATTTGCACAATTAGGGAAGAATAGAGGCATGGCCACATCTACCGGCAGGCAAGTCACTCATAAACAACTCCTTTTGCAGTTACTTGAAGCCAATTAACTGCCCTTGAAGATTGCGGTATGTAAATGTGTGGCTCAAACCACAACAAGAGACGCAATTTCAATAGGAAATGTCAGAGCTGACGCAGCTGCAAAGCAGGCGGCTCTAACAGGAAACATACACATTTTTCTCTTACACAGCTACACATCTGTGTATCTCGTAGACCAAATTAACAAGAGTATTCAACAGCTAATACAGACAGACGCACCCTCACAAGAAAAAACATACCGGTTAAAGGTATGATAATATTTATGAGAGTGCAGAAGGGAAACCAGTTTTACCAAAATCACTATTCAGATATGCAGCTATGTTGAGCCATGGCATTAGTCATGTCTCAAGAGGGAGTATGGTAGACATGGTCAGCAGAATATTTTCAGCCTATGGATTAAACACCTATTTTAAACATTTTGTGCAGGGTGCCTTGTTTGTGGACAACACAAGCCTTAGGGTTACTATCATCCCATAAGAGGCACATTCCCAGAACCAACATACCCCTTCCAAACAATATGTATGGATTTCATTGAACTAACAAAGTGTGAAGGGAAGAAATATTGCCTAGTGATAATTGATGTATACTCTAGGTGGGTGGAAACGAAACCATGTGCACACCCTAAAGCAATCACAGTGGCTAAAACCTTAGTTACACAAATAATTCCTAGGTTTGGTATACCAGAGGAAATATATAGCGATAACGGCACACATTTTGTGAACAAAATTATCGACCACTTGAGTAAAGCATTACACATAGAGTTGAAAAACCACTGTGCGTACCACCCACAGTCAGCTGGATTAGTGGAGAGAACTAATGGTACCTTAAAAAATAAATTGAGGAAAACGATGGCAGAAACAGGAAAAATTGGCTTTACTGTTTACCATTGGTCATGCTAAACATGCACATGCTTCCAGGCAGGAAGAAGTTAACCCGTTTGAAATATTGTATGGGAGACCATTCCTACTACCAGAATTTAGACCATTTATCTCAGAAGATGAGAACATGAGTGAAAACTTAGCAAACTATATAAGAAAAATGTTAAGTAAGAAAGATATTACCTCCATCTCTCTCTCTCATCCACAGCAACAGCAGGGACCCTGCATGGTACAACCAGGCCAGTGGGTCCTAATTAAAGTAATCAAGCGTAAAAATTGGGCATCGGCCAGGTGGGAAGGACCGTACCAAGTTCTGCTGTCAACACCCACTGCCTTAAAAGTTGCCGAACAAGCCACCTGGATACACCTGACTCACTGCACGAGAGTAAAAGTGCCAGAGCTTGAGCCGGTTGATTCCTAAAACCTACTAGCTGACTCATTGCGAGTCAGGCTGGCCTACAAAGGGGGGGAAACTCATCTCAAACCCAGTGAAGAACCGAATGGTGCAGGTTTGGGGTTCTCAACTGATCCAAGAAAATGTCCTGGCACCGGTTCAAAAGACCTAACTGGTGTGGCCTAAGAATCTCACTGACATGCCTCATCTTGATAACTCTTTGCATAGTAGCACCCATAATCATATGGGAAGAAGTAACAAGACCTAGAGGCAACCAGACGCAATCTATTAGAGAGATGTGGATGCACAGAATGAAAAGAGACATGATGGAAGTCAATTTAACTGGCCAAGTGACCCTAGTGTTCAAGGAAGGGCAGATAGGAGCCAACCAAATAGACCTATATCAAGTACTAAGATGTGGACTTTCTGGAGGAGGACGTAGTGGAAGGGTGAGAAAAGCGCCAGTATACTTGTGTATAGCCTCTCCGTATGAAAATGAGAGATGTCCTAGCTGGAAACTGGCCTTATGGAATACAGGAGCTGACTGGGGTTACTCCCCACCTAATCACATGAAGTGCAAAAGGTACAAAGAGACGCTTAAAGCTGACACGGGGTGTGGAGCCATCCATCTGCAGCCAAAATCAGCTATGCAAAAGTGTGATGAAGGGAGACATACTTTTGGAATCTACACCTCAGGCAGAGGTAACAACATGGAATATTTGCATATGCAGGTACTGCAAAAGAGGTGCCCAGAGAGACTATTGATCTCACCAAGGTGAGCCCTGTGAATAGGACTGTGCCCTCAAAGGTCATCTATTTGGAACCTGACCGCCTGATTGACACTTTTGAAATTGAGACTGGGTATGCAGAAAAAAAATATCTGGTTGAAATGGATGCTGTATACGACGGCATCCATGGAAATGAGTAACTGTATAGCATGTTCCACTGCCAGACCTTCAATGGCAATGTTACCATTTAAACTGAACCTTGCTTTAAGACCTTTGTTTAATACATTTATAAAAGGAGGGACTGTTAGGTATTTAATTTCTTTATTATGAATTTATTGGCTAAGACTATTATGATTATAAAAAGTATATCAGCTTGTTTTTTAGTTGTATCTTACTAGAATGTTTAAGCGGGTTATCTGTAGAAATGTTTAAGGTAATATTCCCTTGTGCATCTGTTTCCTGTTTCCTCTCCTTTGTCTCAGCAACTGCTGAGACAAATATCTATAGGAAGCCGTTATTAGATAAAGATTGTTTTGCTGAGTTAGACAGAAAAAGACACTTGCTTGCAAATGTGAATTTAACCCTATTTTCAACTATGCTATTAGCTGTGACGTGTGTTATGCTATATAAGAGGCTGCCGCCCAAATAAACTCAGAGATTATTCTGATGACACTCTGACTTCTGTGCATTTTTTTCTCTCATTATATCTTGGTACCCAGATATAATATATACACACATCAGAATACATGATTACTCACTAATCTGATCCTATCAACCATGTAATGAACACAAGGGAAAGAAGTGTTAAAACTCAACAGATCAATCTGTGCAGATCATGGCATGCTAGGTAGGTCAGGTAGTGGATACTTTTGAGAGCAGTTTTTCCTGAACTTAGAAATGCAATCAATCTCTTTTTTCACCTTGTCTGTTATGAACCATGAAATTGCCAGTAGGCAGCACAAAGTGTGTTTTTAAACAGACTAGACATTTAGATTTTAGCTGTTATTAGTGTAATAAAAAATATGTTTCGGCTCTTTCACACCATAAAGAGCACTTACAGTGAGGTAAATGGCCCTTTAAAGATAATACTGTATAATAACAATTTATAGAATCTACTAGAATTATATGTTGTCATTACACCACAATCATCATATATTAGAAGTAACCAGTAATGCCATAGCATTTTATATTGTGTCTTCATCTGCTTAATGAAACAGATTCCATTAATCCTGGATTATGTAATCCAAATCAATTACACACGTAGTATGTAGTGTGATGTTAAAACCTTGGAAATAGTATGATACAGCTCTGAACTGATCAGTGTATGGTCATGTCACAACCTGCTCTTCATTGGGCTTGAAAAGGTTGCCAAGTTACTGGGTCGCATGACAAGTTGCAGAAATCATTTGTAGATTATAAAAAAATAAATAAAAGCCTTCCCTCTAAATAAAACAAACCATCTATATGTGTGCTAAACAGAGTATAATCTTTATGTTTGGTTCATCCTTTTATAAAAAAATTTCCATCATACAACAACGGACCACGAAAACAATTAACATCTGGACTTCCATCAGGAGCACAGAACCAGCCTTTCTATCTCTCCATCTAGGTTCCAATGATTTTAGGGCTCCCAGTGTCAGATATCTCTGGTCAGTGTCTGGGTACGGCAGGGGTTTGGCAGGGTATTGTGAACATCTTGGTGATAGTTAGGGGTCTAAGCAAAGTGGGGAACCATGGATCTGGGATAGACAGTCTTATGAGGTCTCAAGGGGAGAGTTTCACTGTAATAGGGGAACCTAGAAGAGGATAGTTTGCTAGCTTTCCAATGGTGCCCTGTAAGGGGGAGGCAGGTATGCCTATGACCCGGTGTTTGTAGTGAGCTAACCTCCTCTCGGGAAGAGATATCTTTATTGAGTCGGAGAGGGGTCGGCTAAGGGAGATGACGTGGACAGGGGGTTTATTCAATATCGGGGACGTCCAGGACTTCCATAATATTTTAACACTTCTGGCTCCATATTAAATTGTATGGGGGCGGGGGGGTTAAGGACAATGAATTGACTAAGGTCAATTCTTTGCCAATTAGTGGTTAACCGCGAGACAATAGATCAAAGGGATATCACTTGCAAAGCACTCTATTTAGTTAACTATACTTGATAGCTTAATCAGATTCGTTGATCTCCCATAGAAGTCTATGGAATCCGATCTACCTCTCACCGTAAGTTCAAATCCAGTAAGGTACCTATCCCAGCCTGCGACTGGGAATGAACTCTATATCACCGTTGGCTACTGGAAGTGGCTACTGGTCACCCTTAAAGTTATAATACCCTCAAAATATTTTTTTGCCTTCCTTTGGATCAATGAACAACTTTTTTCAACCTCAAATACTATGTAACTATGTAACAATATAAACAACCTAAAACACATGATGCACATAAAATAATAGTGAAAAAATTAGTAAAATTGACCCAGAGTACTTGGGTGACCTGGGGAAATGGTTCTTTGGGAGTCCAGGGCCTGGGGAAACATTGGATAACATAAACAGGTTAATCATCAAATTTTGGTTCTATACCCATAACAAGTGATATAATTGAGCAATTGTAGGTTACAGTAGCCCGTAATGGAGGCCGCAAGTTAATTTGCTATTCAATTGGCATTTTTGGCGAGCCGCAAATGGGCTATGTGTTACAGACTTGAAACCCTTACAGTTGTTACTACCATAACTTACACCCCATCTAAGCCTTTGATCTTTCACGTCCACAAGAGTTTAAATCACTATTCAATTGCTACAATTCCTCAAGCCCGCAAATCCGTTTTCATTAGAATTAATTGCACAACAGTCTCAAGCTCACAAATCGGCAATAGAAAATCATTTTATTTTATGTTTCTTTTCAGGGTTCTATTGATCTCAGGAATCAATGAGTTAATACATGGACTAGAACAGTATCACCATTAATTTTTATTATTTTGTATTTTGCAGTTTCTCGAGTCGGATCACATAATGGACCTCCAAACGCTAATTGATTGACATGTAATCTCCATGTTTTACTAACCTAATGATGACGTAGTTAAGGCCTTGCTTAATTGATAATGTTCCCACGTTTAAATGCTACTTATGATTGCATGGTTTATGGTTTCTTCTTACGGCCCGTAACTTGCGGGCTTGTTCATTTGAATAGCACTGGAATTGTAGCAGAGTTCACAGATATACGGCCTGTATACCACAAGATGCGGGCTACAAATTGATTGAGGCTCATAGTCCTTTATGAGAAATGTCTTTGTGGTCATTACAATCGCCTTAGTCCATATGGTCCATGTGGCTAGAGAATGTGGAGGTCCAGTCACCAGGTCCAAAAGTTCAATAGTTCAGGGGGTTGTGACAGGTCATGTTAAAAAAAAAGTGTACAGGGGAGTGAACACGGGGGAGACACAGGGGAGGGAGAGGGGGGAAGAGACACAGGGGAGAAAGAGACACAGGTGATGGAGAGGGGGGGGAAGAGACACAGAAGAGGGAAGAGACATGAGAGGCCTCCTTTTGACTTGTGTTTATGTATTATGTATTTGGAAATCCTGGAAGCCTATTTTGCTAGATAACTTAGAAATGTGTCGCTGAAATAAATCCAACTCATAACTTATAATTTATGTTCATCTTTACCGAGTTAATCCGGTCAAGCCACAAGATTTGGCATTGTGACCATGAATGGAGGTTTAGGCCTAATTCATTATAGAGAGCTGTATAAAAAGCTTTATGTAGATCTTGGGTTCGGCGTGTATTATTTACACCCAAATATCTAATATGAGTGCCTGGCCATGTAAAATCAAAATTTTGTTGAAGAAATTCAAGGTCTCCCAAGCCGAGGCACATTTTCAAAGCCTCTGTTTTGTCTACCTTAATTTTCAGTCCAGGGAACTTTCTAAAATTCACTAGATTTTGGAGTAAAACTGGAACCGAGGTGGCAGGATCTGTAAAGGAGCACAAAATATCATCTGCAACGAGACAATATTTGAAATGATGATGCCCTATTTTAAGTCCCTGGATGTGTGAGTTTGATCTTATAGCTTGTGTAAGTGGCTCTATTGCTAAGGCAAAAAGGAGTGGAGACTTGTCCCTCTTTGAATGTCTAATAATGTTCTACATTCTCCGGCCAATTTCAAGGATGCTTGATAATATGTATGAACCAAGTTCATGAAGGGCCCAGTGAAACCAAATTTTGACAGGGCCGCTTTAAGGTAAGACCCAGGAAGTGGCTAGGGTGGAGGCCTAGCACGTAAGTCCTAACCGGCACACAGCTATCCCAGCACAATATGCAAAAGACTACCTTGAGGACCAGCTCAAACGTGGATTGATAAGACCCCACTGATATGCCTGGGTGCTCTGACCAAACCGAATGGCGTGACCCCTGCTGAGAGGCCCAACACGAGCAGCCTATGACGCGGATGACGAAGAAGCTGATTCTTCATGCAGACCCAGGAGGCTTTGAGAAGCCAGAGTGGTAAGTCCCTCATGGAGAGATTTAGATGCTTACTCCTGCAATATAACTGATACACCTCTGTCGGGAGGTCCTCTTGCAGCAATTCGCACCATGTAAGCTGATTACCCCTCCATGTTCCGGAGGAATTGGGCAGCCAGAGAGGAGAGACCCTCATAGAGGGACCTAGAAGGGAACAATTATAACAAAACCGCAAGACTCAGCCAGGGAAGTTCGCCTAGAAGAGACCGAGGCAAAGACGCCGACTTTGTGTGCTTTGGGGGACTCGAGCTTCTGAAGTGCGGAATACTTGCTGGGAGGCCAGGATGGTGATACACATGGCACAGCAGCGAGAACTTTGGTGGGAGGCCCACCTGGAGGAGTCTGTGGTGGATGTGCCGGCTCTCTCGGTTATCCTGGAGGACCCAGACAGCTGGGACTGTGAGACCCTCATTGAGGGACCCAGAGAGAAGTGCCTGTAATACACCTTCGACACAGGACTGAGGCAGCTGCAATACAAAGGTCAGAAAACACAGCCAAGAGCCACAGATAAACGCAAGAAATAAAACTGTGACTTGGAAAAGACTGAGTGCCCTGTTTCAGGAGGAGGATGTCGCCATCTCGTCTGTGGCAGGGGTAAGGAGAAAGCTTCTAAAAATGCTATACTATAGCCTGAAGCTAAATATTATTTAACCAATATATCTACAATAATAAAAGATTAAGTAGATCAGTCCTCTTAACTATCCAGGTTTGATGAATCAACTTAAATCTGCCTAATATAGAGGACTGTGAACTGTATTTAGTATTATCTACTGGCATACCTTTTGGCCAAATATTGATGAAGACTCTTTGTACATGTATACTTAAGAAAGGTATCTATTGAGCTGTGTGTTACCAAACACCTTGGATACCCTCTGACAATCTCAATATAATACCATAAGGAGATTTATAAATAACAGTGTCTATGGGGTAACACTTAGTCTTTCATCTCCATATTGAACACTCTTATAACAGATTGAAAATACGTGCCCATTTGCTGTTTATAACAAAACGGAGAGCTCCAACTAACCCTTTTCACTGACTGCAAATAGATTGCAAAACATATTTTTCCATCCAACTTAAAGAGGCTAAATTGGTTATAAGCTGAAGTGGACTTCTGCTAAATACCCAGAGCTTAACTATATGCTTCATCATAGGTTGTTGGTCAGCCTATTTGAACATCATTCTCTGGAAATCAAACTTAATGACTCCATACTTACTGGACTGAGATTGGGAAATAAGCAAACTCCATAGTATTAACTACTGTTATATCAGATTGTAAGGCAATTCCAATATGCACATTGAACACGAACGATTGCTGTTTTTTAGGTGAAAAAATAAACACCTTGGATTAACAAACCAGCATAAATATCTGATAACTTCAGAGAATTGGGACTTCTAAACCATATAGAGAGTTAATTGCTGGTATATTTCACTGAAGAGGTTTTACCGTCAAAAGTATTGTAAAATACTTTGTTTCAATGTGTTTTGCGCAGTGAGACTGAATGTAATATTGCCCACTGAATTGTCTGTTTTAATGGCACTGTACAGGCTTTTTTTTATTTTATCCGCTCATTTCTGGCGTAACAAAATAGCTAAATAAGCGCTACAGTGGCTTACTTATCTGACTATTCCTAGTGTAGTAAATTAGCTTAATTAAGTGCTATATAGTGGTCTGTTAAAGGGATAAGAATCCAATGTAAAAGATAGGGTAGGCATTGACCAACTAGGTTACTTAGCTTTATTATAGTACAGAATTTTGTATAGTCTTGAATATGAATCAGTCAGTTAAAAACAAATTCAGGGGAAAAAAGCAGGCCAGTTCTGACTTTTACTCCCCGGTAGAGAAGGGGAAAAAGGTAAACAGACCGCATTTAGATCACTCAATACATACTCCAGAAATATCCCTTAATAATATGGAACCGAAGGAAGCTACTATGTTAGGATCTCCTAAAATATCAGAACAACTAAATACTACCTGCATGAAAAAACTACTAGAAGAATCACATATATAGTTGTCAGCATGCAGGTTGTTGCTAACGTTTCGGGCTCACGTTGAAGGCGCTCCTTGCGCTGGTGGAGATGAGCGCTGTAAGCGCTAATCCCTACAACCCCCTGCGACTTTCGGACCGCAAATGCGGACCCTCGCAAAGCGAGGGGCTACAATTGCGGAGGTGGAGGCTCCCACGTCAGCTGCAATGAGCCAGAGGCTCATTGCAGGCTGATAATGCGGACCCTCGCGAATCGAGGGGTTGAATTTATGGAGGTGGAGGCTCTACGGCGCCTCACAAATGGTTACAAATGACCACACAAGTGGGACTTGGAAAAAAAACATAAACACGCAATGACTAACTACGGACTTACACAAAAATATACGAGCCGCGGGACTTAGAAAAAATCCATTACGGACTCGCAAAAACCTTAACGGACAAACTGCGCACAGCAGCAAACATTAAAAAAACACAAAAAAAAACACACAAATAACATAAAAACCTTACCCACACCAAGGGGGGACACCCAGGACCTCTACAAGAAAGCTTAAACCTCGAATTCTGTCAAATTTACAAAGTTTAGCCACTCGAAAATCTAAAAACCTAATCAAGAGAAAAAATGGCCGCCGAAAAAAACGAAAACGAGGCTACACGACCCCTAAAGCTGCTAAATTATACAAAGCAAATACGGCTTTTTTGACGGGCAATTCGCTAGCTTCTCTATAATCTCAGGTAACCCAAGATATAGAAGAAAATACTAACGCAATTAACTATATTAACACAAGACTTGAAGATTTAGAAATTAAGTTTGATCTGTTAACTAAAGAACACACAGAAACTCTCTCCCAGGTTAAAACTTTAGATGAAGAGGTTAAAACCTTAAAGAGTAAATAAACCCAATTAGAAAATCAATCTAGAAGAAATAATGTCAGGATAAGAGGCATCCCAGAGGCAGTGACTGTAAAGATTTATTATCATATATAACTCCGCTTTTACACTCCATTCTGGGAGAGGATAAAATCGATAGACTACATCGAATACCAATACCCAAAGACTTCTCTCAGGATATACAAAGAGATGTTTTGGTTAAATTACATCTTTACACATACAAAGAGTCAATTATTAAGGCCTCTATCTCTGGGAAAAGTTTAGCGACCCCATATGATAACATTTATATTTTTTCTGACTTATCGGCTAACACACTAAAACAAAGGAGAGAGTTCAGGGAAGTAGCAAAAATGTTGAGAATGAACAACCTTCAATATATGTGGGGTTTTCCTACTAAGCTGATAATTTTCAAAAATGGTACAAGATACAGTTTTGAATCATCAGCGATGCTGAGAAACAGATAAAAAGAACCTAGGGGTTTCTAAGTCGTTAGAGATGGGATGTGATTTATATTTGATTTTACACATAATTAGCTCTCAACTCCCTTGTATGATGATTTTTTTCATATTATTTGATTTATTTAATAATATTTACTATATATTTAAAAATTATATATCTATATGTAATTTAATAATAAACATTCACAAATAATAATACATTTTAAAATACACTATCATCACACTACAAACTGATGTATAGATTACAATGGTTTAAATATAGCACTAATATATCATAACTGACATAAAGATTAGAGTCATACAATCTTAGACATATATAAAAGAAGAATTGTTAATACACAATGATGCACAACTGATTTAAGGAAATATAAGAGTTAGCTGCAGTGTAAAAAGATCTCGGTTAGGACCATATTGGTCAACATAGATCAGCTGAGACCAAAAATGGAGGTAAAGAAAACAGGTAATAACATCTTATACCTGTAACAGAACCGAAAGAAAGAAAATTCTCTTGCTAAGTGTTATTTATACAAAACAACAAAGTGTGAGGTGTTCAATTAGAGAACGAACTAACCTTTATAGGTTAGTTCTATGGACATGATAACCCACTCTGAGAACAACCTCTTTTAGCTCACTTGTGCCCTTCTCAGGGAGAAATATCCTGTAGTATATCGGTCTGGTCCCACTCACTAGAGTGACCCAACCCTGAAATACCAGGCAATTCTACCCTGAATAGGAGAAACAGCAAACCCCAGACGTACGTTTCAGCCTTCACTGGGCCTTGTCAGTGAGGTGTAGCTGAACTCCCTAGGGCATAGTGAGCAAGAGGTCCACGTCTGGAGTCCCCTATACCTCTTATGGAGATTAATCCCTAAGGGTAATTTGCATAAACAAAACAACATGTATGTATTATGTATGTTTTTATGTATTTTTTTTTATTATGTATGTATTTTCTGCTTTTTCGATGTGAGACGCGGGGGACATCTAATTTAAAATTATTCAAAAATTGGGTTAAAAATACTATCACAACATGGGTCTAAATATGAACTTTATAAGAAAAGTTTTTACAGGAAGCCTATTGAGAGAGAAGATTTATGTAGCATGCGTGCAATAAACGCACTGGAAGATTAATAGAGAACCTAGCTTGCCTGGATTTTAATAGGAAAATAAGTTTTAACTTTACATCTAAATCAAGAGGCGTTTCCATCTGGTTTAATACAAATCTAATTACAACAGATGACTATATAGAAACAGACATAAATGGTAGACTCGCTATATGGATAAGCCAAATTAATGATGTATTGTTTACTATAATGAATCTTTATCTTCCTAATAGGAATCAAAATTTCTTCCTGAATAAAATGTTAAAATATGTTCAAAAAATCATGATGTCAACTTAGATCGCACATCCTTAACTTTAAATATCCTGGATGCACAAACTAAGAGAAGGGACAAAAATGTCATAAGAGCTTGGTAGACTATGATCTCTCTGATACATGGAGAGCATGTCACAATAGTGAGAAAGACTATACATTTTATTCAAATAGACATAAAATGTATTCCAGGCTGGATTATTTTCTTTTGGATAATGATTATCTTTTTGGATAATCCAACCCTGGAAAAAACAAATCATATAGAAATTAGACCATTGGCCTACTCGGACCATGCTTCGGTTATTTTGCATTTAGGAGATCTAGAGAAGAAAGAGATAAAAAAGATTATACCAATAGATCTATATATACTATAAGATCAGGTATATAAAAAGAAATTGGAATAAGAACTGAAGTTTTTTTTTTAAGTTAATGAAGGTTCGGTAGAATCTGACATAATAGTGTGGAACACAGACAAAGCTTTTGTCCCGGGCTTATTGACATCATGGAATATCCATCTAAAAAAACGGAGGGGCCTAACGTTAAGAGATCTCAATATCAAACTAACCCAATTGGAAAGATCTAATAAAAATATTATAAATCAGGCCGATAAAAGGGAAATAACATCAATTCGGACCCAAATAAGAAAAATGAATCAACAGGTGGTAGATAAAGCCCTATGGAAATTAAACATTACCATCTTGGGAATAAACTTGGAAAAAATTTAGAGAATTACATTTAAAAAAATGCTACCTCTGCAGAAAATTTAAAAAAATAAAAGATAAAAATGGCATAATATACTACAAACCTAAGGATATAGGCAATACCTTTTTTGAATATTATAAACAACTTTATAATATGGAAGAAGAAACAAATTTTATTAAACCTAACAAGGGACAAATAAAAAAAATTCTTGAAGCTAAGACATTACTTAAATTAACAAGGGAACAGGCGGACGATTTAAATAGGGATATATCTACATTTGAAATAGAATCTGCAGTAAAAAAAAAATCTGATAAAGCGCCAGGCCCAGACGGTATAGTTAATACATGCTCCCATTTTGATAAAACCCTTAATGAAATTTAATTTAGAGGCTATGCACCAACAGATATGCTTGAAGCTATTATAATAACTATACAAAATATAGGAAAGGATCTATCTAATTGTGCTAATTAAAGGCCGATATCGTTGTTCAACACCGATATCAAATTATATTAAACATTTTTAGCCTCCAGACTAATTATTCTTCTACCAGAACTTATTAACCTGGACCAAACCGGTTTCATTAAAAAAAGACAAACCTCATCTAATGCAAGGAGATTTTTAAACATCTTGTCCCACTCTAAACAGCTCAAAATCCCTATGTTGGCCCTGTCATTAGACGTCAAAAAGGCATTTGACATGGTCAACTGGGATTATATTGATGAGGTATTGCAGGTATTTGGCTTAGATCAATTTGGTTCCCAATATATTAAAGCCCTGTATGCCAACTTCTCTGCATGAGTGAAGGGATTGGGCTTTAGAACCAACTTATTTAAAGCCAACGGGACACGCCAGGGTTGCCCACTCTCTCCACTTATTTTTGCTATTGTCATGGAGCCTTTGGCTGAGACCATAAGACTCGAGGAGGGAATCGAGAGAATAAGCATAAAGAGCCATGTAAATAAGCTAATTCTGTTTGCTGGCGATGTCCTGTTGACTTTGGCTGATCCATTGAAATCGCTAGGTTTTTGTATGAAAAACTAGACGCATTTAGTAAAGTCTCCTATTATAAGACAAGCCTGGAGAAAACTGAAATTTTTTGGTTAAACTTGTCCTTTAAACTCAAAGAAACACTTATGGAACATCATCATTTTAATTGGCAAAAGAACGAAGTTGCATATTTGGGAATAGGATTTTCTACTAACCTTAATTATTGATTAATTGATTAATTATGAGTGGATGGAAACATGTAAAATGATCATGGTTGAGAAGAATAGCGTTAGTGAAAATGACGATTCTACCTAAGATCATATTCTTGATGAGGATGCTCCTGTAAGTTTTCCCAAAATTCATTATACGCTTTTTTGAAACACAGATAGATAAATTTATATATCTAAATAAAAAAAAACTAGAACAAACATCCAATTATAACACCAATTATATAGGACTATTACAATGCAGTTAAAATGGCACAAACATTAGACCTATTATTTTGTGATAATTCAGCTAAATGGAGAGACATAGAAATATCACTCACTCAAACGATCAATATAGACGACTTTGTCTAGTATAATCCTGACCAAATGATCTAAACTCCCCTGGGTTACTAAATTGTTTTTTAAATCATGGCTTATAGCGTTCCCCTCCCCGGCAACTCTGATTAGTTTTATCTTGAAGATCAATAAGATAGAGCCAAGTGACTTTTGGGACAAAAGCTAAACAATCTTAACAAAAAAAAAATATTTAAATCTTTTGAAGGTCTATGTGCCATTTCTAATATACCTAGCTCTAAATGGCTTGAATATAACATCTTAAAAGAGAATATTAAAAAAGTCAAATTTTTATATAAGTTGTATAAAACCGATTACCAATTTTAAGAGATGTTTAAATAAAAAAAGGGGAAAAGATGAATATTTCTGACTGTACAATATTGAAGAAAAAAAGCTACCACTTGGGTAAGTAGAGAAAGTTGGGGAAAAGATTTTGATATGAGATGGGACAATTCAATATAGCTAAAAGCATTTACTGTAACTGCTAAAGCTGCAACCTGTACCAACTTACCTACAGAATATATATCTGAAAACATCTAATGGGAATTGTTGGAGGGGATGTACATGTCAAGTAACCCACAAACATGTATAGTGGGATTGCCCTATAGTAGACAACTTTTGGTCTATGTGTATGTATAAAATAACAACTTTTGTTAAAACTCCACTGGATACAAATTCGGGATTAATCCTGTTCTAGATTCTTTCAGAGAAAGTGAAAAACATTTGCTGTTTAAAATGTTGCTAGTAATCAAGTTATTAATAGCTAAATATTGGAAACAACTAAATCTTTCTTCGTGGAATGAAATAGTTATTAATATTGATAGATCATACTTTATTGAAAGAGGCATTGCTATTATAGACCGAGAGAACAAAAATAAAAAATCTTTGAGGAAATCGGGAAGATGGGAAGTGTTTAGAAATAAAGAATGTTGAAGTCACACCATGTCTCACTTGTTTTGTTTTTCTTTTGTTATTTGTGTAAATGTATTGTATATTTGTAAAATTTGGAAAGATACGATATTATAAAATATATGTACAAAAAAAAAAAAATGATGGAATATTATCTACATACTATAGTTTATATCTTTTTTAAATTTGTATCTTTTGATATGGAGTGGAGCCATGTGAAGGAACTCAGTGGCACTCATTTGCTTGCTGGATCTCATGGGAAAATTATTGTGGAATGTGGCTTTTAATGATTACCATTAAACTGACAATTTTTGGATTAAACTAGCAAACTTTAAAGGTAATCAATAGACGTTGTATTTTGTAATAATTCTCTCCTGAGATCCAGTGGTTGGAGGGGTGCCGCTGAGTTCCTTCCCTTGGCTTTGCTTTATACTGTATGTAATTAGTTATCCCCGTGAGCACCTTCTCTTTAATTACTAAATTAAGGGTCATTTTCAACCTTAATTGCTTAATTCATAGCTTTAACCCATGAGACCACATTGTATGGAGTCCTTATGGATGATAGTGGTATTTAGAAATGGATAAGGGATGTCACATGCAATTCCGTATATAAGTACTAGCAGCATAGATTGTAAGTTCTTTGGTCAAGCACTCCATGCTCCTTCACATCTTCTGTATAATACAAGATATTTTATTATAACTTTCTTTTCATTTCCATGCTGAATATATTGAGATTTAATGAATAAAATATTGCTTGGCAGTGAATAAAATATTGCAATGGTTAACCCAAGCGCAGCAGGGGATTCCCAAACATCCAGAACAATTGATTTCCGCTGGAAGCTATTATGATGATTTAGCCTTCATTTATTTTATTACACGCCAGCAGCAAAGTAAATGTCAGACTCCTTTTCATAATAAAATACAATAAATTGTAGAATATCAAATAGACAGATGAAACACAAGAGAGATTAACATGACAGACCCACTCACTCTCCAAGCCAGGAGGACCCCTTAGCCCCATACAGTGTCTATTACATTATAAACACATACATATGTTACCAAAAATACAGTGACCTTTTACCTCAGCTTACCCTTAAGAGCTTGCAATCTGTTTTAGACCTTTTATTGTGGAGAAAGATCCTGCAATCTACTGTAGGTATAAAATATATGTTTCAAACCTTGACTTTAAGAGTGTAAAAAATCAGGGTATGTAATTAGATTCCTCTGCAGGACCCTGGAAGGATCCATGATAAGTTGGTTGAAATTGTTGGCAGTATAGAGTCTTTTACATTTCCAGACAGCAATACTTTCATCTATTGGTGCAAGCAACCTGCTCCTGGACCTATGAGGGAGGAAAAGGTGGTGTCAATTTTAATCAGATCCAATTATCTAACATAAAGCTTTTTGACTTCTCCATCATGCCCAGTAACCCAGCTATCAGGAAGTGGTATAACAAAGACACTAAATAGTCTGAAACATTTTCCCCAAAAATGTGGTTTTATGTTCATGGCTTACACAGTGCTAATGTTGTTTGTTATATACTTCACAAACAAGTGCCATTTTACTTAAACTACATTGCTCCTTTAAATATAAAGTACTGCTGATACATAGAACTCCACACTCGCCCAATAATAACAGTTACAGACCCGGCATACTGACTGGAGTCATTAGTCACCCAATGGTGCCTAGAAATATGAATCTGTATAAAAGACAGTGGTGCAAATGGGGCACAGCTGGCACCAGTCAGGCATTCAGTTAAGTCTCAGCCTTCATACCCCTCATCCTGTCCCTTCCACCATACTGTAATGAAATACCAGTTCCACGGACCACACTGAAGTATGTAACAACTAACAGCATTAGCATATTTTGAGAGAAAATCTTACATTTTGCACACTCTTTGTAGAAACGTCCGTCTTGTCCGGGTACAGCACTTGTTAGATTGGAACCTACGGCCATGTGTTTATCTAATGAACAGTGGTGGGAGCTGTGGGCCAGAAGGATAGGGGTGGGTTACATTTATATATTATTAGAGTCTTTAGTATTTGGCACCAAACCATTCCCTCACACATGCTCAGAATCAAGCAGCTTGCAAGGTAAACTGCAAACACTACTCCTGCAGAGACAAAAACCTCATACCACCCTGCTGCTACAGAGATGTAGACCTCAAATATTCATAAAATTATCAAGAATGCCTCCAAGGATAAGCAGAGGTATATTTTTTTTGATGAGAGACTAGCCTCAACATTCTTCCTTATCAATTACATTTTAGACTCATCATTTTCAAACTTAAATATATATTTTTTCTGTTTACATCTAAGGTTTAAAGGTGTCTTCTGCCAAAGCCCCCTGGCTGCAGGATAGTCCTCACCTGAAGATTGTTTGAGACTTTACTGTTGACCCCTCCAGGGCTGAAATCACATTGTGACTGCAATCTTCTCATGGCTCTGTGATCCATCTTGTCTTTGGTTTATTCAAGCAGCTTATTCTAATGAGCACTTAAGAATATGGTTCTATGGCAGTATGGAGTACCAATTGTTCAAAGAGATCTCAATGAGGCCACTGTCATAACTCAAGTTGGCCACTAGTTGTGTTTACCAGGAGGGACTGGATTACAGTAGCAGCCATCTTACCATGGACGTGGCCCAAGTTAATCTATGTCATATTGGTGGTGCACCAAGTGCCCTCCTGAGACTAATATACTTCCCAAACAACGATATCCAGGGGAGTAACAGTTCTGGGCCTAGGAGACCCAATGTTATACTGTTATTGTTATGTATTCAGGGAAAATGCAGCTTACCACATCACCACTAATAAAGTTGACAATTAGGCATGAAGTGGATTGGTGTTGTATCCGGTGTCTACCCTTCAGTACCAGGGAACAGGGGTTACAGACCCTGAGACTAAGTGACTAAAACAGGTGAGACAATAGGGCTAAGAGGACACATAACATACCTGTAATAAAGTATTATTCAACATAAGCGGGTTATGATTATGTGCGCCTTTACGCATTGGCTAGTAAAATCTGTTAACCTGACCATGATAAAGGGATGGGGAGTGAAGCAGTCATATTGTACTGGGGGTAGCCATCTCTGTACATATTGCGACACATAAGGAGGTCAACCATCTGGTCTCCCAGGTTATCACCCAGGTAAACACACTGGAGTGATAACGGTCAGAACAAAGGGGTCTTTACAGACATTGAGGCACCTCTGAGGGGCAGATCTGACAGGGTTTCCTGGCCCTCACTTGAGGGGCTAACTATCCATCTGGGAGATGTACACAGGTCGCCAGTCAATCTTCAAATGAGCCCCTTAGCCACGCCCAGGGGGCCGGCTTTGGGGACAAGGCTGGCCGTTCCCAGGGATTTACCTTAGCCCATTGGCCAGGACTAAAAGAAAGTCTCAGAGACCAGTTACTATGGGTCAGCATATGTACAGGAGGGCGTCCTCAAGATTAGCCACCCCCAGGTCTTTGATGATGACTGCATATAACCATATAACCAATGTAAAATAAAGGGTCTTCATTTTTTCCATCATGATTATGGTGTTGGAGTGAATTATTGTCCAAGCTAGCAGTCTGCTACAGTAATGTCTGATCCAGACTTACTGTAGATCTCCAGAAGCATCTCTGGGCACTGCTAATGATTGGGAGAGCCCTGCCAGGGCTGGCTGCATCCATTATTCGGTCCAGAGTCATCCCAACAGAGCTATTCCTGCAGTAAATAGGGGTAGGGAGTGCCTTTCATATCTCACTCAAAGAGCAGGTCATGGCAGCCACCACAATGTCTACTTGTGAGCTAGGAGCCATGACTGACGCCACTTGCCGCACAACACTCATCCACATTGTTACGCGAAATAAACAAACGTCCAACATACAACTGTCACAATATATTTCTCTCTCATGAAAAGAGCCATATTTATAAATACGAAATATATAAATACTAAATAGCAAATTATGCATCAATTCAATATGCCTCCTGGTGTTCTATGGAGATTCTTCGTCCACTTGTCATCTAAGACCCAGGCCTGTTCACCACCTTAACATTAAATCATGTTGGTGTCTTGGGTCTCTGAAGTAAGTATTTGTTGTCAGTTTGTCTTGAAAATTGTTGTTATCCCATGTCAGACAAGAACATAAATAATGGCATTTTGTTTTTTATCCCATAACGGTTTACATTTTATATTTTATTTTTGTGGTGGAGGATTCAATGTACAGATTTAATGTCCTAAAGCAATACCCATTTGTTTGTTCTTTTGAAGCACGAATAAATAAAAAATATGATATATTAGTAAGAAAAAAAAAGAAGCTTTTTTCTATGTCAAGGGAGAGTAAACATGATAGAGTGTGGTTTAATTTCGCCAATTGCAAGGCATTTAGTATAATCCTAATGTTGTCTCCTGCCTGTCGGAAAGAGATAAAGCCAACCTGATCTTTATGGATAAGTCTAGAAATTAACAAAGCAAGTCTATCAGCATTGAGTTTTGCCAGGATGTTGGTGTCGCCATTTAGTAAAGAGATAAGACGATAGTTTTTTTACTTCCGTGGTGTCATGACCCTCCTTTGGAATGAATATTATATCTGCTTGGTTAAATTCAGAGGGTGTTACACGACCCTTAAGAATATTGTTGTATAAATTAGTCAAAAAAGGTGCCAGTTGATCTGTAATTTTTTTTAAATATAGGTTGGTGAAACCATCCGGCTTTGGGGCTTTACCAACTCCCAAGCCTTTAATAACTCTCCTGACTTTCTCTATCGTGATTTTGGCATTAAGAGTGTCAATCTCCTGAGGCAAAAGAGATAGCATGTCACATGAGTGCAAAAATGAGGGCATCTGTGCTTCAGAGTTCTTAGGAGAGGCCAGATACAATCTCTGAAAAAAGGTAAAAAATATGCTTTGTATATTATTGGGACTTCTTGTAATAACTCCCGAAGGAGTCTTAATTTGGAATATTTTTGATTGAGATATCTTTTTTTTATTTTTTTGGCTAGAAGAGTATCAGATTTATTGGCACTAGAGTAAGATTTATGATGAGTCCATCTCATGGGCTTCTCCGTTCGGACAGACAAATCCAAATCAAGTTCCAATCTGGCACTACTTATCCACCGGCGAAGGTCCTCGGATGGCTGCTTTTGATTGAGCCTTTCCAAAGACTGTAGATCCCACCTCAGAGTTTCCTTATTTTGTCTCAACTGTTTTTTGTCAGTAGACGCTAACTTAATACAAAAGCTTTGTCAGTAGCCCACGTCCATCCCACACTGGAGTCTAACGAGTTATTAACCTCGAAAAGTATGTCAATTTAACTAGCAATTTTATCTCTAAAGGATGGATTGAATAATAACAGGAAAAAGGTGGTCTATAATTAAGGCTTAGGTCCAGAGAGATACTAACTTGGGCATGGATGTATCTCGACAGGCAGGAATCCACTAAAATAGTATCAATCCTCAAATAAGCTCTGTGCACCGGAGAATAAAAGAAGAAAAGAGGAAAAGTCTAATCTTAGTAGTCAGACTATATCTTATTGATTAATCTTATAGATTAAGCAAGATTGTTGGCCATGGGCATTCCATGGGCCCTGGCTGGCTGGAACATCTCATTCTGGAATATAAATAGCAGGAATGGAGCCCATGGGAGCTGCAGCATACCCTTGGGGGGTCATGACCCAGGGGAACGGATAAGGACTGTGAGCAACATCGTAGGCCTCTCCCATGCTCTCTCTAAAGAAGGGATACACCTGTCGCTTTCCTTTCTGACGCTGGTTGCCCTGTCTCTTGGTATATTTAAATCTCCATGCATCTAAAATATGTATCTCATTCGGTAGGGAGTCGATTTGCTTCAATGCTTTATTGGAGAACCTGCCACCACAGGCCTGAGAAGTACTATCCAATTAAGAATTTAGAGTAAGATTAAAATCTTCACCTAGGACCACTTTACCAAGATCCATGGATCTCAAAAATGTAAGTAAGGATTTGTGAGGTGAATTCCTTATGCAATAAGATAGCTACTCCTGCTTTTTTAGTGGGTTGGCTAGAGGCATAAAATGTGGTATTTAGTTTTTGCATGTATAGTGGGATATGGCCATGGGAGATGTCTGATGAATTTAGGGGGTTATATGTAAGGAAGGCTTTATGCTGCTTGAAGGGTGAGTAATGAAGGTAAATGTTGTGGGTGTCAATTTACCTTAGAGGAGGGAAGAAAGCATACCTTGAGACTAAAATCCCAATACGGAGGAGCCGTGAAGAACCTGGAGTGAGAGGACCGGGCCTCCAATGCCGACGACCATCTGCAGCGAAAGATATGATTGACTTTGAAAGAGCAACCTGAAACGAGAAGGGGAAGCAAGGGAAAACAACACCAACAATAGAGAACAGGTAGTTCCCAAATACAACAGTAACATAACAATGTGTATACTTTCTTGGAACATAACAGAGGACACTAACGTGCCAGGGGAAAGGGAGTGAGGAATCCATTCCCTTGGTTACCCCTCTAATTAATTAAGAGTAGATCCGTGAAGGGATTCTGACTACATTTTGTAGAGCAAGTAGGAAAGAGTCATCTGGTGAATGATCTATGATACCCTGTAGGATTATACTCATCAAAAACCAGAAGTGTTTTTTTTTTTTTTTTTATTGTTTATTTATAACGCGCCAACATATTCCGTAGTGCTGTACGTAAGATAAGTTCATGTCAAAGATAAATACACATTAAACATAGCAAAGCAAGGAGGGCCCTGTCTTTGAGACTCAAATCCAGTGTCCATGGTGCTTTCCCCAAAGCACATTGCGGAATTGAAACTCGCAGACTTACAACCTAAAGGTATTGTGAGTGGTAAAGCAGGAAAAGGGTGATGAGCGTATTAGGGTGGAAGGTGATGAGGTTAGTGAAGATCAGCCATGTAGACTGGAGAGACAGGAATTCCATTTAACCAATGCTAAGAGAGCTTTTCTCCATAGATTAGGTAGAACTCCCCTGGGAGGCCTAGGGTCTCTGCTGTCTTTTATTTTGGGAGACCTCTGACCACTGCTTAGAAGATCTTTGAGGTAGGCCCAGGATCAGGCACTCCAGAAGGTCGGACTCCACCATACAATTTAAACTGATCAAGTGTGCACAACATTCCTCAAGGTAATGGGTAATATAGGTGTGATAATCCAGGGTAGGGGCTATTACAGCCCAGGGCCACCTGCTATAGACTACAGGTTAACTACCCACAACGACCATTGGGTTCTTGGAAACCTCGGCACCAGCACCCTGATATCTGGCTTCTGTATCAGTCAGGGTCTCTTCATCCAGGATTCTCAGTAACTTTCCAGTGGTAATGACCAGGACAAGTTACTTGCAGGGTGGAGATAGGATCAGTATTGCAGCCATCCAGGGACAAATAAGAGACATACCATATTCTATATGTCTCAGAAGTTAACTGTTTTATTTTTGAAAAGTCAACTATATTTATAGCGGTTAGATACAGAAGGGGGTGTATACAATGTAACAATGAGAGGGTGTGACAGACAATTAAAGGAGATAACTCCACACAGGGTCAAGCAGTACCTTGATAGCTGGCACCTGAGAACAATTGGGCTACCTTCTAATACACATCCTACCGTCTCTGTGTCTAAGTGGTCCAGACCTTAGATAGAGTAACTTAATTTGCTAAGAATGGGCCAGAAAGGATAACAGTATAATAGAGGTGTCTGCTCACTGCAAACTCAACACATCCTGTTTAACCCCATCATGATCACTCAGTCACAGTTTAAACAGAACACAGTAATATTACATGGGGAATTACATACAGTATACAGGATAAGGCATAGACCTATGCCATAATATGAAGCATGGTGGTACACTATGGCCCTATGTTTTGGGGCTATTCACCCACCACCCACCTGCCCACATTTCCCATGTAGCAATATAGTTCCCCTACCCTTTTTCCAATGGGGCGGTATGTCCTCTATGCTGGCACAATGCACCAGGATCCAGGCCCTGGAAAGAGGTCAGTGACAATAGGATTTTGTGCCAGCTTGAAAGGTGAGGCTAAATGGGAATTCCCACCTATACAGTATTTAATGTTATTTTTGGTTAGAATAGCCAGGGCCGATTTGAGTTGCATACGTTTTAGTAATGTAGTGGGTGCAAGGTCAGTGAAAATTTGCAAACAAGAGCCATCCGAACCTACTATAGAAGAAGATTTTCTAGCAGCTTACAACAGGAGGTCTCTAGATTTTTGTCAAAGGAAGTGGACTATCACATCCTTTGATGGCTCAGAGTTAGAGGGACCTCCCAGGGCTCGATGTGCCTTTTCCATTTCCCATTGTTTTTCTGGTTGTATGGGAAGTATGGCTTATATTGCTGCTGTTAAGTATGTCAAAAAGCTCTGTAATGGATGTTGGAATGCCATGTACCTGGACGTTGTGGTATCCAGACTGGTTTTCCAGGTCTTCCAGGTTAGATTCCAATATTGAAATACGAGAAGTGTTTTGAACAATTACAGAGTGATCTTTAGATTGGGCCTCAATAATTTGGTGTGTAAGAGACTCAAGTGCATGTGACCTAAGTCTTGTATATCATGTTTAATTTCTTGCACTGCTTTTGAGAGGTGCGCTTCAAATACTTGTTCAAATTTGGCGAAGGATAATGCCAATATTTCCACATTTTGATTAGGAATTCTGTGGGTTTCTTCAATATCTGATCAGAAGAGTTGGCAAGAGATTCAGGAGTAGGAGTGCAGCATGCTCATTGTGATTTAAAATGTACCGGTATGCTTTTCACATGCAAACTTTTTTAAGGCCCACTCTTAAGGCTCAATATAATTATCACTCTATATCCAAAGGCACCGTATAACTTTAAGTAGGCCCTTTTGGTTTTGGCAATATAGGCTTCCCTGGCTACTGGCTTATGACTCCTAATAGGAAATGTAACTCATGTTTATATCTGAGATCCTTTCAGGTAGAAGACGGTCACATAGTTTCAGTCCTGGCCCATACTTGTAAAGAAATTACCAGTAAGGAGCTTATATATAGGTGGTATTGCCACTGTAGTGCAGAGACGGTTTAATGTACAGTTTACTGCTTGAATTATACTGGAGTAGCCAGTAAGTAATATAACACTCTTGAAGTAAGGTTAGATATATGTAAATCCAAATTACTGTATGGAAGGCCAGCTTATTCTGCTTAAATATAGTTTGTCTACTTGAATATATACAAAAAATGTTTAATCCAGTTTTTGGAGACCAGTTAGATAAAGGTTTTCAGAAAGGCACACTCTACGTCTTATGTGCATATGCTGCACTTTTTAAATGTTACTATTGATTTCTTATGCTATTCAGCCAGTAGAAAAAAAATTCAGCCTGCAGGCTGCCATTTGGCTAGACCACAGGCCTATTTGCAGTCTAATTTTTTTACTAACAACTGCTGGCTATAACTCCCTCAGTTACATAGTAATTTAGGTTGAAAAAAGAGTTTTAGTCCATCAAGTGCAACCTTTTTAGATCTCATCTGATCTGCAATCTGCTGATTAATTGTATCCAGAGGAAGGCAAACAGAAAAAAATCCCAATGAAACTTGCCAATTGTCTCAAAAGGAAAAAATATATAAAATTCCTTGGCAATCGGATTCCTCCCTGGATCAATACTCCCTCTTTAAATTATCCAGAATAACCCTGAATGCCCTTTTTATTTAAACATGTATCCAATCCCTTTTTAAAGTTATCTATCGAATCCGCTGCCACCACCTCCATTGGTAGAGAATCCCACAGATCAACCACCCTTACTTTGAATAACCCTTTTCTTCCTTTAAGGAGAAATCTTTTTACTTCTAATCTCAAAGGATGTCCTCTTGTCAGTTGAAAACCTCTTGCCACAAAAAGTTCACTTGACAAAGCCTTGTATTGACCCTGGATGTATTTCTATAAGGTAATCATATCCCCTCTTAGACATCTTTTTTCTAGAGAAAATAAGTTTAATTTGGTTAGTCTTTCTTCCTAACTTAGCCCCTCCATTACCCTTATTAGTTTTGTAAGCCTTCTCTGTATTGTTTCCAGCTCCTTTTTATGTTGTGGTGCCCAAAATTGTACTCCATATTTCAAATGACGGCGTACTAGGTATTTGTATAGTGGCAGAATCATATTTGCTTCCCTTGCTTCTATACCCTTCCTAATACATGCTAATATTTTACTTGCCTTCGCAGCTGCTGCTTGGCATTGAGCACTGTTACCTAAGTGGTTGTATTCCCAAATCCCTTTCAATATCTGATACCCCTAGATTTGCTCCATTAAGATTATAAATTGCATTGCTATTTTTCCTTCCCAGATGCATATCTTTACATTTATTCATATTAAATCTCACCTGCCATTTAGATGCTCATTACTCTAATTTATGCAAATCCCTTTGGAGGGCAAGTACATCATTAGCTGATTTAATTACCTTACACAACTTCATGTCATCAGCAGAAATGGAGACACCACACTCCAATCCCACTTCCAAGTCATTAATAAATATGTTAAAAAGGAGGGTACCTAATACTGAACCCTGATGAACCCCACTTACCATATTAGTCCAATCTGAGCACGTTCCATTTACAACAACCCTTTGCTTTCTGTCTTTTAGCCAGTTCTCAATCCATGAGCAAATATTTACTGCAATTCCTGTATCCCTTGGTATGCTCAATAGTCTTCCATGTGACACTGTATCACAAAAGCCTTTGCAAAATCCAAAAAGACTACATCCACTGAGTTGCCTTGATCCAAGTTCCTACTAACCTCTTCATAGAAACTAATTAGGCTTGTTTGACATGACCTATCCTTCATAAATACATGTTGGCACCTATTATTATTATTATTTATTATTATCTTTTATTTGTATTGTGCAAACATATTCGGTAGTGCTGTACAGGGGTTAAGAACATGGAAATATACAGCATTATACAAATAATAACAACTGTAGAAAATGGAGGGCCCTGTTTTGAGCTTCAAGTCTTGTAAAAAGTGCTTTATTCCAAAGCGCCTTACTAGAATGGAAACTCACTACTTACAATCTAAGAGGCAGAGACCTGGAGAGGAGCAGACATGGAATTCAGGAAGGACGTGAGGGTTATATAGGTAGGAAGGTGTGAAAAGTTTGAAGGTTATTCATTAGTTGGAGAGGGAACGGATCTGATGTAAAGTCAGTGTGAAGTGAATAGCTGTAGTATGCAATATATTATCTGCCCCTAGTGGTGGGATAGTGTAAACTGCAAGTGGGGAACTCAGGAGACACACAATTTGAACACAGCTTAGCTAAAAGTAGCTTGTGGGAGCATAAGAGAGGAGAAGAGGACAAGAAAGTTGAGATGGTAATGTTGGAGAAAAGGAGGGGAACAGTTGAAAAGAAGAGCCTGAGGAAAAGGCAGGGGCATATGAGGAAGAAGGCAAGAGGAAACCTTGTGTAAAGGATTAATATGACTAGTTAGCAGGTGTTGGTAATTGATCAGCTGTAAATAATTTGTGTGAATCAACAAAATAAGAGTAACCAGGGGTGAGTGGGTGAGGGGTTGGGAGGGAGGGGATTGGGCTCAGGAAACCAGAGAGACAGGCCACGGAGACAGAGTGAGCAACATGGTGTCTTAGCTGTGGAAATGGAGCAGTGGGCTCAGGAAACCAGGGAGACAGGCCAGGGAGACAGAGTGAGCAATATGGTGAGCAATATCACATATATAGTTGTGAGCATGTGAGTTGTTACTAACGCTTGGAAACGAGGGCCGCAGTTGCTTGCAAGGAGCGCCAAAGGTGCTCCTTGCGCTGGGGAAGATGAGCGTCGTAGGCGCTCATCCCTACAACCCCCTACGACTTTTGGTCCGCAAATGCGAAGCAAGGGGCCGCATTTGCGGAGGTGGAGGCTCCCATGTCGGCTTCAATGAGGGACTTACAACGGAAAATTTACGGACTTAGCATCAAAAAATACGACACGCGGGACTTAGAAAGAAAAACATTACGACCTCGCCAAAAAATACGACCTATAACGCCAGAACCGCGCGGACATGAAAAGCTTAAAAACACAATAAATACACACAACAAATACATAAAAAGCTGACCCACAGCAAGGGGGGGCACCCAGGAAGTGAAGTTACACCTCAATTTACGTCCAAATTCAAGAGTGTACACGAAAACCCCTAAGCGAGAGAAAAAATGGCCGCCGAAAAAAACGGGACCCTAAGCACGCAAAACACCACCAAGCACATACAGATTTTCCAAAAAGCCGTACAAGGTACAAGATACACTAATAACAAGGACGCTACATCATACACAGCCGCGTACCACATACACATTAGCCGCCATTTTACAACACTAACTTACACAATGCGGAAGTACACAGCTACCCTAACGGCTTCCCCTCGCGCACGCAGCCTATTTACACTGCACACATTGCTGACACTTACACCTCAGCTCCACAACAGTGCAAACCTACATTATATGCTGCAGGAACATCAAAACAGATTGTCAGCTCTTCCGCACAATGCTTCCTGCATATATTACTTCCAAATAGGTCAAGTATATTCATTTATTAATGTATTATTTATTTCATTAGCATACAAAAACAAATATACACAAAAAAACAACGCTACTCATAGCACAAAAAGCCTTGCAATAAGTGCAAAAAGCAGATTAACGCCGACAAAACAATAACAGCAAAAGCGCCTATCAGAAAAAAAAAAATACAACAGCCTCACAATGAGCGCCGAAGGATCTCGGACCACCAACAAAATTAATGTCTCCACCAAACAGCATTACCTGCCATACAATTTTATTGCCGTCATTTTTTGACGGGCAAGTCGCTAGTAATATATAAATGCAAGAAACAAAACATCCTGTCGACTTTCTGAAACACTCTCCTATGGACTCCTAAATCTGTGGGTTGGCTTGCAAAACATACAACACAGTCAGCCATGTGGGCAGGAAATATGCTATGTTATGACCTTTAACTATCAATCATTTGTAAAGTTCGAGCCTCCTATTGGTTCCTAGGGCTATTTCGTTGCTTGAAATTCAGAAAACAATGCAGACTGGCTAATTTGCCAACACGTCACACTAACAGACGCTACAGGGTTTCCGCAGAACATGACTAGTTGAGACTGGAATGGATACATAGCTTACTAAAAAAAAGATTCCCCAGTTAGGGGGAGCCTTCATGTGCTGCTACATATTGGATTGGAATGGGGCTCTATTTGTGTCAGATTGTTTGTGAGAACGCATAGGTCACAATGCATATATAAAAGACACCACACAGCATCCTCCACTGGGAGAAGGGGAACTGAAAAACCTATGCCTCGGGTCATAAAATATGTTAATCCAGCCCTATCAATACCTCCCATACCTGAGTATGCTTTTGGAAGGTTTTTCTAATCGACTGAATTAGACAAGCTTTTTAATTTCTTCAGTTCTCTAGATGAACAATTATAGTTCCAAAAATATTTTGCTCTTGTAAGTTGGCAAATCACAATACGTCTTTAAATAAACAAACACAATGTTTGAGCACAACTCTGAAATATACACAAGCACAGTAGTATACCACACATGCACACAATACAACAATTTGCAGAAACACCAGTAAGATGTAAATACCCCCACAATGTTTAATTACTTACTTATTTCTATGAGTTTAATTTGAAATGTGAGATTCATTTGTTTGAGATTCATTAATAAGAGCTGCAAACGACTGTTATAAGTTGTATTTAGCACTCTAGTTTCAATTAAAATGCAATTTGGTTTCAGAGGATAGCTATATATATCACATATTATAATTGTCAAACTGTTAGTTGACGTCACGCAAAGCGAGGGGCACAGTTCGGTCCGCAAATGCGGACCTCGCAAAACAGAGGTGGAGGCTCCTATGTCAGCTGCAATGAGCCGAAGGCTCTTGCTTTGTGGAGGTGGACATAAACTGCACTGAGCCGAAGGCTCATTGCAGGCCGCAAATGCGGACCTCGCGACGCCTCAAAATTGGTAAAAAAACTAACTTTGAAACAAACAAAAAAGAGCTGCAGGACTTAGAAAAAAAAATACGACCCATGGAACTTAGAAAAAAACAGAAACCCGGGATGAGGAAATCGGGACCTGAAAATCGGCTAAGCAAGAAAAAAAATGGCAGCTGAAAAAAATCAAAACAAGGCTACACGACCCCGAAGCGCGCAAAACACCAACAAGAACGTACAACTTTTAAAAACAAGAATTATGACCCGTGGAACTTAGAAAAATAAAAGGGCGCAAAAATACCAAGTTACCGGCCGAACCGCGCATATCGAAAAAACAAAAAGCACAAAAAAAATAACATCACACACAGCTCGGGGCTCTGGGAGTGAGGTTGCACGTCAAGTTAGGTCGCATTTAAGAAGTTTCGGCACTTGAAAATCGGCTACGCAACAAAAAAGGAGGTTGGATGAAAAAAGTTAAAACGAGGCTAAAGGAGACAAAGCCGCGAAAATCACTGCCAGGCACGTACGTGTTACACAAGAAAGTAGGAGATACACAAAATACCATTACAACGGATGGAAAATGCTCGCGAGCCAAGTAACACATACAAAAAAAATGCCATTTTACAACACTAACTTGAAACTAGTAACATTAGGATTCTAAAATGCAGCTTTAACCAACTAAACAAACAGTTTTTTTTCCGGTTGCCATTTTTTCTCTCACTTAGTTGTGTAAACTTTTTAAATTGGACTGAAATCGAGGTGTAACCTGTCTTCCAGACGTCCTGGGTGTCCCCACTTGCTGTGGGTAAGGTTTTTATTTATTTTTTGTGTGTATTTTGTGTTTTCCGCTGTGCGCGGGTTGTCCGTTAAGGTCGTATTTTTGCGAGTCCTTAATGGATTTTTTCTAAGTCCCGCAACTCGTGTTTTTTTGTGTAAGTCTGCAATTTTTTTTTCTAAGTCCCGCAGGTCGTATTTTTTTGTGTAAGTCCGTATTTAGTCATTGCGTGTTTTGTGTTTTTTTCAAAGTCCCGCTTCTGTGGTCGTTTGCAACCACGCTTCAACCACGCTTGTGAGGCGACGTAGAGCCTCCACCTCTGCAAATGGGGCCCCTCGCTTCGCGAGGGTCCGCATTTGCGGTCCTACGGCGCTTATCTCCACCAGCACAAGGAGCGCTCGCTATGTGTGCCGGCAAGCGTTAGCAACGACCCGTGTTGCTGAGAACTATATATGTGATTGCACTTTACAAATGTGTATTGAAACATCTTTACGTTTTCCTTCCCTCAATTGAAAGCATTAAAAAAAAAAAGTTAGAAATGTAATGATGTCGTGGTGTCAATGCTTGGAACAGGATGGAGTCTGCAACACCAATGCTAGACCTTACTGCTAATAGAACTATTATTTTAAGAGCAAAAAGTTATACAAAAGGAGAGTCTGGGATTGTTTTCAAATTTAGGCAACCTATATGAATTATGACCTTATAAATACATACGCACACGCAGGAATAATAAAAAAATTGTGGTAATCACAATTTGTTCTTGATTGAACACATCATGTGGTACACTGTTCAACAGTTTCCTTCTGGGAAACTTCTAAATATGTAGCGTAAAATTCCGCTGATGTTCAAAAATATTATTTTTATGAAGAAATATTCACTGCTAACCAAGATTATTCTAGAACGTCAGGCACCACAACTTAGTGTTTTCAATTTATTGATACCAATTAAATCCAAGTATTCTCAATTGCCTTACAAATCTTTAGCTTTGAAGTCTGATTTCCATAAAATATTATGTTTTCCTAGAAATTTTGCTAGAAGCAAAAATGGTGAAACATTTTGAAATTCTGTGGGAATACTAGCTTCCCTGACCTGATTGAGACATGTAGGTGTACTCAGAATGAACTATTATTTCCTTACTGGTTATACAGTGGAGAGTATTTCAATACTGAATGGAGCCTAACTTACCACCCAGGCTAATTGGCCCTTTGATCCTAGCTTTCCAGGGGGTATCCAATCTGATCAGGAGTGGATATACTCTGTCTGCTGATGTATGGGACCCTCCATTTGCCCCTGATTGCTTCCCCATTCACACCTACAGTATGTGTCCACTGTCCCCTGGCAATGGCCAGCTTCTCCCCCAATATACTGGATATGGGATTTGTCTGACCTCTCTGCTATGACCTGTCCACCTAGAGTGACCCTACATGATATAACCTAAGTTATAACTATTGGATCCACTACAACCAAGCACCCTGTAACTGGCGACCCCTCTGCCCCAGGGACCCTGGTAATACATTTTATCAAACTCCCAGCATTTCAATATCAAACATGACTGGTTATCACTGTTACATCACTAAATTCACACATCAACATTACATAGGGCACAACATTAAGAATGTAGATGTCACAGTTCACATATTTATGCTGGAAGTACAGTGTCTGGAGTGAGAAGGTGGAAAGAATACCAATAGTCATTGTCAAGTGAGGGCCTCCAACTTTCCCACAAAACTTTACCCCCCTCTGTGATGTCACATCCTTGCGTTTCTTAAATAGGAGAGTTTGCAAAAGATGGGATAGATAACATCTTTAGTACTTTCATTTTAATACTACACAGCTTAAGAAAGTCTCTACACTTGTTGGCCTCATCATCAAATTGTAAAGGCTGTGGTGAATGATGCGCCACAGGAAGAGGTGTTACAGCAATGACTGCTGCTGCAGAGGGCATCAGTACATACACACAGGATTGAAGAAATTCTCCTGACCCTGTTAATCTAAACTGACCAGTAGGTTTTGATTTTATTGATTAAGTTGTGGCCGACCCCCCACCATCACAATCTCCTGGTGATCCAACCAGCTCTCCAGAGTTTCAAGTGAAGACAATCGATTATGGGTATTTTGCTCCTGTTGCTTTTGGGTTTAATTTCATGTCTTCCTAAGAATCTGATGGGGAAAAAGCCACATAAGCCCTATTACATGGTGCCTGTAACAAATTCTAACATGTAATGTGTAACTTGCTCCAAGCTCTACAAATGTTTCTACTTTACTGTGATTACATGGCCCCTGTAAGAAATCTGAACTAAGCCTACATTTTTTGTTAAGTTCTGCAAGCATTCGTAGTGAGCCTAAATCTAACATGTAAAGTAAAGCACATGTATCACTAGTTAATCGCCTACAGAAAAATCCAACAGTTTAACCTGAGTAGAGAAATATTTTTATTAGCTTAATGCAACAGTTGCAACCCCCACAAAAAAAAAAAACTCTACATACAAAATAATGGCCCCAGTATTGAATAACGGTCCAGAGCACTCTAGGCTCAAATGACCTGGTGAAAATGAGCTGTCATTACCCAGAGATGAGGGGACAACGTGCATACCAAACTCTCCTGCTTTCAGCTTACAGGACACTCCTGTGAGGTGAGGTTTTATCCACCGCAGCACCCAGCTAATGATGACATGCCAGGTTCTGTATGCTGTGAGTTGGAAGTAAAGGAAGCTACTAAGCATGTCTGCTCCTGGAGGATGGGGAAACAAATACTTGTCCTACTATGTAAAGATATAAGAGATAGCACATAAGAGACCTTTCATTTCTAAGGAAGATCTCATCAATAGAAAATGAAGTGGGAACAGCAGATAGCATGCACTTCTTTCTACTGGTCAAAAACATGGTTTTGGATTACCTTAATGGTTATAAAAAGAAGCAGACCTATCCATTTATATGTACGCATGGGAAGCGCTGGGAAGTGCGCTGACGACATCCCGATCTAACTGTGTCTAAGTGCCCAGTAAGTGGTTAGGGGTTTTCGGGCTAGGCCCGGTAAGTGGTGTAGGGGGTTAGGGGCTTAGGGTTAGAAAGTGAGGTTTAGGGTAAGAGGGTTAGGGGCAAGAAGTGAGGTTTAGGGGGTTAGGGTAAGAGGGTTAGGTTTAGGGGCTTAGGGTTAGGGACTCAGGTTTAGGGGTTAGGGTAAGAGGGTTAGGGTTAAGAAGTAAGGTTTAGGGGTTAGGGTAGGAGGGTTAGGGGCTTAGGATTAGGAACTGAGGTTTAGGCGGTTAATGTAAGGGGTGTAGGGGTTTAGGGTTAGTGGGTTACTACTACATCAGGACGCAAGCGCGCCCGGCACCAGGAGGCTTCCCGTGCGTACATATAACAGGATAGATCCAAAGAAGCAACTCATCAGAAACAATGGAGGAAAACCCACTCAATCTTTAACAGAGGTATAAATTCAGCATAAATATATGCAAATCAATATACCATAGTTTGTAATCACTTCAAATATTTATGGATACCTACAAGACATATCTCTTCCTTGCTCTCCCTAACTGCACTTGCAAGCATCAACATGTATACATTTTCTGGGTATATGATTGTTACCCAGATTTACCCCACAAGGGTACTTTCACGTGTAAAATACTTGCAAAAAATGACAGAAGGAACATATGAACATATTGAACCTGGATGTATTCTAGTTTGATGATCACTGACTAATCAACCTTAGCCACACCCTCAAACCTTCTGATTCTCTTACTCATTTCCATAAAAAGCTCTGATTTCTCTCTCTAAATTTGGGCATGAACTGCACATTCCTAGGAATGCTCTGAGTCTGGATAGAGGGGGCTGTGATCCGCCCCACGAAAAAGGGGGAGACTGTCAGAGTGCAAAAACACTGTGACAGGCACTGACTTTGGTTGTTTCTTGTTCTTGGAACATTTTACCAATTTTGGGACTGCTTTTTATTTTGGGATAAGATTCATAGCCTTTTCTGTCAAGTATTTTCCGGCTATAAACACGGTTTTGTTGGATATTTACATGAGTTTATATTTAGTTGCTTGAAGCCATCACCTTTTTATTTATTTTCTTGGCTGTCCCAGAAAGTGCACACACAGTTTTAGATCTCCATTTTGCATCTTGCCTGTCTTTTTCTTGCTTCTCGCTCTCTCTGAGCTTCATCATGTCCCGAGTGGCCAAGTACAGACGCCAAGTCAGCGAAGATCCGGACATTGATAACCTGCTGTCCACCTTATCTCCAGAGGAGATGGAGCAGCTGGAGAAGGAGCTGGATTCTGGAGACCCCGAGGCTGGTGTGTCTGCAGGGCTGAGCAGGGACCAGACCGAGAGAGCATCCAGTCACAGGGAAGCTGAGAGAGAGAGCAAGAAAGTGGCCACAGAACAGAGATCTCCCGCTAAAACGGTATGTGGTGCACCGAGACATCCTAGCATAGAGAATACCAAGTTATGTGTGTCAAATAGATGCTCCAGCCTGGTCACATACTTACAAGTAAAGGACCCCTGTAGTCTGAGACAAACACATCTGTGACTTATGTAAACAACCTCAACATTAACAAGTCATAGAACATCTTAAAGTTAGGGGGTTTCTTTGTGTCCTAGGGCGATTCCATCGTGGCTATAATGTTTGTATCCTAAGGAGGTTTATCCTACTCTCCGATTTACATCAAGGTCAAGAATATTCAGAGTGGCAGTTTTCAACACAACTGAATCGAGAGCTTATTTGAATCCACAGTTCCCCCCATGCTCATTCCTCTAAGATGTCTCATATCTTATTATGTGCAAAGGCAAAATAGAACAATGCAGTAAAGAATAATTACACATAAAAGTAATTATTGAAAGGCTGCGTTTTGCTATACTCCTCTGCTCTCTCTCTACACACATATCTCTTTCTGCTCTCTCTCTCTCTACACACATCTCTCTATCTCTCTGTCTCTCTACACACATTTCTCTGCTCTCTCTCTCTCTCTCTCTCTCTCTCTCTCTCTCTCTCTCTCTCTCCACACACACATATCTCTCTATCTCTCTCTACACACACATCTCTCTCTCACTCTCTCTGTCTAAACACACATCTCTATCTCTCACTCTCTCCCCACACGCACAAATCTCTCTCTCTCTCTCTACACACACAAAAATCTCTCTCTCTCTACACACACACATATCTCTTTCTCTGTCTTTCTCTACACACACATCTCTCTCTCCCACTCTCTCTCCCCACACACACAAATCTCTCTCCACACACATATATCTCTTTCTCTCTCTCTCTCTCTCTCTTTCTCTCTCTGTGTCTCTCTCTACACACACACACACAAATCTCTCTCTCCACACACACATCTTTCTCTCTCTATGTCTTTCACTACACACACATCTCTCTCTCTCTCTCTCTCTCTCTCTCTCTCTCTCTCTCTCTACACACACACACACACAAATCTCTCTCTCCACACACATATATCTCTCGCTCTCTGTGTCTCTCTCTCTCTAATAATGCTTCGAACTGGAATAGTTTGTCCTACAATCTGTATTTCAAGAGCTTTTTCCTCCTCTCTTCAGTAACACCTCATAATTACTTGTTCTCAATTAACTATTTGATAACCACAGTACTCTCTGCTGCCATATTTTTCCTAGATTGGGAAATAACAAAACAGATGGGCATTTAAAACAGCAAAGATTAAATGACAGCCAAGAATCTGCAAGTGGGGAAAAATAAAAGTTCATGCACGTGGCTTATTCAAAGACCAATGATGTCACAGATCTATAAGTAAACTATATTCCTGATATTCATTAATGTTTCAGAGCCAATTCCCAATCTGGAATTATTTTGAGTGTTAAGTTTTTGCATCAGAGGGACTTGAGGTAAGCTGCAACCTTAACACCAAACAATACAAATTTGGTGAGTATAGATATTTTAATGGGACCCTGTAATGCTTTTTCCTTTTAATAGAATAAGTGAATAAATCCTAACAATGAGAGGAACTAATACACTTAAAAATACAAACACTGACAAACAATTAAGCCTGGTTTGAATGTTCTCCACCACTACCAGTTCTCCTTTACAGTGATAGACTTCTTAGCTAGTTATAGGTCACAGTAGAGCAAAAACATTCTGGGATGCAACCTGTTAATGGCTCAGTAACTAATATGGGAATCTCACTATAAACGAGAACTGGCAATGAACTGAGGAAATATTAGGACCTGCCTACATTGTTGAGCACCTTTAGAGAGACATTTCACCATCTTCAAACTTTTTTTTTTTTTTTTTTTGTAGTACACTTATCCTTATTTTTCTTAGACACGTAATTCATGGAGAAAAATGCATTAAATAATTAATTTAAAATATTGATACTCACCAAATATTAATTTTAAGTAACAATTTAAAATTAACATAATTAGATTTTAGTTAGCCAGGCAGCAAGAAAAAAATCACTAATATAATACATTTCTCTTCAGGATATAAAATCTCCAGAGAAGAAGAATGATGGGAAAAATGTTGCTACTGAAAGAAAACCGCTTCATACAGGAAAAACTGACAAAACACAGTTATCAGGTGAGGAGAAAACCCCCAAAACACAAGAGAGCACCACCAAAAAAGAGACCCAGAGAGAAAAAGATGAACGTGTTACAAAGATGAGAGAAAGATTTAGACAAGACAAAAATAGTACACTAGACAAGAACTCAGAGAAGTCTCCTCCTAAAAAATCTAAAGAACTTACAAGCGTGAAGCCAGAGCAGAAAGAAAGAACTGACGATGAAGCAGGAGAGAAGAAAGTGCAAAAGGAGAGAACAGAAAAGCAGCTACAAAAGAAAGAAGCTCCAGAAAAGAGCACAAAGAGCAGAGAGAAAGCAGAGGGATCACCTAAAGTTAATTCAATGCCTGCAGTAAAACCACAGGTTGAGGAGGACAAGACGGATTTGAAGGAATCAGTTAAGGAACAAGAATGTGACCAAAATCAAAATGGGACCCAAAATCAAGCAGAAGAAAGCAAAGAGGATGAGTCATCCAGCATCTTTGATGAACTTTTAGAGAAAGTAAAGAATAATGAGCCTGACATGACAGAGCTCAACCTGAACAACTCTGACTGCATCACAATTGAGACATTAATGAGCTTTGCTGAGGCTTTAGAGTTCAATACCCATGTTAAGATCTTCTCTTTGGCCAACACCAGGGCAGATGACCACATTGCTTTGGTTATTGCTGCCATGTTGAAGTCAAACAGGACCATTACTAGTATCAACCTAGACTCTAACCATGTGACAGGCAAAGGTATATTGGCCATATTTAGAGCCTTGCAGCACAATCAAACCCTGACAGAGTTGCGCTTTCACAACCAGAGACACATTTGTGGTGGTAAAACAGAAATGGAAATTGCAAAAATGCTGAAGGAAAATACTACCCTTCTGAAGCTTGGTTATCACTTTGAACTAGCAGGGCCACGCATGACAGTCACAAATCTATTGAGCCGTAATATGGACAAACAAAGACAACAAAGAATAGCAGAACAGCGAGCAGCTCGGGAAGCAGATGAAAAGAAAAAGAACTGTCTGGAAGTACCCAGAGTCACACTCCCTCATATACCTTCCCCTAAGGTTACTCCACAGGCTTCCCCACAGACCCCTAAGAAGATAAATTCAAAGAAAGGAGGGGTGAGCGTACCCCCACCACCACCACCACCACCATTTGCTCCACCACCTCTTATTAATGAGAACATCAGAAACTCTCTGTCTCCTGCTTCTCAGAGAAGGATAGTTGAGAAAACAGGACCTGCAGAGAAGAACACCAGGGATAAGCTCCTGGAATCCATTAGATCCAGTAACCTCAAGCAACTGAAGAAGGTGAGAGTGGTTAATAAAAGTGAGTCTGCCTGTTACCTGTTCATAGACTTAATCACACACTGTAACATGTAATAGTCTACCTAACATTTAATATAACATCTAGAAGTGTGGGATCTGAAGGAAATTGATGCTACTTAGTTACATAGTAATTGAGGTTGAAAAAAAGACTTTTAGTCCATCAAATTCAATCTTTTTAGATCTCATCTGATCTGCAATATGCAGATTAATAGTTAATTGTTAACCTAGAAAAGCAAAACATGATGACAATTATACATTTGGATGATAAATCATGATGAGCAATAAAAAAGCATAATGGAGATGAATGGGATTTAGTGTCGGATAAGTATCAAAATGCTTATGTGATACTAAATACCCTTCTTGCTATTATGTTTCTTGCTAGTGACATTAAAGATACGTTTATGGATGTGCTAAAACTATAGGGGAGCATGAGATTTCCTGTGATGCCTACATCTGGCTTACAGAACAGTGCAAACAAATAACACTGTGCCTCCTCTCTTCTAGGTGGACGTTCCTAAGTGGTTGAAGTAAACAGCATGTTCGTGTCCATAGGAAAAGAGTTTGATATGTATTCTGGATTCACAAACAAATTAAATCTTTCATAATCAGCTGTGGAATCTCTCAGGATTCAGGTTTTATTTAAATGTTAACCTGGTGTTTTATAAGATTCAACAGCCTCTCATATTTTAGCACTTAATAAAAACTTTTTAATTCGGATACAAGAGCAGTTTTAGTTACCAAACATTCCCAGTTACAGTTTTTATGTATTATGTTTATATCAATATTATAACCTTTGGCTGCCATCCAGTAATTTCTCATATTTCCAATCCATACTGTCTGTACACAGACATTTGCATATAGTCAACTGTTGTGCCTAAAGTTTACTGGGAGCCTATAAATATTTAACAGTGAGGGTAATAGGGTTGGTTGGACCTTTAAAGAACCAATATTTCCAGGGCTTATGGCAGTAGAAAATCAAGCAATCTGCAAGATGACACCATCTAGCTTTCACCCCAGTTTCCTGATCCGGTTCCTCTTCTCCCCTCTCCTTTTCTTCTCCTTTTCCACTCTCCTTATGTTATCTTTCTTTCCAAACTTCCCATTCTTCTTTTTCCCCTGTTTTCTTCCTCTCTCTCTCTTTTTTTTTACATTCCAGTTTTCATTATTTCTTCCACCATCTTCTTTCTTCATTCTGGTACATTCTCTTTTGTTGCTTCCATTGTGGATTGGGGAATATAATATGGGTTCATTCCTTGGGGTCATTCCTTTTATCAACCAGTCACACAGCCCCTCAGATTCACTAAGCTTTCAAAGGACTGCAATGTAAATCACTAGTGTCTAATTTAACACTGACAATATTTCCACCTCAGCCTCATCAAAGCACCTTGCTGCCCCTGCAAAGCTTAGTTGAGCCTCCCTATGGTATATTTACAACATGGTTATGATATCAAATGATAGATTAAATGATCTTTATAAGTCACATCATCTTTCCTTTTTGCAAGCTGAATTAGTGATTTTTCTGAAAATAACTTCCACACAATAACTAAAGATAAAAACTGCACCAAAACACACTACTCTTGCACTGTGTGCCCAGGGCACGTTGCTGAATTTTTCTTTCTGCCGTGAAGTGGTTAACTATGTCATAGCTTGAAGCTGCGTGATGGTGTATATGAATACTGAATATCTCTGCTCTATTATTTTAAATCTAAAACTCTCACAGATATATAAATATATATTTTTGATGTATTGTAAATCATGTGCTTTGGTTTTGTAAATTTATCGAGAGATCAATAAAGGAAAAATTATTGTACAGGGTATTCACATTGTTCTGGCAATGAGTGGATTATAAAGGGGGGGGGGGGTTGCTGATGTGAGCCACTAAGGCAGAAAAAAAAGTTTATAACAACTTTCTACTTCCAGTTTTCCATATTTGGAAATGTCAGTCGCTTGTTCTTTAACACAGAGCAAAGCAGGGAGAGAGTAGAAGATCCTAAAAGAAACATTGGATGACGAATCTTTAAGTGGAGGGCTAATTTATATGCTGATGAAAAAGGAGGGAAAAGCTTGTTACTATAAATAATTGCAGTATATAGTGATACCTTTTTTATTGTACAAACATATTAAGTGAAAATGGTGACATATCTTTTTCAAGTCAGAGTCAAAACTAACAATTTGCACAGTAAAGTCCGGAGCAAAGATTCAAAGTGATAGCCAACATCAATAATGTTCTGTTCGGTCAAGAGTGCATGTGACTATATCATTTGTTAAATAAGTGAAAAACAGAGCAATAAAATGAAGGCCATAAATATCCCCACATATTAAAGAGTAGAAAAACAACAAAAGGAAGAAAATGGCAGCAATGTGGCAGGGTCACAATATTTATTTTATAATAAGAGAGAAACCCTGTGTCCATATTAAATACTGTATCCTTAGTATTAAAAAAAGTGTTATCATTTTCATTTCAAAACACAGGTTTTGGAATGAGTGATTATTCTGGGTAAAATGTTGTCCTACTGGGTTATAATAGCTGTCTCCCTTGTGCTTTTTGATGGAAAGTCTGTGCAGATTCATCTGCAGGTGCAGTTTTTGTCTGTGTTCCCCTTTCACATACAATACATTGTATTATATAAACCACATTGGAGGATGTGCATGCATATGACCCACTGGTGTTATAGGTATTGTCCCTTTTGTAAATGGTATCACTCAGTTGAGTCTGACTTTCTGTGACCTCATGGACAACACACCATGCTAATCCACTTGGTTTTCATAGCCATAATACTGGAGTGGGTTGCCAGTTCCTTCTCCAGTGGGCCACAGCATACAGCTCCTGCTATTCCCAGGTGGTCTCCCATCAAAGTACTGACCAGTGTGACCTTGTGGTTCCCTGGCTGGATTTGAACCCAGGATGCTGGGGTGAAAGCACCTGCATTCTAACCACTGGGCCAGCAGGGAATCTGTGTCTTCTTTACAGATACGTATATATCTGTACTTGCATTTGAGCTCAAATGTCTATTAAAAAAAAAATAATAATTTAATTAAACACAATTTGCCTTTAGATTTTAAGCAATAGCATGACTCTCCAAGAAACACAAATTTGTCTTGCTTCTCAGCTGCAATCCTCAAATAACAGTAAAAGGCCAGAGTCTCCCATGTATGCATATATTGTTCATACTGTTGCCTCCTGGTGTAGTTTGTATGCCTGCAGTCTCTTTCCCCCTTCCTCGTGTCTCACCCCCCATTTCCCTCCCATGTGTATCTTCCCCCTGTTCTGCCTCCCCTGTGTTTCTTCCCCCTTCTCTCACTCCAGTGTGTCTTTTCACCCTCCTCTCACTCCCCTGTGTCTCTTCCCCCCTCCTCTACCTCCCCTGTGTCTCTCCCCCGCTCCTCTCCCTCCCCTGTGTCTCTTTACCACCTCTCACTCCCATGTCTGTTTCTACCTCCCCTGTGTCTCTTTCCCCCTCCCCTCCTGTGTCTCTTCCCCCTATGTCTCTTTCCCCCCTCCCTCTGTGTCTCCCCCCTCCTCCCTCTGTGTGTCTGCCCCCTGTGTCTCTCCCCCCTCCCTCTGTGTCTCTTTCCCCTCACCCTCTGTGTCTCTTCACCCTCTGCGTCTCTCCCCCCCGTGTCTCTTCCCCCCTCTTCTTCTGTCTCTTCCCCCCTCTCCCTGTGTCTCTCCCCCGCCTCTCTCTGTGTCTCTCCCCCCCTTCCTCTGTGTCTCCCCCATCTGGGCCTCTTTCCCCCCTCTCTCTGTACCTCTTAACCCCTTTCCCTGTGTCTCTTCCCCCCTCACCCTCTGTATCTCTACCCCCTCTGTGTCTCTTCCCCCTTTCCCTCTGTGCCTCTTCCCCCTCTCCCTCTGTGCCTCTTCCCCAGTCTCCCTCTCTGCCTCTTCCCCCCCTCTCCCTCTGTGCCTCTTCCCCCCTCTCCCTCTGTGCCTCTTCCCCCCTGGCCTGTGTCTCTTTCCCCCTTCCTCGTGTCTCTTCTCCCCCCCCATTTCCCTCCCATGTGTATCTTCCCCCTGTTCTGCCTCCCCTGTGTTTCTCCCCCCTTCTCTCACTCTAGTGTGTCTTTTCACCCTCCTCTCACTCCCCTGCATCTCTTCCCCCCTCCTCTACCTCCCCTGTGTCTCTCCCCCTTCCTCTCCCTCCCCTGTGTCTCTCCCCCGCTCCTCTCCCTCCCCTGTGTCTCTTTCCCACCTCTCCCTCCCATGTCTGTTTCTACCTCCCCTGTGTCTCTTTCCCCCCTCCCCTCCTGTGTCTCTTCCCCCCATGTCTCTTTCCCCCCCTCCCTCTGTGTCTCCCCCCTCCTCCCTCTGTGTGTCTGCCCCCTTGTGTCTCTCCCCCCTCCCTCTGTGTCTCTTCCCTCTCACCCTCTGTGTCTCTTCACCCTCTGTGTCTCTCCCCCCCGTGTCTCTTCCCCCTCTTCTTCTGTCTCTTCCCCCCTCTCCCTGTGTCTCTCCCCCGCCTCTCTCTGTGTCTCTCCCCCCTTCCTCTGTGTCTGCTCCCTCTGTGCCTCTTTCCCCCCTCTCTCTGTACCTCTTAACCCCTTTCCCTGTGTCTCTTCCCCCCTCACCCTCTGTATCTCTACCCACTCTGTGTCTCTTCCCCCTTTCCCTCTGTGCCTCTTCCCCCTCTCCCCCTGTGCCTCTTCCCCCCTCTCCCTCTCTGCCTCTTCCCCCCCTCTCCCTCTGTGCCTCTTCCCCCCTGGCCTGTGTCTCTTTCCCCCTTCCTCATGTCTCTTCTCCCCCCCCCATTTCCCTCCCATGTGTATCTTCCCCCTGTTCTGCCTCCCCTGTGTTTCTTCCCTCTTCTCTCACTCCAGTGTGTCTTTTCACCCTCCTCTCACTCCCCTGCATCTCTTCCCCCTCCTCTACCTCCCCTGTGTCTCTCCCCCTTCCTCTCCCTCCTCTCCCTCCCCTGTGTCTCTCCTGCCCTCCTCTCCCTCCTCTGTGTCTCTCCCCCCTCCTCTCCCTCCCCTGTGTCTCTTTCCCACCTTTCCCTCCCATGTCTGTTTCCACCTCCCCTGTGTCTCTTCCCCCCTCTCCCTCTGTGTCTCTTCCACCCTGTGTCTCTCCCCCCTCTACCTCTTCCCCCCTCTCCCTCTGTGTCTCCCCCCCACTCTGTGCCTCTTCCCCCTCTCTCTGTGTCTCTCCCCCCCGTGTCTCTTCCCCCTCTCCCTCTGTGTCTCCCCCCCCTCTGTGTCTCTTCCACCCTCTCCCTCTGTGTCTCTTCCCCACTCTCCCTCTGTGCCTCTTCCCCACTCTCCCTCTGTGCATCTTCTCACCCTCCCTCTGTGCCTCTTCCCCACTCACCCTCTGTGCATCTTCTCACCCTCCCTCTGTGTCTCTTCCCTTTCCTGCTCTTCTGCGGGTCACGTCGCGCATAGAGCATACGTGGCTACTGCTGCGCAATGCGCAGTTCACGATGCGCATTGCGCATTGCGCATGCGCGGCTCACGCAGCGCTCTGTGCCTGCGCGGCTACTATTGCGAAATGCGCAGTTCACGATGCGCATGCGCTTGCGCGCGATCTGATCGCTCAGATCATTGTCAAACTGCGATTCGTCGCAAGCGTGACGACGAATCGCAGTTTGACAATTATAATATGTGATATGCAAACATTCCACTCTGCAGAGTTCCATTTTGTTTACTTTCTTTGTTGCTGTCTTTTACTCAGTTGGGTGTGTCCTTGAAAACGAATAAGCTTCTATTTAGTCTTGCTGAGAGTCATTAAGAAAATCTATTTTCCCACCAGCAACAGATAATATTTCTCTTTCAAAAGAAAAAGCAGTTGCTACTCTACTTCATTTCAACAAAAGCTGAATTATTTGGTTTTATCTCACAGAACAGAACAAAGCGTGCCATTATCCATTCTTACTCTCGCTAACAAAATCTACAAATCATTGTCTGGAGGCGTGCTCCTGTGAGTACCTGCTCCTATCATTCATGTTTTCATTATCAGAGGGTACAAATACACACCAGAGCCTCCAAGCAAAAACATTAGCATAATCACCTTTACCTTCAGCTTCTTTAGCAAGGCAGTGGTCGTCTTGGAGGTGTGTTTGGGGTCGTTATCGTGTTGGAATACTGCCCTGCGGCGCAGTCTCCAAAGGGAGGGGATCATGCTCTGTTTCAGTATGCCACAGTACATGTTGGCATTCATGGTTTCCTCAATGAACTGTAGCTCCCCAGTGCTGGCAGCACTCATGCAGGCCCAGACCAAAACTTATACAGTGTGGAGGGGGAAAGTATTTGATCCCCTGCTGATTTTGACCACTGACAAAGAAATGATCAGTCTATAATTTTAATGGTAGGTATATATTAACAGTGAGAGACAGAATAACCAAAAAACAAACAAAAAAAAAATGCATGTCAAAAAACCTACTCGGACCACATGGGGTCTCTTGGTTGGAACATCCCCTTTGCCAGCTGCTTTCTGTTCTGCTTTCTGTATAAATTGATTTGCAGGTCAATGAGGGAAATAATTATTTGACCCCTTCGACTTAGTACTTGGTGGCAAAACCCCTGTTGGCAATCACAGAGGTCAAACGTTTCTTCTAGTTGGCCACCAGGTTTGCACACATCTCAGGAGAGATTTTGTCCCACTCCTCTTTGTAGATCCTCTCCAAGTCATTAAGGTTTTGAGGCTGATGTTTGGTAACTCAAACTTTCAGCTCCCTCCACAGATTTTCTATGGGATTAAGGTCTGGAGACTGGCTAGGCCACTCCAGGATCTTAATGTGCTTCTCCTTGAGCCACTCCTTTGTTGCCTTGGCTGTGTGTTTTGGGTCATTGTCATGATGGAATACCCATCCATGACCTATTTTCAATCCCCTGGCTGAGGGAAGGAGGTTTTCACCCAAGATTTGACAGTACGTGGCCTAGTCCATCGACCCTTTCATGCGGGGCAGTTGTCCTGCCCCTTAAGCAGAAAAACACTCCCAAAGCATAATGTTTCCACCTCCATGTTTGACGGTGAGGATGGTGTTCTTGGGATTATAGTAAGCATTCCTCTTCCTCCAAACATGGCGAGTTGAGTTGGTGCCAAAGAGCTTGATTTTGGTCTCATCTGACCACAACACTTTCACCCAGTTCTCCTCTGAATCAGGTCTGGAGACTGGCTAGGCCACTCCAGGATCTTAATGTGCTTCTCCTTGAGCCACTCCTTTGTTGCCTTGGCTGTATGTTTTGGGTAAATGTCATGATGGAATCGCCCATCCATGACCTATTTTCAATCCCCTGGCTGAGGGAAGGAGGTTCTCACCCAAGATTTGACGGTACGTGGCCTAGTACATCGACCCTTTCATGTGGGGCAATTGTCCTGCCCCTTAAGCAGAAAAACACTCCCAAAACATAATGTTTCCACCTCCATGTTTGACGGTGGGGATGGTGTTCTTGGGATTATAGTAAGCATTTCTCCTCCTCCAAACACGGCGTGTTGAGTTGGTGCCAAAGAGCTCGATTTTGGTCTCATCTGACCACAACACTTTCACCCAGTTCTCATCTGAATCATTCAGATGTTCATTGGCAAACTTCAGACGGGCCTGTACATGTGCTTTCTTGAGCAGGGGGACCTTGCGGGCGCTGCAAGATTTCAGTCCTTCATGACCTAGTGTTTTACCAATTGTTTTCTTGGTAACTATGGTCCCAGCTGCCTTGAGATCATTAACAAGATCCTCCCGTGTAGTTCTGGGCTGATTCCTCACGATCATGATCATTCTCATGATCATTGAAACTCCACGAGGTAAGATCTTGCATGGAGCATCAGACCGAGGGAAACTGACAGTTATTTTGTGTTTCTTCCATTTGCGAATAATCGCAGCAACTGTTGTCACCTTCTCACCAAGCTGCTTGGCAATGGTCTTGTAGCCCATTCCAGCCTTGTGTAGGTATACAATCTTTTCCCTGATATCCTTGGACAGCTCTTTGGTCTTGGCCATGGTGGAGAGTTTGGAATCTGATTGATCGATTGCTTTTGTGGACAGGTGTCTTTTATACAGGTAACAAGCTGAGATCAGGAGCACTCCCTTTAAGAGAGTGCGCCTAATCTTAGCACTTTACCTGTATAAAAGATACCCGGGAGCCAGAAATCTTCTCTCACTGACCTACAAATTAATTTATAACTTTTTTGACTTGCATTTTTCTTTTTTTTTTCTTTTTTATTCTGTCTCTCACTGTTAAAATACACCTCCTATTAAAATTATAGACTCATCATTTCTTTGTCAGAGGACAAACGTTCAAAATCAGCAGGGGATCAAATACCCACTGTATACACATATGTCTATATGTTTTCTATAATATGTGTTGGAGAAATGATACAAATATCCTTACATTTTTAGCATATATATATATATACAATTAGCACTCTTTCGAGTTAGTGTGATATTTGCCGGGGATATAAGCATTAAACCAGTATTTTTATAAGAAATTAGGTATGAACTAGTTAACTACATCTGACCCATGACTTAGCAATTTCATTTACAGACAGTACACATATTTTATACATGTACACATTTTTATCAACATAATAATCGGTCATCATCAAGGCCTAATAAGTGGTATGTACTGTGCACAAGTGTATCATATAAAAAAGATGTATGCACAGATTTTACCAAAGTATGTGTCATATTCTTATTGGATATAATATATAAATAAAATGTAATTGGCTATGTAATGATTGTTTTCATTGTCTTATGTAAACATTATAAAAGTATGTGTCTGCTGATTTTTCAGTAGCAGTTGCCATTCAGTAAGTGAGTTGGTGACAGCCATGTTGGTTTGTTACTAATACAAATCTATTTTTTTTCTAAATAAACTCACCATGAGAAATAAACCAAGGACTAGGTTTTTTCTTGGAGAATGTCATGTCTGTGAGTGGGGAGTGGGGTAAGTATGAGAGAATTTTCCCCAACATATGGTGCTTGTGTGACTTGCATGTGCTTAAATGTCCACAAAATTAATTAATTTTAGAGATGAGCCACAAAAAGAACCTGATTGATGCCCTAATTAGACTATTGTAATTGCTGCACTTCTGTGTTCTGTGTAATCTGTCTCTCTCCCCCCACTAGCAGGGACCTCTTGTGGATTGAGGGAATGTGGTTTCGTTTTAGGCTGATGTATTGATTTGAAGACAATGTATTTTTCATTTTTTTGTGTTAAAGATTCTTCCTAACCTTTAAGTTGGCAAAATGCCTAGAAAAAAGATAACAGTAATAGTGTGCTTTTTGGTTGAAAACAGATACTTAAATTAACTAACGAGAGTATTTCATAAGCTTTAAGATTTTAAGAAAGTGAATGTGCTATTTTATTTTAAAATGGCCACTGTGACGCAAAAAGGCCCCTCCCAAAGAATTTGATTTGGAACTATGCAGATAAAAATGTATTTTAAAGAATACGGTACCGAGGTAAGAAAAAAGTGTTATGTGTTGAGTTTTTTGGTACAGATGAGATGGTGTTTTATTTTGATTTGCAAATGAATAATATTACAAATATGTGTTAGTTTGAAAAAATGTTGTGGTTGAAATTACTCAATGTGAGATTGTTAATTATTGATTGTGCAATGAATTATTATGGTTAATATGACATATTATGTATTTAAATGTAACAAGAAGTTTTGCGTCTGTGCCCAAATACTGTTATGAGCCACTCCCTTCCCAAGAAGGTTTCCACCCACATTTAAAGCTGCAGAGCGTGAAGTAATGCAGTGCTGTTTAAAGATAAAATAATATATTATAATGAGCCATTGATGTAGATAAATAGCCTGTGCATATATAATTGTCTACCCTGTCCACCTAATAAGAAGTATTGTGTTGATATTTACTGCCCTCGGACCTAAAGTACTGTGTATAGAAAAAAAGGTTATTTTTTTAGGTAAATATTGATGAAATAAAGGATTTAATGAGTGAGTTAATTTTACTGAAATTATGTTTTTATAAAAAACATTGTGCATTTATCCCCATAGAGTGTAATATGTAATTTGAGAAGCTGACTTTATGATATATATATATATATATATATATATATATATATATATATACTAGAATATTGACTGTCAAAAAATGATGGCAATGAAATTGGATGTGAGCTAATGCTGTTTGGTGTATGATAATCAAATAAATAATACATTAATAAAGTAATATACTTTACGTATTTTGAAGTAATATATGCAGGAAGCATTCTGTTGAAGAGCTGGCAATCTGTTTTGATGTTGCTGCAGCATTAGTGCTGTGGAGCTGCTGTGTAAGTGTGATGAATGTGTGGAGTGTAATAGTGTGCGTGCGCGAGACAAATCCATTAGCGTAGCTGTGTACTTCCGCATTGTATAAGTTATTGTTCTAAAATGGCGGCTAATGTGTGGTATGCGGCTGTGGCTGATTTAGCGTCCTTCGTTTTGGATGTCGTCCGACTTTTTCGGAATATGCGTAGCTGTTTGGTGGTGTTTTGCGTGTTTATGGTGGTGTTTTGCGTGTTTAGGGTCCTTTAGCCTCGTTTTCGTTTTGTTCGGCTGCCATTTTTTCTCTCGCTTAGGTGATTTTCGGGTGTCTAAACTCTGAAATTTGTACTTAAATCAAGTTGTAACTTTACTTGCAGAGGTCCTGGGTGCACCACCTTGCTGTCGGTAAGCTTTTTATATGTTTGTTGTGTACTTATTGTGTTTGTAATGTTATAGGGGTTGCCCGGGTTGCGTCCTTGTTTTCGAATCTCATATGTCTTTTTCGGGAAATCCGTAGGTGTTTGGTGATGTTTTGCGTCTTTAGACTGCTGTAGCCTCTTTTTCGTTTTTTTCCGCGCCAATTTTTTCTCTCGCTTAGAGGATTTTTGAGTGTTTAAACTCTTTTATTTTTAATTAAATTGAGGTGTAACTTTAGTTTTCGAGGTCCTGGGTGCCCCCTCTTCCTGTAGGTAAGCTTTTTATGTATTTGTTGTGTGTATTTATTGTGTTTTTCATGTTTCGATGTGCGCGGGTTTCGGACGATTTTTGCGAGGTCGTAATGGGTCGTAACATGTCTCGTATTTTCCTTTCGTAACTACGTAAATGTTGCGAGGGCCGCAGGCTCACTGCGCGAGCCCGCAAGCGTTAGCAACAGCTCGCATGCTCACAACTATATATGTGATTTAAAAGTTTGGTGGCCAAATAAAATTGTTTTTGTTTTGCTTTTATTCCTTTTAGTTTAATTATGTTTGGTTTAATATATCTATATGATTTTCCTCAACATAATAAAGTTAATTATTTTCTTTTCTTTTTCTTTTTAGTTCTTACAAGTGATTTAAAAACATTTATGCGCATGTAAATTTTGTGAGCTCAAAATGATGTATTGTCTCTTATCTGTTGTTTAAATCTGGTGGGTTTTTTTTATCAGCAGAATTTATTCTGGCAAGAACATTTTTTCTATAGAAATTATGTTTTCCAAGCGCACAAAAAGGGGGGTCAGGCTTAAAACTTCACGTAAGACTCTGTGTTAGATATCGGTGATTGAGTGTGGAAGGAATAAATTGAAAAGAGATCTGTACTCTTGGAGAGTTAGAACAGTCTGAGATTAAGAAAAATGTTCAAAGTGGGTGGAGCTTAGTGACATGAATAATGTCATGCTTAATGACCCACCCACTCCTTCGGATTCCACTCCTGACACCTCACAGACTATGTCAAAGGAACCAGCCTCTTCTGATGCAAGGCCTTATGTTAAGATGAGAGAGGAGGAGTTTGGAATGCATATGACAATTGAAGCAAAGACAAAGGGGCGTCTGGTTTAAAGTGTGAAATACAGAGTTTAGAGGTGTTCATGTGTGTTTCTGTATAGGGATTTTTTTTATATGATCAGATACTGTGGTTGCAGTGAATATGAAGTAGAATTGATTTAGATATTTTAACATGTAAAGGTGTTAGTTACTGAGATTAGGATTAAGAGATATTAAAGAGATGTTGTACCTGACAAGGTATTTTTTTAATAAGTGCTGTAGATTTTAATTAAAGTAGATATAACTTAACAGTGAGGTGAGCCTTCCTAGAAAGGTGATAGGGTAAATAAAGAGAAGATAGGCGAGCCTCCCTAGAAAGGCGAGTAATGTCTAAGACTAGGTTTTGCATAGCGGGACTATTGATGGGTTGACAATGAAATAAAGCCACACAATCATTACCACTAACTAAATTATAATCATGCAAAAATTGTTTTCATAAACTGATTCATAATCCATTCATAATCCATGAAATTCAAAAATGCCCCCACAGTTATTATGTCTATGCTTGTTTAAAACAGGGAAATACTTAATGGGTCTCTAAAGAGGTCACACAATAGCGTTTAATTTGTTAATTTAGTAACTGATTACCAATAATAACTTATATTTGAACTTTAGTCTTTATGAACTGTCAGTGCGGTTTCTTGCTCACATCCTTCTTAGGTGGCCAGGGAATGAATAAGTATCTTCTCTGGAGGCAACCCTAACTTTCTTCCTGACATGTCAAGGTTTTCAAGCAGTAACCACTTTGAGCCACTTTAAATTAGAAGCCGCAACTCGATCGCAGACGGCCGTATGTCTGCGGGTGTGTTGCGGACTCCCGTTCGCCTCCGATAGCAATGCTATTCCATTTGTCAAGCCCGCAAGTTACTGTCCCAAACTGGTTCGGAGCAGTGCAGGGCGGGAACATGATCAATTAAGCAAGCCTGAAAACTTCCATTTGAAATCAGCCAATAGAAAAAGAGACGGCAGTAAAACATGGAGGTTACGTGTCAATCAATGAGGTTTGAGGGTCTGATATGCAATCAGACTCGCAACCCGCAAAATAAAGAATTATTAAAATAAATGCCAATACTCATTGATACCTGTGATAGATTTAACCCCGAAATGAAACATAAAAAATACATTTTATTTCATAACAATTTGCAAGCTTGAGACTGTTGTGCAATTAATTCTAATACCCTACATCACTTTCCCCATTATTTCCAATGCAGTATTGATTTTTTATTTGCATTTACAGTGCTACAAATAGGTGTTTAACCCCCTTGCGGTTCATTTCTAGCACTCGTTGGATTGTCTCCCTTATTTGCCGTTTACGGGTGTGAAAACATTTACAGGCTTGGGCAAATTGAGCAATTGAATAGCAATTGGTGATTTTAGCCCTGCAGCCGTGAAACATCAAAGGTTTCTGGAGGCTGTAAGTTACAAGTTTAACCATCTCCATTTTCTCAAGCATGTAACTCGTAAGCCGTTTCGGAGCCTGCAAAAAGACGCCAATTGAATAGCAGAGTAGCTTGCGACCTCACTTACGGGCTCCCGGATCGCCCGAAAGCGCCATTTAATATGGCTCTTTATCTGCCAGGGAGGCCGAGGGGCAGATTCTTTCCACCCCTTTCACATCTATTATGGGATGAAGAGTAGCACATGTTTAAATATGTGTTAATGTTTAAATATACGTTTTAGTGCGACATTGGATTTATTATTACATTTCTGATTTTATTGTTAATCAGTAGTGATGTCCCGAACAGTTCGCCGGAGAACTATTTGCAGCGATTTTCGCATGTTCGCGTTCGCATCGAACGGCGAACACATGCGCTTTTCTGTCCGCCCCCTATTCTTTATTATTGAGGAAACTTTGACCCTGCACCTTACAGTCAGCAGACACATTCCAGCCAATCAGCAGCATACACTCCCTTCCAGGGACTTCCATCTGAAGGACAGCCTCCATTTTAGAATCATTCTGAAGCTACATTCTTTGAGTGAGGACATATATACTCCCTGCTGCTGATTTCATAGGGAAATAGATAGCCAGGCTGTGTATTTAGCTTTCACCACACACCTGAAGGACTCATTTGATATCTGCTGCAAGGACAGCAACCCAAAAAGCCCTTTTTAGGGCTAGAACATCATTTATTTTTATTTTATTATTTTTTTCTGCTGATTTAATAGGGAAATAGATAGCCAGGCTGTGTATTTAGCTTTCACTACACACCGGAAGCACTCATTTGATATCTGCTGCAAGGACAGCAACCCAAAAAACCCTTTTTAGGACTAGAACATCATTTATTTTATTTTATTATTTTTTTCTGTGTAATCTAATTGCATATGCCTGCCTGCTAGCGTGTGTGTGAGGCCTATTGCATCTAGTCTGCCAACTTTTGCCAGTGCACAGTGACACTCATATCTAGTGCAACCGTAGTGTACAGTGACATAAAACAACACTTTTTTGACTGTAATCGATTGAATATCAGTTGCCTGCCTACAGGCGTGTGTGTGAGGCCTATTGCATCTACTCTGCCAACTTTTGCCAGTGCACAGTGACACTCATATCTAGTGCAACCGTAGTGTACAGTGACATAAAACAACCCTTTTTTGACTGTAATCGATTAAATATCAGTTGCCTGCCTACAGGCGTGTGTGTGAGGCCTATTGCATCTACTCTGCCAACTTTTGCCTGTGCACAGTGACACTCATATCTAGTGCAACTGTAGTGTACAGTGAAATAAAATAACCCTTTTTGACTGTAATCGATTGAATATCAGTTGCCTGCCTACAGGCGTGTGTGTGAGGCCTATTGCATCTACTCTGCCAACTTTTGCCAGTGCACAGTGACACTCATATCTGGTGTCACAGTAGCTTGCACCCATAGTACCACTAATCGTAAAAAAAAATGACAGGCAGAGACAGGCCACCCCGCAGGGGCCGTCGTGGTGCTGTGATTCCCTTTGGCCCTAGAATAATGCCCAGTTTTCAGAGGCAACGTACCCTGAACTTGAAAAGTTCTGAGGACATGGTTGACTGGCTAACACAGGACACCCAATCTTCTACAGCTTCCTCTCGGAACCTAGACGCACCATCCTCCTCCAGCTTAGCTTCGGGCACCTCTCCAGTTACCACTCGCCCGCCTGCCGCCACCACCAACACTAGCACCACAGCCGCTTCACTTGATCCGTCAACAGAGTTATTTACACATCCGTTGGAAGAAATGAGTGATGCACAAACATTAGTGCCAGAGGATGTAGATAACAGTCAGGCAGCATTACACACATGGACGTACGGTCTGATGATGATGATGATGTACCCGGTGCTGCTTCCTTTGTTGAGTTGTCAGATACAAGTGAAGCGGTTGATGATGACGATGCGTCCGTGGATGTCACGTGGGTGCCCGCTATAAGAGAAGAAGAACAGGAGGAAAGTTCAGATGGGGAGACAGAGAGGAGGAGGAGACGTCTCCCAGAGTTGGAAGCAGCGGGAGGTCGTCGAAAGTAGCTAGTGGCACAGTCAGACAGCATGCATCGGCACCCGGGGTCAGCCAGACAGCACGCCAGTCAACGCATGCTGTTGCCACCACCAGAATGCCGTCATTGCAGAGCTCAGCAGTGTGGCAATTTTTTCGTGTGTCTGCCTGTGACAACAGCGATGCCATTTGCAACCTGTGCGAAAAGAAACTGAGTCGTGGGATGTCCAACACCCACCTAGGTACAACTTCTTTGCGAAGGCACATGATGTCACATCACAAACGCCTATGGGATCAACACATGAGTACAAGCAGCACACAAAGTCAAAGCCGCCATCCTCCTCCTGGTCCAGCATCTTCAGCCACGTCAACCACTGCTGCCCTGCTTGCCCCCTCTCAACCATCCGCCACTCCGTGTCTCGCCCTGAGCAGTCCCTGCTCATCTGCCCACAGTCAGGTGTCTGTCAAGGACATGTTTGAGCGTAAGAAGCCAATGTCACAAAATCACCCCCTTGCCCGGCAACTGACAGCTGGCTTGTCTGAATTCTTAGCCCGCCAGCTTTTCCCATACAAGCTGGTGGAGTCTGAGTCCTCTTCTGCTGCTGCTATGTCTTGCTCCACATAAACGGCACCCCCCCACAGCTCCACAGGTACTATTCCACATCCCGGATACGGCAGTGTCACGCCGTCTTGGGGTTGACTTCCCTGAAAGCAGAGAGTCACACCGGACCAGCACTCCTGTCCGCCCTGAACGCACAGGTGGATCAGTGGCTGACTCCGCACCAACTGGAGATCGGCAAAGTGGTTTGTGACAACGGAAGAAATTTGTTGGCGGCATTGAATTTGGGCAAGTTGACACATGTGCCGTACATGGCACATGTGTGTTATCTGATTGTACAACGCTTTGTGCATGAGCACCCAGGCTTACAGGACGTCCTGAAGCAGGCCAGGAAGGTGTGTGCCCATTTCAGGCGTTCCTCCACGGCCATGGCGCACTTTACAGATATCCAGCGGCGAAACAACATGCCAGCGAGGCGCTTGATTTTAGACAGCCCGACACGTTGGAATTCAACACTCCTAATGTTCGACCGCCTGCTCCAACAAGAAAAGGCCGTTAACGAGTATTTGTATGACCGGGGTGCTAGGACAGCCTCTGCGGAGCTGGGGATTTTTTTGCCACGTTACTGGACACTCATGCGCAATGCCTGTAGGCTTATGCAGCCTTTTGAGGAGGTGACAAACCTGGTCAGTCGCACCCAGGGCACCATCAGCGACATCATACCATTTGTTTTCTTCCTGGAGCATGGCCTGCGAAGAGTGCTGGATCAGGCCATAGATGAGCGTGAAGAGGAAGAGTTGTGGTCACCATCACCACCAGAAAAAGCCTTATAAGCATCACTTGCTGGACCTGCGACAACGCTGGAAGAGGATTGTGAGGAAGAGTAGTCAAAGGAGGAATGTGGCTTTGAGGAGGAGGAGGAAGACCAACCACAACAGGCATCCCAGGGTGCTCGTTGTCACCTATCTGGTACCCGTGGTGTTGTACGTGGCTGGGGGGAAGAACATACCTTCAGTGAGATCACTGAGGACGAGGAACGGGACATGACTAGCTCGGCATCCAACCTTGTGCAAATGGGGTCTTTCATGCTGTCGTGCCTGTTGAGGGACCCTCGTATAAAAAGGATGAAGGAGAACGACCTGTACTGGGTGTCCACGCTACTAGACCCCCGTTATAAGCAGAAAGTGCCTGAAATGTTACAGAATTACCACAAGTCGGAAAGGATGCAGCACTTCCAAAATAAATGAAAAAGTATGCTTTACACAGCGTTTAAGGGTGATGTCTCAGCACAACGGCAATATAACAGCGGAAGAGGTGAACATAATCCTCCTCCTCCCATGACCACGCCGGCAAGGAGAGGACGCTTTACAGACGTGTTGTTGATGGAGGACATGCAGAGCTTTTTAAGTCCTATGCATCGCCACAGCCCTTCGGGGTCCACCCGTAGAGAACGACTCGACCGTCAGGTAACAGACTACCTTGCCATAACTACAGATATCGACACTATGAGGAGCGATGAACCCCTTGACTACTGGGTGTGCACGCTTGCGCTGTGGCCTGAGCTATCCCAATTTGCCATAGAACTTCTGTCCTGCCCCGCTTCAAGTGTCCTGTCAGAAAGGACCTTCAGTGCAGCAGGAGGTTTTGTCACTGATAAGAGAAGTCGCCTAGGTCAAAAAAGTCTAGATTACCTCACCTTTATTAAGATGAATGAGGGATGGATCCCGAAGGGACTGACAGTGGGCGATACATTCGATTAAAAAAGGCCTGATAGATGAGCTGCCTTGAGCTAATAATGGTCCACACGCTGCTGTATTTTATCCCTGAATGCCGAATGACTTGCGTGACTTATACGCCACCAACTAGGGTTCAAGACGCAATGTTTTAGGGCACTTTCTGCCTGGCAAACTAACATCAATTTTTCTGGTCGCTGCAACAATGCCTAATTTTTGCATTTATATTATTTTATTTTAGAAGGCGTACAGCATGTAATGAAAAATAAAGCATTTTTGAACAGTCTTGCATAACAGTTGTGCAAAAATACATATTTACAATCAAGACATTTTGTGAAAGTTAGCTGGCTATTCCTTCTTATTTTAACTTTTTAGGTTAATAATTTTTCTTATTTTTTACTGTGATTGCAATTTAAGAGATACCTAAAACATGGTAAAACAGACAAGAGTATATCTGCAGGAAACACCAAAGACCTATTAGCTATCATCCCTCCAACAGTTTTAGCTTATTATTTACAATATCTAACCTGGGCAATCACCCTTGGGTTACCCTAGGGCAGACTTCAGTAAGCGACCTCTCCTTTCCTGGGATGATTTTGCCGCCGGTTGCTTCTGAAGGGTCTCCAGGGCTCCCCCACTCCGGTCCTTCCCCCAGTGTCGCTTCAACCAGTAACAAATGTTTTATATTTGTAAAGCGACCCAATGATCCCCCTTGATAGAGGTTTTACTTTACAAATTTTGGAGAACCAATTTAAGACCGTTGTCCCCTGTTTCTGGGTCAGGGAGTGTGTGAAATGCCTCAGCCTACAGTAATTGTAATGTTCTGACAGCGGTAGCTCATGCTTGTCCCTCAGTTCCTCATAGGTGAGCATCTGGTCCTTTACTAACCAGTCTCCCAGTCTATCTAGTTTCCTTGACCTCCACCAGTGTTGTGATGTTGTACTCATTTGTTTCGGGGCCTGAGGGTGGTCAAGAATTGGGGTCACTTGGGTGGATCCAGGGAACAAACCCGTGTGTTTCTTGGCCCATTTCCAGTATGATAGGGAGTGTCTGATTAGGGGGTTTGGCGAGTTTTTAAGACTCTGATGCAATTCTGATAGCCAAGCCACCTTGTCCCAGGTTAAGGGCCTTAAAGTGTGGTTCTCTAAATACACACAGGCCGGTTGATGACATATAGAATGTGCTATTGGGAGGAAAGATAGGTGACGTAACAGGTATTAAACTGATAGGAATGAATAGTACAACTTAATAAACCACTCCTATCTGGTGGCACCTTAGATTGCACGTGCAGTGCCCCAAATTCGAAGTAGGAGGTCCGACCAAGCAGCTTTTTCCATCTCCCTGTTCCAAAAATCCATGCCATATACACGTCCCCTGATAGGGGACGTAACAGGTATTAAACTGATAGGAATGAATAGTACAACTTAATACACCACTCCTATCTGGTGGCACCTTAGATTGCACGTGCAGTGCCCCAAATTCGAAGTAGGAGGTCCGACCAAGCATCTTTTTCCATCTCCCTGTTCCAAAAATTCATGCCATATACACGTCCCCTAATAGTGGACGTAACAGGGATTAAACCGATAGGAATAGTACTACTTAACAGTACACACCTTATAATAACGCAGACAGAGGCAACGCAGAGAGAGGAGTCTGAAGAAGAGGAGTCAGAGGAGGAAGGTGGCTTTGAGGAGGTGGAAGACCAAACACAGCAGGCGTCCCAGGGGGCTTGTTGTCACCTTTCGGGGACCCTTGGTGGCTGGGTGGAGGAAGAGACCTTCAATGACATCAGTGAGGACAAGGAACGGGACATGGCTAGCTTGGTATCCAACCTTGTGCAAATGGGGAGTTTGCGGTTGTGCAAAGGGACTGTTTGCGGTTGTTTGCGGTGCATTAAATGGGGATATTGGTCTGTTACTGTGAAGCAGGTGTAACCCTTACACTACCTGATCGATACAACATCATACCTGATGTTTTAAAGCATGTTATTCCAAATAATTTGGGAATGTTAGGTGATTTATGCCCTTTATGGCTTAAAACCAGACTCTGCATCAATTATGTAATTTTCCGTGGAAGTTTTGCCATGGATCCTACTCCGGCATGCCAAAGTCCAGGTGTTAGTCCCCTTGAAACAACTTTCCCATCACTATTGTGGCCAGAAAGAGTTCCTGTGGGTTTTGAAATTCGCCTGCCCATTGAAGTCTATGGCGGTTCGCCGATGTTCGTCCGTTCATCACTATTAATCAGTTATTAAATAAATAAATTAAACCTTATTGGACGAGCACTGAAGTGGTCTTTCATTTTTTTCTTGCCATTACAGGTATTTTTTAAAGGAGTGCAAGAATAGAGTGAACATCTGAAGCAAGAAGTACTAAAGAGACACTGTAATGCAGAGACATTTTGAAATGTAGCATAATCAAAGTATCATGTTAATAAGAGGCTTTGAATAAACTTTGGTTAATTTTCAATATAATTAATTTTTTTTAATAATATCTCTGGGATATTGTAGGCATTATTATTTATAATAACCTTTTGAGACGATTGTAAATGTTTCAATGGTTTGTTTTTCTGTTTGCCTTCCTCTGGATCAATTAACAACTAATCCGCATATTGCAGATCAGCGAGATCTAAAAAGGTTGAACTTGATGGACTAAAGTCTTTTTTCAACTTTAATTACTATGGGCCTCATTCAATTGCGATTTGGCCAATTCAATAGTGCTCTAAATAAGCACATAACATATTTTTTTTTAAAAAGTTTTTAGTTAGTGAAAAACTTATTAGATAGATGTTTACTAACAAAAAACTTCTTTAAAAAATATATGTCATGTGCTTATTTAGACCCCTATTCAATTGGCCGAATTGAAATTGAATGAGGGCCTATGGGCCTCATTCTATTATCGGCCGTAAAACGGCCGCAAGGCTGCGATTCCTTGCGGGGGTTCCGTTATCTTGCAATTCAATTATACGGCCCGCAAGGATCTCCTCTTACGGCCGTCCGTATATCTTGCAACCGGCCGTAAGCTCAGAAAACTTTAAACGCAAAAATAAATTCAAGACGGCACTGTACAGCTCTGTAAATGCTAGGGATCATATTGGGGGACATGAGGGTTAATAGCACCCCCCTCTCAAGCTTGCACATCAGCCCAAATCCGAGTTTACATTAACTGTTTATTTTCCGGCCGCATCGTGGGCGGGTCTGAGGTGCTCCAAGCCCTCGGGACTTTTTACATGGATTTTTGACATAAATTAAAAAATAATTTATTTACGGATTTGAGTGTAGGGGAATGTTGTGCTATTTTTGCTAACACCTACAATCACTTGAAAGTCTCAGAAGAGTGCAGGATGGCTTTATTTCGGCTTTATAATGTGCTTAATTGGTGCTAGCGGGACCTTTTTCCTGCAAGTAAGCTGCGGCTCGGTTTTAGCCTTGCAGAGAGGGTTCCCGGAGCAATTGAATAGCAACCGGGATTTTCTTGCGGACGAAACTCTTGCGGCCCTTTTAGATCAAAGGCTTTCCTCCGGCGCGAGCGGCCGCAAGGGATAGCAAGGCGCCGGCCGCAAGCCTGCCTGAATCCCCGGCCGGAGGGGAATAGAATAGCCGAATAGCTTGCGGACGGTCCTTGCGGCCCCGCATCTCCTACGGCCGATAATAGAATGAGGCCCTATGTAACTATGTACCGTAAATATGTTTATTGACAACACTATTTAAAGATATCAGATAAAATGAATTCTTTCGACACACTTATTCTGGGATCTAGGTGCTCTGGTATAGTGGTATCTAGGTGCTCTGGTAATGTGTAGTGTAAGCACAGGAATAGTCACAGCTCACACTGTAGGCCTCATTCAATTGCGATTTGGCCAATTGAATAGGGCTCTATATGAGCACAGAACATTTTTTTACAGAAGTTTTTAGTTAGTGAAGCCCTTGCTTTTGGATAGAAGTTCACTAACTAAAAACCTCTGTAAAAAAATATGCTCTGTGCTTATATAGATATATATTTAATTGGCCAATTCACAATTGAACGAGGCCCCCTGTGTATGAACGTGCAGTATTTAGATGTGTGTGTAGTGTCAGAAATAGCAGAGCTCACATTGTCTGTAGGAATGTGCAATATCCAGATGCTGTGTGTAGTTTAAGTAAAGTAACAGCATAACTCAAACTGTCTGTATGAATGTGCAGTATCAGAATTAATATGCATAGTTTAACGGTGTATAGTGTCAGTACTGGAATAGCAGAGCCCATACTAACTATAGGTACAGTATCCAGATGCTGTGTCTAGTGTTATTCCCGGAATACAAGTGCTCATAGTGTATGTATGAAAGTGCAATATTCAGATGTGTGTAGTGTCAGTACTGGGATAGAAGAGCTCACACCGTCTGTATGAAGGTATAGTATCCAGATGCTGTGTGTAGTGTCAGTGCTGGAATAGTAGAGTTCACATTGCCTGTATAAAGGTACAGTATCCAGAGGCTGTGTCTAGTGTTATTCCCGGAATACAAGTGCTCATAGTGTATGCATGAAAGTGCAATATTCAGATATACAGTGTAGTGTCAGTACTGGGATAGAATACCTCACACCATCTGTATGAAGGTATAGTATCCAGATGCTGTGTGTAGTGTCAGTGCTGGAATAGTAGAGTTCACAATGTCTGTATGTAGGTGGAGTATCCAGTGTCTAGTGTTATTTCCAGAATAGTAGTGCTCATACTGTATGTATGAAAGTGCAAAATCCACATGCTGTGTGTAGTGTCAGTTCAGGAATAGCAGAGCTCACACTGTCTACTCCACCATAGATAAATATACGCATGCTAGATATTATGAAGTAATGCTTATCTTTGTTAGCTCCATCTGGCTGGATTTCAGTCTGCTACTCATTGTATATTGGTGGCGTGGGGCCATGCAGAGGGTTGTTTCTTTCATCTGCAATCCTTTTATTATATATACAGGAGGGTGATAGAAAAGAATATGGGCCTCATTCAATTGAGCTATCGCATGTTACTGTAGCACGTAAGTGAGGCCACAAGTTAATTTGCTATTCAATTGGCGTTTTTTTGTGGGCTGCGAAGGGGTTACAGCTTTGAAAACTTTGCGATGGTTAAACCCGGAACTTACAGCCTCCTGAAGCCTTTGATATTTCACGTCCACAAGAGTTCCAATCGCTACAATCACAAATCGCTATTCAATTGCTACAATTCCCTATCCAAGAGTACTAGAGAAGACCCGCAAAGGGGATTAACCCCTGTCCTCAGCACTGTAAAAGCAAATAAAAAAAGGGGGAAAATGATGAAAGACATTAGAATTAATTGCCCAACAGTGTGATTTCGGGGTTATATTGATCTCGGGAATCAATGAATTAATACATATCAGGCCACTTATATGGACTAGAACATTATTGGCATTAATTTATATTATCAAGAATCAGAGACGAACGGGAGCAAGCAGCACGCCTGCAGACATACAGCCTGTATCCTGCAAGATGCAGGCTTGCAATTGAATCGTGCTCTATGTTTGTGGTGGACGGTTATGCAAACTGCCATCCCTTCTTTATTGCACTTTATAGTGAATGCAATATTGTATTATTTAATTTATTAACTATGAAGTACAATTATGCTTTACAGTGACTAGCCATTGTATTGAATGTCTGCTTTCTCAATAGGAGCCTATTAAACTAACAAGGTTTCCATTAGTCCTATCAAATGCACTGGGAAGAAGGATTGTCACAATTCAATTATAACTAATGAAAATTATCCTGACTCATGGACTTTTTTGAAATGGCAATTAAACTTTGATGGACAATGGCCATGTGGCTACCTGACCCACTTGCTATTATAATGACCATAAGGGCATTTCAAATATCTATGAAACATGTGGAATTGTAATATGGTATAATGTGTTTTCTCCAAGCCCTAGATGTATGCCCCTGGCCCCTGAGACCCATTTGAGCCTAAAGGGTTCTGGGTCATTTTTGGAAATTGTAAACAGTTATTTTATATTCAAAATGAGTTTTGGGGTGTAATTGTTACATTGGGCTACTGAAATATTTTGGGGTTAGTATAATTTTAAGAGCAACCAGTAGATGCTTCCAGTAGCCAACCTAGTTTGCTCCCAGTTCCAGGGCCAGGCTAAGGTCCCGGCCAGATTCAATCTTGCATTAAGCAGTAGATTAGGCTCCATAGACTTCTATAGGAGATTCCTGAACCTGATTAAGCTAACAAGTATAATTAAAAAAGGCTGTCAAAATAGCAACTAAAACACATTTTTTAACAGACAAAGGTTAAGTGGTGTCAAGTGATCTGCAGGCAAAACCCCATTAACCTTTGTATTGTGGTTAATCACAAATTAGAACAAAATTGACCTTAGCCATTGTAACTGATCCACATTCAGTCTAATAGAGAGCTGAAATTATTAAGGATTAAAATTATTAGATCCTGCGGCACCTAGGTGGAAAAGGAGACATTACCAGCTTATATTGCACTGCTAATTCTCTGCCCTCAACCCTGCCAAAAATCACTACTTCTCAACATTATTATCTAATCTATCCTCCAACCCTAAATGTTTGTTCCCCACATTTATCACTCTCCAATTCCCTCCTGCACACACTGCCCCTCTTGTCTCACAGATGAGGACTTTGCCAACCACTTTAAAGATAAGATTAAAAAACATTTGTAACAGTTTCTCCTCTCAACCCAGCTCACACTCCTTCTCTCAACTAACCAACAACACCCAGCCTTTAACCTTCCACATTCCCACAAACACTATGGGACTAATTTAACATTGTAACTGAGGATGAAGTTTCCAAACTATTATCAACCTGTTGCCTTACAATCTGTCCGCAAAATCCTATTCCATCACAGTTACCCCCTCTACTCTCTACCACACTAATCCCTTTCCCTAAACACTGAAAAGTTTCCATCATCTCTAAAACATGCTATAATTACACATATTCTTAAAAAAGAACCTCTTCTGATCTAGCTAAGGCAGCTAATTATCGCTCTATATCAATACTTCCCCTGGCTTCAAAACTGCTTGAGCGGCTCGTATATTATCACCTTACCCAATTTATTTCCTCCAATTCTCTTCTCAACACCTTCCAAACCAGTTTCCGACCCCATCACTCCACAGAGACAGCTCTCACAAAAGTTGTTAATGATTTGTTCTCCATCAAGTCAAAGGGTAATTTCTATATTCTAATCCCCCTATATCTCTCTGCTACCTTTGACACAGTTGACCACCCTCTTCTAATCCAAATGTTCTACTCTCTTAGCATTCATGACACTGTTCTTTCATTGATTAAGTATATCACTGTAAAAAAGTTCCTTGGTGCCTAACACCTTAACAATGGTAATAATAGTAGAAAAAATATATATAGGAACTATAGGGTTTGGAATGGATGATTCCTTTAAATGAGCTATTAGCTGGTATATTCTTGAGTACATACAGTCTTCCCTCATATGGCAAAATAAATTTGCTAATCCTTGGGAGGACAAAAGTATGAAAATATATAAATAGTGTTTAGCTCAAAAAAGTGTGGTTAAAACCAATGTAGAAAAAAGCGCATGGAAGTACTTTACTGGTTATGAAAAAAGGTAGAGGGGGGTTTATAAAAAATATGTACAAATGATGTGTTATAGCATACAATAGTGATGCAACTCCTGTTTGCCTGAGACTACTATATGTCATTAATGCTGACTGGCAATTCACAGTAGTCACAAGGAGTAAAGTAACACAGGCAAAAAATAGCTCAAAAATATATAAACCTCTCTAACACATCATTTGTACATATTTTTTATAAACCCCCCTCTACCTTTTTTCATAACCAGTAAAGTACTTCCATGCGCTTTTTTCTACATTGGTTTTAACCACACTTTTTTGAGCTAAACACTATTTATATATTTTCATACTTTTGTCCTCCCAAGGATTAGCAAATTTATTTTGCCATATGAGGGAAGACTGTATGTACTCAAGAATATACCAGCTAATAGCTCATTTAAAGGAATCATCCATTCCAAACCCTATAGTTCCTATATATATTTTTTCTACTACTGTTCTTTCATTGCTCACATAATACCTACAATATCGAAAATTTTGGGATTCCTTTTATGGCACCACTTCTTCACCTTGCCCCCTCTGTCTGTTGGTGTACCCCAAGGCTCAGAGTTCCTCTCCTCTTCTCATCAATACTTCCTCACTTGGAGCTTTAATAAAATCTTTTGGATTTCAATATCATCTCTATGGAGACCTCTCAACACCAGATCTACCCCCTCTATTCTAGCACAAGTTTCCAGCTGCCTCTCTAGGATATCCTCCTGGATGTCGGCCCACCATCTCAAACTTAACATGTCAAACATGTCAAAAACAACTATAGCATCAATTTCTCAAATATCCCTCACTGTGGACAATGCACTCCCTAATCCCAAGCCTGCTGTCTTGGGGGTTTTCTCGATCCTACTCTCCTTTGCATTCATCATATATATTCACACACCAAATCTTGTCTATTTAAATTACAATATCTCTCCAAAATACAATACTATCTTACGCAAGAAACAACTAAAATTCTAATTAATTCTCCCATCATATCTCGTCTCAACTACTGAGGATGGGAAAGAAACACAGGGGAGGGAGGAGGGGGAAAAAGAGACACAGGGGAGGAAGGAAGGGGGAAAGAGATACAGGGGAGGGAGATGGGGAAGAAACACAGGGAAGGGAGAGGGGGAGACACAGGGGAGGGGGATGGAAGAGACACATTAAATATTACCCCAATGGAAAATTGACTAGTTCCAAATATTTCTCATTAAGCTTTATCTTGAGGCTGTTTTGAGGCCAATGTTAGTCATTAGCCTCATAACAGTCAACAATACATATTTATCAATTCGCAAATCATTCCTGAAAATGGCATTGCCTATACATGTTTAACAGTCTCAACATTAATGCCTTACATTAGAACACTCTCCATATATTTCTCATTAAGCACTTTTGTTGTTCGATCATGTTCAACTCTTCATGACCATATGAACAGCAGCACGCCAGGCACATTTGTCAGCCACTGCCCATCTTAACTCCATCAAGCTCATGCTCATTGCTTCACTTCATCTATCCATCTCCGTCTCTGCTGCCCCCTTCTGTGTGCACCTTCAATCTTTGATATAGCCAAAATATTTGAGCTTCAGCCTTATGATCATACCTTCCAGTGAACAATTTGGCTTGATTTCCTGTTCTGATTTAATCGATCTTCTTGCAGTCCAAAGGACTCTAAACAGTTTCTTTCCAACACCACAATTCAAAGGCATCAATTCTATGGCGCTCAGACTTTATTATGGTCCAGCTCTCACATCCTCATTTTACCATTAGGAATATCATAGTTGTAACTATGCAGACCCTTGTTAATGATTTAACATCTCATTTTTAATTACTTGCCCACACTTGCCAAAGCTTTTCTCCCCAGACGCAAACATTTTTTTTATTTCATGTCTGCAGTCACCATCTGCAGAGATCCCCATAAAATAAAATATGTTACTGTATCCAATTCTTATCCATATATTTGACACAAACTGAAATTACTATTTTCCATTATCTTCATCTTTTTAATGTTGAGCAACAGGCCAGCTTTTGCAATCTCTTCTTTCACCCTCATCAGTAGGTCCTTTAGTTCCTCCTCACTTTCAGCAATCAGAGTAGTATCATCAGCATATCTGAGGTTATTGATATTTCTCCCCACAAAATGAACCTCGACTTTGGATTCATCCAGCCCAGGCTTACGCATGATGTACTCTGCATCTAAGTTGAATAAATAAGATGACACTCCTTTCCCGATCTTGAATCATTCTGTTGTTCCATGTTTGGTTCTGATCGTGGCTTCTTGGTCCACATGCAGATTCCTCAGGAGGCAAATGAGATCATCTGGTATTCCCATCTCTTTAATAATTTGCCACATCTTGTTGTGATCCACACAGTCAAAGCCTTTAGAATAGTTTTTTGAAGTAGAAGTAAATATTTTCCTGCAACCCTCTTGCTTTCTCTATTATCCATCGGACACTGGCAATTTGATCTCTTGTGCCTCTTCCTCTGAAAGACCCTGTTTGCACATCTGGTAGTTCCCGGTCCATATTTTGTTGGAGCTGAGATTGTAGGATCTTAAGTATTACCTTGCTGGCTTGTGAAATTAGTGCAATTGTTTTATAATTGGATCACTTTTTGGCACTGCCATTTTTTGGGATTGGGGTGTAGACTAACTTTTTCCAGTCAACTGGCCACTGTTAAGTTTAAAAAATTTGCTAGCATTAGGCAAGCAACATTTTCAGGGTCATTAAGCACAACTTTAAAGCCTACGGGTACTAGAGAGGACCCGCAAGGGGGTCAAAGTCCTATCGGTAGCACTGTAAATGCAAATATAAACACACTACTGTATTTTGAATTAAAGCAAAATTTATGTTAGGTATTAAAATGAATAGCACACCATTCTCAAGCTCGCAAATCTGCAATATAAAATACATTTTGTGTGTGTGTAATTTCTGTGTTATATTGATACCGGCAATCAATGTGTTAATACATATAACAGAACTCCAATGGACTAAAATATAATATTTATTGATTTATTAATATTGAATTATTTCTGAAATACGAGTCCCATTGTAACTCGTACTTCAAACCCGTAAGCGATTGAAATCTAACCTCCATTTTTCAGTTACGTAATAATGACGATCTCTTTTACCATTGGCTCCATCTAAACCTGTAACTACGGGTTTGACTAACTGCTCATGTTTACGGCCGCACATGCATTATGCGCAAGAATGGTTTACGGGTTTGGATGTTGGCCATGTCTGTTGCAGGCTTGGCTAATTTAATAGTTCTGTAACTCCGCTGAATTTCGAGCTTGCGGGCTTTGAGGGTGTACCGGTGCCGCTACGGGCTTGGAATTTAATATAACCCCTCTTTGTCTAAAATCGCCACCTAACAACATTACCTTTCCACCAAATGGCAAAGTATTATCCATGACTTCACAAAGCAAACGGTCAATACATTGTAGGGCATGGCATGACATCATTGTAGCCTTATCTATTATAATTAATTTACTTTTTTTACTTTTTTTTGCTTGTAATGATGTCATTCGAATATCTGACACTGATGTTTCTAAAATAGGCACTGGCAGTTTAAATCCACTAGGCACAGTCCTTCCACCTTCTAACAAAAGTGCTGCAATTCCAGTGGTTGCAAATGCCAGCGCTATTTGACCTTGTGCTCGTACAAATCTCATCAATAAATTATATAGATATGTTTTTCCTGATCCGCCAGGTCCATCCAGATAGAAATAACGCTCTTTGACCATGTCATCATGTACAGCCTTTTTCTATTGCATTAAATGCTTGCAATTGTAATGTACTTAAAGTTGCAAGTCTTTCTTCTGTTCTTTCTCTTTGTAGTTGAGTGTAATAGTCTTCAAAGTTGATGTCGTCTATAAGACCTGGATTTAGCAGATTAAATCTTGCACAACTTAATCCATGAGTTAAAAAGACCTCTTGGATTTCAATTAATGCTTTTAATTGTGCAATAGGCTCATTGTATTGTTGCAAAAAGTCTTCAGCCATATTTGTTTTAAATTTGTCCCACAAAGCTAATGCATTTGGAGCATTTGAAAAGACACAAATAAATGCAAATTGTTCCTTCATCTGCCGTGGCATTTGACATAGTGCTGCTTCTTCTAGACATCTTTCCCAGTCTGTATCATCAGCTAGGACGTTTCTATTTCGCCAGCTAAATTAAATGATTCATATACTATGTCATTAACAGTTCTTAAGTGTTCAAAACTTTGTGCACCAGGAACATTTAGAAGTAGTAATCGTAAGCAGACACGTTCATGGTCTCTTGGACTTACAGAGTAAATTCTTGGGATTATTTTATTTCCACGTCTTTTTCTTTTTCGCAATAATACATTCCATTGCCTCTAAATCTGTTGAATTTAAGTGAAACCATGCAGTTAGTGTAGTGTGGCGATGCTCATATTGTGCCAAAGCATTTGTTTCATTTCCAGCATGGAAATACACTAAATGTCTTTGTGGCAAATGTACAGCTAATCGATATACTGCATGTGAGCAATCGTGCATTTCAAATTTTAGAAGACGCCACATTGCTTCTGGCGCACTCACATAGCGAGCATCTACATGAGATGCAAGTTCATCATGTACTAACTCACTGGGTTCGTTATTTTCAGCACTTTTGACCACTACAATAGCTGCATCATAGCCTTTGTAAATATATTTGTAGACATATTTAATGGATTTTATAGAAGTGCAGGCTTCAACATTAATGTGTGCATTATACTTCGTGAGTAAATGTGGATTGTATGGTACCACATATCTATTGTCTACCTTTTTGCCCCAAATAATGGCAGTTTGTCCTTCTCTTTCTTCTATATAATGGATATCCATCACAGTTAGCATAAGATTTGTCTCTATAAGTTTTTGGAAATTCTTTTGTACATTTCTTATTTTCCATACATGGTGACTGTGGATTAATATCTCCACACGGTCCATGAATCATACGATGAGTTACAATCTCATATACTCTAGCATTTATTTCTGGATCTGGTAGTTCAGCTATAATGACTGAATCCACTTTGTCACCAGTAGCTAATTTATCTTTTTCTTGAAGGATTATAAGAATATGTGCATGTGGAAGTCCTCTTTTTTGAAATTTGACGGTATAAACATAAGCCAGTCATTTGCCAAATAACTGAGTTATGGTTATGTCACGTATTAATTCATTTAATTTGATTTTAAAGACTCTTGTCACTAAATCTCGTCTATCGGAAGCTGTTTGGCCAATTAGCAAATTGTGTGTAATCTTTGGCCATTGTGGATTATGTGTAAATGTAATACATAAATCTGGTTTGCCAAATTTCGTTACAATAGCCATGGCATCATTGTATAATTCTTGCATATTGCGAGGTGATCCCTGGAAAGAAGATGGTAAAATGATGGCTTAGCCAGCTGTCATCTCTCTGGTTGTAGCAACCTCAGCGACATAATCCATCAATCCGCAATACTGTTCTACACGTAGATTATCTTGTTGATATTTTATGAAGTTTAAATTATTTGCCTCAACTTGCAAAAAGGAATCAATGATTGTTGTGTTAGTTTTCCGCCACATAAAAAAGGATTGAATCCATTTCCAATTTGAGCCACTTTAAATTCAAGCATGGAAATATTATTTCACACTCGTACTTTTGAATTTGGGTAACTCTGAAGGCTTAATTTGGGTTGCCAACCTGCTTCCCCATGTGGGAAAAATATTGGATATGTTATTGGATCTAAATTTGTACTTAAGATACTTATATTAATAAAAGGTTGCTCCTCATTTCTGGGATATATTCTAATGTCTCTCTGAAATGGTGGTTCTCTTTCATAATTTTTAAAGTCCATTGCAACCTCATTTGATGTTGGCAAGTTATAACGGCGTTTATCAGTCTATCTCTTTTAAGCACCATATTGACCTTTGGGATTGGCAATTGATGTATTTCTGCATGAAGTTGTTGTTCCTTTTCTACTTCTGCCAATTTTTTATAAGCTTGAGTGTAGGGGTTACTGGCCATAATTTTATCAAGCTCAATAAAAACAATGGGTAAGCATTTTTTTTTTCTTGAAGCTGCATACGTTGGTCAACAGCTTCCATTGTATCTAGGACATATAGTTGAGCAAATTTTCTTTGCTCTCCTTGCTCTGGATGTAAATGTGATGTACGATGGTAAATTTGTCCTTGGACTTTAAAGCAGTAAGGGCCATGTCCTGGCACATTACCAGCTAATGTTGCACCCATAAATGCAAAGCATATGGCACTATTGTATGATCTTATGTTTGTTTTGAAATTTTTGTAGTTGGGAAAAGCAGGCTCAGTCATAATGCTTTGTAAATATGGTGGGAATTGTTGTCTTTCTGGAAGTTTGACCTTGCCTTTTTGATAGCAACTAATGAACTCACCATCTCTGGGTCTTTCCTGTTTGAAATAATAAGCCCCACAAAACTGACAGAGAATATTAATCTCACCACAATTATGAACCTCTACTGCTAAAGACTTACCGTATATACTTGAGTATAAGCCGACCCTAGTATAAGCAGAGGCACCTATTTTACCACAAAATACTGGGTAAAATGAGTGACTCGAGTATAAGTCGAGGGTGGGAAATGTGCTGCCCCCTGTGTCCCTCTTGTTCCCTATGTGTTACCCTCTCTCTCCCGTTTCTCTTCTCCCATCTCCCTTCCCTGTGTCTCTTCCCCCCTCTCCCTTCCCTGTGTCTCTTCGCCCCTCCTCATTCTCAACCTCCCTCCTCAACCCCACTCCTCATCCTCAACCTCCCTCCTCATCCTCAACCTCCCAACTCAACCCCCTCAACCTCAACCCCCTCCTCAACCCCCATCCTCATCCTCAACCCCCCATCCTCAACCCCCTCCTCATCCTCCCTCCTCAATCTCCCTCCTCATCCTCAACCCCCTCCTCAACCTCCTTCCTTATTCTCACCCCCCATCCTCAACCCCCTCCTCAACCTCCCTCCTCATCCTTCCTCCTCATCCTCAACCCCCTCCTCATCCTTCCTCCTCATCCTCAACCCCCTCCTCAACCTCAACCCCTCATCCTCAACCCCCCTCCTCATCCTCCCTCCTCATCCTCAACCTCCCTCCTCAACCTCCCTCCTCATCCCCCTCCTCAACCTCAACCCCCCCGTCCTCAACCCCCTTCTCATCCTCAACCTCCTTCCTCATCCTCAACCTCCCTCCTCAACCTGAATCCACAACACCCCTTCTCAACCTCAACCCCATCATCCTCAACCGCCTCCTCAACCTCCCTCCTCAACCTCAACCCCGTCCTCATCATCAACTCCCCCACCTCATTCTAAACCCCCCCATCCTACCCCCCCTCTCCCTTTCCCCTCACTTACCTGCATCTGACACTTCTGCTCCTGACCTGTGCTCCTTCCTGTACGCATGTGACATCACGTCATTAGCATATACCGGGTGCCGGCATCCGGTATATGCTAATGCCGTGACGTCACATGCGCGCAACGTCATTAGCATATACCGGGTGCCGGCACCCAGCAAATGCTAATGACGTGACGTCCCATGGGCGCCACGTCATTAACATATAACGTGTGCCGGCACCCGGTATATGCTAATGCCATGACGTCACATGCGCGCCAAGTCATTAGCATATACTGGGTCCCGGCACCCGGTATACGCTAATGACGTGATGTCACATGCGCGCCGGATGGAGCACAGGGCAGGAGAAGAAGCGTCAGATGCAGGTAAGTGAGGGGAAAGGGGGGGATATTTAGAGGGGAAGGATGAGGGGGTGTTTAGAATGAGGAGGGAAGGTTGAGGATGAGGGGGGGTTAGAGAGACACGGGGGGGTAGAGAGACACGGGGGTAGAGAGACACAGGGGGTAGAGAGACACAGGGGGGGGGGGTAGAGAGACACGAGGGGGTAGGGACTCGAGTATAAGCCGAGGGGGCCCTTTTAAGCCTTAAAAAAAGGGCTGAAAAACTCGGCTTATACTCGAGTATATACGGTAAGTAAAGGACAATTTGAAGAACATATATCAATATGAGTCTGTAAGTCATCATTGGAAATGTTATCTGATTGTTCAGCAACAGGTTCTAATTGCTTTTGTTTTTTAGTTGCCTTCTTAGGGGTAGATTTTAGTTTTTCAGCTGATAGTCTTTTGCTTGCAAGTGTTTTAAAAGTTTGTAAAGTTATCTATCGAATCCGCTGTCACCACCTCCTCTGGTAGAGAATTCCACAGATTAACCACCCTTACTGTGATGAACCCTTTTCTTTCTTTAAGGTGGAATCTTTTTACTTCTAACCTCAAGGGATGTCCTCTTGTCAGTTGAAAACCTCTTGGAACAAAAAGCTCCCTTGACAAATCTTTATACTGACCCTGGATGTATTTATATAAGGTAAACATATCCATCTGTATAGTATAAGTATTAAACGTGTATGTACCCCTAGACATGGATATATCCCTTACAATGTCCCCCCATGCATGATGTTTATACTCATTCTAATGAGAACCAGGTGATAGAGTCAATGTGATGTGTGAGTGGTATGTGAGTGTCATGACCGGTGAGTTATGGGGACAAATATGAAAATGTGTTACAGATTAGTACCAGCCCCATCTATGAGCAGGGAGGCACTGTTGCCAGATGGTTAGGGGGCAAAGGTTATCTAACATGCACAGCGGTAGGTCAGACATATAGGCACCAACTATATGGCCTGTCTACAGGGTGTCTCTGCCCCAGAACCAGGGGCAGAGAGAGACATGTTCTCCCTTCCTCTACCTGGGCAAGAATTAATTAGGTTGACGTCCCTAAAGGTGGCCCTGGGGGAGGAAACTAAAAGTTCCCACTGATTAGCCCCGTCTGATTAGACAGAGGTAATTAACTGATTGTAAGAGTTACTCCATTGGCCCAGGGGGGATGGGGATTTGGCTAAAGGTAGCCACTCCCTATAATGTGTTGTGCAAGGTTTAAATACGCTGAACCAATTCAATAAAGTGTTCTTAATTTTCATCACAACTTGAGTAAAGATGTATTATTGACCAAAGGACATGCTGGTAGTAAAGATCGTCAGGCTTACTATGCAGGCTGCCCAGCGCACACTACCCAAATGCTGAGACATATAGGTCTTTGTACCTTAACAGACACCTTTTTTCTAGAGAAAATAAGTTTAATTTGGTTAGTCTTTCTTCATAACTTAGCCCCTCCATTCTCCTTATTAGTTTTGTGTCCCTCCTCTGTACCTTTTCCAGCTCCAAAATGTCCTTTTTATGAAGTGGTGCCCAAAATTGTACTCCATATTCCAAATGAGGGCATACTAGAGATTTGTATAGTGGCAGAATTATATTTGCTTCCCTGGCTTCTATACCCTTCTTAATACATGCTAATATTGTATTTGCCTTTGCAGCTGCTGCTTGGCTTTGAGCATTGTTACCTAGGTGGTTGTCCACAAGCACTCCTAAATCCCTTTCAATATCTGATACACCTAGATTTGCTCCATTAAGATTATAAATTGCATAACTATTTTTCTTTCCCAGATGCATAACTTTACATTTATTCGTATTAAATCTCATCTGCCATTTAGATGCCCATTCCTCAATTTTATGTAAAACCCTTTGGAGGGAAAGCACATCATTTTCTGATTTAATTACCTTGCACAACTTCGTGTCATGAGCGAAAATGGAGACACCACACTCCAATCCTACCTCATTAATAAATATATTAAAAAGGAGATAATACTAAATACTGAACCCTGAGGAACCCCACTTACCACATTAGTCCAATCGGAGTATGTTCCATTTACAACAACCCTTTGCTTCCTGTTTTTTAGCCAGCTCTCAATCCATGAGCAGATATTTACTGCAACTCCTGTGTCTCTTAGTTTGCACAATAGTCTCCCATGTGGCACTGTATCAAAAGCCTTTGCAAAATCCAAAAAGACTACATCCACTGAGTTGCCTTGATCCAGGTTCCTACTAACCTCCTCTTAGAAAAGAATTAGATTTGTTTGACATGACCTATCCCTCATAAATCCATGTTGACTCCTACTTATAATCCTGTTCAAATAGACATATTCTTGTATATTATCCCTTATTAACCCTTCTTAAAGCTTCCCCACTACAGAAGTGAGGCTCACTGGTCTATAATTCCCCGGATTTGCTCTTGCTCCCTTTTTAAATATAGGTATCACATCAGCTTTTCTCCCGCCATCTGGTAGAGACCCTGTGTTGGGCGAATCTTGAAAAATTAAATATAATGGTTTGGCTATTACTGAACCCAGTTCCCTTAGTACCCTTGGATGTATTCCATCAGGACCCGGGGCTTTATTAACATTTATTTTTTCCAACCTCTTTTGGATTATTTCCTGTGTTAACCAATTATTTGGTAAAGGTAGTGTAGCCCCATTATGATGCCGTGTCCCAACCACTGGTACCCGCCTTGTGTATACAGAAGAAAATAACTTATTTAGCTCATCTGCCTTTTCTTGGTCACTAATTATCAGACGGCCTGTGTCACATTGTAATGTTCCTATAGCTTCCTTCCTCGCCTTCTTCCCATTAATATACTTAAAAAATATTTTAGGGTTAGTCTTACTCTCTTTTGCAATTAATTTTTCATTTTCTATTTTAGCCAGTCTAATCGCCCTTTTGCAAGCCTTGTTGATTTCCTTGTATTCCTGTAAGTCAGTCTCTGTCCCCTCTTGTTTGTATAATTTAAATGCCTGTTTTTTACTCTGTATCTTAATCTTTAAATCATTGTTAAGCCACATTGGATGGGATTTACTCCTTTTACTTTTATTCCCACACGGTATATGTCGATGTGTATGTATATTTAGTAAGGATTTAAATGTTGTCCATTTATGTTCAGTATTTTTACCCGTCAGTTCTCTGTCCCAGTCTATACTTTGTATTGCTGCCCTTAGACCGTTAAAATCTGCCCTTTTAAAATTAAGAGTTTTCGTTGGCCCCTTAAAATTTTGTTTTTTTAATTCAATCTCAAACGAGACTGTGTTGTGATCACTGTTTCCCAAAGGTTGCCCTATTCCAACATTTGAAACTATATCAATATTATTTGTGATGAGTAAATCTAAGATAGCTTTATTTTTAGTAGGCTCTTGTACAACCTGGGCCAGATAATGATCCCTGAGTGTACTCAAGAACCTGCTCCCCTTAGATGAACTGCTGGTCTCAGTTTATTTCAGGGTAATTAAAATCTCCCATTATTAGAACTTGACCATGCTTAGCTGCATTTTCAATCTGCAACAATAATTGTATTTCCTCACTTTCAGCTATATTTGGGGGTTTATAGCATACTCCTACTAATATTCTTTTGGAATTTGCTGCTCCGCTATTTAACTCTACGCACAAACATTCAGCTTTATCACTAGGTCCACCATAAATACCTTCTCTGACTATAGGCTTAAATTCAGGCTTAACATACAGACAAATCCCTCCTCCTCGTTTACCATTGCCTCTATCTTTCCTAAATAGGTTATAACCATCCAGATTAACAGTCCAGTCATGAGATTTATCCCACCACGTTTCAGTAATGCCTATTAAATCCCATTTTTCATTAATTGCTAATAATTCTAACTCTCCCATTTTTCCTGGCAAGCTTCTGGCAATAGCAAGCATACACCTTATGTTATGAGTCTGTAGTTCTGAAGTGCCTGCCGCTGTACTTGAATTACTTAGTACTACCTCCCTATTGACTATACTACCCCTCCCCCATCTCCTCCCCTATGAGTTGTTAATTCATCCCTTATACCCTCTACACGTTCTACCCCATTACTTATATCTTGTCCCTCCCCCCCACCTACTAGTTTAAAAACTCCTCCAGCCTTTCTACCATCCTATCCCCTAGTGCAAAAGCTCCCTCATCATTAAGGTGCAATCCATCCCTACTGTAGAGATCGTACCGAAGTGAGAAGTCAGCCCAGTGCTCTAAAAACCCAAACCCCTCCTTAGTGCACCACATCTTTAGCCATGCATTAACCTCCCTAAGCTCCTTCTGCCTCCCGGGGCTAGCACGTGGCACTGGTAGTATCTCAGAAAATACTACCTTGGAGGTCCTTGCCTTCAGCTTATTACCTAGTTCTCTAAAATCATTCTTTAGGACACTCCATCTTCCACTAACTTTGTCATTGGTACCAATATGTACCAAGACCGCCGGTTCATTTTCAGCCCCTCCCAATAATATGTCTACTCAATCCACAACATGACGAACCCGAGCCCGCGAGCCCGCAAGCATTAGCATCAACCCACATGATCACAACTAGATATGTAGTTGAGAGAGCAACATATACTTATAAGCTTAAATCAATGTCACTATTTAAAACTATAAGAACGGCATATTGAATGTCAGGATATTGCTATTTGGATTGTATATGAATCAGAACTGAAAGATGTCCTTGTAACTAACTTAAGTACTATATTATATTTACCTTGGATATATGAGACATTTATCCACAAGTTTAAAATCTAGTGCGAATATATTACTGCTTAAGATTGAAACAGCGCTATGTACAAATGAAGTGTATCAATTATTGAGATATTTGTTGGATATTTAACAACTTATAAGCAACAAAATAACAAACTGATATGTTTATGAATCTATCTTAATTACATACGCTTAATGTACTATCCAACAGGCCCATATAAGTCTGACTATATTAATTTGATGAGGTAGAATATGCATATGTTATAAGAATGTGGATTCACAGGGCAGGTACATCATGTGGGTAGGAAAAATCAATAATATACCCATTACTTTGGTAAATATATATTCACCTAACAATAATCAAATACAATTTCTGAGTAACATATTGAAACTTATACGTAAATACAAAAAAGGATCAGTTATATCTGTGGAGATTACAATAAGTTTATGAACCTCTCTTTGGATAGAATCTCCCCGCGGAAAGTTAAATCGGAAAAATAAATTTCCAACTTGGCTAATAAGTTTACTAAATTGGTAGTAGAAAACAATCTGTTCGATGTGTGGAGGTCGTTAAATTCATATATGAGAGATTATACATTCTACTCTAATAGTCATTCCTCATATAGTCAAATAGACTATTTCTTAGTAGATACAGAAATGCTAAATATGGTACAGCTAGCTGAGATTATAACTTCGGTCTGGTCAGATCACTCAATGATCAGTTTGAAAATTAAAGATCAAACAAATTAAATTCCAAGAAACCGCTGGAAAATGGATAATGGCTTTATCAGAGAGGAAATTAAAAAAAAAAATTTTATTAAATAAGGACTCGGTTTCCTCCCCAGTCCTCCTCTGGTGTGCTCATAAAGCATACATAAAAGGAGCGATGATAAGTAAAACATGTGAAATCAAGAAAAAAAGAGGAAAACTGTTAAGAGAACTATACATTCAATTAGAGAGAGTAAGAATGGAGAACAAATTATCCCCAGATAAGAAACTTAATACAGAGATAATAACATTAAATAGTAAAATAAAACAAATTTTACAACTACAGACAGATAATCAGCAATGGAAACTGCAACAAAGCCATTATTTCATGAGTAGAAATTCAAGTACATATTTAACAAAAAAATTAAAATTCAAAGAATATAAAGTAGAATAACTATATTGAGAGATGCCGATGGCTCTCCAAAGTCTCATCTGAAAGATATAGGCAATATCTTTCAGAAATATTATTCTAGTTTATATCATTTAGAATCACATAAATCTGTCATTGAATATTCTAAAGAAGAGATAGATGAATATTTAGATAAGATTAACTTTCCTAGAATAAGTGAAGAAGATCTGACTTTCCTTAATAATCCAATAACTAAGACAGAGATTGAGTGATTGGAAAACATAAATTAGATAAAGCTCCAGGAATAGATGGATTTGGAAATTGCTACTAAAGAGCCTTTTCATCAAGTTTAAGTGAACATCTATATCTTATGTTTAATGAATTTACAGAAATGTCTGAATTTTAAACATCTTGAAACAAGGGAAAAACTAGAATGTTCTAGTTATAGACCTATTTCCCTCATCAACTCAGTTGTTAAGATATATTCTAAGAACTTGGCAGACAGGCTGGGCTATGTGGTAGCAAAAGTAATACATCTAGACCAATCAGGTTTTTTACATGGCAGACAGGGCTCAGATAACTGGAGACATCTTATAAATATAATATCTTATACAAATAGTAGAGATACTCCCATGCTGGCTCTGTCCCTAGATGCCGAAAAGGCATTCAACAGAGTCAGCTGGGAGTTTCTAAAAGTCATAATGCAGTCATTTGGCCGAATTTGCACGAAAATCTATAGGAGCCCTTTACGTTAGTGAAATATAGTATCCGGTTACGACTTTGAGTCAACAGACTAAAAATAGAAAAAGGCACACTCCAGGGCTGCCCCCTCTCTCCGCTATTATTTCTACTATATATTGAACCTCTGACAGAGCTAATTAGAACAACGGCAGAAATTAAGGGGGTCAAAATTGGAAAAACATCTTATAAAATCATGCTATTTGCCGATGACATTATTCTGACTGGGTCCGAACCTGAGTCTTAATTATTCCATCTTTCCAAAGTACTAGCGGAATACAGTAGATATTCCTATTTTAAGATAAATGCCACTAAAACAGACCGTATATAGAAGGGGTTGAGGAGAGACTTGGTAAATGTACTGAAATAGCTATATCCTTATAATTGGGATTCTAAACATGTTATACATTTATGAATTAGATTTACATTTGATACAAAGAAGGTAATGACCGATAATTTGAATAATGTAATTTTACAAATAAGAGTATTACTTTCAGACTGGAGGGACACTAAATTGTCTTGGATGAATAGAATAGCGATTGTTAAAATATATATAATACCAAAGATAACTTATAGTCTCAGGTGTATCCCAGAAGTTGTTCCTAGATATGTCTTAAGTACTATCCAATCAACGTTAGATAGATATGTGTATAATCGAAAGAAACTGAGAATCAGTTTTCACATAACAAGAAAAGCATTTGAAAAAGGAGGTTTAAATCACCCCAGTATTAAGAAAATCCATGATATTATCATGTTATCACACACAATGAGATGGAATAATACCCCAAATAAATGTTTATGGAGAGATATTGAGGAAGATCTGTTATTCCCAATACCAATTGGCCTAATAAGATGGTTACCTAAAATTGAAGATATAAAATTTGTGTTTGTACCAAGGGGAATACAATCTATAGTGAAACATTGATATAAACACAGAAAAACTAGAGGAATTTCCTCATATCCCTCCCTTGAAGCACCAATCAAACTTATAAGTATATATATGGAGAGTAAATGTAATATTTCCTACTTTAAGAGTAAAGGAATAAAGAAAATTGGACACAAATGATTCTAATAGAAATGGAAAACTTAATCGGGAAGTTCCATTTAGACAGACTATCATGTTAGATTACTATGTTTTGAGCATAAAAATGGACTATATAAGGGGCAAATAAAAAAAAAAGAATGATAAAGTAGAATGATAAAGTAGGAAACTGAATTAGAGCTACCATGGCCAACTCCTGTTTGGTATAACACACTTTACATGATTAAAAAATCAGTTATTTCCACTTCTTATCGGGAGCTGTATTTCAAGACTATACAGAGGTTACACCTTTCCCCTACGATTATGAGTCAATTTAAATATGACCACAACAATTTGTGCTGGAGAGGTTGTAAAAAATCTGGGTCTCTGTTACATATGTGGTGGCAGTGCAAACGCTTTACCTCTTCTTCTAGCATCACTCAGATCATCTTTTCACAATCTTTCCAGAAAGGTCTAATCCTTTCTCCCCAACAAGGCCTTAAACCAGAGTGAATTTGCACTGCTGAGGTGTTCTGAATGCAGTTCTGAGTATCTCACAGATGTAGTAGGCCTTAAACCAGAGTGAATTTGCACTGCTGAGATGTTCTGAATGCAGTTCTGAGTATCTCACAGATGTAGTAGGCCTTAAACCAGAGTGAATTTGCACTGAAAGAAAGAGAGCGAATGGATTGGGGTCAGACAGTACAGGAAGATAGGGGAGTTAGGAAGGAAAGGCGGATCTTGGCGGATAGTGGAGACAGGGGCGAGTTAGAACAAGTGGTCTAGGAGACGGAGCTGGGATGCTTGGACATTCATTACCTCATAACCCCTCATGTGGGTTTAATTAAAAGGTAGTACAGGGAGATGATTGTTACTTGTGGAGTTCTATATTTCAATGTTGAAAAATTCTTACTATTTGTTCGTTTTTTTTCCAATAATTTTTATTAAGAATGACCATAAAAATAATTTTACAACAATAGTAGAAAATAATAGTAACAAAATAAATATAACTTTATATTTATATTTAATGAAGTATAAACTTGTATAAAAACGTTACTCTATATTTAGTAAAGCAAAGTTGCAGTAGATTCACAGTAATTTACCAAGTATAAATTGGTCACCTTTTCTGTGATGTATAGTTTATCAAAGCATCAATAGAGTAAAAGAAAGAAAGAAAAAAAAAACACCAAAAAACAAACAAACCCAAAAGTATAGCAAATAATAAAAATACAAAGTTTCAAAAGTTTGACATAGTGAACTTTCCCAGGTCCACACCTCCTGAGTCCGTCTCCCCGCCAAGGGCAGCGCTCCGCTCTTTCTCTGTTTTACTACTCCTACTCGCCATAAGGCTAAAAAGTTACAGAGACACATTCAGGCAATGACTGCCATGGGCCCCAATTTTTTAAAAATAAGGGATAGGAGTCCTGTAGTAAATGAGACATACTTTCATTAATGAAAATGTGGTTTATCTTGTTTATAACGTCTTGGAAATTAATGGAGTGGGCCTTCCAAAGTCTAGCAACTGTATTTTTAACGGCCAGCATTATCAATTGGAATAATGTATTACTGTATTAGTCCAGGTGCTTTTGGTGAATGCCTAAAAGACAGGATTCAATGGTTGAAATTAGTGTGGTCTTAAGTAATCCAGATAGTAGTCGAGTAGACTTAGTCCACACTTCCTGGACTATAGGACAGAGCCACCACGAGTGGAGAAAGTCACCCACAATTTGGCAGCCTCTAAAACATCTATCATTCCCTTTAGCAGATAATTTATATAAGCGTAGGGGAGTAAAATAAGCCCAATGTTTCCAGGAGACTATAGCTTATAGATCCTTTGGCAAGGTTAGAGCAGGCCTCTTTCCATTTATTGATGTCCCCTGTGTGTCCCAAATCTATTTCCCATTAAATCATGAAGGAAGGCTTTTGCAACGCTGAAGGGGTGTTAAATATGCCATACAGCGATCCTAGAATCCCTTTAGATAAAGGTAAACGTTGACAGATCGTTGTTAGCCAAGTGTTTGTGGGTATACCATACGCTTTTATAATTTTAACCACCCAATACCATAGTCCAGTATGGTTAAAGAGTTCATGCCTATAAATGTTATATGTTATTTGAATTTGCGCCAGGTATAACACGACCATCTGAGAGCCATGAGTTTAGCCTGTCTAGCTTCAGTGATGTCCAAAATGCTCTTGAGGCTCATTTGAATGTGTCACAGAAAGAGGGACAAGAGAAAAGTGAGGTGAGGGACGAGAGATAATGGGTTAGACGATGTACTGATTTGGCCCATCTCCAAACTTTAAGAGTGAGATTAATCATCGGGTTTGGGTATTTGATCTTAAAAGAGTCTGAATCTGGGTGCCATAAAACTCTATCCCAAACCTGCAGAGCCATTTGGGAGTTCTCTAAAAAGATCCAGTTCGGCTGCTGCTTTATAGAGTGAGCAAGTATAGAGTGAGCAAGTGTGACAAACGCCAATTGAGCCGCTTTAGAAAGACCTCCTAACGATTTATGGCGAAACGTGACTCTCCTAGCTAAGGGGAGGTTTGTTTCTCCAGATGAATCTAAACCCCCTGTTTTGAAACTTAGTTCCCTATTATTTATCTGTATAGCTAGAGTTCGAAACAGATAGAGCAATCTTGGTAGTACATTTATTTTAATCGAAGAGAGACATCCTGTCCAGGAGATTTGCTTAGTCGACCAAAATTCTATATCTGCCAGTAGTGCTTTCTTGAGAGAGGGGTAGTTCGCCTTATACAGCTCTGATATTGGGCTAGTTATGTTTACACCCAGGTACCTGACATAAGATTTAGGCCATACAAAATTATAAGATGTCTGTAATTGGTTTACAGTCTCAGAGGAAAGGCCTATACTAAGAGCTTCCATTTTCTCTAAATTGAGTTGTAACCCAGAGAGTGCGCTAAATTGATCAATTATATACATTAAAGCTTTCAGGGAATGCTCTGGGTTAGTAAGAGAGCGTCAACAGACGATCAGCAAAAGTGAGTATTTTAAATGCTGATGCCCTACCCTTAAGCCTTCTATTGCTGAATTGGTTCTGATAGCTTGAGCAAGTGGCTCAATGGCCAAAGCAAAAAGCAGGGGTGATAAGGGGCATCTCTGTCTGGTTCCCCGTTCTATAGTGATGTAGGCCTTCTGCGATCCAGGGAGCTTTAAATTATAATATGTATGTATGCCCTGAAAACCCAAATTTAGTTATGGTTGCAAAGAGAAAGGGCATTCTAGGGAATCAAATGCCTTTTCAATATCTAGGGCAAGCAGGCAGAGCAGAGTTTTAGAATTTCAAGCTAGATGAATAACTTTCAGGATTCTCCTGATATTAACCTCAGTTTGCCTATGTGGTATGAAGCCAGACTGATCTTTGTGAACCAAGTCAGGTAGGAAGTGTGAGATTCTCCCTGCAAAAATCTTGGCCAATATCTTAACATCTCCGTTTAAGAGCGATATAGATCTATAGTTTTTTGGATCAAGCGGATCTCTGCCTTCTTTAGGGAATACTGTCAGATCTGCCTGTGTGAGGAATTGACTCTGCTGAGATTCGAACCCTGGTCTGCATGCTTGCTAAACCTTTTCCCTACCTGTACACCAGCCTGCCTCTTGCAGATTTGCCTGAGACCTGATACCTTAACTCTAAAAGCAATGAAATCAGTGACAACTCTCTTTAGCTGTGTCTGGTCAGCTGTCCGGTTCTTGGCCTATATAAGGCACTTCCTGTCTCTGTATCCTTGCCAGAATATTGTGTTCCTGAACTCTCTAATCAAGCTTGTTCCTGTTTCTCCTACCTGTTGCTGAACTTGGATCGTTTCTGACTTTGCTGCTTCTCCTTCCCACTGACCTCGGCTTGCCGCACTAAGATTATTATCCTTCTGTTCCTGACCCCCATCTCTGCTTCAGAGCAGACAGCCACTCAAGGCTCAGGGGCTCAACCACCTGGGTAACGAGTGGCTATCTCTGGCAGGGAGTTTTTGCTGATCTGGCTATTGGACTCCAAACTTTGTACCACCAATTTCATAACAGAATAATCTGGCCCTAATCATGGAGACCGTAGGATCAGATACTGCATTTGCTCAGCAGGTTGCTTTTAATACAAGAACTATGCAGACCCAGGCACAGACCATTCAAGTGCTGCAGGATCAAGTAGCTGAACTGCAAAATGAAGTTCGATCAATGCATAGTGAACTTACCAGCTACAGGGCACATGATGCTGCGGCTGCTGCTACTACTAATGTTACACCTGCACAAGATGCCCGCTTGCCTCTGCCTGAAAAATTTGGAGGAGACCGTAAAAAATGTAGGGGTTTCCTAAATCAATGCCGTTTGCATTTCATGATGTTACCTAATCGTTTCCCATCTGAAAGAGAGAAGGTGGGATTTATTTTTTCCCTATTCAAAGATGAAGCCCTGGCTTGGGGCTCCCCTCTTCTGGAACAGGACAGTCCAGTCTTGGGTAATCTAAATGACTTTCTTGAGGCCATGTGCCTAGTTTTTGATGACCCCAATCGATGTGCTACAGCAGAAGCCACTCTCCTTCATTTGCATCAAGGGAGGCGCTCTGTGGCTGAATATGCTGCTGAATTCAGACAGTGGGTTGCTGATACTACTTGGAACCAATCAGCCCAGAGTTTCCACTTCAGAAAAGGTCTCTCAGAAGCTATAAAAGATGAGCTTGCTCGTGTTGATCTTCCTGCTGAGTTTGATGCATTTGTGCGTTTGGCTATCCGTATCGATCGGAGACTTTCAGAAAGAAAATTGGAAAGACAGAGCTCTTTTAAACAAAGTGCTACTCCTACTTTCTATTCAAGAAGTTCTACCCCAAACCCACAAACACCTACTGACTCTGAGCAAGAGGCTATGCAGGTAAATCTAATAAGAGGGCCATTATCCAACGAAGAAAAACAGTGGCGACGCACTCACAATTTATGCATGTATTGTGGTAGTGCAGGGCACTATGCCATCAATTGCCCTAGCAAATCCAAGAGAACAATAGCTATGGCTTCTGAGGGTGCGCAGATTCAACCCCAATCCCAGATTCCAGACCAACTGGATTCTGTCACACAACCCTTGTTTTCTCTGGCTCATGGTGAAGAGGGTATGATGACTCAACATCCTCATTTGGTGGTGCCTATCACTTTGCAATGTGGTGATAATAAAATTTCGACTACAGCTATGATAGATTCTGGAGCAGGCGGAAACTTTATGGACATCAAATTTGCAGCAGGAAATAAAATTCAGTCTATCCCTAAATCTTCACCTGTGTTAATGGAAACAGTAGATGGTTCTCCACTTACTTCAGGCCCGGTTACACATGAGACTGTGCCCTTAAAATTGATTCTGGAAATGAATCACCATGAGTCTATATCTTTTCACCTAATCTCCTCAAAACAGTTTCCAGTGATTTTGGGTATACCCTGGCTTGCTCTGCATAACCCACAGATTGATTGGAAGACTAGAACCTTGTCCTTTCCTTCAGAACACTGCTTAATGAATTGTCAACCCTCTAAGGTAACACCTGTTGCCTCAACAATTAATGAAATGATTGCTACAAACTTAACTAAGCTTCCCCTACAATATCGGGATTTTGCAGATGTCTGTGATAAGAAGAATGCTGATCAGCTTCCACCCCACAGGCCTTATGATTGCCCCATAGAGCTGCTACCTGGAGCTGCTATCCTATTTGGCCGTATATATTCCCTTTCTGAGCCTGAATTGAAAGCACTTCGTGAATACATACAAGAAAATCTTGCCAAAGGCTTTATTCGACCATCTACTTCTCCAGCAGGAGCTCCTATATTTTTTGTAGAAAAGAAAGATGGCAGCCTACGGCCATGCGTTGACTACAAGGACATTAATAACATCACTGTTAAAAACCGCTACCCCTTGCCTCTCATTCCTGAACTTCTGGAGAGACTTCGCTCAGCTAAAATATTTACTAAGCTTGATCTACGAGGGGCATATAATCTGGTTCGTATAAGACCAAATGATGAATGGAAAACAGCCTTCAGAACCAGGTACGGACATTACGAATATCTAGTAATGCCATTTGGACTTTGTAATGCCCCCGCAACTTTTCAGCATCTAATCAATGATGTACTACGGGATCTCCTGGATCAGTTTGTTGTGGCATATTTGGATGATATCCTGATATTTTCTGATAATCTTGAAAATCACAGAAAACAGGTCTGCATTGTTCTTGAGCGCCTTCGTACCCACCACCTATACATTAAACTGGAAAAATGTGAGTTTGAACAAACAGAAATTCAATTCCTGGGGTATGTAATAACTCCTACAGGTTTAAGTATGGACGCAAGTAAAATTAAGGCTGTGCTGGACTGGCCCATCCCCAAGAATGTAAAAGATATTCAGAGATTTGTGGGGTTTGCCAATTTTTACAGGCGATTCATTAAGAATTTCTCTGCCATTATTACACCGATCACTGAACTTACACGTAAGGGGACTCCTTTTCAGTGGTCTGATAAGGCTGATACCGCATTTTCCAGATTAAAGACTCTGTTTACATCTGCCCCTATCCTGATACATCCTCAGCCAGAATTGGCATTTACTGTAGAGGTAGATGCTTCTGATTCAGCTGTTGGTGCTATACTGTCTCAAAGGACTGGACCTAAAATGTTGTTACATCCATGTGCTTTCTATTCCCGCCAGATGATGCCAGCAGAAAGAAACTATGACATAGGGAATAAAGAACTTTTGGCTATAAAAGCTGCCTTCACCGAATGGAGACCTCTCTTGGCTGGAGCTACCCATCCAATTACTGTCCTCACAGATCACAAAAATCTGGAATGTATTAAATCAGCTAAGAGACTGTCAGCCAGACAAGCACGCTGGTCCCTATTTTTCTCAAGGTTTAATTTTTGGATTTCATACCGCCCGGGCTCTTGAAATGGTAAAGCAGATGCCTTGTCTAGGACAGCGGACCCCCTCCATACTACAGTTACCAAGGCTACCATCTTGCCGGAGAGTAGATTTTTAGGTGTTACATTTCCTTCTGATCTAATGTCCCGCATTAAGAAGGGCTACGCTGAAGATCCAGTTTTTCGTGATCCTCCTCGTGATCTTCATATGGCAATGCATAATGGGTTTTGGATTTTTCAACAACGCCTGTTTGTTCCGGACTCAGTGCGACTGGACGTTTTACGTCTCTACCATGACTCAAAACCAGCAGGTCATCCAGGAATCCGAAAGACACAAGAACTACTTGACCGATCCTTTTGGTGGCCTAAATATCATGAGGATGTTAAGAAGTATGTGTCCTCTTGTGACGTCTGTGCCAGACATAAGACTCCTCGCTCATCCCCTGTTGGCTTGCTTCAGCCTCTTCCTATTCCTCATCGGCCCTGGGGATCTATATCCATGGACTTTATTGTGGAACTACCTCCCTCTAAGGAACACACTACCATTCTTGTTGTTGTGGACCGGTTAACCAAGATGAGTCATTTTATACCAGCTCGTGGTCTCCCTTCAGCTAAACAGACTGCTGACCTAGTTATTCAGGAAATATTTCGCTTGCATGGAGTGCCTGATGAGGTAATTTCTGACAGGGTGAGTGCAGTTTACATCTCGTTTTTGGAAATATTTTTGTTCTATTCTAGGTATCGATGTAAATCTGTCATCAGCTTTTCATCCACAAAGTAATGGACAGACTGAGCGAACCAACCAGACTTTGGAGCAATATTTGCGGTGCTATATTAGTTACCTGCAGGATGACTGGCTGTATTTTTTATCCACGGCGGAATTTGCCTATAACAATGCCCAACACTGCTCCACTTCTCTGAGCCCATTTTTTGCCAACTATGGTTACCATCCGACCTTTCTGGTGAGTCTCCCGATTACTACTCCCGTTCCTGCAGTCACTGACCGGCTAACCGCCTTACGTGATTCCCAAACACTGTTGAAAGAGACTCTTTTGGAGGCTCAGGAATGTTACAAAAGAGCTGCTGATAGGCATAGAAAGGAGGCCCCAGTCTATCATGTTGGTGACAAGGTGTGGCTGTCCACAAAGAATCTTAAACTTCGGATTCCTTCTCATAAATTGGGTCAAAGGTTCATGGGACCTTTTGAGATCATTGCTCAGATCAATGCTGTCACTTTCCGTTTGCAACTTCCAAATTCTATGAAGATACATCCAGTGTTTCACGTTGCACTGCTTAAACCTTTTCATGAAAATACTTTCCCTGGCCGAGCCCTACCTGCCCCACCTCCAGTCCTCGTGGATGGTGAAGATGAATATGAAGTGGAAAAAATTCTTGACTCCAGGATATTCGGTAACAAGCTTCAATATTTGGTTCGGTGGAAAGGCTATGGTGAGGAGGATAGATCGTGGGAACCAGTGGACAATATTCACGCTCCTGATCTTCTTCGGTCTTTCCATGCACAGTACCCTGCTAAACCGGGTAATAGGGCATCCAGAGGCTGCGCCTATAGAGGTGGGGGTAATGTGAGGAATTGACTCTGCTGAGATTCGAACCCTGGTCTGCATGCTTGCTAAACCTTTTCCCTACCTGTACACCAGCCTGCCTCTTGCAGATTTGCCTGAGACATGATACCTTGACTCTAAAAGCAATGAAATCAGTGACAACTCTCTTTAGCTGTGTCTGGTCAGCTGTCCGGTTCTTGGCCTATATAAGGCACTTCCTGTCTCTGTATCCTTGCCAGATTATTGTGTTCCTGAACTCTCTAATCAAGCTTGTTCCTGTTTCTCCTACCTGTTGCTGAACTTGGATCGTTTTTGACTTTGCCGCTTCTCCTTCCCACTGACCTTGGCTTGCCTCACTAGGATTATTATCCTTCTGTTCCTGACCCCCATCTCTGCTTCAGAGCAGACAGCCACTCAAGGCTCAGGGGCTCAACCACCTGGGTAACGAGTGGCTATCTCTGGCAGGGAGTTTTTGCTGATCTGGCTACTGGACTCCAAACTTTGTACCACCAATATCATAACAGCCTGATTGAGCTCTGGGGTTACAGGGTGTGCCTTGTGAATGGAGTTAAATAAATTACAAAGGTGGGGTGTGAGAATCTCAGAATTTTTTTTTGTAATACAAATTGATAAGACCATCAGCGCCATGGGATTTCCTCACATGTCACATCCCTGTTCAGATTTTGGAGGTCTAGAGGCATAATCGAGGGGAGGTCAAGTGAATTTAGATATGAGGTTAAAGTGATATTAGGTACTGGGGATTGAGCCTAATATATTTTTTGAAAAAACTTTTGGAAGGTATTCTGGATCTCATTTTGGCTTACTGTAAGTTGCCCTGTAGGGGTTCTGATCTGAGAGATTTTAGTACGGGAGTATTTAGTCTGAAGGGTTCTGGCTAATAGTTTGTCAGGCTTATTTACCTTTGAATAAAATAGGTGGCCTGTACTAATTGCTTTTTCGGTTTTGAGTTCCAACCTAACTTTTTCAATCCCATCTCTCAGGGAGGGGGAGATCTGGTTTTGTTGCTCTAATGAAGCAAGGGTTTTAGTCAACTCCTGTTCCTTTTGATCGGTCTGTTTTTTATGACGGGAAGCTAGTTTAATACACGTGCCTCACATAAAGGCTGTATGAGTCACTCAAAGCCAAGCTGCTGAGACTTCTTCAGAGTTAGTTTCAAAGAAGAGCTTTAAATATGAAGATATTTGAGTGAGAAATAATGGTCTGAAGAGTAAATACTCGTTGAGCTTCTAGGAGTAAGGAAGATTAAGCTTTGGACCTAAATTCAAGTTCAAGGATACCGCTGCGTGGTCTGACCAGGTACAGGAATTGATGAAAGTTTCAGATGAGCCATCAAAGAGAGAAGAGCTGATAAGTAGGGTGTCTATGAGCGAATAGGAATTATGAGTAGAGGAATAGAAGTGAACTCTTTATCCCGCGGGTGGTGACCCCTCCAACCATCTACCAATTTTAGGCTGTGGAAGAGTTTTTAATTTTACGTCGTTTGTTGGAGAAGCGACCACCCCCTGGGGCACTGGATCTATCTAGATCCGGGTCAAGAGCCAATTTAAAGTCATCACCTATAATAAGCTTCCCCCAGTCCCCCCTCAAGGAATTTCAGGAGTTTGATCGAAGACGAGTGCGGAGAGGTAGTAGGAGAGTAGATAGAGAATAGTAAAACTTTAACCCCCAGAACAGTGCCCTTTAGAACAATATAGGAGCCCATTGGATCTATTATTTTGGTTTCTAATTTAAAAGGAAAGTTCTTATGGAGAACTATATCGGCCCCCTCTTTCTTAGCATTTTGGGTCGTATGATAAAAGCTAGGGTAGTCCCTATGTAAATAAGTAGGGGCTTTGTTTTTAGCAAAGTGTGTTTCCTGAAGGAATATCACAGGTTTGATATTTTTTGTAGTAAGAAAAAGCCTCCCTTCGTTTAAATGGAGAATTAAAGCCTTTAGTGTTATGAGTTACAAATGTAATGTCAGAGGCAGACATCAAGCTAAGTGTGTCAATTCGCTTTGTAGGAGGAGTGGCTTACCTTTAGTGTCAGTTGACGGGGAAAAGAGGAGGAGGAGAGGATGTTCTGCTGGGAAATGAGGCCTGTTTGCAGCCAATGAAGGCCAGCACAAGGTGGAGAGTACACTGTGCAATAAATCAAAAACAAAAGAGGAGATAAGACAAAAAGAGTAAAGATTGTGACAGAGTTTTCTGGGCAGTTGCTTACCCCTGGGAGGGCTAAAAAAAAGTGCTTAAAATCAGGGTGCTTAAAATCAGGGGGGTCAGATTAAGGGTACTTTAGCTGGCATGTAGCTGTGACTATAGTTAGTCACTACTCAACCCCAATTTATAAAGAAGGTGGAACCCCTGGCTATCAGGCAGCGGAGTCAAGGCTCGTGTATAACATATAAGCTGGCTGTCATTCCGTAATACAATCATGCAGGAAATCGCTGGTGGGTTATCCCTTTTAGGAAAGGTCAATTGTGTATACCCTAGATTCCTCTCGGCTAACTCCTGTCAGGAGTAAAGAACGTAAATACTGACATTCAAATACAATTTGAAAACAGTTTTGTGTAGGTCAGATCTCTGGATAAGTATGTCAGGAGATCCATGCACCTTCAGACCCCACCATCTTTCTCAAGTGAGGAGTAGTAGTCTTGCTTGGGTTCAAAAAATCAAGCAGCCAGTTGGGTGAAAAGTTTAGTACTCTGGTCAGAGGTTTATGCAGAAAACTAAGTCTCAAGATCCTGGTAAATCTCTGGAAGACTGAGGATCAGAAGATGGCGCAAGCCTTGAGAGGGTGGAGGGCGAGGGATGCCTTTTCTGCCACTTATGCCTCAAAGCTTCTGTCCACTGTGCGCGTGTCACAGGGTGAATGGTGGCTAACTGAGAGTCCAGTGGGTCTTCCTCTGTGGTAAGTCCCAAACTCCTTAGCAGTCCTAGGCACTTCTCCAGTGATTGGGAAGTGTGCTGAGATCCATTGTGCTGAAAACGGAGGGCAAACAGGAAATTCCAGCTATAATTAATATCGTGGCTAATGAGGATTGCCAGTGCAGGCTTCATCAGTCTTTGCCTCATGAGAGTAGTTGGGGATAGATCCGCGTATATCTGTAGCAGGGAGTTATCCAGCCCTAAAATCATTCTTATTTTGCGAGAATTGGCCAGGATCAGGTCTCTAGTATACTGCCTTAGTAGCCTTGCTATTACATCTGTTGGGAGACCCTGGTTTCTGGCTCTGCCAAGCGCTCTGTGCACCCGCTCTATTTCCCATACATGATCTGGTTGATCTGCAAGTATCGTGGCGATGGAAGTTTTAAGGTAGCGAGGTAGGTCAACGATTGCTGTAGGCACCCCCCTAATCCTGATATCAAATCGCCTTGAGCGATTTTCCAAGTCCCCCAGCTTATCCCCTAGGGTAGAGATTCTGGAAGAGTTTTGATCTATCTCTGCTCTGTGTCTCTCCTGCGCCTCTATGATTTGGTCTGAGGTCTCTTCCAGCAGCTGTGTCCGTTGTCCCAGATCATGTATATCTTTCTGGAGAGCTGATACTGCACGGTTAAGGTGAGTTTGATCGTTTATTCTGGCCATTGCTTGGTCTGTCAAGTTGACATTAGATTGAGATAAGGCCATAGAGGTTCTAGAGTCTGAGTGATCACATTGACCTGACACAGGGTCTTGAGCCAGTGCAGCACAGGCTTCTGAGGATTTAAAATGTTCATCAATGTCCTTCGTGGCCAAGTTCCTTCTATTCTTTACCATGATGTAAGATAATGATCAAGAGGCTTGAGTAAAACATTTAGTAAAGTGTCCAGTATATAAATGGATCTCCCACACTCAGGATCTTTATATAGTAAGTTACTTTTAAGCTGTATCTTGATTAATTTTGTTAAAGCAGCAAGTCCCTGCCGGCCGGCAGTCCCAGACAGTTTTTCTGTTACATCAGGAAGCGCAGCTCAGTGAGAGAGGTAAAAGTGGCTGAATGCGTGCCCCAATTGTATTAAGTCCACCGCAAATTTAAATTTTTAGCTGAAGAAGCATGATGTGGTTCAGTTTATAGGTGCCAGTATCCCTTTCTGTGATGGGGAAGATTTTCAGTTCACAAGTAGAAGGTTCGGTAAATGGTACTGGCTGCAGTATTCAAAGTAGGACACTAAATGGCAGGCTTGCTTGAGATATCCGAAAAAATATGAGTCTCGGTGTGTCAGAAATAGAAGTGCTGGAGATGGCTAAGGTTGTACTCCAAGTGCAGCAAGTCCACAGCAAGTTTTAATGCTTGTTAGGAGATATGCGTGAGAGTTCAGCACATAAGTATCAGGACCCACTTTTGTGGTTGGGAAAAAATGCAGTCCCCAAGAAAAGGTTACTTGGTAAAAGAGTAGTTGGTATAGACTGTAGTGCTCAAATGAAGACACTAGGTGGCAAGTTTGCACTGAGATACCTGAGAAAAATATAAGTCCATATTCTGCAAGATAATATGGCAGCGTTGTGTTTCAAAGTGAAATTACTAAAGGTGCACACACTTGCCAGGATTTCAATTAAACGCTCTCCTTGAGGCACTATAAAGATCAGTGGCTGAGTCTTGGTTATGTGGGAGAAGGTCTTAGGGTAGGGCACTTGTTTATCAGTTCTGTGAGAAGCTGTAGCACTTGTAAAGGCGGATTATTTTATTATATATTCATTTTAATCTTTTATTTTATTTTTTCCAATTTTTAAGATTAGAACTAAAATAATAAAGAACGTCAACTCACTGTTTATTGCGATCTCCATTAAAGATGCTAGGCCCCACGTTCCTTGATCAGCCCGCCTCAGATCCACACACAACAGTCAAACAAAATTTTTTTTTTTTTCATTTTTTATCTTAAATGGATAAGAATGTAGAGTATGTGTAGGAAATTGTGTGTATGAGTTTTTCGTTAATCATTATGTAGTTTATCTTGCTAATTTTTTTTTTTTAAGCAAAGGTTGGTATTTTTCCACCTCTTGCAATATGATTTTTTTTTTTTGTAGAATATATATATAAAACATTTTATTTCAAATTTGTGACCACAGTTGTAATTTTTTCGAAAATAATCTTTTATTAGAAGGCAATTAATAATAAAACATTTAACACAACTGTATTTAGTCAGTTAAGATATGCAGATATTCACAGTATAACATTTTCCCATCATAAACTGAATAGGCCTTCCATTTTTCCTTTTTTAGTTATTAAGGTTGCGTGAATCATAGTTAACATTTCAATTTAAACAACATAACTGAAAGAGAAGAAATAATAAAAATAAAAAATAAAGAAATAGAAAGAGAGAACAACAACACAAGGTAAAACGTCTAATGAGCACAAATTAAAAAGAGAATACAATAAATATTAAATTAGTTAGCTAAACCATTATACTGCTATCTTCGCATAAAGTATAGAGCTAATCTAGAATATCCGCCCCTAAGAGTGCTCAACACATACCTCGTTAAAGACATCCCAGTACAACTTACATTCACCTCTACCGCACAGCTGAAAGATTTCCGCCATCCCCTAAAGCATTTATTGCTTTCTAACGGCTTAAATTTCTGTAGTTTGTCGGGTGTACAGTAAACTCTATGCAAAACTTTGATGGACGTCTCTAATAAAGCCGAATTAAGAGAGCCTCTAGAGAGATTGGAACAGGATTCTGTCCATTTAACCCAGTCCCACTCCACCCCAAGATCCTTCTCCCACTGTACAAAATATCTGGGTTTCTGGTCGGTAAGGAGTAAGTTTTTGCATATAACAGACATCCAGGAGGCCCTAGGATGCCCAAGGTCTCTTGAACTCTTACTGACCCACCTCCTAATTTTCAAGTAATTATAAAATTCTGTGACAGGCAGGTCATGGGTTGTACAGAATTGGTCATAGGTCAGCAAGCTATCGTTCAAAAACCAGCTCCCTATACGGTCCAAGTTTCTAGAGGTCCACCAGAATTTAGAGATGTCATTCGAGTCTGCCAGAATTTGTGGAAAAGACATGACTGACATCAGTGGGGACAATCCTGGAGCAAGTAACCGCCTGGAGTTGGAGTTGGCCCACCCCCACGCACGAAGAGTTTGTGATTTTGATGAGTTGTGAAGGGAGCTAGTTCTTTGGGGATCTATATCAGCTTATCCCAACTATGTGGGTACATTTGCTGGTTTTCCATGAAAACCCAGGCTGGTTGATGTGTTTTAGAGTGTCCTCTGGGAAGATGGGCCAGTTGAGCGGCTTTAAGATAAAGCTTTAAATTTGGGAAAGCAAGTCCACCTCTATTTTTTTGGCTGAACATCAACTGCCTGGAGATACGAGGGCGTTTTTTTCCCCATATAAACCTAAATATGATATTCTGGAACCTATCTAGGTCTGTAGGTGAAATTGGGATGGGGATGGTTCGAAAGAGATTTAGGACTTTGGGTAGAATGCTCATTTATTAGCCGCTATGCGGCCCGTCCAAGATATGTTATAGTTCGTCCACTTCTGCATGTCTTCGGTCAAAGATTTGTATATAGGCGGGAAATTAGCCTTATATAAGTCGGCTATATTAGATGTAAGTTTGACTCCTAGATATTTTACATGCCGTGCAGGCCAGACAAAATTATAGTCAAATTTGATAGAGTCAATCTCCGATTGTACCATACCCAACACCAGCGCCTCCGTTTTCTCTACATTTAGTTTGAGACCTGAGATATTACTAAATTCGGTTATAATTGACATAAGTGCTGGAATAGATTGAAGGGGCTTGGTGAAGGTGCATAATATATTGTCAGCAAAAAGAGAGCATTTAAAATGCTGGTGGCCCACTGGGATCCCGAGCATGCCTGAATAAGATCTAATTGCCTGTGCAAGGTGTTCCATGGCAAGTGCAAATAGCAGAGGTGAGAGTGGACACCCTTGCCTGGTCCCTCTTTGAATTTGAAAATTTGCCCTGTGCTCTCCTGGCAGCTTCAAGTTTGCTGTTGGGGAGTTATAGTAACTCCTTAGTAAGTTAATGAAGCATCCCCTAAATCCAAACAGATACGGCAATTCAACCGTATCAAAAGCCTTCTCAATATCCAGAGCTAGAAGACACATTGGAGTGTGAGATTTATGTGCTATATACTGAGAATTTAAGACCCTCCTAACATTGTCCCCTGCTTCTCTGAAAGGAATAAACCCTGACTGGTCCTTATGAATTAAGTCTGGCAAAATTTAGATATACGATTGGCCATAATTTTGGCTAAGATCTTGACATCTCCATTAATCAGCAAGATAGGACGATAGTTTTTAATCTCTAAGTTATCCCTACCCTCTTTAGGAAAAATGACTAGGTCAGCATGATTTAGTTCAGGGGGCATGGATTCCCCATTTAATATTGCATTGAAAAGGAGCGTTAAATAGGGGGTAAGCAGGGGTTCAAATTTTTTGTAATACAGGTTCATGAAGCCATCCGGCCCTGGGGATTTGCCTAATTTAAGACCTTGGATAGTAGATTTAACTTCCTCTTGGGAAACCTCTGCATTCAAGTCAGCCACGTGACGGTCTGATATTACGGGAAGGTCCTGTGTGCTAAGAAAAGAGTGTATATCTGACTCATAATACTCAAAAAAATGATCTTTGTTTATTTTTTAGGCCTAGGTGTTATTACTTAAGTGCGTACCAAAATATTGTCCTGTGGATTCTATTTAGGAATCCTTGAACAACCAACCAAGGTTGTACAGAAACACCTTTTATGCAGCCTTTATTTTAATTATTATTGCCACATACTAATTTTAAAAATTTCAATCTTTATTTGTACATTTAAAATGTTGTTAAAAATGCAACGATTAAAAAAATCATGTTAAACCCAAGGTGTTTAATCCTTTGGGTTTTTTGACGTCCAGCAAATTATTAGAGGTTTATTAAAGTTTTATTTTTGTTATTATTATGTTCTTTGCTTTGATCACAGCTTTTTTATTTAATTACTTTATTATGCTCAAGTCAATAAAAGATTTGGTTTTTAAATTCAATTGTATTTGTGTAATTTTGGTTATGTTTCCTTAGTCAAATCCTTATCAGGTACCCTGGATTTTAATTTACATAAGATTACATTATTTACATAAGATTAAGATAAGGTTTTATAATCCTTTTGTCTGTTGTATAGTTTTGTTTATTCATACAGCACTTCCCTGGAGTATATGTTTTAAGTTCCTTTGCATTTCTTTTGTGTTAATCTTTTATCCTGTTGATTTATGTTAATTCAGAATTCTATTACTTAAAGTGCATTATAATTCAAGTTGTGTTATTCAAAAATTCTTATCTTAAAGTGCTTGTGCTATTTGAATTAGTGCTTATTTCCTCTTATATTACCCTTTTACCTCGTGACTGTTAGTCTATCACAGTCACTACTTTACCTTATTCATTTATAGTGCTAATGCTGTGCTGTTTTTTAAAAATGTATACACTCCTGATTATGCTGTTTCTTAAACTATATATTACCTTAATGCTTCTGTCTATTGTTTTTTAGAAGGAGGTTATGTCCTCCTTTTTCTTCCGTTTTTTTGCTTTAATTATGCTTTTACTCCTTTTTCCTTTTTCTTTCTTTTCTATTTCCTTATTCTTGTATATTACTCTATTCTAACTATATTGAGACTTTGTGGTGAAGGAATTGGCTTTCTATCTTTCTTTTAAGTTAGTAGTGGACCTGGAGCTTTAGAGCTGTATCTATCATGCTCCACGCTATATTGGCGTGGTCTGCGCTGTGATCGCGCTTACTGATGACGTCACAATCTCCCGACGCGCGTTTCGTGAGGCTCTATCAGTCTCTCACTCATCAGGGGCCACATGTATATCTGACTCACTGCATTGAGATTGGGAGGAGTATATTTGTTGATAAAAATGTTGAAATGCCTTTTTAATGTCATTAGGACTATATGAAATTTGACCGTCAGTCATCCTAATTTGAGTGGTTCTATGTTGGGAAAATTTATTGTTAAGCCTTCTAGCTAGAAGAGAGTCTGGCTTATTTGCCTTCCAGTAATATAGATGTTTTGTTCTTCTCATCGCATGTTCAGTACGATGTGACAGTATGCGGTCTAATTCTAACCTGGTTTTATCTATTAGCTTACGTCCCGCAGGAGATGGATTTTGTTGGTTTGATCCCTCTAGTCTCTTTAATGTCGCCGTTAGGTCTGTCTCCTTTTGCCTAAGAATTTTTCTTTGGATGGAGGCCAACTTAATACAGGTTCCCCTGATATAGGCCTTATGGGCGACCCAGAGCCAGCCGGCTCCGGTCTCAGGAGACACATTGGCCTCAAAAAATATATTTATGTCTTTGGCTATTGATTCCATGCTACTTGGGTTGGATAATAGGAACTCATTCATCCTCCAAGTGTAGGGGGGTCGTAAATTAGGGCTCAAGTCTAACTCAATAAGTACCAGGGCCTGATCCGACCGGGTCGCAGGGGACAATCTCAGATTTTAAGATCGAGTCGTATAGAGAGGAACTAGTAAGTAAAGGAATAGATCCGAGAGTAAGTCAAATGGGTTGGAGAAAAAAATGTATATTCTCTACCCCCTGGGTGGAGCCCCCTCCAGGCATCAACCAACCCCAATCTGTTGAGCAAAAGCTTAATCCGTTTTATTTTGTTGGTGAATCTATAGCTAAAGGGTGTCCCCGATCTGTCCAGGGTCCGGGTATAAAGTAAGATTTAGGTCCCCCCCAATTATCGGTTTTCCCAGGTCTTGAGATTCAATTCTCTTCAATAAGGAGATCAAGACTGCATAAGGAGAAGTTGTAGGAGAGTACAGGGAGACCATTGTAGTCCTAACCCCCCCCCCCAAATAGTGCCAGTCACCATAACATAGTTACCCTCCCCATCTATCTTTGTATTCTCTACCTGGAAAGGAAAGTTTTTATGTAGAAGAATTGCACACCCTGCTCTCTTAGTGGGGAGAGTGGCCAGAAAATAGGTGGGGTATTCCTTGTGCAAAAATGTAGGCTTATTGTCCTGGGAGAAGTGGGTTTCCTGCATAAAGATAACTGCGCGTTTGTGTTTTTTATAAAATGTGAAGGCTTTCCTCCTTTTAAAGGGGGAGTTGAATCCCTTCACATTATGGGTTATCAAAGTATACTTAGAGGTAGCCATTTAAAGATAGGAGTAAGACCCTAGCTGTGTGTGTCGTTACGTGATAGCTGGCCCCATGTGGAGCAAGGTGGAAGGGAGCCCGGAAAGCCAACCTCTGCCAAAGGAGTTGGTTTGCAATTGACTGGGTAGTTGTCCTGATGTCAAACAGAGATTTAAGTGCGAAAGAGGAGAGGGTTAGCTCTAGGCCAATGAGGTAAAAACAGTTAAATAAGCAGATAAACAGTATCAAGTTGGAAAGTTAGCAGTTCTCTAAGGCTACAACTGTACGATCAATGATAAACTTATGTCTTAAACTACCCAAACTCTTGAATCAAAGCTTAAGGCAAAAACAGGTTTACATCTAACATTCTATTTGGCAATGAAAGATATGTTATGAAAGTCCGCTCTGAAGAGGATCTAATCTGGACGGGAGCTCGTCCTCGGGTCGGCCAGTTGACTTGCATCCCCTGTGCAGGCCTTGTGTCCAGCACATTGACCACTTGCACTGTCCAGAAGAAGTTTCATTCCCCCCTGAGGAGAGACTTGTTTACTGTGGACTTGGGCATCCACTAGTGTCCACTGCCTCTTAGGGATAGGTGGTTGAGATTGCTCTTGCCGTGTTTCCTGCATTTCCCCAGAGTAAAGATGCAAGCGATTCAGCGCCGCTAAGCAGTACTCTAGTGTACGTGTAGTGTAAGTTGTGCTCTTGAAGTTGAAGGACAGGGCAAATGGAAAGTTCCATCGGTACTAAATTTTGTGGCGGAGCAGAATTGTAAGAGCAGGTTTCATTAGCCTCCGTTTGTTAAGGGTGTCAGGAGACAGGTCGGCATAGATCTGCAAAGGGGAGTTGTCCAGGCCCTTAACAGTATGTAGCTTCCTTGTAGCCGAGAGTGGAGTGTCTCTAGCTTGCTGCCTCAGAAATCTGACAATGATATCTTTCGAAGCATCCGGGCTCCTCGTGCCTCCTAAAGCTCTATGAGCTTGCTCAATTTCCCACATGCTTTCAGCCTGATCAGGGAGAATTGCAGCAATAGTGTCTCTCAGGTATTGAGTTAGATCTTGTATGGCTCTCGGGATGCCGCGGATGCGAATGTTGTGGCAGCGAGAGCGGTTTTCTAGATCCTCTATCGTATCTGTGAGTTCTGAAACCTGGAATGTGTTTTGAGTTATCGATGTCTTTTTCCTGAGCCTCTGCCAGTTGGTCCGTCATCTCTTCCAGGAGCTGGGTACGCTGTCCCAGTTACCTCAGATCCTGTCGTAGGGGGTCAATCGCCTTTGCTAAGAGTCTTTCAATCGTAGCCACTGACTTGGCTGATAGGTCTAGTTGCTGGTGGGCTTCCTTGGGCCGCCCTTCCTGGTCTGAGTCTTCGGAGCGTTCTGAGAGAGAGTCTGCCAAGGGTGGGCGCTGAGTCGATATTGGTGGAAAGTGATCCTGTATACCCTTGGCAGGGGTAGCCCGCTTGGGTTTCGGCATCTTGGCAGTGAGGTTGAAAGTGTCTGCAAGATTCCCGCTGTTAAATCAATAGGGAGGATGCAATGGGCTAATGAGGTGAATGCTGGGCCTGATAATCTACTGCCTCCGTTAGGGGAGGTATGCCAGCTCCATAGATGTAATTAAGATGGCTGCTAGTTGTATTGCTGAATTATGTCCCCATTTAGCTCTTAGCCCATGATAGGGACGTGTCCCTAAGTCAAGTCCAGCAGTTGTCAGGAACTCCTTGAGCGATCTCTATATGGCGAAGAGAGTCAGGATTGCCATAAAATTTCAGGGGTACTGTAGCAGCCTATAGGGACCGACTTGATGATCGTAGCTTCTCAGGTGCTGTTTGGGGTAAGGCAAGATAATGTTGAACTCTGCATGTAGCATGCGTCGGCTTGTATACCAGCTCTACACTCGATGAGAGTGCTGCCTTCAGCTGCTTGTTATTCACATATAGCCAAAGTCTTGCTGCAGTATTCCAAGTGGCCACCAGGCAGCAGTGCAGATATAGATATGCAGACAGTTCAACACAGTCCATGTATCTGCTATATTGACAGAATGCACTTATACAATAATCTCACAGGCACTTATGGAGTCAGCAATCCTGCGTATTCTCTTGGATAAATATAAAGATAGTATTCAACAGTGCATGTGGACGCTATCTCAGTTGCAATATGGAGACAGGGGCCCCTAATATACAGGGAGATCCCAAGCAATGTGGGATAGGAGAGCCCCAGTTCAGGTCCCTGATTTTCATATTATTTGGGGCTTCAGAGGTAGAAGCAGGTTCTTTTATAGAGGAGCAAGGGTAAGAGAGTTGGTCCCAGTGAGACTCCCACTCCAGTTAACTCTTGCACAGTCCACTTAAGGGGGGCAGGGTAGGGAGGGCACACTTGCCTTGATACCCTTATGCTGGGTCTATATGCCTTTTCTCCCCCTTCCTAGGCAAGAAGGGGCACAGCAATATGGTGCTTGCAGGGGTGTATGTTGCCAGGCTAGGAGGCTATATGCTGATGAAAGGACTGCTACTGGTATTGCCTGGGCCAGCGCCACAAAATGGCGGCTCTGCTGAGTTTTTGCCACGTCTATGCCTGCCTCCCCTTCTGTCTCCCCGCTCCTACCTTGCCCAGGGACTTCCCAGCCGGGCACTGGGCCTCCAGGCCACTTCAGGCACGTAGGGGTCAGTGCAGTGACCCGGTCCCCTCCGGACCACGAGGGGCAGCTCCCGCCGCCTCGCCCCGTCACTCTACCTCCTCCGGCAGTCTTCTTGTTGCTGTGGTAAGAGTAGGACCGAAACACCCTGTCTGCTAGTGCCTTCCTGCTCTTCCTTAGCCCGAGCACTCTGGTTCGGGGGGTCGACTGAGTGCTGCATCGGATGTTGCGTTGGCTTCCTAGGCCCTTGTAGGCCTGAAGCCTCTTAGCTCCCGGGTTCGTGCCCAAACCCCCGCTTGTAGCATATCAAACTGCTCCTCTATAAGAGCAGATGGGGTAGAGATCGTGTAGGGGTAGGTTGAGTTGGTATTTTGCCCAAAATTAGTCTTTTAAGAGCTCTTTTTGGCAGAGCTCCTTCTTGGCACAACTGCTCAGTATTCCCAGGTAGCCACGCCCCCCGGCAATATGATTTTTAACTGCTAATAGTAATAATAATTTATTCTGGGATTTACTTAGGAGTGAAGATTGATATCCCAATAAACGAACTTCAATGGAGGGTGTTACCTGGGTAAATAAGAGGTTTGACGCCAATTGAGTTATTTCATACCAATTTTTGGGCTTTTGGGCAGGTCCACCACGTGTGGATAAAGGATCCTATGTCCGGGCATCCCCTAAAACAGGCAGCGGATTCTTGAGGATTTATTCTATGGAGTCTCTCTGGGGTGAAATAGGTTCTATGAAGAACCTTTAATGAGGTTTCTAATAAGCTGTAATTAAGAGAGTCTTCAGCTAATCTCTGACTGGTTTATTCCCATTTGTCCATATCCCAGGTTTGTCCCAGGTCTTCCTTCCATTTAATCATGTATATAGGTTTATGATTTTCAGGGAGGTTATTGTTTGGTGGCGCTGGCATAGGATTCAGGCCTACCTCGGAGTGTAGCAAGATGGCGGCCGTCGTTTCGCAGGCTTTTAGCTTCTTCCTGCCAGCCGGCACCTCCTGGTGCCGGTGCTGTCTCGGGTGTTCCTGTGCCCTACTGCTCCGGGTCTGCGGTCTCCATGGCTCTCCTTAGGGCCTTCAGGTGTCTCTCTAGGTGCAAATCCGGCTCCTGCCTCTCCCGGTGTAGGCCGCGAGCGAGCTCCACAAGATGGTGGCTGCTTCTGTACAGGCCCCTGCCTTCTCTCACCTCCTCCCACCACGAACAGGGGTCCTTTGCTGCTGGCCCTTGCCATCCTCGGTGCCTAGGTGCAGCTCCGTGCAGCCCAGGGTGAAAGGTTCACCTCCGGAGGGGTACTCCCCGACTGGGAGTGTAGGTCTTGGCCTTGCCGTGGCTGTGGGTGCAAGTTCTTGCTGTGTTCCATTGGTCCTAGATGAAATTTGGGGAATTCTGGACGCCTAGGGCTAAAATAAAGCCCAAAAAAACAACTGGAAAAACGGAGCTCCAGCCAAACACGTCCTGCTCAGTTGGACGCAAGCTCCACCCCATTACTATTTGTTCTTAATAAAGAACAATGAAACAAAAACATTTTGTGAAAAATCTTGGTATAAAAGTTTATCACAGGGTTACCAAACCAAAAAGTCTGTTCTGTTAAAACTATATAAATTCAATCTTAAAGTGCATAACTATTTGAAGTGAAACTTACTGTATCATGAAATTGTAATTGATATGTATGTCTCAATTTGGGTTGGAATAAACTGCAAATTATTGATGTATATATATATATATATATAATATATATATATATATATATATATTATTTATTTTTTTGCTTTTTAACCACATTTTAACTGAATAAAAGTATATATATTTTTTGTATATGGCCTTATTTGAGCTCATATTGTCAATCAGTTTGGAAGTTGTCTCATGTGGGTGATTATTCTCACTGGTTCTTTTCCATGTTTTCTAAGTTTATGTTACACCACCAGTGGAATGGTCTATAATAGATTGTGAGTTACATCTATATTTTTTTAATCTGTTTAATGTTGACACTACTTCCAACTGTTAATATTAATTATAGTTGTGAGATTTGGTACATTGTTAAATTTCAAATGTATTTCTTGCATAAACACAATATCTGCATTTTCCTTGTGAAAAAAGTTGATTGCTATATGTCTTTTATACAGTGAATTAAGACATTTCACATACAAGAAAATACATTTAAGAGACATGTAAATTGATTATCTGTTAAATATAAACTTGCCCCTCTCCTCTCGTCAAGCTGATGCCTCAAATTCCTAAATGCTCCACCTCATTATACAAATCAATTTCAAAATATTTTGTACATAAATAATTACAACAATTACATTCACAAACCATACATACAGGAGATTTAAAAAAAAACTCCTCCGTTTTCCCCATAGACAGATATATGATGGTACTTTCTGTCCTGTGAAAAATAGAATAATCTAACCAAAAATGTTTTTTTCGCTCTATTTTTTTCCTCTTTTATTTGCTCTCGACCCTAACTACTTCACCCTACAGTGATGAAATATTGTCAATGACCCAGTTTCTGGATCTTAGCCCATTGAGCCACCATAAAGGACAGACTGCTTGGCTTCAGCCACTAAACACATCCATTGTATTGTAATCTGTTTTGTCCTGTTGTTGACCAGATAACGTTAATGTAATCTATTTGAGGTCTGGACCACTAGACATGGAGACAGCATTATGTGTATTTGGAGGTTGGCCTATTGTTTACAGGTGCCAGACTATTATACCCCACGTGGAGTCAATCCCCTGTGTTTGTCTGTCACTCCCTGTCATTGTTGTATTTTATTCACCCTCCTCTGTATCTAACCCCTATAAATATTTCAAAAACTTCCAAAAATAAATCAGTTGACTGCCGAGACATATAGAAATTGTATGTTCTCTTATTAGCTCCTGGTGGCTGCGATACTGATCATATCTCCTTCCTGCAAGTAACTTGTCCTGGTCACAACCACAGGAAGGTTACTAAAACTCCTGGAATTGCTGATTCCTAAAGGAGAGACCCTGAAGCCAGATACCAGGGTGCTGGTGCCGATATTTCCAAGAACCCAACGGTCCTTGTGGGTAGTTAACCTGTAGTCTATAGCAGGTGGCCCTGGGCAGTAATAGCCCCTACCCCTGGATAGTCACAACTGGTTGGCAGTGGTGGCATCTTGGTGCTGTAACAGCAACTGAAGGATGGCATATGGTGACCTATGCAAGATTGAAGTCCAGTTTTTCGGTGGCTTGGCGAGGAAGAAGAAACCTATCAGAGATTTATCCAGACCTACAAGCCCAAGGGACACCGTTATGGATTTGATGACATCTTTGGCCACATGGGTAACTGCAGATTAAAGATGATCCAGGAGAAAAGGAGCCTAATCACTAGTATGAGGAAGCGGCAATGGCAACGGCTTGCCACAGAATGCGATGGGGAACAGTTCTTCTAAATCAGTGGATGGCTTCCCTAGGGTTTCAGCAGGGTGAGAAGGTAGCAGAGCGACTTGAGGACCTGCAGTGGATGGAACTGAACCTGAAGGTTCCGGCTAATGTATCACAATGGCCCCCCTACTACAGGCTTGGACTGGTGGCAGGGCTCCCGAATGTGCTGCAGGGAGATCCAAAGTATGGCCTTTGAACCGCAGAGCGCTGGGAAATCCTATTGGCACAACGCCAAAAGGATGTGAAAACAGATCAAGGGACAGAAGAAGAAAGGTTGCTCCAACCGTTGGTCAATAAAGAAATGGGTTTGGAAAAAAGAGTATGAGGAACTGCTTGAGGAGGTGGGCCCAGGTGGGACCATTTCTTTAGATTTTGGGTTTCATTGGGATTGAAAGAGACCTTCCTCTAGGTTCATTAAGTTCACACATCTCAAATCTCTAATAATCTCTTTTAATCTATTCTAGTAGATGTGACAACTGGATGAACAGTTGGACATTATGTACATATAGCTACTGTCATGGTTTATTGATTAAAATGTATGTGCGGTTATTGATGTACAGTGGCAATATGGTTGATGTAATCAGCACAGGAACATGTTGCTCACAGGCTCTAATTTATGTTACTAGGGCCTGTAGTGGGACTTATAAATCAGCCTGATGTTGAGATCTGCTAGGCCATAATTGTGGTTTATTGTGAGACGACAAAGAAATTAATTTCCCATTTGTATATGGTCAGCCATGTTGCCAGATGTTGTGACAACACAAGTCGTTTATTACTTTAGATAAATAAGAGATATTGTAACCAGGACTCCTCAGAAGGTTGTAAAGTTGAAAAGAGGCCAGATCCTGGAAACCAGAGACAGGGTCACTTAATGACAGCAGAAAATACCAGATGAAAAGATCAAACAAGTTATTGGCAATGGGACACAGCCTTGGTTGCCCAAGAGGGCTGGACCATACTAGGGGATGTGTTTATGGGTGTTTATTAAATATCTGTGTAAGGATAAAAGTCAGTTTGTGCACTAGCCAAAGGTGTGTTTAATTCTCAGGGAATTTTAATCCTATCACTGGGATTATAGCTGTGGAATCTGTATTGGACCGTCAGTAACATTTGCTGGGTGGCTCTACTGATTCCTGTGGTTTGCTAAACGCTTTGGTGGCTGTGAGCTGGATTGGTTCTGTTCTTGCTATCAGGGGTATACAAAGAACCAGACGGTCCAACTGGGTAGGCTTGAACTAGGTTCTTATCAAGGCCCCCAGAAGCCATAGGTCATTACAGCTGTTGGTAGTCACAGTGAATCCCTGTAAGAAGAATAGTTACTATTGGCATTGTACCATATGTAAAGTATAACAGATTTTCAGGATATCTAATATCATATTACTAGTGACTTGCCCGTGCATGATAGAGTTTTATAAATTGTGTCTCTTCCCCCCCTTTGTCTTTTCCCCCCTTTCCATCCCTTGGGTCTCTTCTCAAGCTCTCCCTCCCCTGTGTCTCTTCCTCTCCTCCGATCCTGTCCCTCTGTATGTATATACCCCAGCTCTCCCTCCCTCACCTCTGATTAGGTCCCTCTGTGTGTTTATGTATATATTCCCAGCGCCTCTCTAACCTCTGATCCCGTCCCTTTCCCTGAACCCCACCAGCACCCTCTCATCGTGCACTTTGAGCACCAGGTCCAGTGGGTAACTGAAGGTTTTTTCGGTATCGGGCCTTGGGCTGGCCATGTCCAGCTGGTAGATTAGCCCTCCAGCCTTTATCGCCATGACTGGAGAGGCCCGGCCACTGTCACGGAATGGGCGAGGACTATGTGTGTGTCGTCTGTGTAGAGGGCGGAGCTATCGAGAATATTCTATAGTGAAGACATTCAGGGGCGGCCCCCACAGCGACATTCCCATCTCCCAGCGCAATGAGCATGCGCAACCCGCAGCCTTCGTAATTGCAAGTTATTGTCACGCTGCAAGCCTGTAATTTTCAACATACCGTGACGAAAACAAGCAATTATGACAACTATTATATGTGACTAGCGAATTGCCCGTCAAAAAATTACGGCAATAAAATTGTAAGTGAGCTAATGCTGTTTGGTGTATAATAATAAAATAACTAAGTAATATACTTTACCTATTTTAAAGTAATATGGAGGAAGTATTGTGTTGAAGAGCTGGAAATCTGTTTTGATGTTGCTGCAGCATTAGTGGTGTGGAGCTGCTGTGTAAGCGTGATGAATGTGTGGAGTGTAATAGTGTGCGTGCGCGAGACAAAACCGTTAGCGCAGCTGTGTACTTCCGCATTGTATAAGTTATTGTTCTAAAATGGCGGTTAATGTGTGGTATGCGGCTGTGGCGGAATATCCATAGCTGTTTTGTGGTGTTTTGCGTGTTTCTGGTGGGGTTTCGCGTGTTTAGAGTCCTGTAGCCTCGTTTTCGTTTTATTAGGCGGCCATTTTTTCTCTCGCTTAGAGAATTTTTTTGTGTCTAAACTCTTTTATTTTGAGTTAAATTGAGGTGTAACTTCATTTTTTTGAGGTCCTGGATGCTCCCTGTTGCTCTAGGTAAGCTTTTTATGTATGTGTTGTGTGTATTTATTGTGTTTTTCATTTTTTCATGTCCACGGGTTGCAGGCGATTTTTGCCAGGTCGTAATTGCTCGTAACGTGTCTTGTACTTTTTTGCAAGGGCCACAGTTTCTGGCAAGGAGCGCCTTTGGCGCTCCATGCCAGCAACTGAGGCCCTCGCTGCGCGAGCCCGCAAGCATGAGCAACGGCTCGCATGCTCACAACTATATATGTGATATGTGGATTACAATACTGTATTTGTGCTGTGCACATAAATAGTTCTATTTTGAAACGTTCACCCTGCATAGTTACAAATAGCACTGTACCGTATGTAAAGTAGCACAGATCTATTATATGCGGACCACAATCTGCACTATATATTCATAGGTAGGTCACATTATTATTATTTTTTTTTATTATTATCCTTTATTTATAACGCGCCAACATATTCTGCAGCGCAATACAGGGGTTAGGTACAAGTATAAACAATACCCCACAATGAAAATAATGGAAGACCCTGTTATTGAGCTTTCAATCTGATATACAGTGTGCTTTCCCTAAAGCACCTCACAAGATTAAAACTTGCAAACTTACATTCTAAAGGGTATGGGTGAGGTACAGGAGAGTGAGAGATGCATAGTGAATGAAGAGGCTAAAGATGATAGGCTATTTTGAATTTTGAAGGATCTGAGGCAGGAAGATAGTCTGGTAGTGCGAGGTAAAGAGTTCCAAAGAATAGGGGCAGCACGTGAAAAGTCTTGAAGACGGGAATGAGAGGAGGTAATGAGAGAGGAGAAGAGAAGAAGGTAATTTATTATTTGTTACTTGTTATTTTTGTACTATATACTATACCTTTTTCTATCTTTTCTTTAGGATAGTGTAAAGGTTGGCTAGGGCCATAGCCAGATTAGGCCAACTAGGCAGCCACCCAGGGTGCCATTTCTTTAAAAAAAAAAAAAAAGAAATGTTGTAGCTCATAGACTGGTTACTAGGGGGTAACCATCTAGAACAAGACAGTTACAACAGTAAAGGGAACTTACACGTACAGAAAAGGCAAAAATGAGTCTGTGCGTAGCTTGCATACTCACTTGCAAGGGCTCCTCCACTTCACTGCCCAGGGGCTCCAAAAAGGTAGATAAGGCCCTGGCTAGGGCTGTTCCTATTTAGATCTGGGGTAGAGCTAACCTTCAGGAAGGAGGCACCCATTGAGGTCCTAGTCAGCATATGTATAAGGCATCTTTTGCTTTTTTTTTTCTCTTTCTTTTTCAATATTCCCTATGATATATATTCCATGATTTGCCAGCAGGCATATTATTTTTGAGTTATATCTTTATATAGTGGGTATTTATGTCCATGATGTATTGTATGATATCCAGGTATAATCTCTGACATGGTTAATATTATTATCCTCCACTGTGGGACCAGCCATTATTATATTTTAGCTTAGATCTTTTATTTTTTGTTGTGATTTACTTTTTAGATTATGATTATTATGGGTTTTTTCACACTAATAAAGATTATTTTGTTTTAATTTTTTTGTATATATATATATATATAGTTACATAGTTACATAGTAATTAAGGTTGAAAAAAGACTTTCAGTCCATCAAGTTCAACCTGTTAAGATCTCCTCTGATTTGCAATATGCGGATTAGTTATTAATTAAATTATTGATTAAATAATTATTAATAGTATAGTATTGGAGGATGAATAGAGTTAGTCCATCAAGTTCAACCTTTTTAGATCTCTATTGATCTTTTTAATTTGGACTATTTATTATTATTGTTAATTGATCCAGAGGAAGGCAAACATAAAAAAAAAAAACATTGAAACTTTGCCAATTGTCTCATAAGGGGGAAAAAAAGCAAAATTCCTTCCTGACCCCAGAAACTGGCGATCAAATTTCTTCCTGGATCAATATTCCTTGCTAGTTATCTAGGATAGCCTTGAATGCCCTCTTTATTCAGAAATATATCTAACCCCTTTTTGAAGTTGTCTATCGAATTCGCTGTCACCACCTCCTTTGGTAGAGAATTCCCCAGTTTAACCACCCTAACTGTGAAGAACCCTTTTCTTTGTTTAAGGTGAAATCTTTTTTCCTCTAACCTCAACGGATGTCCTCTTGTCAGTTGAAAATCTCTTGCTACAAAAAGTTCACTTGACAAAGCCTTATATTGACCCTGGATGTATTTAAATAACGTAATCATATCTCCTCTTAGACGCCTTTTTTCTAGCGAAAATAATTTTAATTTTGTTAGTCTTTCTTCATAACTTAGCCCCTCCATTCCCCTTATTAGTTTTGTAGCCCTTCTCTGTACTTTTTCCAGCTCTAAAATGTCTTTTTTATGAGGTGGTGCCCAAAATTGTACTCCATATTCCAAATGAGGGCGTACTAGAGATTTGTATAGTGGCAGAATTATATTTGCTTCCCTGGCTTCTATACCCTTCCTAATACATGCTAATATTTTATTTGCCTTTGCAGCCGCTGCTTGGCTTTGAGCGCTGTTACCTAGGTGGTTGTCCACAAGCACTCCCAAATCCCTTTCAATATCTGATACCCCTAGATTTGCTCCATTAAGATTATAGATTGCTTGGCTATTGTTCCTTCCCAAATGCATAACCTTACATTTATTTGTATTAAATCTCATCTGCCATTTAGCCGCCCATTTCTCTAATTTATGCAAATCCTTTTGTAGGGAAAGTACATCATTATCTGATTTTATTACCTTGCACAACTTAGTGTCATCAGCAAAAATGGAGACACTACATTCGAGTCCTACTTCAATGTCATTAATAAATATGTTAAAAAGGAGAGGACCCAATACTGAGCCCTGAGGAACCCCACTTATCACCTTAGACCAATCGGAGTATGTTCCATTTACAACAACCCTTTGCTTCCTGTCTTTTAGCCAGCTCTCGATCCATGAGCAGATATTTACTGCAATTCCTGTATCCCTTAATTTGCTCACTAGTCTTCCATGTGGCACTGTATCAAATGCCTTTGAAAAATCTAAAAAGACTACATCCACTGAGTTGCCCTGATCCAAGTTCCTACTAACCTCCTCATAAAAACTAATTAGATTGGTCTGACACGACCTTTCCTTCATAAATCCATGTTGACTGCTACCTATGATCCTGTTCAAATAGACATATTCTTGTATTCTGTCCCTTATTAACCCTTCTAAAAGCTTCCCAACTACAGAAGTGAGGCTCACTGGTCTATAATTCCCCGGATTTGCTCTAGATCCCTTCTTAAATATAGGTATCACCTCTGCTTTTCTCCAGTCATCTGGTAGAGACCCTGTAGTGAGTGAGTCTTTAAAGATTAGATATAATGGTTTGGCTATTACAGAACCCAGCTCCCTCAGTACCCTTGGATGTATTCCATCAGGACCTGGGGCTTTATTAACATTTATTTTCTCCAACCTCTTTTGTATTTCTTCCTGCGTTAACCAATTATTTAGTAAAGGTAGTGTAGCCCCATTATGTTGCAGTGTCCCAACCACTGGTACCTCCCTTGTGTAAACCGACGAAAAGAACCTATTTAGCTCATCTGCCTTTTCCTGGTCACTAATTATCAGATGGCCTGTGTCACATTGTAATGGTCCTATCGATTCCTTCCTGGCCTTCTTCCCATTAATATATTTATAAAATATTTTAGGGTTAGTCTTACTTTCCATTGCAACTGACTTCTCATTTTCTATTTTAGCCAGTCTAATAGCCCTTTTGCAAGCCTTGTTGATTTCCTTATAGTCACATAAAGCTGCCTCTGTTCCCTCCTTCTTGTATAATTTAAATGCATATTTCTTTTTCCTCATCATGATCTTTAAGTCATTGTTAAGCCACATGGGATGTGATTTACTCCTATTCATTTTATTTCCACATGGTACATGCTGATGAGTATGTTTATTTAGTAAGGATTTGAATGTTGTCCATTTATTTTCAGTATTCTTCCCTGTAAGTTCTTTGTCCCAGTCTATATGTTGTATTGCTGCCCGTAGCCCATTAAAGCCCACAAAAAGTTCACTTGACAAAGCCTTATATTGACCCTGGATGTATTTAAATAACGTAATCATATCTCCTCTTAGACGCCTTTTTTCTAGCGAAAATAATTTTAATTTTGTTAGTCTTTCTTCATAACTTAGCCCCTCCATTCCCCTTATTAGTTTTGTAGCCCTTCTCTGTACTTTTTCCAGCTCTAAAATGTCTTTTTTATGAGGTGGTGCCCAAAATTGTACTCCATATTCCAAATGAGGGCGTACTAGAGATTTGTATAGTGGCAGAATTATATTTGCTTCCCTGGCTTCTATACCCTTCCTAATACATGCTAATATTTTATTTGCCTTTGCAGCCGCTGCTTGGCTTTGAGCGCTGTTACCTAGGTGGTTGTCCACAAGCACTCCCAAATCCCTTTCAATATCTGATACCCCTAGATTTGCTCCATTAAGATTATAGATTGCTTGGCTATTGTTCCTTCCCAAATGCATAACCTTACATTTATTTGTATTAAATCTCATCTGCCATTTAGCCGCCCATTTCTCTAATTTATGCAAATCCTTTTGTAGGGAAAGTACATCATTATCTGATTTTATTACCTTGCACAACTTAGTGTCATCAGCAAAAATGGAGACACTACATTCGAGTCCTACTTCAATGTCATTAATAAATATGTTAAAAAGGAGAGGACCCAATACTGAGCCCTGAGGAACCCCACTTATCACCTTAGACCAATCGGAGTATGTTCCATTTACAACAACCCTTTGCTTCCTGTCTTTTAGCCAGCTCTCGATCCATGAGCAGATATTTACTGCAATTCCTGTATCCCTTAATTTGCTCACTAGTCTTCCATGTGGCACTGTATCAAATGCCTTTGAAAAATCTAAAAAGACTACATCCACTGAGTTGCCCTGATCCAAGTTCCTACTAACCTCCTCATAAAAACTAATTAGATTGGTCTGACACGACCTTTCCTTCATAAATCCATGTTGACTGCTACCTATGATCCTGTTCAAATAGACATATTCTTGTATTCTGTCCCTTATTAACCCTTCTAAAAGCTTCCCAACTACAGAAGTGAGGCTCACTGGTCTATAATTCCCCGGATTTGCTCTAGATCCCTTCTTAAATATAGGTATCACCTCTGCTTTTCTCCAGTCATCTGGTAGAGACCCTGTAGTGAGTGAGTCTTTAAAGATTAGATATAATGGTTTGGCTATTACAGAACCCAGCTCCCTCAGTACCCTTGGATGTATTCCATCAGGACCTGGGGCTTTATTAACATTTATTTTCTCCAACCTCTTTTGTATTTCTTCCTGCGTTAACCAATTATTTAGTAAAGGTAGTGTAGCCCCATTATGTTGCAGTGTCCCAACCACTGGTACCTCCCTTGTGTAAACCGACGAAAAGAACCTATTTAGCTCATCTGCCTTTTCCTGGTCACTAATTATCAGATGGCCTGTGTCACATTGTAATGGTCCTATCGATTCCTTCCTGGCCTTCTTCCCATTAATATATTTATAAAATATTTTAGGGTTAGTCTTACTTTCCATTGCAACTGACTTCTCATTTTCTATTTTAGCCAGTCTAATAGCCCTTTTGCAAGCCTTGTTGATTTCCTTATAGTCACATAAAGCTGCCTCTGTTCCCTCCTTCTTGTATAATTTAAATGCATATTTCTTTTTCCTCATCATGATCTTTAAGTCATTGTTAAGCCACATGGGATGTGATTTACTCCTATTCATTTTATTTCCACATGGTACATGCTGATGAGTATGTTTATTTAGTAAGGATTTGAATGTTGTCCATTTATTTTCAGTATTCTTCCCTGTAAGTTCTTTGTCCCAGTCTATATGTTGTATTGCTGCCCGTAGCCCATTAAAGTTAGCCCTTTTAAAATTTAGAGTTTTTGTTGGCCCCTTACAACTCTGTTTTTTGTATTCAATCTCAAATGAGACTGTGTTGTGATCACTGTTCCCCAAGGGTTCCCCTATTTTTACATTTGATATTATATCAATATTACTTGTGATGACTAAATCCAAGATGGTCCCATTTCTAGTAGGTTCTTGTATTACCTGGGCTAGATAATGATCCCTGAGTGTACTCAAGAACCTGCTCCCCTTAGCTGAGCTGCTGGTCTCGTTTATCCAGTTTATATCAGGGTAATTAAAGTCTCCCATTATTAGAACTTGCCCATGCTTAGCTGCATTTCCAATCTGTAACAATAATTGTATTTCCTCACTTTCAGCTATATTTGGGGGTTTATAGCATACTCCCACCAATATGCGTTTAGGATTAGCTCCTCCACTATTTAGCTCAACCCACAAGGATTCAATGATGCCGTTAGTGCCAGCATAAATATCTTCTCTAACTATAGGCTTAAATTCAGGCTTAACATAAAGACAGATCCCTTCTCCTCTTTTACCATTTCCCCTATCTTTCCTAAACAGTTTATAACCATCCAGATTAACAGTCCAGTCATGAGATTCATCCCACCATGTTTCCGTAATGCCTATTAAGCCCCATTTTTCTTGTACTGCTAATATTTCTAGCTCATCCATTTTCCCAGGCAAACTTCTTGCGTTTGCAATCATACACTTTATGTTGCTATGGCTCTGCTGTTGTGAAGTGCCTGCCACTGTATTTGAGGCCCCTATTACTATCTCCCTACTTTCTATTGTAACCCTCCCCCCTTCTCCTCCCCCATGGGTAAATAATTCATCCCTTTCCCTCTCTACCCTATTTACCCCAATACTTCTATATAGTCCCTCCCCCCCACCTACAAGTTTAAAAACTCCCCCAGCCGTTCTACCATCCTATCCCCTAGCACAAAAGCGCCCTCATCATTAAGGTGCAATCCATCCCTGCTATAGAGATTGTACCCAAGAGAGAAGTCAGCCCAGTGCTCTAAAAACCCAAAACCCTCTGCACTGCACCACTTTTTTAGCCACGCATTAACCTCCCTAAGCTCCTTCTGCCTCCCTGGGCTAGCACGTGGCACTGGTAGTATCTCAGAAAATACTACCTTGGAGGTCCTTGCTTTAAGCTTTATCCCTTATCCCTAATTCTCTAAAATCATTCTTTAGGACGCTCCATCTTCCACTAACTTTGTCATTGGTACCAATGTGTACCAAGACCGCCGGTTCATTACCAGCCCCTCCCAATAATTTATCCACCCGATCCACAACATGCCGAACCCGAGCACCCGGGAGACAGCAAACTGTTCGATTGCTGGGATCTGGGTGACAAATTACCCTGTCTACCTTCCTAATAATAGAGTCCCCTACCACCAAAACATGTCTGTTGCTCTGCCTATTCTGCCCTCCCTCTCCTCCAGTAGAACTGTTCTCCCGGCTGTTAGAGGGAACAGCTCTATCTGGCATTGCCATTCCTGAATGGACATCCCCAACAGTTTCACTCAATCTCGCAAATCTGTTGGTGTTTGCCAACTCAGAACTGGCCTGCCTCCTCCTGTACCCCCTGATTCCCCTTCTAACTGTAACCCAGCTACCTCCCTGGCCATCCTCACTAGCCCCAGCTCCTCCCTCCATACTAGGCCCAGCTAAACTGTGCTCCGTGAGCACCAACTCCCTTTCCAGTGGAGCAATATCACTAAGTGCTGCAATTCTCCTCTCCAGATCTTCAATTTGAGCTTCCAAAGAGGCAACATGCTCACACCTGTCACAGAGGTATGGACCCTGGATCATCTGTTCCAGTAGTGCAAACATTTGGCAGGATGTACACTGAGTGAGGTTTCCACTGGACTGACTCATGATTATCAGTTACAAAAATACAGTGAGAAAACAAATCAATGTATTTGTATAAAGATTTATTTTCCACACCTTAAACCAAACAAAACAGAAACAATATGTACGTTTGTTTTCTGTTTTTTCTTATAATACCCCTTATTTGGATTTCCTCCTTTTATTTAATCTCCTACACACCAACTACACTTATACTAGAAAAGATTGCAAGCTCCCAAGCTCTCCCTTCCCTTGTTAAAATAGACCCCGCCTACTTGCCTGTACAATGATAAAAGAGCACAGGATAGAAAACACGGTCCTGCCCCACAGAACCGATTCAACAGAAAACAACAAAATACACACAGATATAACTTACACAGCCCAAGCCACACCCACACTCACCTGTACTCTGATTAATGCAACAGACAAAAAACTGTGCATGGACTTACAAAGCGGATTCAAACCAGACCTCACACAAATGCACCCAGATATAACTACACAGACCAAGCCACACCCACTCTCACCTGTACACTGATTAATGCAGACAAACTGTGCACTGACTTAGAGCAGATTCAACTCTCTCTGTATTAATGCTGCAACCTTGTGGCTTTCCTACTCAATGTATGATCAGTACTGCAAGTGTTTCTATTTTTCTCAATCCCTTTAAAGCTGTCCATTTCCCTCTGAGACCTAAGGAGGGAAATGGTCTAGGGACAGCCAGGCTAAAGATGGCATGCAGCAGTTTCAAGCACTTCTGTGAGGAGAAAGGAGACATTTATGGTTTCCTATAGGACTTTGAGCAACAGTGTAGATTTTCATGAAGTGCCAGAGGAACAGCTGGTTACACTGCTGGCTAGTGGGAGAGCCAGTGAGGTGTTCAGGGCAATCCTAATAAGCAGAGGATCTTTGCACAGTATTGCTGGACAGGTATGCGGTTACCCCTGAGACTTATACGTAGAAGTGATGTGTCGGATGAGGCACGCCTGCCTTAGTTATTTAGATATGGTCCTCATATTGTATCTGCTCTGATGGATTAAGAGCATGGGTGGACCAGAAACCCACCAAAGGGGAGGATGCCGATCATTTTTTTATTACCAGAGGAGAGACAGTGGTGAAGGGGGCAAATGCCAAATGTGGGACCCCTGAGCCAGGCTTCCTCAACCCCTTGCCCTGCAGTAACTGTCCCCAGTCCAGCAGTTGCCAATGGTGATTCAAGGACTAAAGAGACCCAAGGATGGACCCTCAGACCAGTTAACATATTTCCTCCTCACCCTGTGACCTGCAGCAACCAGGGGTAATGCTATGGGTGTCACCAGCCAGGATATCTAAAAAGGGATTGCCCCAATGGACCACGTACACCTGAGAAACCAGATACTCAACCAGTACACTACACCTGAGAGAATAGGACGTGGCCAGGGAAGATCGAGAGATGAGCCAGACCGACCCGGAGGGGGAAGAATTCTACATCATGCGCCATGCAGTTCAACATAACACAGGGAGCCATGGGGCCACATATTTTCAACCCATTTTTGTTTAGGGAAAGAGGGCCTACAGTTTTCGGGATACCGGGGCTGCTGTCTCCGTGGTTCACTCGCATTTGGTACCACTGGCCATTCTACCCAAGACCATGGAGTTGATGGTAGCCAGAGACAAGAAATTTCCCATCACAGTTACCCTCCTGCATTCTATTGGGGCACTGGGAAGGGAGGTGTGAGCGATGCCTGGATTACCTGTGGATGTTTTGCTGGACAACTGGAAAGTCGATATGTGAGTGCAGTCACCAGGGCCCAAGCAGCCAAGACCGTACCTGTGGACCCAGAGAGTCAGGAAGAGGCCAAGCACTTGGAACCTAAGTCAATTGGGGGAACAGGGAATGGAAAGGGGATTGTGGATAGAACCAGGTGTTGATGGCCTCATATGTTGTGGCCTTCTGGGAGAAACTAGCCATGCTAACTAGGCTGGTCAGGGAACATATGAAGGTGGCCCAGGTCAAAAACAAAAAGTATTAGGACCGGTGGACTAAAGATAGAGTGCTGGAAGTGGGGCAGAAAGTGTTGATGCTAGTACCCCAGGTCTAGGATAAATTACTGGTCACTTGGGAAGACAGGACCCTACCCCATACATATGTAGTGACAATAGACTCAGACGGGAAAGTCACTAGGGTAGCCCTCATTAACAGGCTCAAAAGGCACCAGAACTGGTTAGCAATATATCTGTCTACAGGCAGTGACCCAGAGAAGAGAACCATACCGGATTTATAAACTCCAGCAAGGCCCGGTGTACAAGAAGAGATAGTGTGGGAAAATTTAACTTAGTCCCAGAAGGGGCAGCTGATGATTACTCTTGCCCCATAGCAGGCACTGTTTTCCACTAGGCCCGGGTGTACCCCTCTAGCTTTGCACAAGGCCCTAACAGAAGGTTACCCTCACTGAAGGCAACCTTTCTACTGAGTCCCAGAGGCTGTGAGGCAAAGTAGTATTGGTACTTAAGAAACATGGAACCACTCGTTTTTGCCTGCACTACCAAAAGCTCAGTGAAAGGACTAAAACTTTTGCTTACCCATTTCCACGCATGGATAAGTTCTCAGTCCTACTTAGATAATATTTGCATATTTAGCAATACTTGGGAGGATCACCTACAGAACATCCAAACAATACTTTGTGCTATTGAAGGGGCTAAGTTAACTATCAATCCAGATAAGTGCCAGTGGGCTACGGCAGAGGTTCAGTACCTTGTCCACTGGGTAAGCAACGAGCAGATTAGGCCAGAGCCAGCTAAGGTGGAGGGAATAGCTACTTGGCCCATACCACAGATATAGAAGCAGGTGATGGCTTTGATGGGGCCAACAAGCCCTTGACTGATCTGAACAGGAAGCGGATGTCCCAGATAGTGGATTGGACTCTGACGTGAGGTTATTTTTGGCCCTGAAGCATGTTCTGACCTGCTGCCCTATTTTGGCTACCTCAGACTACAACGTACTTTTTATTGTCCAGACTGATGCCTCTACCTTTGGGCTGGGGGCAGTACTAAGTCATAAGTATGAGCAGGGATGTGAGCACCCCATAGCCCACCTCAGTAGGAAGCTGTTGCCTAGGGAGGTGGTCTATGCAGCCGTGGAGAAGGAGTGGTATGGGCCCTTAAGGAGCTACAAAAATAGGATCATTCTCTGTGCTACACTAACAAGAAAGGGGGAGATGTTGTAACAACTGGATAGCCTCCTAGACATTTTGTACATATAGCTACTGTCATGGTTTCTTGATTAAAATGTGTGTTATTGATGTATGGTGGTGATATGGTTGATGTAATGAGCACAGGAAAATGTGGCTCACAAGGTCATAGCTTTTAGTGAACAGTTTGTCTTGATTTCCTAAATTACTGATTTATTAGATCTTCTTGCAGTCCAAGGGACACTAAATTGTGGTGTTGGCGAAAACTACTTAAGGGCATTAATTCTACTGCGCTCAGACTTCTTTATGGTCCAGCTCTCACATCCATGTTACCCCTGGGAATACCATAGTTCTAACTATGCAGACCTTTGTTGATAGTTTTATATCTTTTACATTTGACTAGCTTGTCCAAGCTTGCCATAGTTTTTCTCCCCAGAAGCCCAACAGAAATCTTGGATCCCAGAAAATAAAATCCACTTATTCTTCTTTACCAGGAACTGAGACTGCCATTGGCCTGCTGCTCAATGTTAAAACGATCATGGCAAACTTTTGCACTCTCTTTTTTTACCATCATCAATAGGTCCTTTAGTTCCTCCTAAATTTCAGGCATCAAAGTAGTATGATCTGCGTATCTGAGGTTTTTGATATTTCTTCCAGCAATATTGTCCTGCTTTGGCCACCCTTTGATTGACTATGAGGGCTACTCCATTTATTCTACAGGATTCTTGATCACATTTTCTGATATGAAATGTCCCATTCCAGTCCATTTAAGATCACCAATTCCCAGGATATCAATGTTTAACCTTGTCATCTAATTCTTGACAACATATATCTTGCCTTGGTTCATAGTTCTAACATGCCAGGTTCCAATGCAGACTTTCCTTTGTCCTCCAGACACATCCGCAACTGGGTGTCCTTTTGCCTTTGATTCAACCACTAAATTAGATCTGGTGCTACTTGTACTTGCCCTCTGGTCTTCCTCAATAATGGCATACGGTTATATCTCTGGTTGTTTCTGTCCATAAAGTTTTCTTAGCAATGTTACTGGAGTGGGTTGCAGTTTCCTTCTCCAGTGGACTGTGATTTGTCTTACCTCTCTGCCATGACCTCCCTACCTTGGCTGACCCTACATGGTATAGCTAAAAGATTAATTAAAGTACACAAGTCCCTTCACCAGGACAATGTAGCGATCCAGAAGGTGGGAGCCATTTATTACCTTATATAAAGAGAGATATATTATAACTAGGACCCCTCTGGAATGTTCAGGTCTCTCAGGAGGTCATAAAATTGAAGAGAGGTCAACTGGAATCCAGACTCACTTAATGACAGCAGAAAATACAAAGTTGAAAAGATCAAACAGGTTATTAGCAATAGCACACAGCCTTGGGGGATGGGTTGTTGAGTGTTTGCCTTTTGTTCTTACACAGATATTTAATAGTCTGTTTGTGCACTAGCCAAAGGTGTGTTTCATTCTGAGGGAATAATAATCATATCATTGGGATTATTGCTGTGGAATCTGTATTGGACAGTCAGTAACCTTTGCTGGGTGGCTCTATTGATTCCAGTAGTTTGCTGGGCACTTTGGTGGCTGTGAACTGGGTTGGTTCTGTTCTTGTTATCAGGGATATAAAAAAAAAAAAAACGGTCCCAGTTGCACTTTCTTTCAATGGATTAATCTCAAAACTCTGATTGTCTCTCAAGATAAGCTAGAGGGAAAGCTCCATTGATATTCAATATTTTCTTTCCTTAAAACTTTTGTCAATTCTACAAATTATCTTCTGTTATGACCAGAAGGGCCCACTGGACTGTTTGGGGTTCATCAGTTATTATATGTGTGGTTAGAGGGTACAAACAACGTGCTTAACAGTCATATGTGGCATATACAAATGGTTAAACAATCTAAAGAATTTATATGGCCCAACAATCGGCCATGTGTGAAGGTTCTGGCTTTAGTCATGGAGGAGGGAACTAGTTTTATGGCTCTGTAAGAGGAGAGAAAATGTGTAATGAGAAGAAAGCCAGACCCCCCCTACCCATCTGGAAATCATGTGGGTTAGGGGCGATAGCAAGCTATTTGCCTAGGAGGATGGGCTAGAACTGGTGGGAAGTCTATGGTGTTTTGTGTCATCTTTCTGTTTTTTGATATATCGCTGTAACAATAAAGAAGTGGCCAGTCTGATTTTGGACACACTAAACAAAGGTGGTCTCGGAGTCTGCTTGTACTAATCAAAGGTACATGGTGTGTGATTCTGAGATCCTAATAAAAAGGGTCTGATTGTGCCGGTCTCATCAGAAATGATGCTGTCATCTGAAGTGTCTGCTGGTGTCGAGATCTGAACAAAGAGTTGCGACCCATAGAGAGAGAGAGAGACTTGGGTTGAGCGTGGTCCCCCAAATCTGGCGGGCATTAGTCAATATTTCACTTGGTAAATCTGAAAAATAGAACTTCTAGCTGTTTTCATAATATATATTTGTAGGACAAATAATGGTAATTTAATTAAAAATATCTCTGGGAAGCTCTTCAATCAAATATTCTCCTTGAAATAAGGGTTTTATTGTTTGCAAAAACAAACTCACAAAAATTTTTACATTTTTTGCTAAAACTACTTCAGAAATGTCTTGAATTTTTATATTGTTTCTCCTGGAATAATTTGCATTCTGGAGTTGCTTTTGTTTAAGATACTTAATTTCTACCTTCAATTTAAGATAATAGAAATGGGTTATCTGAGACAAGCGTATCTTGTCTTCATGGCGCTGGATCAAACCATTTACAATTTTAACATTGTTTGTAATTTCTTGTTTTATTCTAGATGTCAAAAAATGCCAACGTTCCTATTAGAATCTTCTCATTGTCATAGTTGTAAGGACTTCTCTGTCCTGCATCTGTTACTTTAGATCAGAGGTCTCCAAACTCGGTCCTGGAGGGCCGCACCCAGGCCTGGATTTGAGGATTTCCTTTCTGTGCACAGGTGAGTCAATCAGGATGACTGAAGAAGCAATGGTCTCACCTGCTTGCAGCACGGATATCCACAAATCCAGGCCCGGGTGCGGCCCTCCAGGGCCGAGTTTGGGGACCCCTGCTTTAGATTATTCTAAAGTTTTGCTTTCATTTCAATCTATTTGAATTGAAGAAACATCAGGTGATAATAATGTATCCCATTGAGAAATATTCACAGTACTTCCTTTCTCTTTATCTCTACGGGAGAAAAAAATCTGTCGTTTTAGAAAACATTGTTTTTGTCTCTCTTTAACTCTTCCTGTAGAGGGGTCACCTTAAAAAAAAAGTCTTAGCCTAAACACTAAATTGTGGTTTTGAAGATTTTCCTTTTCTTTCCTTCACTCTTACTACCACCACATTTTGAAAATTAATCTATGTATTCAATTAAACATTTGGGGCTAATTTAGTTTTGTTTTTTTTTATCCCAAAAAAACACAATATTCTATTACACATTATCTACCCACCATTCTACATTTCAGTTTAGTATATAATAGAATATTATGCTCTCATTTAGTGTTTTGAAAGCAGTCTGGATAATTATAACATTTTACACTGGAAGACTTTTGCCAGATAGATTTATACTGCTGTTAGAAAACACTGTCTTTTGCTGCATCATTTACCCAATTTCCTTGCCTTCAGACTGATCTATTTGATTGTTACATAGATCATAGTTACAGAGTAATGGAGGTTGAATTAAGACGTTCAGTCCATCAAGTTCAACCTTTTTATATCTCTGATCATTATAATAGCTGGATTATTTATTATCCTGTAATAATTGTTAATGGCCAATTATTAATTACATAGTTACATCGTAATTGAGGTAGGAAAAAAGACTTTTAGTCCATCAAATTCAACCTTTTTAGATCTCGTCTGATCTGTAATATGTGGATTGTTAATTGATCCAGAGGAAGGCAAAAAGAAAAAAAACAAAAACAGTGAAACTTTGCCAATTGTCTCAAAAAAGGAAAAAAAAAATCCTTCCTGACCCCAGATACTAGCGATCGAATTTCTCCCTCGAACAACAATCCGTCTCTAATTATCCAAGATAGCCCTGAATGCCCTTTTTATTTAAAAATGCATCCAATCCCTTTTTAAAGTTATCTATCGAATCTGCTGTCACTACCTCCTTTGGTAGAGAATTCCACATATTAACCACCCTTACTGTGAATAACCCTTTTCTTTCTTTAAGGTGAATATTTTTACTTCTAACCTAAAAGGATGTCCTTGCGTCAGTTGAAAACCTCTTGGCACAAAAAGTACATTTAACAAATATCACCTCTTAGGAGCCTTTTTTCTAGAGAAAATACGTTTAATTAGGTTAGTCTTTCTTCATAGCTTAGTCCCTCCATTCCCCTTATTAATTTTGTTGCTCTTCTCTGTACTTTTTCTAAATGTAATTTTTATGTAGTGGTGCCCAAAATTGTACTCCATATTCCAAATTATGGCATACTAGGGATTTGTAGTCTTCCATGTGGCACTGTATCAAAAGCCTTTGCAAAATCCAAAGATTACATCCACTGAGTTGTCCTGATCCAAATTCCTACTAACCTCCTCATAGAAACTAATTAAAATTGTTTGACATGACCTATCCCCCATAAATCCATGTTGACTCCTGCTTATAATCATATTTAAATAGACATATTCTTGTATATTATCCCTTATTAACCCTTCTAAAAGCTTCCCAAATACAGACGTGAGGTTTACAGGTCTATAATTCCCAGGATTTGCTCTTGTTCCTTTCTTAAATATATATATATATCATATCTGCTTTTCTTCAGTCATCTGGCAGCGACCCTGTGGTGAGCGAGTCTTGAAAAATTAGATATAATTGTTTAACCATTACAGAATCTAGTTCCCTCAGTACCATTGGATGTATTCCATCAGGACCTGGGGCTTTATTAACATTTACTTTTTCCAACCCCTTTTGGATTTCCTCTTGCGTTAACCAATTATTGGGTGAAGGTAGTGTAGCCCCATTATGTTGCAGTGACCCAACCACTGGTACCTCCCTTGTGTATATACCGAAGAAAAGAACCTAACTAGATCATATACCTGTTCCTGGTCACCAATTATCAGACGGCCCATTTCCTATTGTAATGTTCCTACAGCTTCCTTCCTGGACTTCTTCCCATTTTTACATTAAAACAATATTTTAGGGTTAGTCTTACACTGCATTGCAACTAACTTTTCCTTTTCTATTTTAGCCAGTCGGATAGCTCTTTTGCAAGCCTTGTGGATTTCCTTATACTTGCATAAAGCTGCCTCTGTTCCCTCTGTCTTTTATAGTGTAAATGCCTGTTTGTTTTTTCCTTATGATCTTCTAATCACTGTTAAGCCACATGAGATGTGTTTTACTCCTATTCCTTTTGTTTTCACGTGGTATATGCCAATGTATATGTATATTTAGTAATGATTTGAATGTTGTCCATTTATTTTCAGTATTTTTATTGGTAAGTTCTTTATCCCAGTCTATATGTTGCATTGCTGCCCTTAGCCCATTAAAATTTGTCATTTTAAAATAAAAATAAAATGTTTTGGTCCCTTACAACTTTGTTTTTATAATTCAATCTGAATTGAGACTGTGCTGTGATAACTATTCCCCAAGGGCTACCCCAATTTTGATATAATATCAATATTATTCAAGATCATATGTCACACTGTCTTAGCAATAAAGCTTAGTCCTTAAGCTTTACTTATTATTTGTTGTTATGTACTTATCATGTACTTATTATTTGTTGTTATAACATATAATAAGTACATAATAAGTACATAACTATCTTACGTTGTAAGTTATGTCCATCTCTTATCATGCCACACATTTTCTGCCTGGTTGTTAAATAAGCAGAATATTAAAAAGAGCAGTAAGTGTGTAGATTGAGAGACAAAAAAAAGTCCATATTCACAATTTCTGCTTTCAAGCTAAATCAAAATAAATATGTCTAAATACAAGTAAGGCATAAATCTGTCGTCTTTCTGTCAGCAAAATAATTTGTATTTGAAGTAAGATAAGTGATGGAGATGGCTTAAAATCTCCAGAGATGCTTCGATAGAACACTGACATTGTAATTTAGCTGTCTCTAAAACACCTATTGCACAGCCCCCAAAAAATATATTTTTACTGCTGCAAGAAACAACACGGCTTCCTGCAGCCTACGTCAGCTGATGCAACCTTCAACTCCTTCCCAAACACAGAAGTCTGCTAACCAAAAGGACATGTCTGGCAAAGTTATCTACTTCCATAGCGCTTTACTACGTGCCAACATATTCCATAGCTCTACACAGGTGTCAACAAACAATATTAACAACATTGCAAAATAATGGAGGCCTGGTGTTTCAGATTAAAATCTATTGACATACCATACAAGATTGAAAAGTTGCAAATTTACAATCTAAAGGGTTTGGGTGTGATACAGGAATATGACAGAAGAAGGCAATAGGCTGTAGTTAGTGGCGGTGGCTCCTTGTTGCACTTTAGAGCGACATTTTGCTATGGAGTATGCAGTTGTGTATATTAAGACTGAAGGAGATCAGCGTGGGTTCCTGGCTTGTGCATATTACAGTCCTAAGCTTTGCTTAGAGCGGTTTCATACAGGAGGCATATGCTTCAAAGGAGCCATGTAAAAATAGTAATTTGGTTTAAAAAAAAGAGTTAAGGTACATTGTATGTCCTCGCCTAGTCCCACCAGAATGAAGTACAATGACCTAAGCAGGAAATAAGCTTTTAACTTATTTTTAGACTTTTAGATGGGCTTATAAAAAGGTACTGTTCCTTTTTTTAAACAGATACATTTTAGTTATTTTGAAGGTTTGAGGCAGGAATGTTGTCTAGTGGTGCGAGAAAATGAGTTCCATAGACTAGGGGCAGCACAAGAAAAATCCTGAGAAGAGATGTGACTAGGGGCAGCACAAGAAAAATCATGAAAGGAGGAGCAAAAAAAAGGTGATTAGCAGAGTGAAGAGTGTGGTTAGGCAAGTGTTCTGAGACAAGGGCAGTTATAAGGGGATGCACTGTTTAGGGTCTTATACATTCGGACCATGATTTAAAATGAATTCTGGAGTGACAGAGAGGTGCTGCAGACACTGAGCATTGAGTATAGTAGACAAGTCTAGGAGGAGGTGTTCATTATGAATTGGAGTGGAGTGATCTGGAAGCCAGTAAGAAGTGAGTTGCAGTTATCAAGGAGAGACATGATGAGAGAATGGATTATAATTTTAGTTTGGTCTTGTGTAACATTGTGACATTTTTGAAGATATTTTTTTTAAGTGAAAAGGACAAGATTTTGTTTGATTGTATGTGAGGAATGAAAGTGTAGGGTCCAGTAGAACCTGAAGACTACTGGCCTGGTAGGTGTAACGATGGCATTGCCAACAGTGATATTTCAGGAGTAGAAGAAGTTGTAATAGAGAGAGGAAAGATTAGGAGGTCAGTCTTTGACATGTTGCATTTAAATTCATAGGCAGAACTTTAGGTGCAGTTGGCTAGAATAGATGGGGATAGATCTGGTGTGGATAGGTATATATATATATGATATTGAGTCCTGTACAAGTAATGAAGTGTGTGAATGCTCCTAACTAAAGGGAGGTAAATGAAATATCTAGAAAATATATGTATTTGTCAGCATTCCTAGAGATGAAACTACTAAAGTGGATGTTAAGATGTTATGGCCAAACCTACCCAGCAGATCCACCAGGATCTTTTATTTCCCTTCACCAAGACAGCAGATGTCTCTTTGGACCCTTACTCAGATGCAGCATTTAAAAATATGAACGCATGCTCAGCATTATAAAAATCAGGAACTGCTTTTATTTCTGTGGAAACTTCATAACAGGTCTAATAGATGTATATTTACACTTGAACTGATAACATTCTGCAATAGTCTGTGAGTATTCTGGGTTTTGTATAAATTGCTTATACAGTTATTGATAATGTTTAATGTGCAAGGCATCATAACATCTTTACATCCATTTCAATAGTTGTACAGGCCCAGGGCAGCTATATCATATTCTGGCATATATATATATATATATATATATATATATATATATATATATCTTCTAGATATCTTATTCCATATATATTAATAGAGTCAGACCGTGAGAACTCATCTTCTATAGGGATTCTGATACTTAGATTTTATATATATATATATATATATATATATATATATATATATATATATATATATATAAACAAACATTTGATTCCATATATATATTAATCTCCTCAGAGTCACTGAAAGCGGTTACCTCCTTTTCTCCTGTCAGAAACATCAGACTACATTCACAAACTGACAGTTGCGATTCAGTTAGGTGATGTCAGTTATGTAATGTGCGTCTCTGAGGTAGTTACAGATACATCGTGACATTCTAAAATGAGTTAACTGTTCATGAACCAAACACGCAACATACAGATTCTAACATCATAAGTCAACCACACAGAGATGCAACAAATCATACCGTGATTAACGTACATAGGGTAATCAACTTAACATAAAATATTAAATAAGAGTCCTTTTATGTTATCTAGCCGCACACAGTCAACAGTGAGTTTGTTCGCTGTGCCGCCTGGTGGTGAAAAAAAACAATATTTCCCCCTTCAATGTGGCTCATAAGGCACGCAACAGAAGAGGCCTTGAGGTATGCCGAACATATCGATGGCCTTGCTGACGATTCAGTGCCGTCGAGCTGCGCCACGTAGGAGGGGTAAATAGTTCTTTGCCTGCAGTAATTTTCACCATCAGGCGGTGCTGTGGCGCGACATTCAACTGCAGTGTTGAGACTGTATGCGGCTACATAATATAAAAGATCCTAAATAAGTATAAAACATAGCATAAAACTATTGAGCACAGTCCCACAACCACATATTACCAGGAGGCAGTCCTGATAGGAGTCTTTATGCATGCAGCGTAATGGCCAGCCACAAAAGTCTAATCATCCTGGGCAGATCATATGAGTCCAAAAGGACTGGTGGTCAGGGAGATCACGACAGTACCAAGAGAAGATATATAGATGGAGAAGAGGAGGGGCCTTAGGACAGAGCCTTAGGGTAGGCCAACAATCTGAGGCTGAAGAGTAGAAGCCCTGCTAGAGAAGAGATGCTAAATGTTTGATTTTCAAAGTTGTATTTGTGTGTGTGATGCCTCTACATCGATATTGTCCTCGTCACGTCAGCGACCAAGGGGAAGAACATCCTATTGCCTACCTCAGCTGCAAGCTGTGGCCCCAGGAGATAACTTATGTGGCCTTTGAAAAGGAGTGTCTGGAGGTTGTATTGGCCTTAAAGGGCCACTTACTCAAGATATCCTAAAAGCATGTTGAAATACTTTTTGAATTTTTGAACTTCAATATAGTTGCATCTCCTTGACACCAGAGGCATAAAAATTCTTGCCCTTACTTTGTTCAATACAAGTCACATATGCGTTGCACTCAGAAAATAGAGAGTATGCAAATTATAAACAGAGACCACACAAAATAGTTATTAATTGTTCTAACCTTTTAAATATCGATGTAGCATGGTGTACTGTATTGCAGCACAAAGTAGGATGTGTACAACTAGCTATTTTGATTGTTTCCAGAAAATAGTTACCATTCTTTTTAACGTTGTGCAACACATACACAAAAATAGGTGGACAAATAATTTGATTTGATAATGCTCTGCATCATACAAGGCACCAGATTTATTTGTAAGGGGTTTTATGTGAAGAAAAGAACCACTGTGGCTGTCCATGCACATACTTTATGTCACTATAAAAGCTGTTAATTCTAAAACTAAAGTTTTTTTTACTAAAGTGGAGTGAAGAGCAGTCAGATAAATCTGCTGTACATTGTAGGTTGTGTACACCTTTCTTGGTTGAGACCGCATGCAAAACCGCTTTAAGATAGTGAAGGGCAACATATTATTGCAACTTCCAAATGTTCATCATTGAAAAGCAGGGCATGATGAGAAAAAAAAAAGGACTCAAGATGGACAGTCTCACTTTATGAGGTTACAGTCCAATACCAAGAGCTACTTAGAGACAGCAAAGGGGTCTCAACATGGTTCTGTGAAATCCCAGAAGTCACATCTGTAACGGTGTCACATGGAAACATCTTTAGTTGTGTTTTATTGATGGAGTTCGTACTCTAGCTGATTGTAGAGTTTGTAGATCACCGATTTAGAGTATCTGAGGCTCTTTAGTTGTGCAATATCAAAGGGGTTCAGATTCCAATTGATTGAAGAATGCGTCGTTCATTTTCATTTAGGTGATCCGAGAATACAGAGAAACATGGCTGCCGAGCAAACTGTCGTAGAAAATCTGTCAGGTATGTCTGAGGGATACATCAAGACTAGTCAGTTAAAAGGGTCAGAAAAAATCACAACTTCACAAAAAATACTGACAGATTGGGATGACAAACCCCTCACCCCACAAAACAAACTTACTATACAGCTTGGCTATAAAATCAGAGAAAATGGTGCAGAACAAAAAATAAACGGCAAGTAAATACATTAGGATATATAGATGACATCATTGTTTTATATTAACATCTTGATCTTTCTACTGCATTTGTACCCAGCAATCCTTACCTGCAGGTCAATCTGGTATAGAGGATCTTTCAAAACATCAGGGTCATCTTCCTCATCATCTTCATAGTAATCATCATCTGTCCGTTAAATTATGTTATAAAAACAATAAACAAATACATTTATAACCGTATTGGTGGGATCAGGCCTCCATTCCATATTTGCAGTAAACTTGAAAAAGGGCATTGCTATTCCACTCCGCAGGTTGAAAAATCTGAGTAACACTAGTATTCTGTACCACTTTCATAGCGGAAATCTCAAGAAATGAAAACACCTATAACACACACAAATCTTGTCAAAGTAACATGGATGCCTTCAAGGACCAGCAAAGGTAACAAAAATAATTTTAATTAAATATAGTTTCGACTTTTCCCATTGCTTAATTATGCTTTTAGTCAGGCTCAACATCTTCAAAAGGTGTGTATATATATATATATATATATATATATATATATACACACACACGCATCTGTCTTGATTATACTCCTTCTCTAGTTATCCAAAATAACCCTAAATGTCCTAATTATTTAAAATATATTCAACCCCTTTTTAACTGTATCAATCAAATCTGCTGTCACAACCACCTTTGGTAGGTAATTCAACCCTTCCCTCACTGTTTAGGACCATTTTCTTTGTTGAAGGTGGAATATTTTCCTCTAACCTCAAAGGATGTCCTCTTGTCAGTTGAATGCCTCTTTGCACAACAAGTTCACTTGACAAAACCTTATATTGACCCTGGATGTATATGTATAAGGTAATCATACCCGCTCTTAGGCACCTGCCTGGAGGTCAGCACCTGTCTGGAGATCAAAGCAGCAAATTCACATCTTCAGCTTAAAGAATGTGAATCCTCACTGTCTACCAATGTGCCTACTAAAAGTCTTATTACTATTAACGCTGAGGGGTGAAGGTTTACCTTGAGGTACTTTCCCCCCATATTCTTTCATGCATGATCAGACCCTGAAGAACATCTAGGAAAACTAAGACTAGACTAAGAATTTGTGTTTGCGGAAACATTTATTAAACAAAGTTTAAACACCACACTTTCTTCAGAATTTATATTATAATTTATATATTTTCAGGATTTCTGCAAATAGAAAACTAGTTGAGGAGGAAAAGACAACAGTGGGAATGTAGCCTTGGATTTTGCAAAGCCTTTTGATACAGTGCCACAATGCAGTAAAAATATGCTCATGGATTGAGAGCTGACTAAAAGACAGGAAGCAAAGGGCTGTTTTAAATGGAACATATTCAGATTGGACTAATGTGGTAAGTGGGGTTCCTCAGGGTTCAGTATTAGGTTTTCTCCTTTTTAACATATTTATTAATGACTTCGAAGTAGGACTGGAAAGTATTGTTTCAATTTTTGCTGATGACACCAAGTTGTGCAATGTAATTAAATCAGAAAATTATGTACTTTCCCTCCAAAGGGATTTGCATAAATTAGAAAAATGAGCAACTAAATGGCAGATGAGATTTAATACGAATACATGTAAAGTTATGCATTTGGGAAGGAAAAATAGCCATGCAATTTATAATCTTAATGGAGCAAATCTAGGTGTATCAGATATTGAAAGGGATTTGGGAGTGCTTGCGGACAACCACCTTGGACACAGTGCTCAATGCCAAGCAGCATCTGCAAAGGCAAATAAAATATTAGCATGTATTAAGAAGGGTATAGAAGCAAGTGAAGCAAATATGATTCTGCCACTATACAAATCCGTAGTACACCCTAATTTGTAATAGGTGTACTTTACAATTTTGGGCACCACTTCATAGAAAAATACATTTTAGAGCTGGGAAAGGTACAGTGAAGGGCTACAAAACTAATAAGGGGAATAGAGGGGTTAAGATATGAAGAAAGACTAACCAAATTAAAAACGTATTTTCTCTAGAAAAAAATGTGTCTACGAGGAGATATGATTACCTTATATAAATATATCCAGGGTCAATTGAAGGCGGTGTCAAGTGAGCTTTTTGTGCCAAGAGGTTTTCAGCTGACAAGAGGACAATTTACAGATTACAAAAAAAAAACTATCCTCTCACCCCAATTTGCAAGATTGACTCCCCCCCCCCCCCCCCACTTGCTTTCCTCTGGATCAATTAACAATTAATCCACATATTGCAGAGTAGAGGAGATCTAAAAAGGTTGAACCTCAATTACTATGAAACTATGTAAAAGTATTGTGAAAAGTAACATTTTTCAGCATATTTACTGCAGTTCATTATCATATGCAAAGTCAAACAGATGATCTCTTTACCATATTTATTGCTAGACAGGATATCCGATAACAGCTGCCCAGCCAATCCTTCATCATCATCATCCTCCTCCCACATATCGTTGGGGTCATCTGAAGAGAACAACATTTCCACATATATATTGTTAGTTGATGCTGTATTTTAAACCAGATAGGACAGTATTAAATTGTGAAGCTTTATATGAACTTCCAGTCTATTCAAGATCAGTCTAAATGTGAATAAGACAAAAAGTAATATTCATAATTTCTTCTCTCCACAGGGGGATTACACACAGTCAAAGCACTAAAGAAGTAATAAAACAAATCATATTAGTCAGATAGAAAAATATGCTTAAGTTGGAGGAGGAATCATTGATATAATAGTGGCTGATGAGAGTCTTAGTGTTGGACCATCTACTCATTTTCACTGTAGATTTAGATTGAATGTCTCAGTGTATGTCATCATAATTCCAATAGAATGATAAATCAGCTATTAGGTGCACTTTACTTGTTCCTTTTCTACCTTATATGGTATTATCCAAATCTAGACTTTTTTCAAACAACAAAGACAAAATAAAAAGAAAAAGGCCTGTGTGGATCAATGCTGCACTTCTAGAATAATCAATTGATGGGAAGTAGCAAACAAAAATAACGTCTTCGAGGCAAGATAGCTTCTCCAAACACTAGAAAAAGAAATTAAAGAAGCAAGCGAAGGGTATGGCTATTGTTCACTGTATAAGAAACAACTGGATTTATTATTTAAATCAGGTAAATAAATAATACCTCCATCAGAGGAAGCACACAAAAAAAGGAATAAAGAATGTCATCATAATCCTAATGATTCTGCAGTGCAGTCCATTCAGTTGCTCTCCGCCATTATCTCTGCCCTCCTGCAATCCACTCTGCGGATAATGGAATAACCACCCACCATGCCTGAGACCGCTAGAATCAGAAAAGACATCACAGCTATGAAACAAGCCTGTCAATCAAAGTTGAGAGGGATAGATCTGGTAAGCAATTTGTGATTGGTTGAGAGTGGTTGCCCAGGAAGGAGAGCTAATGTAGGTGGGTTAATGAATAAATATTACAATAAGATGGTGAATCTGCATGAACAATATATGCATGTCCTTTTGGAAATTTTCCTTGCGGAACCTGCTGCTGGGACCCAGGTTGCAATCAGTAATTTGTTTGGATTCTTGAACTTGTTCTAGCTAGCAGTAGCATTTGTGGAGCTGGTCCTAACTCCAGTCCATATCCTGTTAGCAGGGATAAAAAGAACCTACAACCTGCTGGGTAAAATCTGTCTAGTGATCCTTTTAAGTGCTATTTAAACTTTGTCAAAGCCCTGCAGAAGAGAGGGCCAAACTAACTGGATCCATTCATATGCCAGCCAAGCTAGTCCCTCCTCTTGACAGAATATTTACAAATAGCAGAGATCTCTCAGACTCTGAAGCCTCTTGTGCAAGGTGAAAAGCATGCAACAAACATTTAATCAATAGGCTCCATAAGATAAAAGAAGAAATGGAAATGTCTTCCAACACATATGTGAAATCATTCTCACTAATAAAGCACCAAAAGAACCCTTAGGAGTTTTCAGTCATGACTCCAGGCTATATAAGCTTCAGTTCTCTAACCCTTAAAATTCAGTATTGTTGTCACTATCTGTCTGACCACCAGCCCTTTTGGACTCATATGATCTGCCAAACAGGCCATTACTCTAAAAACAAAAGAAAAAAAAAGGGGGGAAGGAGAGAAGCGCACACCATAAGTGCAATAAAATATTATTTAATAAAACAAATAAAGCAAATAGCATAAGGAAATAAACTCACATTAAACACCCTCGTAAATATGAGGTATATTCGCATATACAGGCCAGCATCACTCCAAGGCAGGTGAGTCCACTGTGATGTATAATATATATTCCGGTTTAGGCAAAAACAAAAATAAACATCAATAGTGGGCCATTAACGGCCAAATAGAGTGGTATAAAAAGCAAATAAGGGGAATGAAAAAACTAAAATGCTTATTCGTAATTAAAAAATCTAATTTAAAAAACAGACATGATATAGCCAAATGACAGGCTTATAAAATAAAGATACTAGACCAATGGAAGTGAAACAATTATAGAATAAAAGACAAAGTCACAAAAATTGGGGTAAGCTCAGGGGAGGGACAGGCCTCAGGGACAGGTCAGGGAGGCAAGGATCCCCGTCCACAGTCGGGTGGGAAAAAGGCCAAGGACAGGACCCACAATTACACACAGTGGAAGAATGTGGTCCTCCTAGGTGCTATGTGTGGCCATCCGGTGTTTCTTGCAGGGGGAGGGAAGTTAGGCCAGGGCCTAGGTCTCAGGCATGGAAGGAGGTAGCGGCTTAGGGGATCAGCAGTAGGCACAGCGCAAAGGAATGTGCGGTCTGTCAAGCACTGGTTTGACATCAAGGTCAAAGGTGGAGGAGGATGATGGCCAAGGAGGACAAGAACCAGACCGTTACCTATAATGAGTGGGAGAGGGTCGCCAAGGACCTTCTAAAACAGGTGCCAGCCGCAGGAGCTTCAGGTCTGGTGGCCCAGCAGGACCCAGCCTCCAGGTCAGGTGAATATCACATACACATGTACATCACACACACTACACATGTACATGATGACCAACAAGGACAGGGACATGTCAGCTCCATGGAATTAACAAGGGATTGATGGATGCGTCATTAAATCCATGAAGCTGACAAATCAATTATTCCTGGGCACAAAACAGTAATCAACTGATAGTCCATGTCTTGGTGTGCCCACTGCAGCCTATGCAGTTACAGACTGAAGCTGGAATCAAGATTGCATTAGGAGCCAAAAACGATCAAGACCAAGAGACAAAGAATAGATCACATTGAAAATAGAAGTATCATCCAGGTTCAAGCCTAGATGTCAGATTGTTCGGTAAGCACACAAAACAATATATTATTCATCATATTAATGACATATACCTTTCTTTTCTCACTTTCAGCATCAAGGAAGGTCTGGGTCCATCGGAGCAAGCCTCCGCCTAGCAGGAACAAGTGCAGGGGGAGGAGGAGACAAGCAGAGCTGAGGGCCCTGGCGTGTTGAAGGATGTAATATGGCTGGTGGGGTCACCATCCGGCCCTCTGGCCAGACCGCCGGGATTCGAACCCACTATCTCCCTCCTCCAGAGACTGAGTATAAATCGCCAGGGCCATCCCACTGGAGTGATGACACCAACCAGCCACCACAGCAGTGCGCTGCACTGGCTGCCACCATCACCGCCCCCCCCCCCCCCCCCAGGGACCTCCATCCCCAACATCAGGCAAGGCTACGCAGGCGGAGATGCTGGCTCTCATGCAGGTGGACTGTCTTCAGGGGATCCAGGCCAGCACCTCCACCAATCATGTGGAGGTAATGGCAAGGCGCAATAGGGAGGAGAGGTGGTATCATCTAATGACTACCTGGTTGGGCTGGGCTCAGGATTGGGGCGAACCAGAGTGCATCCCAGGGGGTAACAGTAGAAGCCATGTGACGCGCTCTGGTCCCCAGTCCCAACCCCCACCAGCAGGGAGACGGCGGCCGGCCATGGAGGATTTGGACCCTGTACCTAGGCGGAGAAAGACCTAGAGGCTGCGCATATGTTTGCGCTCTCTCAACAGCACTCCTCAGTGACAATGTATTGATTACAATGTTGGATCTTGGCCTATGTGATGGTGATATTTTGCATCATGATTCTCTGCTCTGTGGACACCCTATCTTTAAGGCCTTATTTTGTAGGTTTTGTCTTTATTTTTGGTACAATTCAGGTCCATGAAGGCATCTTCTGCATCTGCAAGCATTGTGAAGGAAATGTATGAGGTGTAAGGTTTTCACAGTACCTCTCAGGTAGACATTTGTAAGATATGGCTTATACAGTGATCATTTTTAAACATTGTGTCTTTAAGAAGTGTATCTTATAAAATATATGTAGTTGTATAAATCTTTGTTTATGATATATAGATTGTGTTCCGTCAACCTCCATCTTATCAGAAACTGTTCCCGGAGAAACTTGAGGGGTGACTATCTATTCCATTCATACTGTAACAAAAGACTTATGCCTGAGGTTGTTTAGGGTAAATAAAAGAACAGTTGGGTGTGGTGGACTCTTGCATCTATCATATAGACAACATAATAAGGAATATCTTGGCCTAGAGTGTTTATATGTAAACAAGGGGACATCTGTGTGTGTTAGAGATTCCCATTTATGGAGTTTTTATGGAATTTGGGGGAGGTGAGATGATTTCAAAGGACAGTCACATATCAAGGGGTAGTGTCCAAGAAAGATATACAAAAGTCCAGAGAGTTTTAGTCAGTCTAAGTCTAAGTGTGTCCATGAAGAGGTGTCCAGAAGAGCCATCCAGAGGAGTACCCAGCTGAGCAGAAGCCATGCCGTGGTGTGACCTGAGGCCTAAAGACATGGACTCTGAAGATATTGCTGACTTTTGATGTAGTATCTAGTAATAATGTAGTATATTCATATAAGTATCTTTTGGTAAATATCGTTTTATCCCTACGCTCTATCAGTTTGTCTAAAACCCATTGTGTATATTCATTTATGTAAAATATATCCTTATTAAATAACTTACGGGTATGCTTGTTTATTGATTTGTCCAAAAGAACTTATTATTTGTAGAAATTATACATTAATTATTGGTTCATTTCCTACACATTCCTTCAATGACAACACTCCCCTTAACATGTAGCTCCCACAATCTTAAAGCTATCATATAACCAAATATCCAAAACATGATTTTTTTTTTGTATCATAGTGCCCATTTTATAGATCCATTCTGTCTCTTTTTTCCGAATGATACCAGAAGGGCTAAATAAATATATAGATTTAGCTGCTTTTATTTAACTTAAGATATGTCTATAGATTTTTTCATACATGCATAATCACAGAAAGCAAAACATTTCTGTGCGTTTTTTCCATACCTTCACACCTTTGTATTAAAAGAGATATAAAAATATAGTTCATGTGTGCAGATATTTCTCCACAGAGCGTTATGGGCATGTATATCCACATACTCTTTACGTGCGGACTTTCTGTCTTTTACTCATTATGTTGGTGTATGAATACATTTTTTGTCTATTATTCATTCTGATTACTGTCTCCAACGACCATCTTGCCTTTTGTGACTATTTCTTTTATTCTATAATGGTTTCCCTTCCATTGGTCTTATATCTTTATTTTACAAGCCTGTCCTTTTGACTATATCATGTCTATATGTTTTTTAGATTTGATTTGTTAATTATGAATAAGCATTTTTGTGTATTGATATCCCTTGAAAACATGTATTGTCCGATTTATGTTCATCTCCACATATATGCTCATATTTGATTGGCCACTTCTAATTTTTTCATCCCCCTTATTTTATAATTTTTTTAAATTCCCTCCCTCTATTTGGCCATTTTGGCTGTTAATGGCCCTTTATTCATATTTATTTTAGTTTTCGCCTAAATCAAAAGTTCAGGTATTACAATAACGATGACGCGATAGAGCGTCTTTTTTATATTCCCGTGGCCCAGTTTTTATGTGTCTATATATTCATATAGCACGCTATGTGCTGTCCATCCCCTTCCCTGCCTGATACCATATCCCATGTAGCATTAATACCGGAAGTTTTCGTCAAATGCGACCCAGAATTCTTTGTTTTTACTTTAGGTTTCGATAATACCGAAAGCCCTGGCACCACAATGACGTGATTAGGCATCCTGATCTGCCTATTTGGACATCATGCGCAAACCAGGCCCAAAAATGCAGGAAAGGTCCCTTTTTGTGCTTTTTCCCCTCTATATTAAGTCTGGATTGAATAGAGAGGCTTTTTTTCACTCTATAGCAGCATATACCTGTGGGTGCATTCAGGCACATATATCACTTTTGAGATTTACTAATTGGGTGTGTTCTACTATACCATTGAGAGCTCAACTATACAGTGAGCGAAACACATTTGGTAATATTTTTATTATTTTTGTATATACATTTTTTGCATTTATATATTATTTTCCTATATACATTTATTTTTATTTGGACCAGCGTTCCACCATTTCTCCAGGCCGTTGGTGGGACAATATGGTGTGCCCTTTTCCTTTTGTTTTCACATCTTTTATGGCACACATGTGAACGGTGCCTTTATCTGAGAGGAGCAGCCTATACCATTGGACATATTGTGGACTATCCTGAATTATCGTTTGACCATTTTTCTACCAATAAGACCATCTCACATTGACTTAGTTTTGAGATACATATTCTAATTTTAGTCTGAGTTATTCACTCCGATAATCAGACCTCTAAGGTGGGATTTTGTTTTTACTCCTCAATGTGTCACCTTTGGTGTCTACTATTGACTATTGATTGTGTGCTGCTTATCCATTAGTTATCATATTATCTCACCCTCTGCCTGCGCTCCTTTTTATAGAGAAGTCTATCTTCCAGAGGTCTTTTGTATTTTTCATATATTTAAGGCCATTACTCTGGCTGCATAATGACTTCGAGGGACCTAACAATATCTGGACACTTATTTATGCGGTTGGGGGACTGGCCTCTCTTTTTTTAGTCATTTAATATGGTTTTACGTTCTGTTGATTACCCTTTGTATGTTACCTCACCCATAGATGCTGCATCTAGAAGGTGGAAGCAGTTGTGATGACCAGACTCTTGGGGTCAAGGTATAACATAATAATACTCCAGGTGGAAACTGGACCAAGATAATACGATACTGAGTAGTAATACTTCAGATCAACAATGCACCAGCATAGTAATACTGCTCATTAAAACTGCACCAGATTAGCAACACTGAGCATTAATTTTATACCAAGACAGCAATGGTGCCCATTATTAATATAACAAGGTATGTAACCAAGTTGTTAATACTGCATGTTCAGTTGTGGCTGGTTCATGAGGGGTTAACAGACAGTTAGAATATTGTGATGTCCGGAATGATCATGAAGAGTCAGTTCTGCTCCATACTTAATAAATTGAGGTCTCGGATATCACTGTCCCTGCCTAGATGAATATGCCTAAGGAATATGATCTAGTAGATATATGTGTCAAAATCCTCAGGGAAGATAAGAGTTGCCCTGGTTCTATACAACTAGTAAAGTGGATGTTAAGATATTAGGATGACTTGCAGAAGAAATATTTTCATTAGTAGTATTAGCAATTTACACAAAATGTTATAATTTCAAAATACACCCATTGAACCGGTTATGAATGTCAACAGAAATAAAAGCAGTTCCAGCACAGCTTGCCTAGATCTAGTATCCTGTGTTTTTCAATGCTGCATCAGAGTAAGAGGTTTTAGGGATATCGGCTGCCTTGGTGAAGGGGCACAAAAGAACCGGAAACATCTGCTGGGTAGGTTTGGCCATAACAGCCTTATCAAGTCCAACTGAAGGAAGCAGATCTCCACAAATGTGTCTGGAATGGACACCCAGGAGAGAGGGCTGTCTAAAGTGGAATACCACATCTGCAGTACGATGGGGTGGTGGTGACTAGAAAGTGTGTTTAAACATGGCTAGAAGCCCAGGTATACATCAGCTGCATTCAGGGGTGGAGAGATGCTGATCTCACACAGTCTGGAGGATAGATGAAAAATAGGAATTCATTGTTCAAATGCACAGTAACAGTTTAATAAAAGTTTTTTTTTTATTTTTTTTTATCAAGCCTTAAATAACTGATCTTTAGAGACCACTAAAGTGGCCCTTTAAGACTCAAGTAAATAGGAGAATACAAAGGGATGATTGTGTTAGTAGAGGGACATACAAATAAACACAAATGCAATGTCCTTAATCTGCATGCATATCCCTCTCATATCTTTGGAGGAAGAATTGTACATTTTCTATTATATTTTGTATTTGACTATCTTACAAATTTATAAAACACATTGTGACCTACCCACAGCTACTTGACATCAGGAGCTGCATAGAATTTTTTGCATTTTTTTTTTTAATTTTCATAAAGGGTTTGGCATGCAAACTTCAAAAATTGCACTGCATAAAATCAAAGAACATAATTTATGAGAACAACACTATATTTTTACCTCAGAGGTTTGGCATTTATTTTGCATGAACAAGTGCCAGTATTTGAGATACCAATTATGTACAGCATGATTACCACCAATAGATGAATATGTTTAGTTTGCATGGATATGTTATATTTTTGTATTCCCAATTTGGGCTTTAGCGCTTAGTTTACTCAAATGTCAGTCCAAGATAATTCTCTCTCAGTTTCTGTAGATAATATGTTGATGTGGATGTGGATAATATGTGGATGTTAGTATATTTCCACACTATTTCTAGGATATCTTGGATAGGTCTTGTTGTTATATTCCTAGGGCTCTGTAGATCTCACTCTTGGAAGATGCCACTTCTCCTGGAACACCGGCAAATGAAGTACTAGATTTAAGAAAGATGGGGGGAGAGAAAGTGCATTAGATACTCCTAGTGCAGATTACTTTGTGCCTCTTCGTAGTATTAGACAATATACTTCGACGGCGTTGTCTCTCACCTTTGGTGACCTCCAGAATGTCACATCCAGCTTTTAAGAAGAGGAACAAAGTAATCAGCACTAGGAGTATCTATTGCGATTTCTCCCCCTCCCTTCTTTCTTATGTTTAGTTTTCAGCTAACAAAAAAATTGACAAACACCTAATTATCAACTAATTATGTAAAAACACAATTAAATGTCATGTATTAATTAAATACGGATTGCTTAAAGCTCATGTATTTTTAATAGTCAAATCTAGGTGATTCCTAAAATAAAAAAGTCACTATACTGAATGCATTCCTAAAGACATTATGAAATCCCCTAGAATAGAGCAAGAAGATTAAAAGACATTAAAAAATATAATAATAATCGAACTATGAGATGTCACACTTTGTGTGGTGCGTACGACTTAGGCGATGAGCGCCGAAGGCAAGGCGAGCCGTTAACACTGAGCACTTAGCTGATGAGTACCAAAGGCGCTCATTGCCTGCGAGCCTCACGTAGCAAGGCAAGGCGTTAAGGCACTAAAACTCACAGCACTTGGGCGATGAGCGAGCCTTGCGTAGCGAGGCGAACCATTACGCCACTAAGACTTGCAGCACTTTGGAGATGTGCGCCAAAGGCACTCATTGCCTGCAAGCCTCACGAAGCACGGCAAGCAGTGGAGACAATGAAACATGCAGGACAATGCAGGACAATAAAAATAGATTGTTATCTCTTCAGGCTATTGATTGTTACATATATTAATTACATATATTAATTACAAAAAGGTAAACTATACTAATGTATTATTCAGTTAATTCATTAATTAGTATTTTTTAAAAATAGCGAGAGGAGCCAAAGGGATCCGGAAGGAATTTTATTTTTTTCCACTTATCAGACAAATGCCAATGTTTCAATGTTTTTTTCCCCCCCGTTTGCCTTTTTCTGGATGAATTATCTAATCCACGTATTAAAAAAGACCAGAGTAGATTTAAAAAGGTTGAACTTGATGGACTAAAAATGTTTTTCAACCTCAATTAGTAAGTAACAATTACTATATAAAATGTACTTATTTGTAATATTGATTTATCTGAAGTTATTATGAATATTAAACTGTGGGGGGGGGGGGGTGGTAAAGAGGCAAGAGTGAGTTACTGAGCTGCTGATTTGTTTGGCTTGTTTGCTTCTCAAACAGCAGTAGTTCTTTTACGGTGCAGAACTGATATATACTAGACAGTTTATTACATTACTGTATTTTCCCTGCTCCTACATGCTGAAATACCTAAACCGGGGTCAATGTTTTCTATATGGGATTTTGATTAACCAAACAAAATAAATGTGCAAAATGTTTAATTTTCTTTTTTTTAATACAGAAAAAAAAAAAAAAAAAAGTTAAATGTTTTTCATATTCCACTTTGTTTTCTCGCCTGCTGCTGCCTGTCAATTTCACGGGAGGATGTGTCCTTTTAAACTAATTTGTGCCCCTTAAGTTCAGCTAAGAGTACTGGCATATTCAAACGCTGCAGACAAACTTCTGCAAATATATGCTAATGCCAAAATGGCAGGTTTCACAGCACACAGCAGCATGTGTGTGTGTTTGTGTCGTTCAGTCCTGCTAATCTACTTCGTATTCCTATGTAGTCGCCCATTCAAGTACTAACCAGGCCCAACCCTGCTCAGCTTCAGGGTGGTGTGACCTCTTGGTTCCCTGACTGGAACTGAACCCAGGTTGCAGCAGTGAAAGCACTGAATCCTAACCACTGGACCACCAGAGAGCTCACAGCAGCATAACTACATATAAAAGGTACTATAATTACACAAGGCAAGAAAAATCCAACTATTTTGAACACATGAATATAAATTTAAAAAGGAATCAAGGAAACTAGGCCATAGAACTGTGACACATTATATTTAGCATGTTATTCTCATAGCAGATTGGTCTGCCTGAAGAGAAAGCAGTCTTGACCATGTAATGGTTACAAAGCCTTGTTAACTTTGAACACCGTCCTCCTCCTCCCTTTTCTACTCTTTCTTCTTGCTCCTTCCCATCTCCTTCCTTACTCTAAGTTCTGAGAAGGTCTTCATTAAACTCAACTTAATCAGGAATTAAAAGAAATCTTGAGATGAAACACTGAAAGCAAATAAATAGACATTACCACTGAACAGAGATTTAAGAGATTTTTTTTCCTTACCATGTGAAGCAGCTGACCACCATCTCACACTAGTCATGACTGACAGACACATGATTGTTATTAACCATTAGCTGCTCAATGAACGTGCATTACATTTTTGTATTTTCTATTTGGAATGTGGCCCTTGAGCAAGGTAAACTTTAAAAATATGATCACGATGATCCATTAAGACATCTGCTACCTTTTCTGTAAGAAATTACTGTTAGATCATATACCACTCAGATTACAAATTATTCTATCCAATTGAAGCTTATACATACCTCCATCGCCCTGGGTCCACTCCTCTGTGTGTCTTGTGGCATTGGCTTCAATTACACTGGAAAGCTCGTTTATTATCAGCTTGTAAATCTTGACAAGAAGGGGAATAGTTGTCCAACGTTCAGGATCTAAGAATATAAATATCCAAGTTACGATCAAGAGAACTGGCTGTTGCTTCTACATTACGTTCATTAGTAACCTTAAATACAGTAAAGGTGGGTATGGAGCCCACAGGGCAGAGCCAGTGAAGATATAAATCACAAGACTGCCAAGTTACCACCCCTAACAGCATCTTACCCAAAATGGACTATAAAAGAGCCTGCTAAATCACTCCAAGCATGATTTTGCATAAACAAAATATTACCAAACACTTTCTTAAAAGTAAAGGAAAGTGCCTCTGTGCACACAGCATTACTGTAGGATTTAGGTCTAAACCCGACAGCTATAATACTGCTGTTCATGTTAACACGCAAGTAACATTTTAACAACTTTATATTAAACAATGTTCCATTTTAATCAATATAAATTTATATTTACTCAACATTGCTTAAGTATACATTACTAGAACTTTTACCTTTTAACATATTGAAAACATTTTTAATCTTAATATCAAAATAGGGACCGGGATACCTTTTGCCAGTAGCTAAAAACTGTGAAGGAACATACAGGTCTACCATACCACGCTTAATGCGACCCCTCATAGACTTGCGACTGCGTTCCTACGTGCACCTGACGCACGTTTCTTAAATTTCATCAACCCTCGTCTGGTGCACGTAGGAACGCAGTCGCAAGTCTATGACGTCATCATTCTGCGTCTAGACCGCGGCGTGACTAGCAGAGAGCTAGCGTTTTCAGTCTCAGGCCCATAGCTTAAAGCCCCTTCACTGCTGCAATATTCTGGCTATTTTAGTCCAGTTTAGGAGATATGGGAAGGCATTAGCAACTTAATATGGGTATATCCTGAAGGAAACGCTGCTATTTGGGAGCTTGGGTATTTGGATATATTGATATTGGGAACATTACCTAACTGGATATTAGTACTCTGGGGGCATTTATCTCTCAATATCTTTTACCCCTATCCATAACCCCTTGCTATATACTATTATATCGTTCACTGGATTTTGATCAGCAATTAGCTGCTAATATTTACTTGTATTGCACCTTATAGGCAACCATATATCATTATTTTTCATGCTTCACTCTCAATTACTTTTTTTCATGTGTCATAGCACTTGGCACTTTATCACTATAAGCACTATTTAGCACCTTATTTCATACACTAGTCACTTTACCAGTGACTATACCAGCACGTTGCACTTTATATGGTCTACCTCATAGTGGCAACTTTCCACAACAGTGGAAGTATTATAGTATAATACAATTATTCCAGTAAACTTTATATATTAGGTATCTCCCTGCTACCTACGTTTATGTATTTTAAGTGGATTTTAACTAACATGATTAAAAGTTAAGTTTTAACATTTAGTTCAATCTTTTTCTGAGATTTGATTTTTCAGGAGTGCCCTAAAAAAGGATCTTTTCTCTCTCTTTTTGGAAATATTTATCCTCAATTATCCTTAGGAGCACCCTGTAATCATTCATTTGAATTTGGTACTTACACATTATACCTGAGCCACCATCCCCCTACCATTTTCATTCCCATAATATATGCAATAAAATCGGCCGAATTGCCACACTCCCTCCAACACATTCTGTCCAAAGGTGAGTGAGAAATCTGCACAATTTTGACTGGTGTATTATACCAATTATTGATTATTTTAAAGAACATCTCTCTGTATGAAATTTGTTTAATAAATCTATTTGTCAATTTTAAAGCTGTATCCCAGTCTTTTACTTCTATTTCTAGTTTTAAGTTCAGCTCCCATTGTTCCATACCTTTAGTTTTAGGCTGCTCGCCAAAGGATCTTGTGATATTAAAACATTTGGATATTAAGTGTTTTTTTTCAACTTTCAATAGTATTTTTTCCATAGGGTTTAAATTCTTAGTACATTGTATATATATATTGAATTCACCGCAGGCGGCTCTATAAGCTTCAGCCATCCTTCTATTGCGATGTTATATATTTTTTTTTTATTTGATCAAAGGATGCTAGTGCGCCTTCCATCACCGTATCTCTGATGCAAACTAGGCCCTTGCTATTCCATTTTTTAATGATACCTTCCATATTTGGGTGTAACAGTGATTTTACTGGGGTAATTAAGCTACCCCTAGGAATCAGCCTGTTTTTATTCTTCATCTGTCTCCAGTTTTTTAAAATTTCTTTCACCACAAATGATCCTACCGCAAGATCCTTATAAGCAGGGTTTTCCCCAAAAACTAGAGCTGAAAGGTGACAATTTAGAATTAATGCTTTTTCTATATGCATCCATGGAAGTATATCTGCTGTTTCCAGCCATTTCAATGCATGTACTATACAATTAGCTTCCAGATAGGGTTGCAATAAGGGGTAGGAAATTCCACCCTTTAAGACACTCCTGCCCATAGTTATTTTTTTCAGCCTTATGTTTTTAGAATGGTGTATAAATGAATCAATTGCATGTTGCAGTTTCTTTAACCAGTGCCTAGGAATCTTAAAAGGGATACATCTTAATATGTAATTAATTCTTGGGAGAAGCATCATTTTTACCACAGCAATTTTGCCGGAAAAGGAAAATCTGTCTTTTCTCCAATTTCCTATGATGTTTTGGAATTTAAAATATAATTCCTATCCACCATTTCCTGTAAATTTCCCCGAAAGGTAATTCCAAGGTGTTTGAATGTTTTCGAATTCCAATCAAAGGAGTAAGTAGCGTTCATTTGAGCCAACAAACTTGCTGAAAAATTGAATTTTTACATATACCTTTAAAGGTCATTAATAAAACTATATTTTTATGGTTGATATTCAGGTCTTCTACTTTTTGTGGTACTTGCTAGTCTTCCAATTATATACTGGAGAACTCCCCAAGAGTTGCAGCAAATGGGATACTGCTATAGAGTGGTGCTTTCTAATAAGGAATCTGGAGAGCACAGGCTTTTACATGTAATACTTACATATGGCATGGATATTTATGTATGATGGGCAAATATATAATTCTAATTGTAGTTCACTTTAAACAGCTTGCCACATAATAAAATGAGCTTAGTTCTTGTACCCAGCATTTAATACGAAGAATGAAGGTAGAAAAAGTATTAAACTCGTGATACATACCTATTCACTAAAATGTTAGGTTTGCTTAACTTAAAAATGTAAAATTCAAGTAATATCGGAATAGGTTTCTATACTTGTGTTAAATTTATAAATATTCACATTAAAGGACCACTGAAATATCTAAATGTGAGCACTCTCCTTAACCTAAAAAGTGAAGGAATACAAAGCATCATCCTGAAAGGCCCGGGGAATGCCAACTCGCTGCTCGACAATGACAATTCAGGAATTAAGTGGACCTACTTCTAGTGCTTTTAAAATTATGGCCTTGTGAGAGTAGAATGAATCTTCATTGCTGCAGTTCACAAAAACAAAAGGAAGCAATTGTCATACCACTTCTAAAAAAAATAAAAAACAATAATATCTTTAGAACCAACCTGCATAGCAAACTACAGACCTGTTTCAAGTCGTCCGTCATCCATTCCTAGGAAGGGTTATTGAAAAAGAATTTGCAATGCAACTAGAAATCCATTAGCAAAACAGTGATGTCTGTGACACACAGCTTTATCTGTCATTCGACTGAGATCAGAAACATCCAGCCTTTGTTCCTAATGAATGTGTTAAAGAGCTCTAAAACTGAATAAGTAACAATTGGCTGAGGCTCAACACAGGGAGAGGGTGGTCAAGTGACAGCAGGGCCAAACAAATGGGCCCACAGCGTGTCAGCTTACAGGTGTTAAACAAGTGCAAAATATTGTGGTGGTTTTAGATTGTGGTAGTAAACAGATCCTCATTTTTTCATCTGAAAAATATAGCCAGGATACCTCCAAAAAAACACCCTGCTGTAAGAGCTATATTAAACATCTTACTTTATATGTTCCAAACAAAATGAACACATTGCAAAAGAAGGGAGGGTTATGTTTTTGAGCTTAAAAACAAAATGTACTTAGTGCTTGCTTCCAAAACAAATTTTGTCAAGTGATTTTTTTGGTGCCAAGAGGGTTTCAACTGACAAACTGTCATTCTTTGAGGTCTCAGGAGAAAAAAAAGAAGAAAAGATTGTACCTTTTTGAAAGTCAGACCATGGAATTCGCAAAAGAAGTTGTGACCGCAAATTCGATAATTCAAGAATTATAAAAAAGGTTTGGATGGATTTTTGAATTAAGAGGGCATACAGCATTTTCTTAGATAACTAGAGAAGGATTCCTGGCATTTAAGGCCAGAAAGGAACCCTCATCCTCTTACGAAAGAATTGCCAATGGGTCAGTATTTATTTTATTTTTTTACCTGCCTCTGGTTCAATTAAAAATGGATTCAGAAATTAGAAGGATAATAGGAGATCTAAAAAAAAAAAAGTTAAACTTGATGGATTACATTTCTTTCAATTTCCATTACTATGCTACAATGTAATTAATAACATTTGCTCCCAATTTGTAATATTGAAAGGATTACTAGCCTCATCACTGGTCTCATTTACACAATGTTCTTTTAAAGAACTACTCTTGATAATAGACAATGTTATTAGAACAAATAAAAGCCCTTTAATCCTTGAGGATTATACATTACTAGTGACTTGCCTGTCAACAATGACTGGTTTAAAATTGTAAGACTAGCAATGTGAGGCTTTGGCTCCTCTGAGCACCTTCGGCACTCATTGCGAGCCCCGAGGCTTGCAAAGTGTGACCAACATCGTAAGCGTTCCCAACACGGACAACTGTATATGTGATTAGATAGTAGTGGGAGCAGCCACTTATGTTTCTGCTAAGTTGCTTTTAAATGTGAGAGGAGACCTTAAATGCAGATACATTTTCAGTTGCTGTATTTGGACTAAAATGCAAAAAACTCACTTCTAGAAGTCTTTGATCTGGTGCGAATACCCTCCTCCATGTTGAATATTTCTTCTCCCTTCACTTTGATGTCTTGAAGCCGTTTATCATCAGAAGAAATTCCATACTGCAAGATTTTGCACAGTGCTACAGAACTGATAAGAAAGGAAATAATAATAAAAAAAAATAGCCAGTGAAGGGTTAGGAACATAACAAATTGTTGTGCTTAGTGATACAAAAAGTTGTCTAATGGCAACCACAACTTTTTTTTTCTCTACAACATCATCCCTTCCCTAATAAAAAAAAGATTCTGAACAGAAAGGTTATTTGTACTGTGATGACACTGAAATCTATGTCTCAGCACCAGAACAATACCCTCTCTTCTAGCTCAAGTTGCCAACTGCATCCAGCTCAAACTCAAAATGTCAAAGACTAAGCTTCTTATTTTCCTACACTATACCACAGCTTCAACTCTTCAAAACAGCTCTCACTGTTGACATTGCCATCATCACTCTCACCCCAAGTCCCATTGTCTTGGGGTTCTATTGTACCCTGCCCTCTCTTTCACTCCACACATACAATCCATGACTAAATCTTGTCCGTTACATGCCAAAATATGGCACTATCTTACACAAGATGCGGCTAAAAATGTTATTCACTCTCTCATCATATCTCGCCTAGACTACTGCAACTCTGTCCTTACTGGCTACCCTATCACCCGGTTTGTCTCCACTCCAATCTATATAGAACACATCTGCTAGACTCGTACACTAAACTCAACACCTCTCTGTCAATCACTCTACTGGCTTTCCATCATTTCTAGAATAAATAAAATGTAAATGTATAAATCCATCAACTATAGTGCACCCCCTTATATCTCTGCTCTTTGATGTGCTGTCCCTACTTTATGGAACCCCTTGCCTCATTCTACTGGAATATCCTCCTACCTCAAATCCTCACTAAAAAAAGAAGTTTATCCCCTTTAGCCTTAATATGCACAATGTATCTATCACCCTACTATATCCCGTCTATACCTTTTAGATTATAAATCTGCAAGTTTTAAATCTGGATTAGTGCTTTAGGGAAATCACTATATACAATTGATTTTAAGCTCAAAGAAAGAGCCCTTCATTCTTTTACAATGACTTAAACTGTTGTTGACTTGTACGTAACCCCTTTAGAGCACTATGGGAGTATCACATATAGTTGTCAAACTGCGAATCATTGTCACTCTTATCATTTTGAATGAGCCAAAGGCTCATTGCAGGCCGCAAACGCGCACCCTCGCGAAGCAAGGGGCTGCATTTGCGGAGGTTCCAACGTCGGCTGCAATGAGCCGAAGGCATTTGCGGAGGTGGAGGCTCTACGGCGCCTCAGAAGCGGTTACAAACAACCACAGAAGCGGGACTTTGAAAAAATAAAATATATAACACGCAATGACTAAATATGGACTTACACAAAAAAATCCGACTTAAAAATAAAAACTCACCAAAATACAAACGTCCGAACCGCGCACAGTGAAAAACATACACCCCCCCCCCAAAAAAAAACTATTACACACTGCAAGGGGGGACAGCCAGGACATCTGGCAGTCAGGTTGCACGCAAGATAAGTAGAATTTACAGAATTTAGACACTCGAGAATCCCCTAAGCAACAGAAAAAATGGCCGCCGGAAAAAAATCAAAACGAGGCTACACGACCCCTAAACCCGCAAAACACCGCCAGGCACATACGACTTACACAAATCCGTACGAGGTACAAAATACACTATTAACAAGGACGCAAAATCATACACAATCGCCGCCATTTTAAAACACTAACTTACAGAATGCGGAACTACACAGCTACATAAACTGTTTCCCCTTGTGCACACAGCCTATTTACACTGCACACATTGCTGACACTTACACCTCAGCTCAACACTGCAAATCTACATTGTATGCCGCAGGAACATCAAAACAGTTTGTTGGCTCTTCAGCACATTGTTTGCTGCATATATTAATTACAAATAGGTAAAGTATATTAATTTATGTTTTCATTAATTATCATGAAAAAACATATACAAAAAAACCCCCACAGTATCGCAATAAACAACAAAGGCCTTCACTGCGGGCCTCACAAGGAGCGCAAACGGTGCTCATAGCACACAAACTACACCAGGGGAGAGACTTGCAATAAGCGCAAAAAGGAGATCAGCGCTAACCTTACAATGAGCGCAAAAGCGCCTTTGATAACAAAAAATACACCAACCGAGAGGCTCTCAATGAGCGCCAAAGGATCTTACCGTCTGTGGCAAACAGCATTACCTGCCTTACAATTTTATTGCCCAAGTCGCTAGTGTGGTAATCATAATAAAAATACTGTGAGTATAGATGCTGCAATATTCCAAACCTCCTTCATTCCACTATCATCTTACCTAACTTTGCCTTCGTACTGCCCATAGAACAAATGCTGCCGACTCATCCATTCTGACATCACAAACTCAAGGGCAGGTTTCCCTGTGGGACCAGGAAGACTACAGAGGAATTCAAGGAGGGCCTCCAGCTGTGAGTGTGCAAGGTGTGCAAAGACCATGATGAGAGACTGGGAAAAGAGAATAGTAATGTAAATGTGATTTTAAAGTACATTTTCATGGACTGAAGCAATAAGAAATCAGGGCATACAATTTGCTTAACTGTACCAATTACGGCTGTCTCCTACACTGAGCAATCAGAAGACTGATTGAGTATCTTACTGCATTACTATAACTACTTTGACATAGTACTATCCTTCACTTACCTGCATAACGCTAAGTGTTTCTGCTTGTTGCATTTTGCTTAGTATGGCTCTGAGTATTTGGTCTAGGTTTTCACCAAGTTCACGACCAGCTTTGGAGATGAGGGTGGACACAAGGCGTCCTACAAATGCTGCAGTGAATTCAGATGTACGTGGATCCAAAAGTTGACTTACGACCTGCATCACATACCAGAGCCCACTATGCCCCTGATCATCACGCCACTGAGCAACCTGTTCCAGTGCCACTGACACATAGGCACGGAGACACTCACCACCATTCTGAGGACAAAGAAAATGTTATTATCAAAATGAAATCAGTTATAATTATGACTTGTCACAGAATGCAGGATATAGTCTACAGATAAAACAAATACAGATATGTTATAAGTGGATTAAAAACATGAAATCTACTCATGCATTTTATTCACTGTGAAGCAAATGAAAACATGTATGGGGGGGGGGGGGCATTTGTAAGAATTATCAGCACTGTTTATAAATGGTAGTGTACATATTAGAGAGACTTACTTGCATAGTTGCACTATCATCTGTATGGAGTGTGCACTGAGCCACAGCAGGGAAGGCCTGGCAAATGAGCAGTTCAGAAAGAGGTGGTTTTGTGTTCCTCACAACAGTTGTTAAAATGTCAATCGATGTCTGGTAGGGTGGGGAGAAAAAAAAAAAAACAGTACAATGACAGATTCTACTCTAGGACATATTAGAGCTCCTTTGAGAATAATCTTAAGTTTTTGCTATGGTGTATGGTATACTATAATTGTGTTTATATTTTTCATTTTCTTAAGTTTATGAATGATACTGCTTTGAGGATATCATTCATTTTCATTCATCGCATATACACAATATAATTTGTGCACATGAACTATATTTGACAATACCTGATAGTACATTTGGCTTTTTAACAAAATCTCTTTTGTTGCATACATTGACATTTATGCAAACAGGGATAATTTAGATCAACAGCACTTAATGATTTTGCTACAAGGACATTGGTTATTATTATTGTTGAGTCTGATTTTTGACAAACTGATATGCAGTATACCTGCGATTCAATGATTCCAGGTTACCTTATACTATAATTTGATTCTAGGCAATAAAAGAGTTAACTTACTTTAGTGTGCACACTAATTGCTGTAGGCACACACACACTTGCTACACTAGATCACTTTCTTGGTAAGGAAGGAGTGAAATGTGATAGCATGCACGCGGTTAGCCAATCACAAATCTAGTTTCAAACCAGAACTTGCAGCATTTCTTCTATATGCTATTAAGCCTTTGACAAAGCTAATTAATTGTGACTGTCACGTGCTTGTATTGTTTGCCAGTGTTATCCTATCAAGTGCCGTAGACCACTTACCTTACACGTTATTAAAACAATTTTATGCATGGCGACTATAGGGTATAGACAGCCACTGCATGCCTATTTAAGGATCACGGGATCAGGCTAAAAGCTACTTTTTTTTACATTTAAGTGGCTTGCAAGACTATTCCTTATAGTTATGGACTGATCTGTAGATTAGGAACTTTTACCAGTGAGTGGGATACTCTATAGATCTCCATTGTGATACATAAGACATACTGTATTTATGATTTTGGCTTTAGTCCCAATTACTACAAAGACCAGTTGGCTTGTGGGGCATATTATGGCCCTTTAGAGAGGAGGTTTTATGTGCAACTAGTACGAATTGCGATTAGAATCCTCAGTATTATATCCTCTACTATAAGGATTGAGCTTGCTTGTGGGGCACACCATAGCACTTCAGACACTTGAAACATACAAAATACTCAGAGGGCTTGAAACGCTGTATTTGCAGTCACCAGACAGTGTGCTGTGTATTCTCTGTGGTCAATTTTTTTTTTCTGTGTTTGTAAATAATAGATTATTGATTCTGCATTAACCACAATGAGCAGCCTTTTTTCTGGTTATATTAAATTTGTAAATAAAGTTCTCTTTTTATTATCAATGGAAATCAGTGCTAAGCACTAGGACCTTTTTGTTGGTTGTATGCTAGGACACCAAATCATAATGTCATTAAACTACTTACCGCACAGAGACCAGGAGGAATCTTATCAACTGGTGCCTGCATTATGCTAACCAGAGTGGGTATGAGCCTCAACTGCATTGCACTCTGGCACTCTTCTATCTGAGCTAATTCCTTAAAGATGTCTTGAGCCAATGAAGCTACCACAGGGTCTGCAAAACAAAGAGTGTAAACAAGACAGTCTATTTCCATAGTACTCATGGTCAAAACCTGTAGAAACCACTGACCAACATACCAATCTCACCACATTCTCCCCCCCCCCCCCCCCCCAAAAAAAAAATCATCTACTCACCATTACTGTATTTGAGGAAGATGGCAATGGTGAAGGGACATATTTTATTCTCTGCAGTGGCAGTAAAAGCTGGACTCACACTGCAAACAATGCACAATGTTTCCATTACCAAGTTGAGCACCTCAGAGGTGAACTGAGCAGCCAGGTGTATGAGACCATCTAGGACACTGGGCAGGAATGGTTGTAGCATATGTGTACTGTCAGAGATTTTAAGTTGATCACAGTACCTGAAGAAAAGAATGGACTTAGAGGCAAAGAGACAGAACAGCAAAAAAAAAAAAAAAAAAAAAAAGGGGAGCATGCTTACCCCCAGATAGCCCTGACGGCGGAGATGCGCACAGAAGCAGGTTGGTTATCATGCAAACCGCTTACTGTTGCCTGGAGAAACTGCTGGATTAGCTCTGGGGACATTGCAGCAGTGAACCGACTTGCAGCCCATAAAGACCGGCCGAGAAGAAAAGGTGACACTGAGGGTAAGAGAAGGAACACACATTGTATACTTTACAGTCTTGAACTGCTTCCTGTGAAATATATTTAATCAATTGAAACATATGAATTAATTGCCACAAATAAATGAAGAAAATGCTAAAGAAGACATAAACCAATATATATTTCGAACATCCTTTTAATTACTACTGCTTCTGGCTTGAAAGCTTGTCACCATTATGAATATGCCCTCTATATATTTATCCAATAGGAAGCCATGTTTGAAGAGCGAGGCATTTGTGGGCACATTTGCATGTCCCAGCTCAGCTTCCCAGAATTCAATATAATAACAATGTTTATGCACCAAAAATAGATCATTACAACTCTACCCACAACATGCAAAGCACACACCTGATAGATTGAGGTCTGTTAGGATGACGCTGGTTAAGAATCCATGCATGTCAAACTGAACCCGTCCGCTCTTAACACCTTCTGTTAGCACCGACTTCACAGAGCCCAAGGCTAGCATGCATGCTTCATGTATCTTCCACCTATATATAGAAATACATAATAATATAAATACATATATACATACAAATAAATGAGCTTTGAGGGTCAAATCCTCAATTCTAAAATCATTGCACAGTGCTAAATCAAGCCCTTGCAAGAAGTAAACTAGCAGATATATATCGATATAAAAGTGGTCAGCTGCGAGTTAAATTCACTCAATTAATTGCGTCATCATCCAGCTCCAATGTTTCTTTCTTATACTTACTAACATATTCCTCATACATAAAAAAAACACACACACAAGCCATAAGCCCATTTACACATCTTAGACCAAATTGAATTCTTATATTGAAGTATTAACTAATATGGTGGAAAAAGATACCAAGACATGCAGGGAAGCCTAAGGACAATCTGACAGCCTGAACGAAAGACTATAAAAGAATTACAAAAGAATCGGGAAATCATTAACAAGCCACCAAAGGTGGCATCACAGTAGTGGATCGGGAAGAACATTACGTTGAGAACATGAGGTTACTTGGAGATATCATTTACCAGTTGCTCACCTTTGACCCTACACATAAATAAAGACGAATTTTGTGAAATCCTTGATGCAGCTTTCCACCAGTCATTATTAAGCAAGAAAGAAAAAGATTTCTTGATGAATAAACACCCAACCATTGCAGCATTTTATTCGCTCCCAAAAAATAATAAAAATGTAGATCATCCACCAGGGAGACTGATAGTGTTGGGAAATGGCAGTATTACTCAACATATTAGTTAATATGTAGATTACATTTTAAGACCTTTTGTAACAAGTCACTTTTCGTATGTCAAAAACACTAAACATACCCTACAGAAGTTTAATGACCTTAATATAGAAGAAGGTACCGAATTGGCTAGTCTGGAAGTCAAAACCTTGTACACCTGCTTTCCACATAAGAAAGGTCTTAATGCAGTGGGATACTATCTCTCAATGAGGGGTAGTCACCTGATCAACCACAATACATTTATGGTGGATCTTCTTCAATTAGTCCTGACTATGAATTATTTCCTTTTTGATAGGAAGATATATAAACAGCTTGTGGGTACAGCAATGGGAACATGTGCCCCCTCACCGGGCAACCTATATTTAGGTCAATCTAAATATATATCCGCCAGTCACATAGACGATTGCTGGAACATGTCTATTCAGTCTTAAATAAAGACCATGTTCCCGTAGCTCATCATATCAACAATGAACATAATTGCAACCCTAACCTTTTAAGATATATAAAAGTATGTCCTTCATAAAGAAGGGGAGATGTTGATAAGAATTTGTTACAAAAATGTCAGGGGTTATTACACTGGTCTGAATAAATTACAACATGGCATTGAACGCCAAAGGCTTATATTCACTTGAAGTTTAGTGATTTTGTGCATGGTCAGTACAATATGGAACTTTTGTGCTGGTTGCATGGAAGGTACATCAGTAGATATAGGTAATTGTCCGGAGATTAGAGTACACATATGTAGACCTTCAGAAAATATTAAGAGTAAGGCTTGATTAAGTTAATCTTACTCGAAAGAGAGACCCAGGGGAGGGGGGGGGGGGAGAGAGAGAGAGACCCAGGGGAGGGGGGGGGGGGGGAAGAGAGAGACCCAGGGGAGGGGGGGGGGGGAGAGAGAGACCCAGGGGAGGGGGGGGAGAGACCCAGGGGAGGGGTTTCCTTTCCAGATGCATAACTTTAAATGTATTTGTATTAAATCTCATCTGCCATTTAGATGCAAATTTCTCTAATTTATGTAAATCCCTTTGGAGGGAAAGTACATAGTTATCTTATTTAATTACCTTGCACAACTTTGTGTCATCAGCAAAAATGGAGACCCTACTTTACAGTCCCACTACTATGTCATTAATAAATATTAAAAAGGAGAGAACCTAATACTGAACCCTGAGGAACCCCACTCACCACATTAGTCCAATCAGAGTATGCTCTATTTACAACAACCCTTTGCTTCCTGTCTTTTAGCCAGATCTCAATCCATGAGCAGATATTTACTGCAATTCCTGTGTCCCTTAGTATACACAATAGTCTTCCAGGTGACACTGTACCAAAAGCCTTTGCAAATTCCAAAAAGACTACATCCACTGAGTTGCCTTGATCCAGGTTCCTACTAACCTCCTCATAGAAACTAAAAGATTTGTTTGACATGACCTATCCCTCATAAATCCATGTTGACTCCTACTTATAATCCTGTGCAAATAGAAATATTCTTGTATATTATCCATTATTAACCCTTCTAAAAGCTTCCCCACTCGAGAAGTGAGGCTCACTGGTCTATAATTCCCCGGATTTGCTCTTGCTCCCTTCTTTAATATAGGTATCACCTCTGTTTATGGCCAGTCAACTGGTAGAGACCCTGTGTTGAGTGAATCGTATAAAATTTAATATAATGGTTTGGCCATTACAGAGGAAGTGTAGCCCCATTATATTAAAGTGTCTCAACCACTGGTACCTCCCTTGTGTATACCGAAGAAAATAACCTATTTAGCTCATGTGCCATTATCAGATGGCCTGTGTCACATTGTAATGCTCCTATAGCTTCCTTCCTCGCCTTCTTCCCATTAATATATTTAAAAAATATTTTAGGTTGTTAAAATTTGTCCTTTTAAAATTAAGAGTTTTTGTTGGCCCCTTAAAGTTTTCTTTTTTTAATTCAATCTCAAATGAGACTGTTTTGTAATCACGGTTTCCCAAAGTTTGCCCTATTTCAACGTTTGATACCATAACAATATTATTTGTGATAACTAAATCCAAGACCGCCTCATTTCTAGTAGGTTCTTGTACAACCTGGGCCAGATAATGATCCCTGAGTGTACTCAAGAACCTGCTCCCCTTAGCTGAACTGCTGGTTTCATTTATCCAGTTTCGGGGTAATTAAAATCTCCCATTGTTAGAACTTGCCCGTGCTTAACTGCATTTCCAATCTGTAGCAATAATTGCATCTCTTCACTTCCAATTATATTTGGGGGTTTACAGCATACTTCAATTAATATTTTTTTGGAATTTGCTGCTGTGCTATTTAACTCTACCCAAAATATTCAACATTAGCACTATTTCCACCATAAATATCTTCTCTGACTATAGGCTTAAATTCAGGCTTAACATACAGACAAATCCCACCTCCTCTTTCACCATTTCCGCTGTTTTTTCTAAATAGAAGTAGGTGTGTGTGTGTGTGTGTACGTAAATAATTATGTGTGAGATTTTACACAAACAAAAAACACAATACAAAGTACCTCATATAGACATTTGCTTTAATACATAACCTACAAATTATAGGTTTGATTTTTGAAACCAAAAAAAAAAATATCTGGCTGTGGCAGGAATCAAACGCAGGACCTTTAGCTCTATAACCTGCATTACTGACTGAGCTATTTCACCAGCTATTTTCTTTGCAGATAGAATATGACAAAGTGGTTACAATGAGTCAATCACTGCCCAATTCAATCACTGAAAGCTTCTGCACCTGAATCTAATTAATTATCCATTGTACTGCGTGGTACAGAGATCATTACGCATTCAGACAGTTCACTCACTGAAACAGCCAGACTTCAACGGATCATAATTAAAACACTTTTTCATTATGATTTTTCATCCTCTATCTAATGCTGAAGAGCACATATAGGTGACTTTTGTGGTCCTTTAAGTGAAATACTATTAGGTAGTTATCTTATTAATGTGTTGCTAGTGTTTATTTTTTATAAGGAAGAAACACTTGGAAATTACAGCATAGTAATAATCCAGCAATACTACTAATTTACCAGTGCTGCTCTCCTTGTCTCTTTCGTTGCTCAGCTTCCTGTAGGTGACGTGTGGCTGCTGCCGCCAGTGCTACAGCGCTCTCACTCTGAAACTCACTGGACACTGCCTGGGAAAGAGAGGGAGAGTGAAAGAAGGGCAAATAAAGGCAAAATGTGGTTTGTCATCCTCTTAATACTAACCACATCTACTCTAGCAGAAAATTATGAAAGAATACAAATAGTTATCAGTTCTACTCACCAGTAGGAGATCCTGTGCTGCAATACGGACAGTATATGAAAATGTGTCATCATCCTCATCCTCCACAAATTGCTGAGGATTTGCAGTCCATACTTTAATCTGACAGTAAAAGAGCAAAGAGCACACACTAACTCCCAAATACAGTGCAAAATTCTTTCAAAGGAAATCAAAGGAAACATGTATGAGAAAAACAACTGGCTAAAATCTGGAGAGATAACTTCAGTCAAAAAGGTTTACATGTCTAGGCAATGCCCATGGGATCCCTCTTGATTACTGTATCATTATGCCCATGTATTTGAGTGTGATTAAACTCCACATGCTATGAACTTTAATGGAGGATGGCATCGGTTACATAAATTGGGGAAAAAAAAAAAAAGTCTGTCCAAGTTCAACATCTTGGATCTGCTCTTTGTAAAATGTACATTGATTTAGAGGAAGGTTATAAAAAATATATATAACTCAAAACACAACATTTTCCCCTTTGGGGAGAACAACTCCTTCCTGATCCCATAAACTGTCAGTTTGATTATTCAATAACCTACCAGTTCTAGTCAACTGTTGTTCTTCCTTTAAACGTATTACCGCTGCATTACATAGCTTTTATGCAAAGCCATTGTTGTACTCAGCTTCCCAGAGTGCAGTGTAATGTAAATCAGATAAGAAATCCATGAATTAAAAGGTAGACTAAAAAATCTCAAACATATGGATCTCATGTTTTTTTTTTTTTTTTTTTTTACCTATGTTTGAAGATTTAGGGCATGGAAGAATAACTTCTAAAACAACTAATGGAGATTTGCATACCATCTTGGAATTTATTTATTTTTAACTCACCACTTAAAAAGGAAAGCTATTCTTAGAGAAATGAATAAGCTGAAAATGGACATAGCTTTAGTACAAGACAAATCTTAATATTATGGAACGTGAAAAACTAAAGAAAAGTTTAATCCACCCTCTCTGTAATCTACATGAAAGAAAGGAAAGTGTAAGGAAGGGGATAAATTACCATATAAACAAGACAGAAGAAGATCCTGATGTAGGTTTATTGTATGGAAGATACAAATACAGATTTATTGATTTTGCGCAATTTATATGCTCTAAATCGTGTTCAACTACTTTTTTTTAATTAAAATCGACAGACAAAAATTACACAACATTTGGATATGATGGATTGTAAATGCCCCATTCATCTATTAAAGACTTTAACAAATTATATATCCTAGAAAAAAACATGTATTTTATAGTTATGTGAAAGGATTAAAAAGCGTAGGGTAGAGAATATCACTATATGAGATCACACACCAATTAGGATGGAAATTGAAGAAGCTGAATTATTGGGGAACACAAGATGGAAATGTCCTATTGTACTTGCTAACAATATAGAATTTGTGGATTTTTTGCAAAAGAAAAATGGAGGAATTTGATAATTGTTTATATAATGATAGTTCAGAGCTTTCTGGGAAAGCTTCTAAGGTGGTGCAGATAGGGGAGATGATTGCTTTTAGTACTTGGTAAAAGAAATGGAAAATGTAAAATTTGAAAGCAGCTAATGAGATTACAAAAATGTATATTTAACACAAGAATATTTCAAGTAAACAAAATAAATTATAATTTGAAAATGAAAAAGGAGAGGCTAGTGAAAGGAGGTTGTGGCAGCACAATTTGATATTCATTTTGGTCAAAGTAGATACATGAGCTATGACAAAGCATGTTTTTGTCCACGGTTAAGATAGAGGGAAGAGATCATTTAATTATTTCTATTACATATAGAAATAAAGTGCATAAAAAGTTCAATAGATATTGTTGATTTCTCTAAATAAAATTAGCATTTTTACTCTAGGGAAGATGTCCACTCAGATGATAATTTCCTTCAGGGTAAATGTAAAATCTCTAAACAAAGTGATGGAAGCCAATCTAAAGAGAGAATTGCATTGTACAAAATAACCTTATCGAACAAAGACTATAAAATATTTATGAACGCTTTAGTAGCAAGACTTCAAATTATATTGGAATCTTATGTAAATAAAGGTAAAACAGGTTTTGTAAAAATGGAGACCAGCAGCAAGTACCATCAGTAAGATTTTTACATGAAATTTAATTCAAGTGAAAAATGTTACAGCTCACTTGACTGCAATTGGATGCTGAGAAAGCAACTGATCAGGTGGGCGGAGAATTAATTTTCAACTTTTCAATATTTGGGATTTTAGATGTATTATAGTCCCCATGATTTATTTATAAATAAATAAATAAACAAACAAACTGGAGAGGGGAACAATGCAAGGGTACCCATTGTCTTGTGCTATTTATTCAATTTAGTTATCAAACCATGAGCCCTTGCTATTGGCAATTTGTTATTGGCCATCTTATCTCTGTGTACAAGATAGACTCTATATTCTAGTAATAATTGCTTGATTATTTTTCAGAGTTTTGGAATATTTGGAGTAAACTTCCTCTTTCCTTTTTAGGTAGAGTAAATGTTTTATAAATGAGTAGATATCCAAGATTACTGTAACTTCTATATATGCTAGGTATTTTTTTTTATTTTGGGGGGGGGGGGGGGGGGAAACAAAAATGTATTCTGCAGTTGCATGGTTTGTCTAGAAATATTTTATGACAAGGGAAAATTTTTAAATAAGATCAGAAGAGCAATGTGTCCCTTGGTTTAGAGCTGTAGTAGGTCTTTCAAATGAAGAATGGGTAGACTTTGTGGCTTTAAGTAAATATGAACTAGAATGAGTTACAAACAGCAATCATTACATATGCTTTGAATTAGAAGAAAGCAACATGCTAGAATTGTAGTTACCGTACTTTATTATCTACAGGCTTTAAATGCAGCCTGAACTCTAAAATTTTAACATATTTATTGATTTAACCATCATGGAGATTATGTCATGTTGAGTTATTCTCTCATAATATGCCTTTAATATATAATCCACTTTTTTTATGACGAAAGATTGAAATCTTTCAATATACTGAGTATCCATGGCTTAGAATTGATTAAAACCATTTTGGAGAGGGATGAAAGTAACACAATTTAATTTGATGAATTAAGGGATACATTTCTTAGAATAGCATATTTGCAGATAAAAAGCTATATTTCTTAACTCATTAAGCAAGATTATAACGCCTCTAGATTCTAGTAAAGCATTTGACATGGTCCCAAATTATAAACCATTTTATAAAGCTTCATAGTCTGGGAGTAGATTCAAAACATAGTTTAGTGGACAGGAAATGAAGGATAGGAATCAGAGTCATAGTTAACGGAATACAATTTGTAGTGTTTCTTCAGAGGCAGAGGAAAGGATTTTGACCATCGTAGTAGCAGAGGGCTCAGTGTTGGGCCATGTTTTGATTAATGTATTTATTAGTGATATTACTAGCGAGCTTCAAGGAAAAGGCTACCTTTTTGCAGATGACACAAATATAATGGAGAATTGTAGTAATTCCAGGAGGTGCAAGTCAAATGTGTAATCACTTAATAAAACTAGAACAATTGATAAGTATGTTGTATATTGGATAATTTAAAATGTTATCCATGTTGAATTTTAATGGAGAATATACACTATTAGGTAAGTAATAGGTACTAAAACCACTCTACAAATATCCAGTTAGACCTCACCTAGCATACTGTCCAGTATTAAACATTTAGAAGAAGGGTGAAAACATTGGTGCATGGACTAAAAGAAAAAAAAAGAAAGAAAGAAAAAAAAAATACATAAATAAATAAAAAACACTTATAAGAACCTGAATATGTACAACTCAGAGGACAGAATGGAGAGAGGAGATAGGATAGAAATCTTCAATATAGCAAAGGATTAAATAAAGCTCCAAACCATTGTGCAGATAGAAAGGAATGCAAGAACAATGAGGTTATTGTAAGATTTAGGGGTAATGTGAGAAAGTACTACTTCACAAAAATGCAAGCACCTGAGTAGAACAGACTTCCATTGGAAATGAGGAGGGAGAGAGGAAGAAAGGAAAGATGCATTGGTAGGTAATGAAATTCCTTAATTCCTTCCCTTCGTCCAAATTGTAAAGCATTACATACTGTGAGGAAGCACAAACGTGTGTACACTGCTCCATTTGCCTTGGAAAGCTACAAATCGGTCCGATCTTAACGTTTCCTTTTATCTTCCTAGATAAAAAAATAGACCTCTTTTTACATCTAAATGTATGAAATGTTTGTTTTAATTCTTTGGAAGAAAGAAAGAACAAAAGAAAGAACGAAAGAAAGAAAGGAAAAAAAAAAAAAAACACTTCGGTCTAAAATTCTGGAGGCAGTCTTATCCTCATTACCTGATCTACCAGAACTAAAAAGGGACCTACTCTTAATAAGGTCTTTATTTCCCCTACACCATTGCCTGATGCAATGCCTACTGAGGGCCTCATTCAATTGCTACTTGCTACAAAAAGTAGCAGTAAGTGAGGATCGCAAGTTACTTCCCTATTCAATAGCCTTCTACTTGCGTTCGCAAGTTACTTCCCTATTCAATAGCCTTCTACTTGCGTTCGCAAGTTACTTCCCTATTCAATAGCCTTCTACTTGCGTTCCCCGTTTGCGTTACATACTGAGAGCTACTTTCCCTTACTTATTCATGATCGCAAGTTACTTCCATAAAAGCCTTTGATCTTTAACAGCTGCAAAAGTTGTGGCCGCAAAAAACTGAAATCGCTATTCAATTACTACTATTGACCCTTTCATCAAGTCCGGAAATGGCTAAACACCAACAATAGGTTACTTGTACCAAGGAGGTCGCACAAAGGTCTTACTTACAAATAGTAGAACTAATTAAGTAAATCAAAAAGCAATCCAGTACTTTTATTAGAATTTATGTTTGGTCTTAGAATAGCTCTGAAGCTCGCAAATCGGTATAAATAAATACTTTATTTCATGTTCAATTTTCATCAAAGTCATACTGGCTTCAACCTCCAAGCCCGTAGGACTTAATCAAAAAAAAAAAAAAAAATGGAGGTTGGATTCCAAAGTCCTACAGGCTTGAATAATGAGTTACGGGCTCGGCGGTCATTCAAGCACGTATGACTTTGGACGGAAATTAAACATGAATTAAAGTATTTGATTTTGGTGATGTGCAAGCTTTTAATCCTAATGTCACCCATTGTGTTCCCCATCATTTACAGTGCTGGACTGAATTTTTATTTGCATTTACAGTTCTGAGTTTGCAAGCTTGCAGCCGGAAACATGTACAAGCACGCAAATGTTTACTGCCGATAACATGGTTTGCGATCGAGACTAACTTGAGTGCCCGGCTAATTGAATAGGTAAGTAAAAGTAGAGCTACTGGAGCAAGTAAGCCAAAAGTAGCAAGTCGCAAAGTTACTTGCAAGTAGCACCCCCAAATTGAATGAGGCCCTAGGTCTTTAAGTGTGCAGTGTTACAGTGGCACAAAGGGGGCTAATGCTTTAAATACCCAACTGTGATTCTAATATGGGAATGTTACTCTAATTGTTGGTCTCAGATTCCACATGCCACTCACAAATCTTCTGATTAACATTTTGTTAGTCAAGTGCTGCTACAGAAAAAAATTGTAATGATGCCATCTGTACCTTTAAAGAAGCTGGTTGTAATCCCTTCTCAAATCTTGTCTGCAGGAAATCTAAAAGGAATCTTCAGAAATTCTGAAGCACATTGCCTGTTTTCCTAGCAGTACTGTTCCGATTCTTACCATATGGAGGCAATCATCGACTTAAGGCATGATATTTATGCCCTCCTGACGAAGAATCGCTACCACTACTAGTATCTTTGTGAATACTCTGAATGGAAGCCGGTCAAAGGGCAGGGCTATGAATTGCTATTTTTTCCCCTGGATGGCTGTGTGTAAGTATGCATCCTTCAGATCTATACAGCACATGAGCATTCCTTTTCTTTAAAGATTCTCAGCCTTATTAAATTGCAATTTAGCAAATTCTAAAGAGCTCTATATAAGCACATAGCATATTTTTTACAGAGGTTTTTAGTTTGTGAACACCTTGCTTTTGGATACAAGTTCGCGGACTAAAAACTAATATGCTGTTTGCTTATATAGAGCCCTTTAGAATTTGCTGAATTGCAATTTAATAAGGCTGTCTATCTTTAATTTCTTCACTGTCAGCAATTTGTTTAGACTTCTTAGACCTATGACTGGTCTCTATGCTATAGTAGCCTGTGGAACTATAAGCATTCTTGAATAAACCCCCCATAAACATTTGATGAAGAAACTGGCACTAAAACTTTTTTTTTTTTTTTTTTACACACACACCCTTGAACTGCTTGCAAAAAAAAAAACGCTTTCCTTTCCCCGAAGGAGGAGAACTCTATTTTTCCAAACTGTAAACTTGGAGAATAAACGGTTTTAGCTCCTGCTGCACCAGAGTTTTCTTTGCGAGAAATCAAAAGCTACTCTGGACATGTTGCATCTATAACCTTTAAAGCCATATTTCTCCCTTTATGCAAATCTAGGTTGAAATGTTCTACCTAAAAAGCAACTACTAACAGCAGTATGTCTTTGGGCAACTTTGATTTAGGACATCATCTTCACCAATGCATCCAATTCAGGGTCAAATAAATAAGCTCCCTCAAAAGCAAAGCAAACAATCTGTTCTTTGGCTCAAATGTGGAAGGCAGATTCAACCTCAAATAGCCCTCCTTGCAGCTGTTAACAATGCTGTTCTATGTGCAGCCATCTTAAATTCTGCTACCATCCGTAGGACCGGCAGCATCTTGAGATCGTCTCTCTCACTACTTTTTCCAATAGTGCCTCTTTGAATCTTAATAGTTAGCGTCACATCGCCCTCGTTATACTCTTTGACATCACTGAGGTTTTTAAGCCAAAGGTGCTCATTGCCTGCGAGCCTCGCAAAGCGAGGCGAGCAGTGGAGGCATTGAAACACACAGGACTTGGGCAGAAAAGCGCCAAAGGCGCTCCTGTGAGCCTTGCACAGCGAGGCTACACGACAGAGAACCGCGCAAAACATCGCCAGCCGCGTACAACTTTTACCCAGGAAAGTACAAGGTACAAAATACACTATTACAAAAGGACGGAATAAGCAAACAACGCCATTTTACAACACTAACTTGCAACTACTAACATTACAAATCTAAAAGGGCGCTTTACACAACTAAACCAACGGTTTTCCCTCGCGCACGCAGCCTATTTCTAATGCACAGTTGGAACATTGATGACCCTTTCTCCTCAGGGCAGCAACAGTCCAAATGTACATTGTATGCTGCAGAAAAATAAAGAGATTGTTGGCTCTTCAGACTATTGATTGCTGGATATATTAATTAGAAATAGGTAAAGTATAATAACTGATTAAGTAACTGATTAATTGATTATTTAAAAAATATATAGACATATGTATCTGTCTTAATGATGAGCGTCGAAGGCACTCAGCGCGAGGCTCGCAATGAGCGCCGAAGGTCCTCAGAGTAGAAAAATCTTGACATTGTGTGGATAACAGCATTGCCATGGCTTCAAATTGTATTGCCCCGTCATTTTTAACGGGGAAGTCGCTAGTATATTATAGTATAGGTATTCATACTACATGGAGGTGGGACAGAAAAGAGTGAGGTTCTAGTGCAGAGGTTCTCAACCTCTCTAGTGCTGCGACCCTTTGATAAAATTTCCCAAGTTGCGGCAACCCCAAACCATTACAGTCAAATTACATACAATTATAATTTCTGATGGTTTTAGGTGACCCCCAGCAAATCATTCGATCCCTAAAGGGGTCGCGACCCACAGGTTGAGAACCGCTGCTCTAGTGGGAGGGAGCTTTTTTCTGGGTGGTCATTTGTCCTACTGATAAATGGTCTTGCTCTCATTTCAGTGCTGCCTAGAATACATTAAGGAAATAGCATGTTTTAACAGTTTCAAAAGTTTTTTGGCATGAAAAAACTAATATTACATAAAACCGGCTTAAGCTAGATTGAAACCAACAGGAAATCTAGAAAGCATACTTTAGTCCGTAGATCTCATTTCGCTGGCAAAGGGCAATCCCCCAAACAGCAGTCAAACTTTTTTTGTGCTCTGGGATCTTTATTTACAATAAGAACACTATTTTGAACATCATCAAATAACAAAAATGCCACAAAGAAATACAATTCATATCCCTTTAACAAATGTGGGACAAGCATAAGGCTATCGTGAGGCTTCATACAGCCAAACATTTATAAAAAAGATATAATTGTCAAACCTTTATGTTTCTATGCTTAAAAATAAAAAAATATAAATGTGGAAACTGCACTAACTTTGAACTAAGAAAAAATAAGTGCAGATCATCCCCTAAACAATTAATTTTCAATAATTGTGGTCTCACCTGCTCCTCTG